>CM049379.1:7647317-8847317 GCA_026937815.1 Etheostoma perlongum
CCCCAAGTCACCAAAAAATAGGGAAAAAAAAAAGGAAAAGTTTTAGTTTGGCATTCTGTGTAGGTACAATCAAATAAGTGAGGGTTGACCATCGATCGCTATCTTGCACCTAAAAGACAAATCAAATAAACACTTTGTAAACCAGCTACTTGCTACACAACCCGGAAATAATATGAATTACACCATTATTTCATAAGGAATTCCCAAACAAATAACTTTTTATTAACTCTTATGTGGTTGTATCGGAATTCAGTCATCCTGTTGTGACTTCATTGTACAAAATACACTCTGTGTAAATAAAGACACACTCATTTGTTCTAATAATATAGTTTCACGTAAAAGTGAATGGCATGAATTGCCGTTTAAATTACTTTTCAATCACATTCATATGAAAACTAGACATGGCTGAATACACACCCATACACACACACACACAATTTGCTGTGCTTATCTTCATGTCTTGTTTACTAACTATCCAGCATGTAATCATCTTGTTCTTACTGGTACAACAGCCCTTTACAGTTGTGAAAAAGCCTATGCATGTCACACCTAGTTAGCTGTGAGATTCAGCCAGCAGCAGCTTCTGCCTACAGTATGGGCATGATTCTGGTGAATTATGGGTAATTTTTGACATGGTCAAAGGTCAGTCATCCTGTCATCTTCTATGTAACACCGTCCTCATTTCCTCATCGCTGGGTGTACATCACTTTTTGCATGCTCCGCCGTTTAAGGTTTTCTGTCTTATCATATTTTTGTACATTTTCCTTTGTTTCATTTCTCTCTTTATGATATCAACACAAAAGTAAACAGAGACACACCAGAGAGCTGGGTGCACTTTCATGTGAGCTTGCAAGCTAAAAACACAATTGTGGAGTTTGTATTGCTGTAGCAATGCTATTTTGGTCTGCATGTGAGGATTAAATTGCCTTTGATCCTAAATAAGAAGAAAGAAAATTGATTTTTCCCTGTCTTAATTTCTAAATGTCTACATCTCTCCATTCACTTTTCATCTACAGTATGTGCTGTATGTTTAATGTCACCACCAAACATCACTATTAGCAACCTGGATACATTTCTGGATTTCGTTCTCCTCTCCGCACTCTATCTCACACTTTCTGCCTCTCACTGTCATGCCTCCTCTCCCTCTCACTTGCGTCAGCGCTTCTGCCTGCTTATGAATATATGAATGAGATTAAAACAGAGAGACACACACACACACACACATACTACACACATACAAACACACTCTCTCTCTCCTTATCCAGCACATAGCCTGCACCATAAGAGGACATAAACATTTTTTCATTTTCCATTTCAGCAATATTAATGTCCACTGAATGTTTCAACTGTTGTAAAACCTTGATTAACTAAACCTGAAATCGCAGGATAGTAAGTATAATGAAGCTTTTCACCAGGTGACACCCTGTTTGACTTGGATTCTCTCTTTAAATCAACCCACAACCTTTCTAACTGCAAGTAAATAATGCAACTAACAAGCACTGTTTACCTCAAGCAAGACTCACACCATTCCCTGTTTACAATTGAGGAGGAGCATATAGAAAACACACATACACACACAGTGTAGTTGTGTGCATCATAAACCATGTTTCTCAGACCCAGAAGGTATAATTGGCCCTTAACTCCAGGACACAGAAGGATAGATGAAGGATTAGAGATAAAGCTGGAGGGATAGATAGAAGGAACAGATGAAAGCTCCGGGAGAAGCTCTAGGAAACCAATCTATGTAAAGAAAAAAATAAAAGAAAACACAGATGTACAGAGAAAGACAGACGCTGTGAGGCAAACATGGATGAAGTGCAGCTTTCAACCTTAAAGTTCCCTCTTCATTTTCCTATCTCTCTTTTTCTTTATTTCTTTTCTCACCTCACTGTCGGCTCTCTGTTGCTATGGCGACTGTTCCTGCCATCGCTGGTGAAGAAAGGATACCTGAGGAGAGGAAGAGAAGACAGCAGAGGAGCAAACAGATAGATGAATAGATGAAGATGAATAGAACACGTGGATGAACACACCTCTGTGTAGATTCTGGATCCTGTTAATATGTGCACAACAATGTAACTAATGCACAATATGTTAGTCAATTTTAATAAAATAGTTGGACATTTTGGGAAAGCATGCTTAAAATGTGGAACTATAGCTTTAAATAATGTAATAATTTCCCTCATTATTATGCAAGTAACTACAGTGATTGTGACCTACGCTTAATGATGTGTCTGAATGCATCCTGTACACTAGGAAGGCGGAAGCTGCGGCTCTGCTAACATGCAGCTTTTGTTACCTGAACTGTGTGGACAGGGTGTTAAGAGGCGCCAATGTTAAATTGGGAAGGAATTACTGTGATTTGGTTGGAAATAAGTGAAATGTGTGAGTTTTAACATGTGCAAGTTAAACTAGAGTCCTCTAGGAAATCCTCAACAAAGCCTAATTCTCCTTACTCACTTAGATTAATGTGGAATGGCCTGCCAACTCCCAACACTACAGTAGGGGAAGATCAGATTCAACAGCTGAACAACAGAGCTGCACGGCTCATTACAGGCCACCCTCCGAAGATGAAGACTAATTAAATGGCTGTTATTGACATCATAGTGGACACAATTAAAATAACTCTACTGTCAGTGCTCTTTAACCCACATTTAATTTCCCATACCCGACAGAACTGTTCAGGTAGCTTCACCAATGACCCCTAAAGGTCACGCAATGTCAACAGCAAAGGCTTTGTAGAGAGTGGAACTCACATCAATACCTACAGCAATAAATGCTGTGTTCAAGAGCAGCCTGCAATAATATGGCACCACTATCAGCTGCACAGATTAACAAAGGAACAAACTAATGTAAATGAAAACAAAATGCAGTACACCTGCTCAACAGACTGATGTAATTATCTTATTATTCAGTTGTTTGTTATGTTTCAAGGACTCACTGGAAAGCTGGAAACTGGAAAACCTCCAGCTTCCAGAAAACTGGAAAAAGGTCATGCTGGAACTCCGTGCATGAGCTCTCATAGATGTTACTGCAGTCCAAGGAGATGTCTTTTGCCCGTTTCCCTGCAAATGTCTTCTCATGCAAAAGCAATATGTTACAGTGATTATGTAACTATATATAACATAATCATAGCACATAATCACATTATCTTAATCACAGCATTCAGTTATTACCACTCTCTTGCCTAGTCTAATATTAGCTCACAGTGAGCCAGTGTTATGCTTCAGAGTTTGTGACTTTAGTTGTTGTGTTGCAGGTGTAAATTAACTTGGAATTTACTTATATTCAAATTAGTTACACTTATATTATATAAGTGTGCATGATACATTTATATCATGCAGTTTAGAGGTTAGCCTGAAGACTACTTCCTGAAACAATGCCTGGGCAATTGCAGAACAATTTTATACAAAGTTATGACATAATGGACCATTCACAAAATGTGTTGCATTTTGAAGATCTTTCCAATTATGAAGTGAGTCATGAATTTGAAATGCCTGACAAAACAGTGAAAGTTCCTTAATTAGCTCAGAGAGAAGTCAATCTTGAATCATGCTACTGTATCAGATGAAGTTATCTGGTACCTCTGAAGCAGATTGGGAGTGATTTACAGATTATTTTACAGCTTGATTGACAGACATTGCATTCAGCAAAACTACCCCTGTCTTGGGAAAAATACCTCTAAATTGCTGTCTTAAGTGGGATTAAAATGGGATTTTCTCATTCGGATGTTGCAGTAATATGGCCCCAGGAGTGAATCACACAGGAGTTGTTCACAAACGCCATTAACTCTGTTCTGTTCAGCTCAGACTGAAGATACAGTCACATGGGATTCATTTGCAATTGCTTCAATTACTATGGACTTGCTCAACTGTTCTCTGTTGCTCTAACTGTCCTCTTTTATGGAGAAGAAAACTGCAATCACAAAGGACTCATTACAGCAAATGCCACTCACAAAGGAGCTATTTCAAAAAGCACTTTGCCTAACATACAAATATTACAAACATAGACTTGCACACACCACACGCTCAAATCTACAACAAAATGTGTGCTTGTGAATCATGCCATCTAGAAAGAGCAGACTCTAACCTTGATCATATTGTGTTAATTACAGCTCAGACATTATGGTGAGCCCCCAGGTTGTTTTGTGTTTTTTAGCTTCCGGGGATTCATTGATGTAAAAGGGGAAGACTAAATAATAGATACACTTCTCAGTATAACACAATACAGTTCAGCAAAAACTACAGCCTCCAAAATACAATACAGTTGAATCAACATCTCTCTGAAACATTTAAAAGAAGAATATACATTGACAATTTACTGCAGGACTGTTGCATTATACTGCAATAGTTTCAGCTATGTGGACCTAATAAACTGGCAACTGGGTGCAGGAAAGTCCTGCTATTTGCCTGCTGCACATTTAAGAGCACCAAAACCTACATCATTCTGGATATTTTATAAATAATGTCAGTGTTTCTGAACATCCTACTGTTTCTTTACAATAAAGCTGACACATATGATGTGTTTCCCCTGCACCTACAGACTTTATACTAAGCTAAGCTAAGCTAAGCTAACCACATCCTGATCCCAGCTCTGTGCTTAAAGCACAAAAATTAGATTGATATCTATCATCTCATCTCACTTTCAGAAAGTGAACTATTCTTTTAATCAGATTAAGTCGCATGGCCAGGGACATTAAATACTGATGGATTCATCTTCTGTGTAAACCAGTGGGATATAAATTATGGAGATAAGAAGGAGAATGATATATGGTGGCAGGGCTGTTAAAACATTTATGATGACTCAATTTCAAGCCTAGCAAGTCACTAATGAAGATGCACTTTTCCCCAGAAAGTTCAAGTCTCCATTTCATTCTTTATCTTGGGATCTTTGCTGCATGTAATCCATCTCTCTCCTCTTTCTGAGTCTATCTATACTATCTTATAAAAGTCCTTAAAAAATCATAGCCTAGTCTACATTGTGAAATATAAGATGAATAAGTTACAGGGACAAATGAGACATTGGTAAAATGTTGGTTATTAAATGCATTGAGTTATTGGCCAAAATAAATACATGTTGATTACAGCGCCCCCTAAAGTTATTTACTGATAACATTTAATTTGGCCGAGATATTATATGTGTGGTAGCTAGCTAGGAAAATTTGTTTGGTAGTCAAAAGCACATTCTTTAACATAGAAAAATTCTTTTATTAACTTTGGGTCAGGTCCATCTGGAGATGCTATCTACCTTGTCCATGCTTTCATCTTCAGTAGACTTGACACACAGGTGGTCTGGGACAGGTCTGCTTTCTGTCCCCAGAGTCAGAACTAAACAGGGGGAAGCAGCATTCAGTTTTTATGCTCCACATATGTGGAACAAACTCCCAGAAAACTGCAGGTCCTCAGCAACTCTGTTCTTTTAAATCAAGGCTGAAGACCTTTTTTTGTGATGTTGCCTTTCTTTAAAGGGGAGGTTTCTCAGAGTGATTTCACTGAATGTGATTTGAAATCACCAAACTGAGCAGCTAGATGCTGTTTGGTAGACGGGTCTAAGATGCCACCTAGTGATTCCCATAAAACCAGCCTCAGTCAAACTACACCTTCCTTTTCCTGACTCAGCGAACAGGGATGAGTAGGACTAGTTTCCATAACAACAGTAGACACACAGAGAGAGAGAGAGAGAGAGAGAGAGAGAGAGAGAGAGAGAGAGACAGAGAGAGAGAGAGAGAGAGTGAGGCTGCTACTCTTAACTTGGCCCATGTATGCCCACACAAACACCCACTCAAAAATACACACACACACACACACACACAAGAGTGTTTTATTTATACATACTGTACTGTAAATCACATTTAAATAGCTTCTCTGTTTTTTATTCCTTGTAGGGAGATACACATTTTAAATAGGAAGGTTCCATAGTACAGCAGTACAAAAAATAATTTCATTTCAGAGAGATTTTTGCCTTCAGTTTTATTTCTGAAGGATGTGGAAGAAGCATGATAAATAATTTTTCATTAGTGAGGGATCTAACTGGTGACAGACTGTCTATGAATGTCCTGGGCAATAAACTTTATTACCACAGCAGACATCTGGAACTTAATGAGAAATGTATCCACAAGAGTAACATAACCTAGCTATGGTGTCTGGTTGAGTACCAATATGCTCATCAATAAAAGATCATATAATTGTCTTTGTCATTTCCATGACAGATCACAGATCCTCCACTGAAAATGGGTCTAAATTTTGAGCAATGTGTACATATTACAATAATATGAGCCCAACATCAACACAACTGCCACTTTGCTCATTTGAAAGCTATGTCTCTCTCTCATGGGTGGGTCAAATTCTCTGGGCGGGTAAAGCAGAGAAAGGGGAGGTAACTTTGCCCCTTATGACCTCATAATTTCCCTTCAAAATCGGAAGATGTCCAGCAGTGACATCAGCTCAGAACTGGCAGAAACCAGTGGGACCTAGGTACACCCACAGAGAAGTCTGTCCAGAAGTGGTCTTTGTGGAGGAGTTGCAGCCTAAAAGCCATACCGCCGACATGGAAACAAGGCCAAGCGACTTAACTCTGCAAAAAAACATAGGAAATGGGGTGCAGCAAAATGTTTTTTTGGAATGGTTTGGAACAAGCTACCAGCCCAGTTCCTTCAAAAACTGTGTGCAAGTGTACCTAGAAGAATTGATGCTGTCTTGAAGGCAAAGGTGGTCACACCAAATATTGATTTGATTTAGATTACTCTTCTGTTCATTCACTGCATTTTGTTTATTGATGAAAATAAACTATTAACACTTCCATTTTTGAAAGCATTCTTAGTGTACAGCATTTTTTCATACCTGCCTAAAACCTGTGCACAGTACTGTGTGTATAAATAATGGCTAGATTTTTATAATATTTCTGCCGATTATTAATGGTCCAAGGGGCCATGCATCACCTTCAGGCCAAAAACTCCACACAATAAAAGATATTTTAATTTATTTTTAATTTCCACACGCTCAGGAACATTATTAATCAGTTTACCACTAAATGTGCAAAGCACATACGTGCTTCCATCTATGAACCGTTTTGGCATTTTTCTAAGTGCCATGATACAGAAGAATTGTTCTTATTTGAAATAATCAGCCAAGGTTTTTTGGTTTGTGTTTCCCTTGGACCTCAGTGGCTCATGTGGTAAAAAATAACTGATCTGCCAGCTCTTTCTGCTGCAGTTTCATACCTGTGTGCTTGTGCTGCTTAATATCACATTCACACGTTCTGACGTCAGTCAAAGGAATCAGGGGGAAGAGTAGCAGCTAGGTGATTCATTCACATTATGATTTCCATTAATCGTTCAGCCATAAGAACTTCGCAGTTTTTCTGCGGTTGGCTGGAGGTCCTGTTGTGCAATGTGTGTGTTTTTGTGTACGTATGTCTATTCTGCCATCAGCAGTTGGTTTCTGTAGAACATTATGTTGCTAGTAGCAACCACAACTCGCTCAGTTCCATAGCCGCTAAACGGACATCATCACATCCAGGCTGTCTTTTCCTGCCATGAGGGTCCGATGTAACTAATTCTACCGTGTGTTTATCATTTTGCAAATTTTCCCCTCGCTTCTCTAGTTATATATTTTTTACAGTAACTTCCGTCGTCATGGTATTGTATTTTTTTCTAATGTGTTATCCCTAGCATTGAACTTGTTTTCCAATGCTGCTTTCACAGTTTCACAAATGCTTCCAGGGAAATCCACTTAAACTCCAACAATCTGACAATTACACCCACTTCAGACCGAAATTGTGCCTGTGCAGGGTTGAGAAATGCAGAGTTTGAACTTAAACTTAAATCTTAAACTTGATTCACTCGTCACACATCTACTCTCAGACACCTTTTGTGTGAACAACCAAGTGCAACACTACAAATTCTTTGAAGAACACACTGTCTGAAATTGTGTGCAATTATCCACATTTTTATGACTGCATTGAGATGACCAAAAACATCATTCTTGGATAAAGAGCATTGACGCAGGGGGGGGATGCAGCCAAAAGGAGGAAACAGGTATAAACACTTTCACTTTTAGATGTGGTCCACACCTCCTCTCACCTTGATTTCCTCTATAACACTAACATTAATGTCCCATTTACCTTGCTTTCTTAAACATCTTTCGCTACTTTGCCCCATTCCCTATCTCCCACACCTCTACTCCTCACCCTTTAGCTTCCCTTTTCATCACCCCTCATACCGCTCCATAGTCAGGGTGATAACCAGGAAAGATGCTGATACTGACAAACACAACAAATAGAACTTGCAATAGAAAAGGTCTTGCCTCCTCTCCCCTTTGTTTCCTACCTGTACTGTGGGCCAATGAAGGTTCAGATGCTGGCGTATGAGGTGTTGGTCCAGCTGTCAGTCACCCTGAAGATCAGTGGTGGGTGGAGCTTATATCCCCGGGTGACCGCCTGTGGTTGGTCAGGTTCATCTCTGCCTCCTTGTAACCCCACCCACTGGGCCCCTGCAAGGCCTTATGGGTACCAAGCTCTGGTGAACATGTTCCTTTCTTTTTGTCGTTTGGTTAAGCAGTCAGTCGCAGGCTTTTCGAGGATTCTTCTTGTGCCGTCTTCATGTAGGTTTCCTGTGCAAACAGACAAAGACATAATCCGGTTTCTGTAAATTAGTTAACCCTTTGCTCGGCCCCATCCACCTTAGTTACAAGTTTTGCCTTCTACCTCGGCATATGAACATTTTACAGTGATAACGGTGGCAGATTTATCAATTTATAGTAATTTCTGAATGAATGAGCCCTTGATTTCAGACAGAGACAGACTAAAGCAGGTCTCCCATTTCTAGCAGTGAACTTGCGACTTTGTTGGCTGAAATAACAACTGTTGTTAGCAGATATTATCAGCTGTAGCTAGCTGGCTAATTAATGCTAACACCATGTGTTGGTTGAAAACAACATGTCTAGCTGACTTTTTGTGGGGTGTTGGGGGCATTTTAGGCCTTTATTCATAGGACAGCTGAAGACATGAAAGGGGAGAGAGACAGGGGGAAGGACATGCAACAAAGGGCCACAGGTTGGAGTTGAACCCGCAGCCAGCTGACTTGTTTTTTTGATGGTAAAAAATCCCTATTACTATAAAACTATGTACTATTAAAAACATATTTGGACAAGCAACACACAAAGTTTGTATGTACAAACAGTATCTTTCACTTCACAAAAGTGGTTTGATGAGGAAAAATGATCAATGAGTTTGAGAAACTATCTCGAGAAGCAAGGTTAGTTGAAGTTGCTGGAGTGTAAACTTCCTCAAACCAACAACTAGCCAAAAAGTGATGCTGATAAGTCTAATAAGTCTAAAATCTAACTCCATATAATAACAAAGTTAGCGATTATCCTTAGCTATGAAAGTAATGCTACGTTACTCCTGTAAGCAGTGAGCCAGACATTTGACAAATAGAAAATATTAACATTTGAGTTATGCTACTTGAGCCTTTCTTTATTGCCTACCTCCATTTTAAATGCTATAATGCCCTTAAGCATCACTGCTGGGGGCCCGATTTTCTTGTATATAACGTATTATGACATATTGTAAGATATGCATAGAATCATGACAGAATCATTGCTAGCAAAAATATAAAAAAAACTATTTATTAATTGCAAAAGCAAAAGACTTTGAAACTGTCAAAATATTAACAGTAATAATCTGGATATATTGTAATTTAGAAAACCCCAAAATACAATGAAGGCTTTGTGATGACTCCAACACCCTTTTGTCACAAGAAAATACTTGCTTCTCATCTCCAATAACACGATCAGTTAAAAAAAAAAACACATCTCAGTGGGACAATGTTGGGCTGGTGCTTTGTCACATCTGTGTAATAACACAGTGACTGTTTTGGCACTAATGGGAGACTGATGGAAGAGTGAAACGATGGTTTACAATAACGATTTTCTGCCCCTGTATCATGTCATTTCTTTAATCAGCCTTCTGCCAGCACACTCCTTAGACGATGATACGTTGTTCTTTTATTTAAAGTTCTAACATTGATTACTGCAAATAAAAGCCGTATCACAAAGACATTAAATGCAAAACTGTTCAGTGTAAGGCTTTATGTTCTCTCTCGTTTTGTATCAGGCATAACATCCTAATGGGAGCTCCCTGCTACTTCCATTTCTGCAATGTAAGGTTGTATGCACAGTCTAGTGATTTACACTATGAGATTACCTTGCTTAATAGATCTTTCACCTCTTCTTAGATAGTGTCTTAGATAAATTAACAACTTGGTAAATTGCACTTTTGCTATTATGTTGTAGTTTGACTGCAAACATGTTTAAATTGTTTATGGGTTTGTGAGACTTGTTTCATATTCCTCTACAGCAGACATTGCACACACACACACACACACTCAACTAGAATCTGGACATACTACATAATTGTGTTACTTGAAGAACACTCAACAGTTATGCAAAGTGACTCTTGATGAGGTTAAATAGATTTGAATTGAGAACATTCTCAAAACTGGACTCATTACATTACATTAATGTGCAACTGCACATGGGGACTAATGTGAGAAACTTCATGGCTTGTGACCTTGGTACGCAACTTGTAAATCCTTCTTCCTTGTCTACAGTCACTTCATTACCACCTATCTAAATCTCTACAGACCACAAATAAAATGAAAGATTTGCTTTGTAATGTCAAATTATTTTTCAATGTTGGCTGGAGAAGAGCAGTAAGTCAAACCAACAATGAGATAAAGGCAGAAGCCTGCCTGCATTTGTGTCACTTTGTCTGTCCAAGTAATTCGAATGACATACAATAAAATGGGGGATACTTGTCACCATGGCAATGCAGCATGAGTCATTGGGAGGTTCATTATGGAGACAAAGGTCCGTGTCGAATGTATGATTATGATAAGAGAAAAAGGGTTAGCCTAGATACAAGCACATATACAAGTAGTGTATAAAAATATACTATATTATATAGGGAGAGTTTTATGTATAAGTATTATGAGCCTCTCCTTTCCATCATGCAATTCCACACACCAATCATTCTTCCTCTTTCAAAGGAAAAACCCTTTGCAGCCTAAAATTGCATTCTGTATCTCTAACTCCTTTTAGGTTAGTTATCTCTGGTACCAGCCATATCCTTTTGTTGTCACTATTTGTTTTTTGTATTGTTACTGTTGCTATAGCAGTCTTCTCTGATGCAACTCCTGTTCTGGGGGTGAACCTTTTAATTCATGCTATTTGAACACAACTTAATTCAGTCAGTGGGTCTGGCAGGAGCAAGAGAGAGGGTTGGGGATGTTGTAGGGACTTTTAGGAGCACCATAAATGATACATTCATATTGCAAGATGGGATAAGGTCCACAATGCTTCAAAATACATGGTTTTCCTCTGATGTTGGATAGCAATGGGAAGTAAATGTACAATAAGATGCATCAATTTGATCTGCCAAGATCAGCTGTTGAGCTGAATCAGACTCACTTGTTATTAATGTTTTTACCATATGTTGTTATAACCTATAACATATACGTTAATAGGTGTGTGAGTGACATTTTGAAGTGAAGGCCAGGATGGGGTGGAGGATTTGGGGGGAAGGGGGGTGACAGTTAAAAGGGTAAGGTGGGCTGCCTATGTATGGGGCCCAGATTTATATGCTGAGCAACTGGTCCTTGGTAACAAAATACACAGACGTAGGGTACAAGCCTTTAATGTCATATGTTTCACCCACGCACAAGGTGAAAGTCATTATAACGTTCTCAACAAACTTTGCAGTTTTCCTTTCAAGCAATTAACAAGTTATTTAAATTTTGACAGAGCTGGAATGCAGCAGTGAAGCAGGCATCATTCCTTTACATGTCCTCAAAATCCTCAGTGCACCTGAGATTTTACACCAAATAAATGGAGGAACAGAAGGAAATTGTTCTGTGGTCCTCCCCGCAGTTTCAAAACGCTGCCACAAAGTCGTTTTCTCTCTAAATAATCTGAATGCTGACTCCCCTGCCCACCCACAGTCTGCTGGCCAAGACCTGTTGGCCGCTTCACCCTGTTCTTATCTGTGGAAAAAAGAAACAAAGCCAGTGCCTCCTGTTGGATGAATAGCTGCAATTTCTCAAGGATGTGAGGAGTGATCGGTTGTGAATGGGTTGCTTTTAAAATAATCAAAATGTTCAGTGTGGATAAAAGTCAGAAACAAAGTAACTTCAACTTAATAAACTGCAATTTGTGAATGCAACAGAAACAAATAAGTGTCCACTGTCCTCCCTGTTCACTTCAATTCACTTTTCTTCCCCTTGTTTCTCTTACACCCTCTTTCTCTCTCCTTCCATTCCGTCCATCCTGGCAAATAGAGTGGGAGCGAAGGGTGAATTAATAAAGGAGTGAAAGTGGAGCACAACTCCCTGAGGTCCGCCTTTTCTGGGACGCTGACACAGAGAAACACACAGATACATGTACATGTGCACACGCACTCCCTACATGCCCACACACACACACAACATTACAATCTACATGAAGACTCTGACACACACATGCATTCTTCTCGTGCATTACTGGGGTGATGAGATGAGAAGAGGAGGAGTCATAAAGAAAACAAGTCATACATCCCATCATCTACATGCCCCTACCTTAGAGTGGGAGGGACATGAGGAGGGGAAGAGGTGAAGTGAAGAGTGGAGGAGACTACGAAAGGAGGAGCAGGAAGAATAGATGGGAGGGCAAGAGCCACGTGAGGGGGATGCATGGAGAGTGTTGCCAAAGGCTGTGAACCTTACAATGGTGCCATACTCCCTGTGATTCCACCTCTCATTTCATCTTTCCTTTATTTTCCTCTGCTCTCTCATGCCCTTTAATTTCCCCTTATTTTTCCTTTCTTCTCTTCTCTGTCATTTCCCTTTCTTTTAATTAAATATCACAATGGCCGCTACTCCCTTGTTTCCTCTTCTCCTCTCTTGTTTCTGTCCTTTTCCCCTTCTCTCTTCTCCTTTACTTTCCTTTTATATCACCTGTCCTTTTCCCCCTCCTCTTCTTTTCCATCTTTGCGCTCAGTTTTCCTCCCCTCTCCTCTACATGGGGTCAATATGTAGATGTACACTGGTGTCTTGCATGTGGAATACCAAACAATCTGGTAATGATACAGTGGAACATGAGATTATGAGTCCTCACTCCTGAAGGCAGCAAAGGGAAGTCATGCAGTGGTGGACAGCTGTTAACACTGCAACACTACAGAGTCTTGTATGACAAAACCATCAGCTAAACATGTGACAGCCTGAAGTGTTTAAAGATAAATGAAAATGAGAAAACAATTGATATGAATGTGGTGCACCAAATCTGAGCCACTTTCCTGGATTAACCTTAAATGCGTCATGAAAGACAGTCAGGAAGGGAGGTATTGTTTATTAATGGCTTACACTAATAAAACCTGTTAAAAATTAATCCTCCTTTAGCGAGGAATCAGAAACATCCCCCAGGAGCTTCACTGTAATCCAAAGTGTTGTAATGGGCACAGTTAGGCACTGGAGATCAAGCCTGCAACTACTCACTAGATTCCCTTACAGTTTTGCCAACCAGTGAGCTCCCTCAACTCCATCCATCTTCCCCACTCTCTGATTTCATCTCTTTTTCCCTACTATCTGCTGACAGAAACAAAGGCAGAAAAAGTGGAAGAAAGGAGCAAAAGAATGACATTAATTGAATGAATTAAAGTAACTTAATGAATGAACATATAAATGAATGAATGATTACACCTTATTATGACAGGGTTACAAAAGCTACTATAAGTTACAGTAATTAACTGCTCTACTGGCACAATGTAAGGCTTTGGTGACCAACTACATATCGTGTTGGAGGCTCAATCATACAGTGCAGGTCTGTATGAATATTACAGATTTGACACAAGCCAAACTTGCCCTCAAGTGGTGGAAGTCTTCAGATCTTAAAAGTAGCAATACCACCATGTAAAACTACTCTGTTAAGTCCTGCATTCAAAATAGTATCGGCATCAAAATCCATCCGTCATTTATCAACAATAATCCATCATAATTTATTACTTGATTTGGTTTGTATAAAAAATGGGAATCTGCAAAGTAACTAAAGAAATCAGAAAAATGTAGTGAAGTAAAGTACCTCAAAGTTGTACTAGTTACATTCCATTACTGATGCCCTCTGAAATCTTGGGTATAAAGTAGCAAGCTCTAATTCCAGTGAAAAAAGCTAACATGTTGATTTGTTATAATTAAAGCACCTGACCATGAAATATTAGAGATTACGTCTCAATAAAACACCAAAACATGTACAATACAATGCAGCCATATGAATTTGATAGAGCACTGGGAGGCTGAAAGCTCACCATGCTACAAGGTAACAAAGGCTCAAAGATTTAGAAAAAATATTTGAAATCAAACGTTTGAGTCTGTTAAAAAAAATATATATATATCTTGATTCCAACATCTACATATGTCGAGGGATTACCTCTTTTTCTTGCCCTCTCTTTCCTGCATACCCATTAATTAAAGCAGCAACTAAATTGACGCAGAAAAAAGAAAAACACAAGCAGAGAGAGAGTAAAGCGATAAAATCAGTGAGGAGAAAGAATGCAAAAGAGAGAAATAAGGAAAAAAAGAGGAAAAAAAGTGAAATAAGATTTAGAGCTAGAAACAGCAAGAGCAAGAAAGTAAGCGAGCCTCTTGCAGAAGCCCAGGGGGTATCCTGCTATCCCAGAATGCTTTGCTCTAACCTACTTTGGTATTTCTGTTTCTGTCTTTGTCTCTACAGCACTCTGAGTGGGCTAGCCACTCCATACGTACCGAATCTGACTGAGTTTTGTGCATGTATGTGCTCCTTGGATTTCTATCCTTCTGAGGACAAGCTTAATAGGAATATACACATATTTGAGCCTGTATATGTCTGGGTCAGGGACCCCATGTCTGCACTTGACCTCACTATCCTTAAAGAGGTAAAAAAGAGGCCTTTTGTCTCTGCTTGTGGGGGATATATAGACACATACTGTACCTACACACATACGCACACACTTCTCCAAGTCATGGTATAAAACCCTGTGCGTGTGTGTTTGTTTGTGTGGATTTGTCTGTATGTAACTATGTCATTGTAAATTCTGTTGTGTGTCTTTGAGTCAAAGCAACTATAATACATAGTTGTGTGTCTCTATGTGTGAGAGCAGCTATGGGTAAATTAGCGTGTGCATGCGTGCGTGCGTTCGTGCATGTGTGTGTGTGGGCTGAGTGGGCAGCCTGACGACCAGCTCAGCAACACTCTGTCACCATGGAAACTAATGAGCAGAGCAGGAAAGAGGCGCGTAATGAAGAGAGCAGAGGAAGTTGTATCTATCTGTCTTATATAGTATACTCCATAACCTGCTATTAAATTGTTTCATCACATTTCACAAATCAGATGTGCTCAAATTATCAAAGGTCACTTTTGTAGAAACGTCTCTGAGACAGTGATGATTACTCAGCTAGCAAGTTAGCGGCTTGTTCATAACATAATACAAGCAATTAGAGCAGGAAATGTGTAGAAATGCATATGTAATGTTCAAGGCCATCACTCTGATTAAGACTCAAAATCAGTCATACACTAGCATCCACTTAGTTCTATTATAGATTATAGTTGTACAGGGTTAGGGTAACTGGAGTCAAATTCCTTGTATGTGCACACATGCTTGGCCAATAAAGCTGATTGTGATTCCATGTTCAAGGGTGCCTCTATTTTCTTCTGAAAGAGAACTTGGTCTTGAAATAAAGGAATTGTTGCATAAAAGAAACAGACTTCACTTTAAAAAAAATGCACACTCGTAATGACCACACTACTCATGACAACCTTTTCATTGTTCTATAATTACAGGAATTCTAAAAAAGAAAAATATTTTTTTTTTTATAAATCCTATGCCATTTTAGTTTAAATTTAAAGATCATATAAGGGATAGCAGTTCTGTGTTGTTCTCACTATGTTTTGTTCTAACAATTCTAAAACTTTTTCCCTGTACTCCAACTTATGATGAGATTGTATTGACTGACATCAATTCCCTTACTTTAGCTTGTAATCTTAACCACTATATACCTGGACCTAATGTTTACGCTACCCGTAGCACATGTGTAATTCTAAACCAAAAGCTAAAGCCTAACCTTCAAATAAATCGGTAACCTAGTGGGGACGCAATTTTTGTCCCCATGAGAGCTGAGTCCACACACTGTGCAATGCACACACATGCATTTATAATCAATGTGATATTCAACACTAGAACCAGGGCTCCACCTGCTGCATGCACAGGAATACACACACACTACTTATTTCACTTTTGGGGAAATAACAGACTTACATTAATTTCATTCACTCCAATCGCTTAAGATGACTAACCCTGACCAGTGACCCAAAAATCAATTGGAAATTGGACAACCGTCCCCAATTAACTGGTGTTTAGTCTGAAATGTTTTGCCAAAGGTAGCCTCAGTCTGAGAACACACACACACACACACACACACAATCCATCCATCCATCCATGACTCATGTCTGTCCACACAAATCACTCACTGTTCCTTTCAACTTCATGTTCAGAAAATGTTTTGGTAACCTGTTTTAATCCGTGACCATTAACACCTAACTCCTACCTCACACACTCTATACACACACTGAGCTTTAAACACATCAGCAAGGAATTACACATATTTTCTTTCCTACCCACTGTTGCGTTGTTTGTGCTAAACAACTGGGAAAAGCTCCATTGACATTCTGACCAAAGGTAGCCCACGCCGCCTCACAACACTTTTTGTATTTGCTGTTAAAACGCTAAGAACAAAAACCTCTGCAGAGAGCCTGAACTGAATCTATTCAGGATGTGCCACTATAATCATTTGGCTCATGATAATGACCATAAAAAAGAATAATGTGGAAATGAAAACTAAACAAATGAAAGGTATATTTATACATAGTTTTTCTCCCTAAACGTGTGTATCCTTCAGGTCTAACCTTCCTAATTAAACCTTAATAAAGCCAATTTTGAGATATTTTCAAACTTGCATTACACATGTGCCTCCTCATGCATGGGCCAGTATAGAGCATGTGGCTCTATAATGCCATAAACAAGGTTAAAGACACCTTTGATGAAAGTGCCATTACTCAAATAGGCTTGGGGTTAAACGTACTTTGTTTTTGACCACTAGCAATTAAAAATCATCTTTACAAATGTCTAATGAGGACGCAAATGCATCCAACGTTTTTATTAGGCCTCAACTATAACATAGCATGTGTTTTGGGTGAAACACTGAATGTAAACATAAACTTCACATGGCACCTTTATATTAATCTTAACAAGTTGTACATATTCAGCTGTGAGTGTTAGCTTGGCAAGTAGCGATCAGCTGGTAATTGTCATCCAGTAACATCAACAGTAATGTAATGTTTTAACGTATCAGCTATTTCTGCCTTGATCTGATGTAATGTATATAATCCATCTCTTTAGGGGCAAGCAAGGACTAGAGGTCCCTCTTTTAGAGGGGAGGATGGCCATCAGACCATAGGAGGATCACCTGGAGAGTCTAAAGACCACCCTCACAGGACCGCCTTTTAAATAAAATTCTATTAAATGTATTTAATGTTGTGTTATCTTTTGCCTTGCACTTTGCATGACTGTAGCAAGCAAATAACGGATAACGTTTGTCAGTGCATAAAGGAATAGAAGAATGGGGTCCATTTAAATGGAAATTCTCTTGCCTCTGCTTTCACCATTAATTGTCACTGTATGACGACCATTTAAAACACAGCAAATTATGATTTTAAAAAATGAGTTAAATAATAAATATGATATCCACCTTGCTGGAGTAACGTTACAGGAATCATAAAGTCAGACTATTACACAGTGGTGCGTAAATGTAATCCAACACATGTACATATGATGTGATGCCTTATAAAATGTTCAGTCTAGCTAGAAACATAAAATTGTAAGTTTTGATGATGATGATTGTTAGTCTATTAGTTAAGTTGTAAGGGTAATGCTTCACAACAACAGTCTTATCTATGGGCAACAAGGATTTTCTCATAAAACAGTTGAGCATTACAATTACTTCTCAAATGAACAATAACACATTAAAGCTCCCATGGCATGAAAATTTCACTTTGAGGTTTTTTAACATTAATATGAGTTCCCCAAGACCTTTGGTCCCCCAGTGGCTAGAAATGGCGATAGGTGGAAACCGAGCCCTGGGTATCCTGCTCTGCCTTTGAGAAAATGAAAGCCCAGATGAGGTCATAAGGGGCAAGGTTACCTCCCCTTTCTCTGCTTTGCCCGTCCAGAGAATTTGGCCGGCCCATGAGAGAGAGACATCATGGCATTCAAACTAGCAAAGTGGCAGTTGGTCAAGGCCACACCCCTAGCCTCCACCAGCCCCTTCTTTTTTTAATTAAAATATCAAAACCGAAGCAGGAATGTATTTGTATGTATTTTATCGTGGAATATATTTTGTGGCTGAAATGCTCTCCACGGGTGGAATTCACAAATTTATAGAAGAAGAAGAAGAAGGGGTAAAATGTTGTGATCGTCATTTCTGGTAAATGCACAACGGCTGTTTGTGACAACACTCCCCTGTCAAAATGTACGCACTATGCAAGTCAGTACGTAGTGTACAAACTGTATTGCCTGTTGGAGCACTAACAGAAGTGCACAGTTTGAGACACACTATATATCTGTATAGTTCGCATGATTCACCAAATTTGCCAAATTCGTCATTCCACCATTATTCATCAGCAGCGAAGTAGCCTGCTGATCGTCAGGCCACATAAATGATCAAACACAGTAAATACTGAACGGAGCAGACAGCAGATGGTATTCTGAAAGATCACTGGGAAGTAAAAGTGGACAGACTGCAAAGGCATGCTGGTTTCCTCTCCTTTACCTCATGTTCTTCCTCTAGTCCTCTTCGTCCTCCCCCTTTTTTCCTCTATTTCCCTTCATTGCAGGGTGTTTTACAGCACTCCATGGAGTGACTTCACTTGAGGATATGTAAGAGACTTTGCACAGCTCTCTCTGGAGTCACCTTCTGAGACACATTTGTGATTCTGGGCTATATAAGTTGACTCATGTGCATACAAGCACAACTCTTTATAGTCGTCCACGTAAACTGGCCTTAACATGTAATAACCGCAGGCTTAGGTCGTTCACTTGCAACCCCAAACCGCCTCATCTAATTGGCTAATGGTTGGCTCTCAGATGACTCAGTGACACACAAACATTTGCAATGAATGTTTTGTTAGCATTTACACAGATGTTTAACTAGTGAGAAGGAACGAGACAGAAAAACAAACAAACAAAGAAAACCGAAGACTTCACACACATTAGAGGCTTGTTTTAGCTTGCTACTGTGAACAACTTTGGAGTCCCAGTCAGAGCCCACTGTCTCCTGTGTATCTGTGTATCTGTGTGTGTGTGTGTGTGTGTGTGTGTGTGTGTGTGTGTGTGTGTGTGTGTGTGTGTGTGTGTGTGTGTGTGTGTGTGTGTGTGTGTGTGTCCGTTCATGGGCTTCCTGTACGTGTGGGTGGACAGTGAGGCTGAGTTGTCATGTTGGCCAGAAGAACATAACTGCATATTCATAACCAGCCTGCACACACAAACTCAATCAGGTGTACAAAAGTCCCTGAGAGATGTAAACAATATTAAAAAAAAAAAATAATACAGTAAATAAAAACGCTAATGGTCATGCTGAGGAGAAAAGCAGGAGACAGAAAAGACAGCAAGAGAGAGGTGAGGTAGACAGAGATGGAAAGAGGAAAGACACAATGGCAGACTAGAACGAGAGAGAGGAAGAGAATGAGTGGTAGGCAGGAGACTGTGTGGGTTGACTTTTTCTCTCTCGGGTGCTATGGTAACCTACCGAGCTGCAGCTAATCAGAGGAGGGGAGAAAAGGGGAGAGATGAAAAAAGGAGGGAGATGAGAGGAGAGTAGGAAACAGAGAGAAGAGAAGAGGAAGAAGCAAGAGAGAGGAGAGGAGGAAACAAGAGGAGAGGAGGTGAGAAAGAGGAGAAAATGAGAGGAGAGAAAAGCACAAAAGAGAGCAGAAGAGGGGAGAGGAGGAAACAAGAGAGGAGAGGGGAGGAGATGAGTACGAGGAGGGACAGCAGAGGAAGGAGCAAGAGAGAGGAGAGGATGAAACAAGAGAGGACAGGGGAGGAGATGAGAAAGAGGAGGGACAACAGAGGAAGGAGCAAGAGAGAGGAGAGGATGAAATAAGAGAGGAGCAGAGCTGAGAAAGAGGAGAGACAAGAGAGAAAGAAGAAAGAGAGAGGAGAGGATGAAATAAGAGAGGAGAGGAGAGGAGCTGAGAAAGAGGAGGGACAGGAGAGGAAGAAGCAAGAGAGAGGAGGGGATGAAACAAAAGAGGAGATGGAAGGGAAGGAAAGGAAAGGAGCAGAGGAGAGAGGAAGCAACAAAGTGTGAGAGGGAAGGGAAGAAGAGCAAAGAGGAGAAGAGGAGTGGAATGGAAAGGAGAGGAGAGAGCCGAAGCAGAGGAAAGAGGAGGTGAAGATATGTGAAGAAAGAAAAGATGAGATGAAATTAAAGGAGGAAGGAAGCAAGAGAGAAGATGGCAGGAAATGGGAAGAGAGAAATCTCTTATCTGAAACTAAAAGATGATAGATATAGTTGTAAAAGCCTTTATGACTTGTTTCGAGCTCCTAGGATCATTCAGTACGGATTTATTTCCCAATCATAAAATGTCTAACTGCTTCAAGTAAAACTGAAACTCCAATTGTCAGTCGGTTGGTCCAGACTGAAATATCTCAACAACTATTGGAGGGATTGTCATGAAATGTATTGCATAATGTCTGTACCTCTAAACTCAATTGATTATTAGTGAGTTTTGTGTTTTTGTTGGCAAATATCAGACGCAGAGGCACACGTCCGGTGGATTTCCACCCCTGCAGCTTTATTTTTAGATCTTTAGTGAAGTGTTTTGATGGCTTGTCCTATGGATTCAGCGTCTTTATTGTCTCCACTGTCAACGGGAGGAAGACGCATTTAAGTGATTGAACAATAAATGATTTAGTCATTCAACCACCATAAAGTGAGTTTATTTCCTCCGTTTAATAAGCGATGGTAAAATTGAGAACAGTCTACACTCTTGGTTGCCCAATGCTAATATGCCCTCCAGGGATAATAAAGATACCTTGGACCATGGATTTCCATTCACTCTGATTCTTTTTTTCTTCTGTACATAAAATCAAATACATAAAACTGTTAGTTCTTTTGTGTTTGTTGTTGTGACAGTTGATGCGTGTATACAAAGAAACTGCAGGCTGTCCATAGCCTGTTGCGTTATGTACACTCTGGAGCACAATTAGTGCTAAATGAATCACATTATGATTCCAACTCATGAAATGTGGTGAGCACTTCACTGATGGTGAGACACCATGTTCTTATACCTTTATATGGCAGAAAGAGGTGCATACATATAACTAGTGTTGGAAAGTCACTAATTGCATTCACTCAAATACTGTACTTAAGGAGAGTTTAAGGTATTTTACCTTACTGTATTTCCCTTTTTTGCAAGATTTTTTACTTTTGAGTAGGATTTTGGATGCAGGACATTAAGTATTTTTAACATTAATATATCTACTTAAGTATCTAGGCTGTGTACTTCCTCCACCACTGGAGATAATGGTGCCAATTGGTCCCAAAGTGTACTGTAGAGTAGGATAACCAAATAGAAATTGGCTAAAAAGATATTCACCAAAAAGAAGAAAAAAAAAGAAAGAAATAGAAGAATGTGTGCGAGCAAGGGAGGGCAATATTGTGTCACTTGTAGGACAAATAGCTTTTGAATTAGAGGGTTTCTTGTCTCTGACATGTCAGAGTCAAACGCATTATAAAATCAAAAACACTTGAATTCTCAGTCCAATGAATGTAACAATTCCTTATTCTGGACAACAACATTGAATCTGACAGACAATCAGAGGCATTCATTTTGGGCTGTTGTTAGTTGATAACAGATTACAATGCCTTCATGCTGTTCGATAATAGAAACCGTTCAAAGCTTGTCATCTGACTGAGTCGCTCTCTCCGAGTCTCTTTTTCTGTAGTTATGTCATCATCATGCTGGTTGATTTGTGACAGATCAAGTAAATATAATTCAACGTTGCCAATGTCAAAGCTTTGTTTCTCACATCAGTCAGTCTCTCTCTTTCTCTCTCTCTCTCTCTCTCTTCCCCTCTTGGCTCATTTCTCCCCGTTTAAAATCCTGCTGAGAATGATGCAACCATACAGTAACTATACAGACAGACAAGTGAGAGAGAGAGAGAGAGACAGAGAAAGAGAGAGAGAGAGAGAGAAAGAGAGAAACTTTAAAAGATGAGGGGTTCTGTTTGTATAATCTCGGACGAAGTAGATGGAATTTAAGTAGTCTGGTTTCAGAAAGACTGTCTTTCTCTGTGTGTCTGTTTTTTGAACCTGTCTGTCTGCCTGTCTGTCTGTATATGTAGGTCAGGGTGCCCCAGTTGTAACTGGACCTACTTTCATGTGATTGGCTCATATGTTTTCTGTTTTTCTGGCTGATTAGACCTCTCTTAGGGCTTTACCTATGCTTGCAGTTTGCTGATGTAACCTCCATAAAACAACCGAACATGTGTATAGTGTCCTGCCATAACAGGTTCAACAGCAGAGTCAGCTAAACTCAGATTATAGCTCTAATGTCTTAGCCCATTGAAGTCATAAAGCATCTGTTTTTGTTTCTAAAGTCAAGAGGGGCGCGTTTATCACTTAGTGTTGTTTTGAAGGTATTTTGAGAATCAATAAATCGTCTTTAACCCATCTGGATACGTCTAACCCTATTTCCTAATTCAAATGAAGATGGCAGCTAAACGTAACACCTCTCTTTGCCCTTTCACAGCAAACATTTTTAATAGCAGGAAAAGCACAGAATTTAATAACAACAGCCCATTAAGCCACGACAGTGTAAGTGTGACCCTGAAACCGAAGTGTCAGCATGTCAACATGTCTTCTATGAAAAGGGCCTATTGTACGCTGAGATTTATTCATCGATATTAGTTATTTTCCTACAATTAATATTTGCTTGTACCATATCATATGTTTGTAAAAACATGTAAAAACATCGTGATATGTCTAAACATTAGAGGCATAAACTGTGGCCCCACAGTCCTGAGAAGAGCTCTTATCAGCCAAAAGTGAAAACACTTGTGTACCATGGATGTGTAGAGACTTTAATCAAGTTGTTCTCAGCACCAGAATCAAGTGCCTCCACATCAGGAAGAGCTAGTCCCTGACCTGTACTTTCAATCAGAGTAAAACCTTCCCAAAATGTTCCGATCAGAAACCGTCAATCTTCAGTCAGTCCGTTATGCAAGAAAAGTTGGTTTGATTAACCCTCTGTAATTACGGGGGATTTTGGACAGGTTGCAGGATATGATTAATGATGCTACTTGGTGGTTGGAGTGATGATTGTATTTATAAGTCTGTGGGATGATATCAGCTGAAAACATGTCAAAAAACATCAGTCATCACACTTCTTCCTCAGACAGATCAAATCAATCTTTCCCTTAACTAAGTAGTTCAGGCATTACAAACTGCTTCAGACTTTATTGACACAGGCCAGCGTGTTCAGTAAGCAAATGTTGCCAGGCAACAAATACAGTTTAAGCCTAAATGCTGACTCTTGGGATGATATTGCTTAGCAACTACATTTGTTTGTAGGATGTTAAAACTGGACCTCACATTGCTTCATGAGTGTGATACAGTAGGTGCCATACGGGTGTTATTGTGGCCAAATTGCCTTTAGAAAGACTGCGTAACCTTGAAACCAGACAGGATCATCTGGATATACTGTAAGTATAACAGACTTCTGTAATGTCAATACAGTAAAAATGGACTTGCATAAAGAATTTTGTTCACTGCTGCCTAAAAGTTAGCAATCAAACACAACAAAGGCTGTCAGTTGAATAGCGTCTTGAGCTAACGTTAGCAAAATTATTGTTTGCAATGAGAAAAGTTTTATTTTAGGGATTTCACACATTTCAGTATGACACGTAATGCAGTAAACCATTTAAATCTGAGCATGCACAACTCACATCTGCACTTGACTCACATCAGGGGGTGACACCATCCACATCCTCCACATATATCTGTATACTCAGAGAGAATCCATGTCTCTATTCCACAGCATGGGACACATACCTTACTGGAGCCACACATCAGTTGAAAACACTACACTACATACAGTATTTACTGTATCTGCTTGTTCCAGCATTGAAGCTTTTTTTTTTTTTTTTTTTACAATGGCTGTACCATCACATCTAAAGAGTCTAGATGTATGTGCAGTATACTTGTGTAGGTGCATACAATAACTCATAAGCAACTCCCTATGATGCACCTCTCCTGAGCATGGACCAAATACTGACAGCATAATCTAACACCAGTAACACCTGTCGGTTCGGCAGTCCCATTAGTCTAAAGCCACATTATCACAAATCCCTATCACAGGCACATGTATTTCATGTATTTAAACATATTGGCTGCTGTTTTATTATGTGATTTTTCAACTTTTAACTCAGGTACTCGGTATTGTTTGATGTCCCGAATTAAGGCCAACATTTGTGAAAGTTTTAAGTGTTTGTTTTTTTTAGGCAAAAGTAATCAAAAATCCAAAGATTAAGAAATGCCAGTAGGCTATTATCTTAGTTTGACATAAAGATTCATTTTTACATTTTGGCTAGCCATTTCCTCCTGCTTTCTGTCTTTAGCTAAGCTAATTGTCTCCTAGTTGAATCTTTATATTTAGCATGCAGACATTAAAGTTATCCATCTTCTCATTCTAATTATCAGCGAGCATGTAGTAGTGAAGTTGGGTTAAACTAGGGGATTAGTTCAAGTTAATTTATTTGTACCCAAAGGTAGATTTTGTTTGCAGTAGAATCCTCATGCACACATAAAAACCAACAAAGAAGCACATATCACCCATCAATCAACTTTAGACAATGGAAATTAAGAATTAGCAAAAATTTAAAATTGAACATAAGGAATGCATTATGTCAGTACGGGCCCTTACAAGTACAAATGTATGTGTGGGTGTATTGATGTGTGTATTGTGAATAAGACGGCATATGTCCATTTAATCATAATTAGACAGTCCAGGTGTGAGTGCACTATTAATGCAATATTGGTTACATTTGAAGAATGTTTAATCCTGGTTTTAAAACAAGTCAGTTCAGCATAATATTACAATTGAATTTGGCAATAATTACCGTTTAGCACCTCCTGTTGACACATTGCCACTAACAAACTGTCACTGATACACTGCCATCTTGCGATTGTACAGGCTGTGCTAAAACATGATTAATTTCAACGAAGCCTTTACCAGCCGAGAGAGATTTGAGGCTTACTAAGACTCAGGGAGTTAATCACTATGTTACTGTACACTTGGCTAGGAGAAGCTCTCAGCTTTGGGGCATCCCAGTGAATCCGTGGGCTAAGGTGAAAACCATGTACTTGTGATGTTGTGGGCTCAATCTGGCTCCTAGTCTGCCCCCCCCCTCCCCTCCCCTCCCCTCCCACCCCTTCTCTCACTCATCTTCCTTGCCACTGCTCTGCATGCAGTCTAATGAAGCAGAAACAAATCCCAAAGCTTTCTATCTGCAGTAGACAGAGCTGTGAAGATGAGATGTTTCCTCCTACGCAGGCAGACAGACAGGCAGTAGCTCGAGAGACCCGAACACCTACCACTCTATAGCTACTGTAATGCTATGGAATATCTCATTTATTCTCACTGAGGAAGCTTGCAGCCTTCATCTGAGCTTTTAGCTAAACTGAGAAATTTATTCTGTATAGATGTATGTCTGGAGCAAGGATCTTAATCCATTGTGTGGACCGATATCAGACATGTAGTCACTGGACAGGTTCATAAAAATATTAACTAAGTCTACAGAATCTCTTTGGTTTACCAATGACAAGTTCAAAAACCTGTTAGGCTTCGATGCTAGTCAGTTCTCTTCCAGTGGACAAGATGGAGCAGAGTTTTAAAAACAGAGTGAGTCAGTTGCATCAAGATGGTTGGAATAAAATGTCTCCATTCAGAAGAAAGAAAGAGTGCATCATAGGCAGAGGAAGCACATCTTCAAAAACGGATTAGAAACAAATCTGTTCCATCTATTGACTTTCTATATAATGCTTTTAAAATGTTATCTAATAAAATGAGATTTTTGAGGATTTTGATGGTGGGTAGCATACATTTCTGTCAATCTAGGCTCTTGTTCAACTCATTTCATAAGTTTGTAGTACAGTCAGTAAAGTATTTCGGATTTTAAAAACACTGAAGTTGCAATTTCATATTCCCCATATTCCACCAACCAAACTGATAAAAAGGGCAAAATATAATTTTTTTTAAATGGTGATGGGCGTCTTGGACCATTACTTTGTTTTTATTATTATTATGCATTGAAAAATATAGCCAGGATCAAATAAATGGGTAAACTACTCATACAAATGACTATGACTTGTTGAGGTGAATTTTGTTTCAACGGTTATACAGTATATGATTTAGTATTGAGAAAGACTGTTGTCATTAATGCAAATTACCCCAACCAGGGTAAAGATCTGTCACACGGATGCTGAAATGTTGAATGTCTATAGGGCTGCAAATAGGAATTATTGTCATTATCTGTATAAATCTGTAACAATGTCGATGAATCAGCCTAAAATGATTATTTGATTATCAAAGTAGTTGCCTGTTCATTTTTGAGTGATGGAATAATCAGCTAATCCTTTTAGCTCTATGTGTATGTGTTAGATGCATCTTCAATATTCATACTGATAATCAAGAGATGCAAGAATAATCCAAAACCAATTATAATTTTGGGTAGTGCTTTTCTTAAACTGTGATATTATTTAGGATATATGAAAGGATTTTATTGCATTCCTGCATTCACAAACGTACAATACCAATATCAGTTTTTCTTTCTGTAGTTCAACACCAATCTCACAAAACCCAACAGAAGAACAACAAAAAAAGACTTCATGCGGATTAAACTTTTCACACCTGATTTAAATCAGGTGTGATAAAACTTTTAAAGCTTTAAAACATTGTTGGCATCCTCAGGTAGTCGGGCAGAAGACTCTGGGCGAGAGAGCAGCCGAGCAGAAAGCCAAGTCCCCTGATTGTGCACAGCTGTGTCCTGAGGGCACGAAGGAGCCGGCTGTCGCCTGACCCGAGGTGACAAATGGAGGTTCTACTGAATCCTGGTGGCACAGAGGGCTGGCATCAATGCCATTTCCCTTACAGAGAATTGAACCCAATGCATGACTGCCATCTCATTGTCTCTCTTCATGATCTTTCCAAATTGTAACACAGACATCAGCTTTTAGGGATTTTTTCAACTGCCCACTTGTTACATCACACATCTCTTCACACCGATAAAACAAATCCTCCAATCCAGGGACATATATAGCCTACCGTATCGTATATATATCTACAGATTGATTTCTTCAGACTATTCCACTAGAAACGGCCTCTACGTCTTTCTAGGTTACAGTAGCAAACAGACAGCCACACACACTGTAGCAGTGAAGCTTTTCTGGACTACTGGGACAGCATGATACTGCACACAGATTCAGAAGTATAGATGGTTATGTAATTAATACTCCTCCTCCTATGCAGATACAGTAGGCAAGCCTAGAAACCCTGGCATCAGCTGTAACTGTAGCCCCGAAATGACTGACACAGCTCATATGTACAGTGTCATTTTAATCACTCTGGCTCCTATATATTCCCATTTAGACCAGCAGCTCTTAACTCAGCGTAAGCTTTGGCATACTGTAAAACAGCCATCCAATATGATATACAGTGAAACCAAACCACCTATACAGCCACGCAGCATGCAGAAAATCTGTCTCTCTCTCCATGTCACCCACACACACATACATAACATAGAGCCCAAAAAAAACCTGTTTACCTGCTATCCCATTATTCACAGTTCTGGCAAGGACAGGTGACTGGTGAAGCCAAGACAGACAGAGAAAAGTGGTGAGGGGCTTCTCTTACCAACAAATCCCCCTTCTTCAGGAATCCTTTCCTCTCCCTTCAGCCGGCTTCTTCCAGTGCTCCGGCTTTCATCTCTCAAGTAAAGAGAGCAGGAGGAAGACAGCCAAGGACTTTAAATAATTAGCATGCCTCTTGCTCTTGTGTTTTCTCTCCGTCTCCTCCAGATTTCTCCACAGTCTCCGGGGGGAAGAAGGAGCATCAGTGATACACTGCCGCTCGCTCCGCTGCAGGAGGCTGAACGTCAATCACACAGGTAACCTAGGGAACCGCTGGGTCCGCCTCCCCCCTCCCAGCCAACGAGAAGTCCTCGCAGATTCACAGATGGTACACTGAGAGCTGTGGTGGGATCATGTACAGAGCCAAACAAACAGTAGTGGATTGCGGTACTTGTGAACTCTTTCGCTCTCCTCTCTCTGACTTCAGAGCCTACTGCTTTATTTCACAGTTGCTTAGCAACAAACCCGACATGTGTGAGTGTGTGTTGCAGAGCAGGAGGAGAGATGTGGGAGAGATAAAAGAGTTCAAGTCCTCAACTCGCTCTCTCTCTTTCTGTCTCTCTATCAGAGGTGTAGATGGATGTTGAATATTTCAGCTCTCAGCAGCAGTATTATTACAGAGGCTGTTGTTGCTTCAGGGCAGCCTGATATAAGCAGTTAAATGCAGAACTGAGAATAAGTTATTAGGGTTATCCTTGGTATGAAGGGGGTGATTAAGATTAATTGAACAAATTAGTGTATTTATAGAATAAAAGGGAAACAACTCTCCATTTAATCTTCAATTGTGGTGAACAAAATCCTTCCATCCTGAATGGAAGAGTTTATAGGGTTAGGGTTTGTTTGTATGAAACAGACTTCACAGCAGTAAACGATTAAGTGTTTGTAGCTGCACAAAATGTCCATACAAACTTCTCAAGCCATTCCTGCAACAACATCCACATCTCCGCAGGCTCACCATGTACAATACAGTCAAAAAATGTGTAAATGTCTAAACCATACCCCCCCCCAATCCTGCCAAGCACTTGTGCAGACAGATGGATTGGTTGGCACAGGTTAGAGTGCATGCCTCATGCACTTTTAATGAATGCAACACTACTAATTAAATACTACACATATCAAAATCTGTTGTTACTGCAGTACTTGTTGCCACAACCTTCAGTGTAACAGTAAAAGCTGATACATCCAGCTGTCAGCAGGGGGAATCTAAATTAAGAGGATTTTTATTGATGTATTTGGTGAAACAGTAGTGTGTATGTAGTGTGTATATAGAGTTCAACCCAAAATATATTATTGATATTTGTGAGTGTACAAACTGACCGAATATGAGCAGAAGTACATGACTACAATTGAGTTGAATTTGCCTGAAGTAGAAAACAGACCCACACTGTTAAATACCGCTTCAGTTTGTTTACTGCTGAAATCCGAAATCGGAGTTACACGGTAACTCTGGTGAGTTTTGTCATTCAAGTATTGTTTTTTTGGATTACACGGTAACTCTGGTGAGTTTTGTCAGATGATTGTTTCTTGCACAGAGTTGTGACTGTGAGCGTGAATATACTCACTGAGGTCACGTCCTTTTACTGTTGTTGCTTTGGAGCCAGACTTCCCCTACACATCTGCAGTCAGCCCCTCAGAGTGCCCACCCGAGGGTGAGAAGAAAACATCAGGCAGTCTGAAAATAATAATTAAAAAAATGGGCCTGTTGTGAATATTCAACTATTAGAAGAGAAAGTGTTAGCTTAATGTGGTTGGAGAGGAAAGTGCAGAAACTGAGAGCTTGTTTCTGTTTGCTTCAGACAGGATCCCCAGTTTCACCGTTAAGTCAGGCTTCATTTGGGTTGGAAAGACTTCACTTTTGACACATTCATATGCAATATAACATGAGATAACTTATAAAACAGGCAGGGGCAATTGGTGGTATGTTTAGAAGAACTCATGGTGGCATGGAGACAGTTACCAACAGACATACAAGCCTCGGTAGTTAAGGAACAAACCAAACATGTTTCACAGCTTTTAAGTGAACCGACCCTTCATTTCAATTTCATTTCGAATACTATGAGGTAGTTTGTGTACTTATTTGGAGAATACTCTTTGCAACAATATCTTTTAGGGAGACCTGATATTGTTTTGTGTATTATTTCTACAGTATTTCAGTTTAAGGTTAGGCTATTTGTTTAATATTTAAACCCAACTTTATTTGAGCTTTTTATTTTTATTTAAGCCCCCCCCCCATGATAAACACCAGCTCTGAAACCAGATGGATAGGGAATTGATCTGCGGAGAATGTAACATGGTGTTTCGCTCTGCTGGACTGCTTGAGAAACACAAAGCACTGTTCTGCATTGGGAGCGAGGTGAGACACCGTCGGGTGCAAAGACACAGCTCTGAACATCTCCTAAGAGACAGACCTGGACGCGAGGACCCTAAGCAGACAAGAACCCCTGATCTCATTCAGGTGAGTAAATCAAACTGAAGGAGAGTAACGTCTGAGCAGGTGGATTAGGTAGACTGAAACTAAAGAGACAATGTATGTGATTAAAGTGGAAGGGTTAACTCAGCTACAATCTTTACACTGGTTACCTGTCAGTTTTAGTTTACTAGTTTATAAGGCACTACTACACAGCCTAGCACCAGACTAAATCTCACAAAGTCGGGAAGGCTCCTCAGATCATCCAACTCTTCTCTTTAAGTTGTTCCACAAAGCAGAACTAAAACGTGCGGTGATGCTGCTTTTAGCTACTACGCACCCAGATGTTGGAACAGCTTGCCTGAGGATCTGAGAGGAGCTGGAAATATAAAAACCTTTAAACGGAGACTAAAAATCTACTTATTCAGTGTGGCTTTCAATTATAATTTTACTATATAAAAATGTTATAATTTTTTTTTATAACCATTTATATTATTCATTTTTCTTGTCTGATGTTTTCCAGTTACTGTTCAGCACTTTGCATTTTGTCATGTTTGAAAGGGGCAATATAAATAAAGATGGCTTGCTAAAAGAAATTGCTACATACTGTATATTTAAAGATGTCATGATTCTTACAGGAGATGCAAATGGAATTGTTTTATGTACAGTATATTTGTTAAAGGCTTTATAACATGAAGTCAGGAACTTCCCATAATGTTAAGAGTTGTTGTTGTGGGGTCTCCTTGCCATGTTGATAGGTAAAAAAAAAAAAAAAAAAACTTGAAAAATACAATGTTTATGCACTAGAGCTAACTAAAAACATACATTAACTACACAGTGTTTGCACTGCAAATGATTGCAGACTGTTTTTTGCGTAGTGTTTGATGCTGGAAAACGCTGTATGTGTCTTTGTGTGTGCAGCTGAGAGGTCAACGGAGGAACATCACCAGGCGGTCGGATGTTGACGCCAAACCAGCGCCAGCGAGGGCAGAGGACAAACCAGCAACCAGTCAGACAGAGAGTGCTGCTCTGCAAGATCTCACACATGAGGTACAACTGGACCTCTTCACCAGCCAACCAGCCTTCTCTACTGCATTTAAACAATATAAACATCTAAAACACCATGACAAAACCCAGCGGGCCGTAATTGTTTGACCTAAGATTCATAAGAACCCAATAGGGATGAAAGTGTCAGGGCAACATTTTGTAGTATACATGTTCATTATACCGAGCACTGCAGGTGCATATCATTGTGTCAGTCAAGATAATTGGAAGGGCAACTTCAAAAAGGTAGTAAGTAAGTAGGGTATTATATAATTATACAGTATCATATTAACAAATTGTTATCAAATATTCATTTTAAGCGTAAATATTAATGTGGAATACAGAACAATTTGTCTTTTCTGACTTTCAGTTTCACAAGTTAAGGATGTCCATTGAAGAAAATCTGCCAAAATGGTCAAAAAGGACCTCAGATACTGAGGTGGGCATTAGGTCTTTTCTTTTCACTGCTTACTCATCTAGCCTTTCATTTTAGAGTACCTTGGCAGCACTTTAAAGGATGGTGCTTTAAGTTTGCACATTTCTTCTATAGTGTTAAATCTCTTTGTAATAAGTCATCAGCCAGTGGTCTCAGAATGAGTTACAGGTCATTCAGTGAAGACGGCTGCAAGATGAGAGTACAAAAAGTCACGTGAATCCTTTTTGCTCCAGGGTGTAACATGTTTAAGAACCAATGCTGTGTGTGAATCCATTCATTAAAAAACATGGTCTTATGTCATAGTCAAGTGGGCGTCAGCTGGGTCACAGTGAAAGACTGAAGGAGATGAGGGAAATGGCGATGCTCCACGAGCGCCAGCTGACCCTGATACATGCTCACAACCAGAAGCTGGAGCAGCAGAGAGATGGTGAGAGAAAGATACGATAAACTGCTTGAGACCATGAAAGCCAAATATCCTCTTCAGCCTTTGTGTAAGCTTTACACTCAATGTTGATGTAAAAGATGATGTGTGTGTGTGTGTGAGTCAGAGCTGGCCTATCAGGTGAGTGTCCTGTCTGAGCAGAGCAACACAACTCACCTGGAGAGTCTACTGATGGAGCTCAGAGAGCAGGAGGAAAGGAACGAGGACACGCTGCAACAACTCGCTGAACATCTCCGTGCATCACAGTACTGTATATGTACATGAATATGTATATGTGTGTATTGATGTTAGTGTAATTACCCATGAATACAACAAAGAGTTTTTTTCATATACAGTATGCATTTGTATATGTCAGCTATTGAAGCTACAGCCTCTAAGATGAATATTTAGTGAAAAATGTTTTTTTTTCTTCTAGCTATAGGATGACTCAGATTCAGAGCATCAATTATGTATTTCATTAAGCCTGGGTAGCTCCTCATTGCAACATTTGTGGTAGAATAAATTATATTTCCTATTGTTTGGTGGATTTTTGCTGGGAAACTTTCCACAAATGCCACAATATGATCTAATTTAGATGATATACTGTGTTTTTGTTTTCTTTTTAGTGTACAAGAGGTCTCTGTATCCACAAATCAGCCATACCCACGCAAGAATAATCATGAAAGCTACGAGCCTATTTCTTCGCCAGATGGTCCTCTTTCAACCCAGATAAAGTATGCACATTCATCCCTCAAGAGGCATTTATATAAAAACAAAAGCAGATTTTCTTTTCCCATTTGTCTGGTTGACACTTAGAAAATCCGTTTATTTACATGTGCATATGAATATTATTATTCTCTTAAGCTGCCTAGTTATAAAAGGGTAAATCACATCTCTTTGTTGCAGAGCCCTGTGGCAGGCATACATTCAGTCAGGTGGGTCAGATCCAGCCATTGAGGCACAAATGATTGCCCTGCAGGCAGAAGCCCAAAGTCTGGAGAAAAAACAACCAGTGACAGGCGGCAAGGCCAAAAAGAAGAGTAAGAGTGATGAGGAACTGAAAACATGTAGCACCCGTCACTGTATAACTCTGTCAGCACAGCTGTGCTCAGTGGAGAAAACTAATGTCCTCCACAAAGTCCACGGTTATTAAATTTGGGTCCAACATTTGTTTTACCGTGATCAGTTTTGGCATGTTGAATGCAAAACACACAGCCGAAATTGGAGTACTGTCTAGCGTCAGCAAAAATGATTCTTCTTGGTAGAACACACTCCAGACGTATGGCATACAATTAAAGGTACACTACTTTTTGGCCCTGAGCCACATCACTGTTGTCCTCGTCTCCAGGGGTGGAGCCTCGTCAGCGGGGTGTGAGCTGGGAGCTGCTGGCTGTGGAGCAGGAGAACCAGAGGCTGGAGGAGGAGATCCTCAGGATCCAGCTGGTCAGAGAGCGACACCATAACAGTGACGGTTGGAAAGTTCCCACAAATAAAAGCTCTTTTTTTATTTACTGTGAAAAGCAGCTGTTAGCTGTATGTAATGAGCTAAAATTAACTACAGTCCAAACACCAATCTGTGTTAACAAAATAATTAGTAGTTCTAAACAATCCACCCCCCCACATTTTAGGTCTACAGATTCATTTAAAGTGCTCATATTATACTCACTTTGAGGTTCATAATGGTATTTAGAGGTTATATCAGAATAGGTTAACATGGTTTAATACATTTAAAAAAGCATATTTTTGTTGTACTGCACATTGCTGCAGCTCCTCTTTTCACCCTGTGTGCTGAGCTCTCGGTTTTAGCTAGAGAGTGAGGCATCTCACTTCTATTGCATCTTTGTTGGGAGTCGCACATGCGCAGTAGCTAGGTAGAAATGAAGCACAGAAACCTCCTACAACCTCTCAATCATTTATTCTTACACCGTGAGCTGTGAGACATGAATTTGTCTAGGAATTTTGTGATTATGTATTGTGCAATATATTGCACCGATGACCTGTACTGACAACAAAATAAGGGTGTGTGTCTTGTTGGGTGTGTGTGTGTGCTCTTCAGCGGCAGTGAGGACTGAGCTTGAGCAGATTCAGAGGGAGAACCTTCTGCGGTTAGCCGGTTTACAGGCAGAGATGGAGAGAAGCAAAGAAGTTCCCAGGCCCGGGCGACAGCCTTCTCCACCTCCCCTCCAACCCAAGACTCTCATTCATGCACCTCTTTCACCGGTACACCAATACAGTTGTAGTTAAATAGTAACTTGAAAGTGTGGTCTGTGACATAGATCCTAATGCTGTACCTCTGTGTCCCTCCGCTCCAGGCCAGCTCCTTCCCCTCTCCACTGGGAACATGCATGTTCAGGGACTCATTGGGTCCGGCCCCCTACGACCCCTCGTCAGTTATATTCAATTTCAATTTTGAATTTAGACAGAGTTCTCATAGTGCAGTTACTTATATATTCAAAGCCTCTCAAATAGCCCATAGTCACATTTAAGTAATAATATTTGTGCAAATCACATTAAATCATCTACTGATTTGTCAATGTTTTACCCACTTACCTTTAATTGAATTAAATTGAGTCCTCTGGTGTTGCAGAGCTGGTTTCGTGGTTTTCTACGACCTGGTGCTGGGAGTTGATGTCTCCCAGAGGGCACTGCGCCTAGTGGCAGCTCTCTACTCAGAAGGGGAGGAGGTGGGACCACCAACTCCGCTACCCCCAGTCCAGTGCCTGCCGGGACCGTCCCTGCCTTACGCCCACACCCCTGGAAACTACGCCCTCCTGTCGGCCAAACAGCCTGTACCTAGGTAGGATCGATGCCTAGAGAAGAGCTGTGTTTATTACTATATACAGCAGATGTGGCTCAAAAAGTCTGAGGACATGACTTAAAAACTGGGATTGGTAAATAAGAGAGAAAAGGTAAAAAAAGAAAAACAATCTACACAAAACACTACCCAAACTCTTACGCATGCCTCCTGTGGCCTAAGCTCAAGCATAGAGACAACCTGGCTCATAAAATGAAATCAGTACACTATTATGTCATGGGGTAGAAACATTCAAGTGATTTCTCTTGAGGGGGACAAGTTGGGTCTCTTTAAATTATAAGATGGGGTCTAAACCCACTCTATCTGTAAAGCGTCCTGAGATAACATCTGTTGTAATAAATTTGACGAAGTGAGATTTGAGAGAATCCGACCACCCGCATTTTCACAAAAAAAAATTTAAAAAATCTAAAAAATGTACGTGAACCTTTCCCTCTGTAGGATCCAGCCATCAACCTCCCTTTCTCTAGTGGTGGAGGTGCAGGCAGCAAGAGATCTGGATGTTGATGGCCAGGTCGTCGTCAAACTGGCATCCTGCGGCTGGACACGAGTGGAACTCTTTGACCAATACAATCAGGTAGAAAAATGTAGTTATACAGTAAAAAGAGAGATGACAGAAAGTCAGGCCTAGCCTCCATTTTTTAAGATGATGCAGCTCAGTTGATATGTTGGTTATTATTAAAAAACAAAAAACAAAAAAAACTAGTTTATAAAGGTTTTGAGCCTTGGTAACTTTACATTTCAAAATGTCTTCTGTGCCTACAGAGGTAATTGATACATTGAATGCACCATCTGGCAGTTTGTTAAGCTATCACAGATTGTCATGCAATTCTAAAATCCCATTCTGCTTCTTTTTTTTTTTTACACAGTTTAACCATGTCATTGACACATTATCATATCCTCTGGTTTATAGTAAATATAACATCCTTAATATTTTCTCTTTACCAACAGTTCCGTAGTGGCCACTGGAGGGTTCCAGTACTCCGTCTGCCTATCAGACCTTCCTTAAGCCCTGCCCAGCTTAACTCCGTACACCAGGTATAAAGACACCATTTTTTGGGAAAACATTTGTAGGCAGTATTTGCTACATAAATTAGATGTTCTACTCAGGCAGAAGTTTAGAGTAAATTACTCACCTGACTGCTTGTTTCTGTAAACCTAAGGTGGGCCACTTGGAACTGTGTGTACGGTTGGTCAACGGACGAGATGGAGATGCTCAGACTCTGGCAAAGCCTGACCCGACAAGCACCAGTCACTATAAATACCCAGCTGTGGTAGGATGTTAAACATGCTAATGTGAGTGTAATTATTCCAATGGATTTGTTATCAGCAGTGTTGGGCAAGTTGCTTTTAAAACGTAATTAGTTTCAGGTACTAGTTACTTCATCCAAAAAGTAACTAAATTAGATACTTTTATAATTTGTAACTGAGTAACTAGTTGCTTCAGAAAGCAGGTGATACATTACTTTTAAGTAAATTTTTTAAATGCTCAAATGTGACCCCTCATCCACCCCTCTATAATGGAACTTCAAATGAAATGGACACATCTTACATTAACAGAATCAATGTACTGCTGTTCGACAAAGTGAGACAAGCCTCCAATCAAACGCCATGTATGTAGATATGTCTAGTGGATCGATACAATAACAGATGTTTGACATTTTGATATTTATTGACCCTCAACAGGCCACAACTGGGCAAAATCAAATAATGCTTGTTAAGCACTATAGCATTAATATATATACACATACACACAGTATACACTCTTTGTAGTGCATGTAAGTGCTGATGTTTAAACTTGTGCGCGTCGAGACTGCGTGTGTGTGATAGACTGATGGAGAAGTGAGAGAAGTGAGATGACAGCGATTAGATTTGGAGCGAGTAGCCACTCTGGAGTCATAGTGTCTGTTTTGACCACTGTGGAAAATTTTTAGCTGGAAAACCTTTGTTCTCCCCCCCCCAATTTCACAACGCCGTACCTGTCTATTGTTGAATCGTGTCCTGCTTAACTCTACCTCTGGCTTACCATGGAATTTCACCCAACCTCAGCATTTATGCGCCGTCTCGTGCACGGCCCATTAACCAAGCCAAGGAGGGGAAAAAAAAAATTAAAAAATAAAAATAAAAATAAAAAAATTGCCTCTCGGCTAGATGGTAAGAGTAATCAATTACTCGTTACTGAAAAAGTAATGCCGTTATTGCCACCACTTTTGTCAGCTGTAAACACAATATTCCTTGTTCTAACTTTATTCCATACATGCTTTAATGTAGTGCTGTTGATGTACCTCGTCTCAATACAGGTGTCTGCAAACCTGCCAGAGTCCACAGCAGCTGATGAACTCTCCCTTTGGTGTCACTGACCAAGACCCTCCCTCCACAGATGCCAATCCAAGTTGAAAAGGACAAAAATGTTATGCAGAAAACATTGACACTCAGGATGCAACATATGAACTGTTGTGGAAAAAAGCGAAGGCTCCTTACTCTCCTCATGTTCTGAAGACAAAGCATTTACTTTCCTTGTAGTTGAAATATGCAGGTCAACAAAAGTTTAGTTATGCCATATGGGCACAAGCAGAATTTACAAGGGGGCCTGTTACAAACCACCCAAATAAAATTCCCCTTTAAACACATTTGAATCTTAAAATTGATGCAAGACGGTGAGATCCCATGTTTAACCTAAAGTTTCACCCTTTCATACGGGTCTTATTAATGTAGCTGCACAATGTTGCGAGACCACAAGGATGATTTTAACAATGTCCAGTTGTCCAGTAATGTGCGAAGGCTTTTGAGTGTGATTCTTTCTCCCTCTGCTTCTCCATCCCCAGAGATGGTGATTTCCTGGACGCAGAGAAGGCGTTCGACCGTGTAGAATGGCAATATTTATTTGCGGTTCTACATAAATTTGGTTTTGGCCCCAACTTCATCTCTTGGATTCGCTTGTTGTACGCTGCCCCTGTAGCCAGTGTCAAAACAAACTCTGACGTTTCTTCCCCCTTCCTTCTCACACGTGGCACTCGTCAGGGATGCCCCCTTTTACCTTCACTATTTGCACTGGCCATCGAACCCCTGTCTATAGCTCTCAAAAGCTCCTCAGCATTCTCAGGTATACTTAGAGGAGGCATGGAGCACAGAGTGTCACTGTATGCCGATGACCTGTTGCTATATGTACAAGACCCTGTAAACTGTGTTGATGCAATAGTCGATCTGCTGAAGACATTTGGCACTTTCTCAGGGTACAAACTGAATATTGCTAAAAGTCTTTGCTTCCCTGTTAATCTGTCCGCCAAATCCATCGCCCCAGGAGTTCTGCCCTTCTACTTCTCCCCCAATGGTTTTAAATATTTAGGCGTGAATATCTCTCATTCTCTAAGTTCTCTTCATAAAAATAATTTCATTAAACTGACTGAAAATATCAAACTAGACCTTCAAAGATGGCGCACACTACCCCTCTCACTTGTTGGCCGAATTGAAACAATCAAAATGAATGTTCTGCCTCGAATATTTTTTCTTTTTCAGACCCTCCCTCTTTTTCTTCCCAAATCGTTTTTCAAAGCATTGGATACCACTATATCGTCCTTCCTCTGGTCTGGCAAGAATCCTAGGATCCAGAAAAGAATTTTGGAGAGTCCCAAACTAACAGGAGGTTTTGCCTTACCCAATATGTTGTTGTATTATTGGGCCGCTAACATCCAGATGCTAAAGAAATGGTGCCATAAACCAGACATTGTGTGGTGCACCATGGAAGCTAACTCTTGTACTTCAACTTCACTCCCTGCATTACTGTTTGCACCCCTTTCTACGCGGCTCCCAATACACCAATAACCCTGTTATCTCATCACTGAAAATCTGGAAACAGTTCAGGACTCACTATGGATTAATATCCCCTTCTGTTCGCATCCCCATATGCAACAACCATCTGTTTTTACCCTCCAGCATAGACAAAACATTTACATGTTGGAAGAGGATGGGCCTGGTCTCTTTTAGTGACCTTTACTTAGATGAGGCCTTTGGAAATATGGCCGACCTTTCTGCTAAATTTGGGACTCCAAAAGTGGATCTATTCAGATATTTCCAGTTGCGCAATTTCGCCAAAACACACTTCACCTCATTTCCTGCATTACCTGAAAAAACTGTTAGAAGGTATCATGTCCTCAACATCACAAAATAGCATCTCCTCAATCTATAGTCTCCTTTCATCTCACCTCCTTCAGGGCTTAGGAGTGTTTGGGAAAGGGAGCTAGGTCTTGCATTAGATGAGGACTGGTGGAGGGAAGTTTTACTCAGAATTCATAGTACTTGCATCTGTGCACGTATGAGACTCATTCAATTCAAAGTGGTCTTTAGACTTCACTACACAAGGGCCAGACTGAAAAGACTATTCCCTGATACAGATGATCTCTGCATCAAGTGCTCCCATTCTCCAGCAGACCATACACACTTTTTTCTCCTGTCCTAAACTATACTCTGACACCCTTTCTGTAGTCCTTAATATCCCTGTGTCCCCATGCCCCTTGATTGGTATATTTGGTGTGTCTCCTATTGTAGGAAGATTTAATAGCTACCAAGCTGACCTTATTGCATTTGCTGCTTTGATAGCTAAACGTCAAATACTGCTACAGTGGAAGAGCCCAAAGCCGCCTAGCCCAAAGTCCTGGTTAGAAGATTTGTCTTACACCTAGAAAAAAAAAACAAAAAAAAAAAACTTTCAGAGGATCCCTTAAGAAATTTCATAAAACCTGGGACCCACTCCTTTATGCAAACTATCGATCCTGAGCCAATGGTAGTAACCCCCCCCCAAATGTTTACCTTTTTTTTCCCCCCTTCCTGGAGGGAGATGGGTGGGCAAGTTAGACAAATGGAAGATACATGTTCAGTTGGTTAAGGGGTGGTGGAGGAAGGGAATGGGTAGAAATGTGTTCCGTTTTAAAAAAAAAAAAAAAAAGTCAAACCTGCTTTTTTGTTATTCCCAATACAGCCTGTAATAATTTGAGGTTTGAGCAATAAACATACTTTGAAGAAAACAATGTCCAGTTGTGTTAAATTGGACATTTTGACTAAAGTGCGTTTTAAGATGAACCGTTGGGAATTGAGTTCCAAAAGCCTAATGTTTTTAAATGTCCCTTTCAACCAGCAGCCCCAACTTTATACAAGTAGTAAGACTTGGCAAAACTGATCCAAACCATTTTAGGCAATAAAACTAAAATGGAGTAGCCAACAAGAAAAAAAAAAAAAAAAAAAAAAAGTGTACAAAACTCAGTGCCCGTTACATTTCTTCTAATGGGATAAATTACAGACAGCATCTAGAGTGGTCTCATCACGATATAATTTCATTTCAAATTCCGAGAAATAAATAGTTCATGATACAATTTTTTTTATTATTCTTTTACTACAAGTATACAAAACAGGACAGACAAGTCTTTGAAAATGGATCTTATTTACAGAAACAAGCGTTGAAGGTGGATAGGGGGCTGGACAGGCATGCTGTGCTGGTTTCGAAGATCAGGAAAGAGACGAGGACGGTCATGAAGACTCAACTGAGGCCGACTGGTTAGCAGACTACAGGAAACAAGAAAAAGAAATAAAAAAAAACCACTGTTACAAACAAGGAATTAGCCTTCTGCCTACCCATCTCAAGAGAAAATGTTGCCGATTGTTTTGTAATGAGCGTTCACCACTGCAGTTTCATGTAAACGCTTTCAAAGTGGTTTCAAAAACTGCCAAAAGACAGCATTTACAGATTTTTTTGAAACCTATCTACAATAACAGCCAATGCAGCATATAGTATGTACTGTGATTGGCCATTGATCACGTTTGTCTTGTGCCCAGCTGCAACCAGCCAAAAAAGGTCCCAGACAAAGTATATCCCATGCATCCGTTCCATCAACAACCTGTATGAGTTAATCAAATGGAACAGGACTCCCAACTTCTTTGGATTCGGCTTTGAGATACATTTCCTGCCATAAATGTAATCTGCAACATGTCAGCTTTCAGATGACTGACATTAACTGAATACCAGAAGCCAAATTAAGAAACGACTGGAACCACCAGAAAAATCATATGCAAGTAGTTATTGCTGTATGTTGGGCTATCCTTCCATCTAAGCAGGGTAGCATCATTAAAGCACATTTTAGTGCTGTCCTGGACACTTCATAAGACATGAACCTATCACTCGCCTCCTGTGATTTTCCCTCCTGGACTCCATTGCCGTTGCTGGCACTAGAGTCTGCGCTGCCATTAACTGTGGCTTCCTGTTTTGATTGTTTAGCATCAGTGTCCTTTACTGGGCTCTCCTCCTCTGGTTTCCTCTGTGTAGAAACAAAACTGTCAGGGAAAGACTCAACGCTCCTGTGCATGATTGTTCAATGCAAAGCAATATATAAAAGTTTTCAGAAGAGGGTAACTGAAATCCAGATGTAGATATGTCAAGGTCATGTTTAGTACATCATGCACACAAAACTAACCCAAAAAACAAACTATTCATAGCATTAAGCAGTACCACAAATCGACCACCTACACACATGCCACAACTACAGTAAGGTAACCAACAAGTCAGACAAAAACAAGATATAGGGTGACATTCACAGTAATCATTAAAAGAAATAAAGCCATGACATCTTTACAACCAAAGCAGGCAAGCACATGGCCCTTTTAGCATAAAGTGATGGGCACATGGTCAGTTACAACATACTGATCTCTTGCCAGTATGGATTGTGCTGTCAAGGTTTCTATCATATAATTAAAATGGTTGCGTTTCAGAGGGCAGAACGGACTGCAAAGACACTTTGGCTTCTGAGCCGTCACTGGTGTGAAATTGGCAGCAGTCAAGATGAAACTGGCCAGAGGAGCCAAGCGGGTCTTACCTTTTTCCTGACGAGGTGAGAGATATTTGAGACCGCTTTGGAAGATGAGGGACCGTCAGACGACGTCACTGGGATCTGAAGCGCAGTTTGGTTTGCTTAGATATGTTTTGTAGGGTATTCAGTCATGTTACAATAATCTTGCAAAGCTTCAAGAGGCACTAATGCAGTGTCCTCACCTGGCTGACCGTTGCAAATGCTGAAGATGAAGGGCCACCATTTTCACATAGGAATGCTGATGAGGTTGAGGCTCCGCCCTGCAAGAGGATAGTCCGTTACCTAGGAGCTGAAGCCGTTTTGGTACATCTATACTGCAGTCTAATAACCTCCACATGTAATTTTAAAGTGGAAACTTAACCAAGACAAACAAAATTCATGCATGTTTGTAGAGAATAGCACAAACTAAACAGTGTACATCTTGTTGCTCTGCGTACTCACTAGTGTCTGCTGGATTGCCTGGGAGGCAGCGCTGGCTGTTCTCTGGCTTTCCTTGGCATCCTCAACTTTTTCCCTGATGTCAGGCAGAAGCTGCTTCAGCTCTTCCATCTCGTTCTTCTCTTCTGCAGCCACATCTGCTGCATCTATCACCTCCTGCAACATGGCTATACACAGACAATGACTAGTTTAAAATGTTATCACAGGATCATTGCAAACCCTTAGCTGCCATAATTTGAGTTAAAACTTGAGGTCAGAGTATTGACTGAAAACTCAAGACAGGACTTAAAGTACTCATATTATCCTCATTTTCAGGTTCATATTGTATTTAGAATATCAGAATACACGTTTAATTAAAAATAACGTATACACATTGCTGCAGCTCCTCTATTCACCCTGTGTGTTGAGTGCCATTTTAGCTACAGAATGAGGCATCTCAGTTATGCGCCACATGGAGTCACACATGCACAATACCTAGGTAAGCACTGCTAGTCGGTCAAAAGCAGGGTGTGAGGGCATGCTAGCAGCTAGGGGAGCATTATAAAGTGATGCACTGTCATCACGGAAGTAAAGGCTAGACTACAATAGAGCAGTTTGGGAACAGTGTTTATGTGGGAGATGGCATGTCACTTTGGGTTGGACTTCACTTGGTAACGCCATTACATGCACAAAAAGATATAACACAAGGAATGGGAAAAGGCATAATGTGAGCACTTTAAGACAAGGGGTAAGTGCAACATCTTTTAAATGTTGGTCTCTAAAGAAAGAACTGTCTTACTGAGACGGGCCTCAATGACTTTTATGGAGCTGTTGTAGTGCTGGATGGCCTGGCTGTACTGATCCATGTAACACAGTGTGGTGGCGACATGGTAGTGGGTCTCAGCCAACAGACGACTGTGGGGAGGCAAGTGCTTCAGCTGCAGGGCAAGACACTCCTGGAAGTCTTCTAGTGCCTGGGGATAGTTACCTAGGAGGAGAGCATGAGATTCAGATTTATGACAATGGCTTCATATTTAGCTTGTTCTGCAGTGGTACCACTTGCCACTCTAGTGGGTCATCAGGTGAAAGGGACCATCCAAGATATGCTGAATAAAACCTACCTGATTCAGCACTGACTTCTCCAAGTTTCAGATATGCCTGAGCTGCCATCAGCTGGTCATCTTTGCCTTCCTTTCTGTGATGAATAAGGAATCAACTGTAAGACTATTTTAGTGCACATTGTCTCACCTCCTCAAGCATGTCTGACTATGTATTAAGTGACCTGATTGAACTTAATCTGTATGAATATTTCCTGTCACTCAAATGCAGATTAACTTGATTTTGTGCCATTAGCTTTATCTTACAATGTTGCCCTTACTTTTTGTAGATGACTTTGGCTACCTCCAGCATCTCCCACGCCAACTGCAGATTACCAACTTCGTCCTCTTCCTGTAAAGAAGTGGAAAGCACATCAAATATCTAAATATTCACAATTTCACATGTCAAGAGACTATGTATGGGAACTCACCTTGTGCTGCCCATTTTCCTCTCCATCCTCATCGTCTTCGTCATCATCCTCGTCATCTGTTGAAACAGGAGGTTAATTACAGAGAGCTAGATCATTTATGCTGCAACTGAACTTGAAACTCAAGTGTTTAAATAGACAAATGTTTCCCTAAAGTACAATACACACTTGCTCCAGTGAGTTTCCCCTTCACCTTTAACACCTCACATCGTGGCTGTTTAACACCAAGACCGTGCACCACCCTTGATTGCAAACAGTGTTCTTTATCCAGAGAGCTACTACCATCTGGGTCCTCATTGTCCTGTTCTGCCTCGGATTCCTCTTTATTCCCTTCGGTCTCCTTGCCAGTCTGCTCTTTTAATTCCTTGACCTTCTCCATCACGGCTTCTTTCCCAGAAGACACTGTAGGGCTTTCCACCGCACCATTTACACAAGAATCTGGGCTTTTCTCAACTCCATTGACTTTAGCTTTATTATCTGAACCCTTCTCTTTCCCACTCACAGGGGGACTCGAGGGATCCTCTGAGCCAGTCGGATGTTTGCCCGGGGACTTTGCCACACAATTTTCGTTTTTCACCCCAGTGTTGCCCTTTCCATCCTCAGGCTCCAGCTCAACCTTTTCCTTTTCAGCCATTGCATCATACACCTGCTTTCGTAGCTCATCTCTAGTTTCTTCTGCGCCAAAGTGGCATTTGAAAAAGAGAAGTTCACATCAGACAGTAAAAGCACCAGGGCAAGTTAATCTATGACAAATGCCATAAAGCTAGCTCACAACTCATTAAGAGGAACACAGGGAAATGTCTAGTTTGGCTTCTTACTGGCACCAAACACTTGTACCAACTATGTTTAACTTAAGTATTTGCTGAAAAGCAAAGTCTGTGTTTCACTAAAACTGGGATTTAAGGAAATCATCTGAAAATTCTAGACAATCTTGGAATATGCACAAAACTGACTTGACCTACCAAAGTGGAACCATTATTTGAGCCTTGTAGGGAGTAAAAACCTGCCATTACACAAAGGTTACATTAAGAATCTACAATTACTTCTGAACCAATTCCTTAAACTGGCAACTCTTCATGATTAGACTCTTCATTAGATATACTAACCATCAAGATTGTTGGCACTCTCAATATTTGAGCTGTTAGGCTGCTCTTCTTCCTCAGATTCTTCTGGGACTCCCTCCAGGGCATTACCAAGGACACTGTTCTCCATCCTAAAAAGAAAACCAAACTAAGTTGAAATCCAATTACTATTTAACAGTTGTCCACTCAGCATTTTCCTACAGTCATGTAAAGACAACACTGCATTCTAGGCTTGCATCATACACAAATAAGTGAAATGCATAATAACTTAAGGCTTTCCAAAAAAAAAAAGTGATGTTAACCAACCTGGCAAGCTCCAGCAGGGACTTCCCACACAGGAAGAAGGCCTCGCCACACTCTTCTGCAGTGTCCCCATACTTTGCAGCTCTGGCAGATAAGTCAAACTTGTTAAGTGGAGCATCAAGTTTTGTTGGGGGTGATCAAGGTACAGGATAAAGTTTTAAATAAAAACACTGGAATAGCTAAGGCATTTAAACTCAAGGCATTTTGCATTTCAGACTCCATACAAGTTGTCACTTTCCATTTCTCACATTCAAACAGGTAAATCTTCAGAAAAACAGCAGTGAGTAAAAGAAAGATCAGTGGTGTAACATGGATTTTTTTATAGTATTTACAGTTAATATTGTTTTTCCGTGTTAACTTTGTCACAGAACTTCATTGTAGCGTAACACTCACAGCATGCTGCAGGCATCCTGGAAGACGCTGACAGCAGAAACAACATCTCCCATAACTAAATGCCTGTTCCCTGTGCCAATCAGCTTCTTTGCCTCCTCCACGACGTCAACAGAGCTGCGGGGGGAAGGGGGGGAGACACGTGTATATAAAGTAAAATTTTGAATAATGAATCAGACGTAGTGAAGTTTTCTGCATGGATAACGTTACTCACCTGTCTCCAGTAACGTCAGCTGCTGTTGAGGAGCACGGCTTCTCCTCCACACTGCAAGAGGCAACGGAGTTCAAACTTTCAGTCAATGCAAATACAAACTCACGTTACCTGACCTGAAGTACAACCAGTCGACACGCCTTACTTTTACTGATGAACTACCAGTTAACGCTACGTGTGGATACGTTTTGCTTTATTGTTGTTAGCACCGTACGGTTGGGAGCTAACTAGCATAACGTTACCAGCCGGGTGGATTGATAGTTTGTTAGCAGCGCTCACAGCCACAGTTAAACAATCATTTGGTTTCATAGTCACTATTATTGAATGCAAGTATGAAAACCCTAGCTGTCATGCAACCAGTAACGTCATTAACCAAGCAAGGTCGTTCACGTTAGCCGCGTTATCTAGCTAAAGGTTAGCTAGCTGTGTTTTGGTTTTTTCCAGCGTAACGTTCCCTTACACTGTGAACAATTACAAGCGAGTTTTACCTCCCAGAGCTCGACGCAATTGACGTTTCCTCTGGCATTTTTTTTCAGGACGCTAGTACAGAGAGAGACGAAGGTGGTACCCAGTGAACGAAGAACAGGTAGCTCCTGTGACAGTCCTTTGTTGGCGCGCTTAAATAGAGAAAATAAGGCTTTCTATTTCCGCTTAACTTGGAACGCGGGAGATTGGAGTTAAAGGGACCGCAGCAAGTATCATGATGCATCCAGGGCCCGTGGGAAAGAATAAATTCAAGGCAGCATGGCACATTACTGGACACAAACACAAAATATATTACTGATTGGCACACAAAAGTAAATAACAAGCAGAGATGGGATATCTGAAAATTCTACTTTTTACTTTTACTGTTTACATTTTAACACGAATATCGGTACTTTCTACTCCTTACATTTTACAAAACTGGCTCGTTACTTTAGTAGTTAGTGATGTTGTTGTTCGTGTTCTTCACCTGTTACATCTGCTGATTCATAATGGAGATTGTATAATGCCCTTGCTCACGTTTGTATTTTAGGTGCATTATTTACATGTTGCAGTTAGGCTACACTGCATTAAGATAATGTAATTAATAGTGGGTTCATTGTTATTATTTACTAGCATATATGATTCCTTTGAATTGTGTATGTAGCCTTTACAATGTTATTTATTTCTTTTATTACCACACACAGCCATAGCAGAGCATGCCCATGTTTATACTGATGCTTGATTGTAATAAAGCATCAAAAGAGAAAAGTTGACTCTGTCTGTGTTTTAACAGACACACCTGGGGCCAAGTTGGGAACCCAAATCAGCTTTAAATACAGTCCTAATCTAGTCCTCACTAACAAGTTTAATACAGTGTAATACCAAATGTAATCTAATTGGATGGTAATATACAGACTTCTCACAGAATCACTACTGAATTCATATCTTGCTACTCGGTCAGAATCTTATTAACCTGGAGTCCAAGTCTCTGTCACAATAAACAGGCTATATGTTTTAGGCCTATTGGCAGACAACCATTTAAAATGTAGCCAATGACATATAAAGAGTCTTTTCTCCATGTCCACTGTAGTTTCTCAGCGTGCTCTCTAGTAACATCTGTCTGGTCCAGGTAGCTTTGTCATTTGCAAGACTACTTTTACTTTTAAACTTTAAGTAAATTTCAAAGCCTGTACTTTGTTACTTTTACTTAAGTATAGAAGTTAAATCAGTACTTCTACTTTTACCAGAGTATTTTTTAACACAAGTATCTGTACTTCTACTTGAGTACGGGAAGTGAGTACTTTTACCATCTCTGATAAACAAGTGGATATTTTGTTTGTTTTGTTTTTCCTTTTAATTTACCAGCCTAAAAAATAGGCTATATGCCTAGTTATCAGTTTAGGATATAAGCTGATAATTTAACAATTTATTAGATTAGATTAGATTAGATTAGATTAGATTCAATTGTATTGTCATTGAGCAGAGTAGGCTAGCCTACAAGACAACGAAATGCAGTTTGCGTCCAACCACAAGTACAAAAAGAGAAGAAAAGTGCAATGTGATAATCGTACAGTAGGCTACAGACAGCAGTGTAGAGTTGGTTAACAGAAGGTGGTTTTGAGTAATATAAATTCAATATAAACATGTGCAGTGTATTAGCATTTACCTTATAAGAGCAGAATGAATGAGACTAGGCCTATGTAATATGAGCAATGTATGATCAACATGTAGATATGTGCAATGTAGCAGAAGTAACATTATAATAGTAGTACAAATAAAATAGATACACAGTGTATTATTATAAGAAAAACAAAATAAATATGGATATTCAATATGAAACATTAATTCAGGTGAAACTGTCTGCGAGCTTCTCCTGGTATTACGGTGATTTTTCGACTGTGCGACAGCAAGTCGCGTGGTTATGACACCATCATTAGCCTATTTTTCACAAAAACGTCTGCTACGGAGCCATAACGCGAGGTACAAGGTAATAAAGCCTTTTATACATTGTCGTGTTTCTTTAAAAATAAACAATGGACAAATTCAGTCTTGAAATGCTTTAGTTGTAAAGTTATTTACTGTCAAAGTGGCGCCAAGATGAATGGCAGTCAAGGGGATGCTAACTGCAGGTGATGGCTTCGTAGCATTAAAATGGCGCCATGGGAGCTACGCTGAGAGAGGAGAGGCTTACCCATAGTGGGCTTACCCCCTTGTCAAATCTTGGTAGAATATTTGGTCGTGATTGTTGATAGGCAAAGCGATTGGCTCTCATATGATTGAGGTGGGCGTGGCTTTCAGAGTATGACGCGGGCCACTGTTTTGGGACAGGGACCACTGAAAGCTCAGGTGAACTACTTATATATCAGTCTGGCAAGTTATACATAAAAAAAAAAATCACTCATTATATATAAAAACCAAATATGTTTTCCATGTGCGACGGTTATTGGAGCCTCGTTGGCGCAGTAGGCAGCGCGTCAGTCTCATAATCTGAAGGTCGTGAGTTCGAGCCTCACACGGGGCACATGTTTTTTTCATCTAAATGTTTGACGTCACCATTTTGAAAAAAATAAGGTCAGTGTCAATACTTTTATACATGTTTATTACAGAGAATAAAAATAGCTTATTTCACCTGCAATGGACGTGTCCTTGAACTCAATTAACTGTCAGGTGCCTTTAAAAAAAAAAAATCCGGGTAAGCTAACGTTACTACTAGCTAGCTAATTACACTGGCTCTAATTTTCTGCCTCAGCTAACCGCTAACAAATTGTAGCAAGTAGCGCAATAATTAAGCTACCTGCACATAGTATTGTTGGTAAATTCAACAATACTCATCATAGTAATGCTAATAGTTAATGGTAACATATGTAACACCACAATAATTCTTGAAGTCCATATATCAATGCGACAAGTTTGTACATTAACGTTGTGATTATTATTGTGATTATTTAGTTCAATTACAGGAGCTGTTAAACACATGACTCTGCTATGAACCTAAACGGCCAGCGAGTGGCGCACATGATCCACTATTAAACATTATTTTCCTCTGATTCCACTGCACTCACAGCGCTCAGTCAAGTGTAATAGACCTTATCTGCAGAAACAGCTGTTGTAGATTATGTGTGCGAGAGAGGTAACGTCAGTAAAAATAAATAAACAGATGTATGACCACATAACTTAGTCAATTGGCAGTACATTCCCTTTGTTTCTTATAATTGTTGTGCTCAGTTGTGCTCTTATTGTGTTGTCATTTTCTTAACTATAACACGTTGTTTTTAACATAGTTCATGTGGGCTTGTAGCAGGCACACGTTTTCAAACCGAACGACATAGGAATTTTGAGTGCACATGTCAATTAAGTAATTGGGCGAAAGTGAGTGAGAGAGTCAGAGGGAGAGGAGGGCGCTGAGCCCGACAGTGGGCTCCAGACAGACTTACTGGCTGCAGATGAAGTTTTCTCTCTCACTGCACCGTGGAACTTTTAGGAATTCCTAGTAACCAACCAGACTCTATATCTCCTGACTGACATGCGATGTTCCTTGCAGCCTTACAAAACATGCACTTGCTGTGGGTGATTTTGTTTTATTTTGTTTCTCTACCGGACACTGGCTGTAAATCAGCCGATGCAGGCAGCTGTCATGAGGTGAAGACAGCCTACATGATGCGCCAAATAGGCCCGGTGGAGCTGGTGCCAGACAGGCCGGGAACAGGTCAGTAAATCGCTTTGGAAATACCATGTTAGAATACTATAGGAGGAGCACCAAATACACAGGTAATGTACATTTACTGAAGCGCTGTAGGCCTACTTGAGTATCATTTTGTGGAAGTCAAACTTAACTTGGGTATTTCAATTTTGGTGCTACTTTATACTTGTACTCCACTACATTTCAAAGCCAGTATTGTAAAAAATACTGCAGATGGGGATCTTAAATAATCCTACAAAACATATGAGTTTATACATTACAATACAGTGTTATGAATTAAGATACCAATGTTGTTAAAATTAGCTTTACCTAGATAAGCTCCACAACATCAAAGTGTTTGCTTATTAATAATGCAACTGTAATATTAACCAAATAATGTCATTATTTTAAACTGATTCTATGACGACTGCTTCTACTTTTGATACTTGAAGAACATTTGCTGATAATACGTATACACTTTTATATATGATTAAAGGACTTGGAATCAAGTATTTTGTTTAATTAATTCATTTTCAGTATTCCTAAATTATAAAAATATAAAGGATCCAAATTCTTCCTTTACCACTTCACCATTGAAAATACATAAGAGCCCCACAGAGCAATAACATATTATAAAGATCTCTTTAGATAAAATATATAACAGAGTGAAAACTTGCGGTTGAGTATCACAGACTTACAGATTCATATAATATAGTCGGGATGAGCTTGGAAACTTTTGTGTTGAGAATTATATAATATATTTGCTATATTCTCCATATTTTCTCCTTTTAAAGACTAAAATGAAAACGAACACACTTCCTGTAGTGTTAAAATCAAACTTAAAAAAACTCAAAGATTTAGAAATGAAGGGCTGAATTCCAAATATAAGGGATCATCCCTGTGCAGCATGGGCCAACACTTCTTATAGAGAGCAGCTATTTTAGTTGAAAACCTACCTTAGTAGTCTGCAGCACTTATATAGAGTTCTTGAAGCATACGGCTATGGCTTATGGCTATAAGTGGTGGTGTTATGCAGTTTTCTAAATGTAAATGCTCATGTGAGATTTTGTCTGGTTTATGAGAGACATTTTGTTTTGTTAGCAGTAATTTTCAGATGTCCCCTTGTAGTGGAGACAAGAAGTGCATGGTACAAATCTCCAGTTATCAAGCTTTATTTTCTTTTCATCTTGATAAACTGTCTACATGTCATAATTATACCGTTCATGAAAATGCATATGAATCAGATGTTAATAACCTTAATCAGCATACATTAGGAAATATGTGCTAGATGTAATCATTCAATTACATACATCTGCAACAATCTGCTAAAACGTTCCTTTAGGGTACTACAGCTATTTGCCTGTGAGCAATGACGTTTAGTTTGTAGTAGCTTGTATCAGCCAAATTAGACGCAAGGCATTATCAAATTCGTGCAATATTACCTTTGCTGCAAGAACAAATATAGTGCTATGAGCTTGTGATTGGTACCGCTTAGTCAACGATACATGGTGATCGTGACCTTTGCATTTTCAAGCAGAGATGTCTGCTAATTATATCTGGTTTTACCAGTAGAATCTTAACACAGTATTCCTGCACAACATAGTCTTTAAATCTGGTGTGGCCATGCAGGAATTAACTTGAGGGAGATGTCATTTTAAGTAGGCTGTATAAGTTGAAAAGCAGTACTCTCCTTGACGGATATATCCACACAGACACTTCCTACTTTGGATTGGACAAATGCACCATTCCCTGGCCTGTCACTGGTGTTTGCTTCTAATAGAGAAGTTCCGATAAAACGCTGGTATCGGTATTGGGAAGTACTGGAGTTTATGCACCGATCTGATACCACGTAATAAAGCCCTAAAGAACATCTGCGATAAAGTAGTTTATTTATGTTCTTTTCCCCGTTATGACTGACTGTCAAACTGTATGATAAAAGAAAGTTCTGTGGCGTTCAGTGTTTTTGTTTGTTCATGTTTCACAAAGAGTTTAACCTGAACCAGACCGACGAGAAAGATCATCCATCCAAATCATCCATACAGGGATAGTAGTATACAGCTGTTAAAACATAAGGAAATATATTTTACACTGGTATCAGATCAGTACTCGGTATCGGCCGATACGCAAGTTCAGGTATCGGGAAGCAAGCTATAGAATCGGACTATCTCTAGCTTCTAATAATCAAGCTGAAAAAAAAAAGTTTTTTTTTATCAGATAATATTTTTGAAATCCTCCTAAACGAAACTACCTATTAAATTTATTTTATGAACAGTCGAGCTTGAGTTTACATTCTGAAACATACTGACATACTGAAAAAATTCTTAACCCAAGGTCCACTTACTGTAAATTTCTGAGACAGGGATTACAATCTCCACCCACATATATACGGTATGGCTACCTATTGTCATGGGCCCAAAATTCCATTATATCATGGGATAACAAAGGAAGGAACCATCTCTATGAAAAAGTGAGCAAACTTCATGTGCAGATGAAAGCCATGTGATGCAGCCGAAAGCTCTAGAAAATCTCCAGTGAGTGGACTTAGTGCTAATATTTTATTAGTCATTCACATTTCAAACCACTTATTATGCAACTCCACTGTATACCCTAGTACTAACTTACTGATTCAACTGACAGAGAACGTTGCAGAATCAGAATGAAATCACAAAATATCACAATAAAATATCACAAAGAATCGGACCGTGTGTACGCGCAGAGAGAGAGAGAGAGATGGTGTTGTCTCGTGTATTTTGGCGACTTAATTAACCTGACCCAGGGTGAGTCTGATGAAAGTTGATGTATCTGCCCGGTTCAACTCTGAGATTATCTCACATTGCACAGCACTCTGAAGGAATAATCTCCGTTATGTTCTGCCAGCTCACAGCAATTTAATACAATAGCAGGAAAGGAGTCCCCCCGCTGTTCTAAAGCATTCTGCATGTGGCGTCTGCAGATGTGCAGGTTACTTTTTCCTCAAACACCAACACACATATACAAATACGTCTCGCTTTATAAGATAAATAGCCTGCCTGTAAGTGGCATCATGCTCTGTCTGCCACTCATCTGTAGCTGAATGTGCTTGGCATGTGTGGGATTCTGAAACCTCCTTAAATTCAGGTATTGTCATTTGTTTATTCAAAGTCAAAGACAGTCCAAAGTAGTGCTACTTTACACATTTTTGTGGGTCTGAGGTGTATGTCACATTTTAGCTGCAAAAGCTCCGCTGCTCTCTGTCTCTGGTCCTCGGCCCTCAGGGTGAGAGGGTGAGTGGCCAGCGGCTAGAGCTGCAATAGCCATTGTGTGCTTTTTTTTTACATGTAGTATATTTAACGATATCCTTTGTGTGTCTAATCCAAACAACGTCAAACTTAGCACTGCACTTACTCGTGCCTGTAGCAAGACACCTGTCAAGTTTGAAATCCAACGTTTAATACTAACGGTGACGGGAGATATGTGCATAACACACACACACACACACACACACTTACAGACAGACGAGCTGTTCCTGCAATTTATAGATAGATTCATTATTATTTTATATTTCAAACATAGGTGAAAAGTCCATTCCTCTCATCTCTCTCTCTCTCTCTTTTTTTGATCTCAGTCTGCTACTATACAGCTTGGCTTACAGCAGTCTACCAAGAGTCAGACTGCTTCACACACACACACACACACACACACACACACACACACACACACACACACACACACACACACACACACCACACACACACATACTTTGGTGTGAGTGGTGAAGTGTCGCCCACTGTGCATGTCATCATGTCGTGTCCCAATGGTCTCCTTATAGGACTATTTTTGTGAAGTCATAAAGCCTGAATGCTTTTAGATTACTGATCCCTAATGGATTAACAAGATGGCTTCTTATTGGTTTGTTAATCAGTAATAGCATGTGGGATATTCAAATCAAAACATTCAAATCTCTTGCTCTTAAATAGCTTTTATGTAGCCCAAAGTGTATTGATGGAATTTATATATTATTCATATTCTGGAAAGAAATATTAAACATTCATCAGATACTGCATGTCATTGTTTCTGTTAATCATGAGGAACTGGGTAAGTACGCCGACACATTTTTAACCAAGGTCAGAGGAAAGGTTGATAGAAAACCTATGCATACTTTATGAAACAATGCATTCCACCCATCATTCTGTCTTGGATGAGATTTAACTTCTGTGTGAGTGAAAATATCAGTAGATCTGCAGTATGCAGTATAACCAGGGCTGAAGCAATTTCTTCTGCCTCTGTCTTTCAGATGAGTCTCTGCGAGTGTGTGTCTACCCTGGGCCCAGCTGCTGCACCAGTAAGATGGAGGACAGCTACATGGCGGCTGTTCGCAGTGAGACGCAGCAGAAGATGCGATCCTACAGCTTTGAACTTAAGTACCTGATTGCTGGACACACCAAGGCCTACCAAGGTAAAGGACAGGAATGGAGTCACAGAGGAATACAATACACATATTAAATCATGTCATGCATTGTTAAAGAGAACAGCATATCAGGGAATTTAAAAATGAATGTCTGTTGTGAGATGAAGGGGTGGAGGGGGACCAGTGTGCACATACAAGGTACATGAAGGCTGATTTTCATATTCATGTTCATGCACTTTCTTTTAAGCTCTTTGTGAGAAAAGTGACAGAAATGATTTGCTTTCAGTTTCTCAATCATAACAATTTTTTTTTGTTTTATATCATTTTAATTGGATATTTTTTGGACTGTTGGTTGAACCAAACAAGTAATATAAAGACATCACCATGGGCTTTGGGAAATTACAATGGGAATTTCCCACTATTTTTGAAAGTTTTGACTAAGAGGACCAGTAAAATATTAAAAAAAATATTCCAAGATAAATCGGTAATTGTTTGTTGAAATAAAATTGCTTCTGTTTCACATATTCTGCATTAATACTTTTCCTTATGGATTTCTTATGATCACCAATTGCTAATAATGTCTGTGGGTAAGAACATAAATCAAAGTGAAGCGGTGGTGATTTTGGTGTTTTAACAGTTCTGTCAAGTGTCTGTAGTCCCCCTGCCATTCTCACTTTGTGTGTTCATCATGAAATAGCTAGTATGTGTCAGGGTGGTGGTGTGAGGCCAGTTTATTTTGTGAGGCGCCACAGTGGCTAGCCAAACAAACAACTGATCTCCGATTGAGTCTTTGAGAGAGAAACTCTCAGAGGGAGCAGCGGAAAACTTTGTTACAACTCTCCGCTGTCTGTCTCTGTCAGTGCGGTAATCACGTTTTGTTCTTGACCAATGAGAGAGCAAGGGATGAAGAATGTTTACATTCAGTACGTATCCGCAACAAAGTGTTGTTGCCGTGGGCAACAGCCGGTCCCTAAGGGGCTGCTCTGAATAGAAGGAAGAATACTCTGCTTGTCCACTTGTCTCTCAACACTATTCACCAGTCTCTGCGTGTATGTGTGTGTGTGTGTGTGTGTGTGTGTTTGCACGCATGAATGTGTGCATGTGGTGTAGAGATTATAAGACAGGCAGAGTTGATGAAAACCCAGTAGACAGACATGGCAAACATGTACTTCTCTTCTTTTCTTCTTTTTTTTCTGTCTCTCTATCTCTAACTCTCTATTCCCCTGCTACATCTGAATGCACCCAGGCTCTGTTTCAGCTGCTATTTATGCCCAACGGATGGCTAAACCATCCGTGGGTAAAATGAATGCAAAACACCCTTAAACAAAGAAGGGATGAATAAGGCTAAAACTGCAGCAAGTAAGAGAAGACACATTTAAAATTAGCTGCATTTACTTAAAATTTACACAAAATTATGTTAATATTTAAAGAGTAAGTTCACCCAAATCACAAAACCAGATATTTTCTCATTAACTCCGAGAGATATATTCCCATGCATATAGTTTATTTGCTATAGTTTTGTAATAAATAAATATTCTTAGAAAATACTGTAGCCCCCTCAGTACAATAGAGCTGAAGTGGGTTTGTATTGTGCTGCTCAAAACATTAAAAAAGTGCAGAAAAACATTTTTTTTTCAGACGGGCACACCTCACATGTTTTTAAAAAATAATACTTTTATAGGCACCTTTTGGTCTTTGGGCCATTCCTTTATTTAGGTGGAAGATAAAGTTGTACAATAAAATTGATAACTTCAGTAATCGTATGGTGCTTTCTTAGGATACCTTGTTGTCAACAATTTCATGCATTTCTTTGGGTGAACCAGCCCTTTAACAAATGAATTTACAGTCATTTTGCATGACAGCAGTGTTCTTCAACAGCTGAGCTGACTCTCAAAGGATCCCCTCTCCAAAGCACAGTGATTAAAACCCGCTAGAGAAACTGAGACATGCCCAGAGCGGCTTGTAGTCAGGCTCTATTTACACCCTGAGGATTACTTTAGTGTGTGTGTGTGTGTGTGTGTGTGTGTCTGCATGCTTGCGTGTGTTTCTCCTGGCACTGTAAGACCCTCGTGCCCTCTTTACCACGTTGCAGCTGTCATCCAATCACAGAGGGTAAAGAGCTAATCACATGACCCCAGAATAGTCTTTGCTGTGTCACTCGATGCCATCTGTATTTGTGTTGCTATTGCCAGGACATGGGTATGCAAACACATAGAAGTGAGAACTTCTCACTCAGTACTGCTCTACCACCTTTATCCATTTGGGTGAAATGAGTGTAAGTGTACGGACCTAAAACAAATACAATAGCACAGTTGTGAATGATTTTTATATTTAGTTTTGAGTTATTTGATACATTCCCTAACACATTGCCATAAACTGGAAAGACAGGTAGTCACAGCTGTTATAGTGAACTGCAAAGTGGTTAAGTCATGAACACACACACACACACACACACACACACACACACATGCACACTTACTGACTGACTGACTTAGTGAAAGTCACAGATATAGTCCAGTGTGTATTTGTGTGTGTGTGTGTGTGTGTCAGTGTCAGGATGCCATCAGATTGACATCACATTTTTTCTTGGCAAATTTCAAACATGGACACACACACTTTCACACACCACTGGCATGCAGCCTCTGTGAAGAGTACTGTCCACTTTATTAGACCCTGTCGGACATAGGAAACAGAGTAGATCCTGAGATTGGGCCTGTCATTATCACCTGACTATAGATAACAGGGTAGTGAAAACGAGCTCAGAGATGAATTAAGTTCTGTGCTATTTTGGCTCACATGCAGAGGGATAAAGTCAGTCCAAGGTTGGTAAGACAGGCACTGTGTGACAAGCAAAACGGATACATGCACAGATATGGAAATGCCACATCTTACGTGTGAGAGTGACATGTATCCACTGTATTTCAGTCATACCCCCACTTTGAAATTGGAACAATTGTATATAGACTCACTGTATATACATTACATAACACACTGTATACACTTGCTTCATATATGGCCATATACTATATGTAACATATATAGCAATCTCTATCTGGTATAGAAGCATATGTTTATAGCTTACATATTAACCAAGAACATGTTTGCTCAAAGATATACATATTTAATTGTGCTGTTAAAACACCTGTCAAATATGTTTTAGTTGCTGTGTTTATTTTCCAGTTTTATATAATACACTAATGGCACTTTTGTCGTTTATTAGGTGTATTTATTTATTACAATGCCCAAACCGCCGAAAGCATTGGTATACCCATAGAGATGTGCCTCTTTAAGCCAAATAATGAAAAAATAAATACTTTTTGTTATTATTTTTTTATGTTTTTGTGTTCTTTTACTTTCTAATCGTTAGATTCTAAAACTAACCAAGGGAATATTGAACAGTAGCAATAAAATGGAGACTGCTGTTGCTTATAATGTTTCTTTTGCCACACAAGCGTGGCTCTAAGGATGGCAGTCGGATGGTCAGCTACCACTTTGGCCCAGGCTAAAATTTTACAATCCAACTTTTGGATGCATTGCTATTCAATTTTACACGGACATGTATGTCCTAAAGGATGAATTCCAATCCCTGTTTTTTTTATTTTAAGGCCTTCATAAAGTCAAAATGTCACTTTGTCAGCTTCAACTTCACCCACAAACGGATCATTAGACTGATAGGAAATTAGCTAATTTTGGTAGTTTAATAATCTTGTTAATATTGTTGTTATATCCATAATGAATTATCTTAGATATTTGTCACTAGTGTACATGTAAAATGAAATGCATGTTTATTTTCTCTCTTGTTCCAGACACCTTTGAGTCCCTCGTGTCCTTCACATCTAACCTGACCAGCACTCTGTTCGACAGCGCCTACTCTGCTCTAGCGTCCGACTGTCGCCCCCTTCTGTTTCAGCTGTTCAGCGACATCAAACGGCACCTTTCCGGAGACTCCAAGTCCACATTGGACAACACTGTGCGTCGGTTCTACAATGATCTTTTCCCATTGGTCTACCGCCGCCTGCTCAACCCTGGGATCGGCCACATGACACCCAAGTCCTATTTCCCGTCCTTCACAAATCACGACGACTGCTTGCGGATGACGCGGCAGGATGTCAGCCCTTTCGGACCCCATCCTCACCTCCTGGTCAGCAGCTTGTCCCGTGCACTCGGGGTGGGCCGAGCACTGAGCCAACTGCTGGTACTGGCTGGAGAGGTTGTAAACGCGACCGAGAAGGCAACGTTATCAAGAGAGTGTGGGCGAAGCTTAGTGAAGATGCAGTACTGTTCCCACTGTAGAGGGATGACACTGATACGGCCCTGTACCGGACTGTGTGTCAACATTATGAGAGGATGTCTGGTAAGTGTTGGAATGTTTGTGCATTTACTGTTTGGATGTGTGCATCTGTTTTAATATGTGTGTGCTGGATGAGAAAGTTAGTAGAAAGATCATGTCTGGGCATTAAGTATGGAGCTATAGTGGCAGGAGGCAATTAGCTTAGCATAAAGATTAAAGGCAGGAGAAAACAGTTTTCCTGGCTCTGTCCAAAGTTTAAAAATATGCTTGCACCTCTCTAACTAATTACTATGTTATATCTTATTTATTTAATCTGTAGAGAACATAAATGTAGAAATGACAGTTTGGTCCTATTTCCCAAAATGTTGAACTAATCTTTTAAATTAACTTGCCCTTAAATCTTCTGCAACTTCCAAAGTAAACATTTTTGAAGAAGAAGAAAAAACATACTTTATTAAATTTATTAAATATTGTTACATCCTGCTACGCTCTGCGGTGCCCTGCTACGTCCTGCTGTGCCTTGTAATGCCGCACAGTGCCCTGCTATGCCATGAACTACTACAAAGAACTACTACAAACTACTATTTTTTGGGACTGTTATTGCCACTCTTCATTCTAACCCCAACCGGTCGTCAGACACCGCCTACCAAGAGCCTGGGTCTGGGTCTGGGTCTGTCCGAGGTTTCTTCCCAAAGGGAAGTTTTTCCTCGCCACTGTCGCACTGTTGCTTGCTCTGGTGGAAACTACTAGAACTGTTGGGTCCTTGTAAATTCTGGAGTGTGGTCTAGACCTACTCTATCTGTAAAGTGTCTCGAGATAACTCTTGTTATGAATTTGATACTATAAATACAATTGATTGAAATTGAATTGAATTAAATTACATTTAGAAAGTTTCAATGTAGATATAGCATATCGGTAATGTTTGCTTCTTTAAAATTTGTGTCATCTCATTCCAGATTTAGAATTTGGGGGTTGTCAGAAGTTAATCAAATGCTATTCTCTTAGTGGCCGGGTTGGGTCAGTAGGTAGAGCAAGCACACATATTTTGAGAACTTTATGCCTTTGATGTAGAGGTCAAGGGTTCAAATCCAGCCTGTGATGATCTTGCATGTCTTCCCCTTTTCTCTCCCCTTTCTCACCCAGCTGTCCTATCAAATAAAGCTGGAAAAGCCTAAAAAATGATCTTAAAAGAAATGTTATTCTCTTAGGATTGTGTGTGTAGTTGATATGGCACAGCATTATCCAATCAATAAATCATTCCCACATTACTTTTTTAATTGACAAATAACAAGAGCACTGCCAAGAGAAGAGTCTTCTGTGCATCTTACTGGGCTGCTTTGACAGCGCCGACAATAGAGAGACTTGGAAGATGGCACTGTTCATCCCGCTTGAGAGTTTTATGGAAGAAAATAAAGCGTGGTGGTAGAACAACTGCTATCTTGTTTATCTTCTTTAGAAAAAAGCAAAGTCAGGGAAAGGCAGAGGGACACATAGGAACAACCTCTCCGTGACAGAAGGCAACTCGCTTTATAGAAAATGGGCTCTTACTCAACCGGGAGATAGAAACTGCTGGTCATCTCAAACATTGGCTCATTTCAATCCATCCAATTGTTTTATAGCAATAGTGTCACAGTCAATTTGTCACTGAAATTGTAACATTTCCTTGTTCTCTTTCTCCACTTCTCCTTTCACCATTTGTCACCTCTGCACCCCCTTTTCATCCTCCTCCTTTCTTCACTATGCTATTTCAACTCGTTTGTCCATCCTTTCTATTCTAGGTGGGTGTATCAGAGCTTGGTGCCCCCTGGGGGGAGTTTGGTGGTGTTGCTTCAACGGTTAGCTGCTACCTTAGCAACCAGCAGCAACCACAACAGCATGGAGTTAGCTCTGTTAGCAGTCCGAAACCATGTGAATGATGCTATACTGCACGCACAGCTGCATGGGCCACGCGTTACAGCCACAGTAAGCAGAGGGGATGATGGGACGGAGATGTATCCAAGTGTGGTTTGCTTTAAACTTTATATACTTTAATTTTTTCATAAAAGAAAATTTAGATCCTAGATATTACTGCCAGCCTACTGAAAAAGGTTTGAATACCAAAGTCATTTTGCCCATAACATGTGCCCAGATAAAATACAATTATTGAAAAGGGATCAGTAACATTCATTCTCATATGTCTCAATAATAAAGACATTTGAATTTTGGACACAGAGTGAGGAAGGCCGTGGGTTTTCTTTCAGCCTGGCAGTTGGAGCGCCTCACAAAAGCCTTGTACCTAGATGGGCTAAAAACAGCCTCATTCTTCAAAGAATCTGGGGTTCCCCTCAGTCTTGTGTGTGTGCGAGTGTGTATGTGAGTGTGAATACAGATCGAGTGCCAGACAAAGACTGTGGTTGGCGGGACAACCAATACCCAAAATGCAGCTTGGTTCTGAGTGATGAGAAAGTTTCTGTGGTTAATCTCTGGACAAACAGACAGCACACAAACACATTCATGCACGCACACACTGTTGGAGAAGGAAATAGAGTAGCCATCCAACTTTGAGAGAACATTGTGGACTTAGTAGAGTAGATTCCTGAGAGGTAAACAAACATACACAAGCATAATCACACTGCTAATTGTGGCTAATAGGAAAATACCACTTCATTGGATATTTGATCAAGCTTATTCATCAGACCACATCCCCAAATGCTCTAACCCCTAACCCTTTAACAGTGTTCACGTGCACCATTTAAAGTTGATAGATTGCAACATGGATTTTAAAGCAGCAGTAATCAACAAACAGTTAGGTCCACTGTTGAGAAAACTGATTTTACCGGCCTCCATAGTGCAGAATGTGTTGGGTTTTTTGATAAATTTGGTCAATTTAGTACTAAGTTTCAGTAACAGAATGACAAATTGGCGTGAGGCTGATCTAGTGTTATTTTATTCACAATAACCAATAAACACTAACTATGAAAGGCAGACTGCACAGGACCCAGCTTCCCTGCAACCTGAGTAAGTTGTAAAACACTAACACCATATTCTGCAACTGACAGCAACTGCTAACTAAATAGCAATCAAGCTGAGGTCTGAAAAATAACTAATAGATAGATGGTTAAAACATCCAGTTTCTGCCTCTCCATCTCCGAGTGGTTATGCAAACCCTACTGAACCTACTTCAAAAACCACTGGCAATACCAGGATCACCATATCTTGTATTTAAAAATGTTAACAATAGGGTTAAAGAACATCCAATTCAAAATCTCTTCAAAAGAACATATTTATGACATGATGGACGGCCATCTGATAAGATAGTGAGACAGTCACTTAGCATTCCACTAAGAAGGAGCCAAAACACTGCCCTGCAAACTCTCTCTTCCTCAGGTAGAGAAGGTGTGTGGACCCCAGGCAGCTGGTCCCATGATGCCAAATGAAAATACCACCTCGCATGTTAAAACCTCTGTGAGCCCTTCTACATCAGTAACCTCAGAGAGGTTTAATGTGACATTGCCTCCCTCAGTGGGCCCGGCTGCTCACCAGCGTCTGCAGCCGCAATCCCGCAGGTGAGCTCCATACATCTGATGAATTGCATGAGTTCTTGTCAGAGGTCAGAATATCTGGGGCAAGTTAGAATTTAGCCACATAAGGGGAATTAAATGCGTGAAGTGAGACAGAGTAGACGTTCTTTTTATATTTGTCCTTCAGTCATAGAAGAAAATCAATTCAAACATTCCTTTTGTGCTTGTGTGTGTTTGTGTATCCCACCAGGTCATTCCTACTTAAAGGCTCCAAAGGAGACAAGAGTCGCAGCCTGAAAAAGTTGTCAAGGTAAATTCATCTTCATCAGTTGCACTTTGAATTATAATCAAAGGAGTATCAACAAAGAAAAATTGCAGACATCTTATCACATGTCAATGGCTGCTCATGTTTTTTGCAATAGACATTTACTTACTACAGTCTGTCCATTCATTTACCCTTAAAGAAAGGCCAGTGTCAAAATAAACCTTATCAGTTAACAGTTACATTTCCCCCTGGACTTGAACTCTGTATTTTATAAATATTCAAAACATCATCACATAATGATTCTGTGCAATCATTAGGCCAATAAAGTGCAAAGTAGCTGCTGTCAGTGAACTTTTAATTCTCTGTATCATTAGTGGCATTTGAGTAATATAATCTCTTCATTTTTATGTGTCATTCATCCACAATGATTTAGCCATTTCCTAAAGGCTGAGGATAAATAAAACCTGAGATCAGCCTGGTAATTAGAAGAAATCCTTCATATCATTTTTATTATGCAGTCACTATCATTTTTTTATCATTTATTGTACATTCCTCACGTTGATTTCAGTAACTTACCAGAGTTTATCAGAAGGGATTTAAAAAAGAATTGGACATGACAAGTCTAAATTGAAACAAATAAAAGCAAATGGTACGTTGGTCAACCCAAGCTTTCAACTGTGCACAATTCTCTTTCTCTTTCAGGGAGTTTGAGGGCTCTATCCAGCGGTACCAGTGGTTTTTCTCAGAGCTGCCAGAGATGCTATGTGAAAGTGAGATGGAGGTCGAGCAGCACACATGCTGGAGTGGCCAAGAACTTGTAGAAAGGTGTGTGTGTGTGTGTGTGTGTGTGTATGTGTGTGTAATTCTACTCCATTGCATTTCAGAGAGAAATATTGCCACTACATTAATCTGACAGCTTTAGTTACTTGTTACTTTACAAATGAAGATGTTTGCACATAAAACACATGTAGCTTATAAAGTATGATGTTGTGTTGTGAATAAAACTACCCAAATATACTCTATATAAGCCTACAAGTACAGTTGAAATGCTGAATTTGAACATTTAGTTTGAGGATTTTTCAGCATTGAGTACCTTTACTTTTAATACTAGTTAAGTATTAAAGTAAGTAAGTACATTTGCCTGATAATACATACATACTTTTACTTAAGTAACATTTTCAATGCAGGACTTTTGGTTGTAACAGAGTATGTTTACAGTGTGGTATTAGTACTTTTACCTAAGTAAAGGATCTAATTACTTCTTCCCCCACTGGGTAGGACCTACCAATCAAATAGAGCAGTTGCCCTGACACACTATGTGGAACTGTGTGCCTACTCAAGTGAGGCACCCACTGTGGACATGTTATGCTCATCTACGTTTGTAATTCTATTGGACAAGTAGTGAACATGCAACCCCATAGGAGAGAATGTCATATTTCGTTGTTTCATTTTAGATCCAGTATGTTGGAATACAAAGCTCAGGAGACCATGTAAAATCCAAGTTGGTGTTTGGTGTTAGTTAATTTGTCCATCATGACTGGAGTGCTGCTTCAGTATTTAGCATAGCTATCTGAGGGGGTGACAGGGTTGTGAAGGTTAGAGAGTTTGTTTCCAGACTCTTTCTCATGGTGATTACATTGGCAGCTTAAACTGGTAACAAGATAAATGGCCACACATGCACGCACGCACCAACGCACACACATTCACAGACGTGCACACAAACGCACTCCAACGCACGCATTCATTCACACGTTCCAACGAGCACGCATACCAACATGCATCCTGCAATACACACAGAATATAAGAGGTTCTGACATCTCGATGCACACAGCGCTATCTCAACACACACACACACACACACACACACACACACACACACACACACACACACACACACACACACACACACACACATAGTTACTCAGCACACACACACACAGTTACTCAGCACACACACACATAGTTACTCAGCACACACACACACAGTTACTCAGCACACACACACACAGTTGCTCCATTGCTGTGATGGAGATGTTTTTCTGTTAATGGTCTATCAACCATATGAAACAGGCCATGTTGTCTTGCAAGGACATTCTACACAAACAAGCACACACTTTTTATTGCTTTGTCACCATCAGTGCTTCAGTGAAGGCCAGTAAACCTCATATTTAATGGTTCTGCCATTTCTTTGCCTCTGCTGATATTTTAAGATAAATTGAGCAGGACCCTTCCTATTTAATTATATATAAATAGCACTCATTACAGTAATACATTTTGTGATGTACACTAATGTATATCTTTTTTTTCTTTAAGCTCTGCAGATGTTCACACCCTCAATAGTGTTACAATTGTTATAGTTTCATAGATAAATAAATAAACATCTGATGAAGTCCCTTTTATCTTTAGGTCAGTAAGGTGAGGTTTCTGAACATAAACAAGACTGCATGTAAAATACTCAGAAATCCCCAGACTGTGTATCTGTGAACTGTGTTTTAGGGTTTTATTTAGAGGAACCAAAGAGGCGTTACACTCAGCCTGTGTTGGACTTCAGCCAGTCTGAGCCTCTCTGACCTCTTTACATCTTCTTCTCTCTTGCATCTATCCATCCACCCGTTTATTCATTAATTCAGCCATCCATTCATCTCTCCATCCTTCTATTCAGACCTCCGTTCATCTCTTCCGCCCTCTGACCCACTTCACTTACAAATGTCTGTGTTGGTAAGAGTGTGGCTATGTGAGAAAAAGAGAGAACGGCGGCAAAACACACAGAATGATGGGAAAGTCTGAGAGTGCGTTATAAAGGAGAGGAGAGCAGATTGTTAGCTCTCTTATACAGATACGCGCTAGCATGAGGATGAAGATGGGCAGACCCATAAGCAGGCGTCATTTCTTCCAAAGTCAAGCCTCGCCACAATAGAATACTGTACTTGAAACATTTATTCTTAATCTTGAATAGCATCTTGCCAGACTTTTTATCATCAGAATGTACCTATGCCAAAACAAAAGATAAAAAAGAAAGAAGAAGTGAAAGAACTAAAATAACTCTAACATTTCATTTGAAAACAAGCAGGAGACATTTCTAAAAAAGAAATGCAAGCGGTTTACAATATTTACAATATTCAACAACTTTAAGTCAAAGTCTCAGATTACAACCACCAGTGAGTAACCTTGAATGACTTGAACAATTTGGAGACCAAATAGTAAACAATTCTATCAGCTGCCAGCCCAAATCAAAGGCCCTAGGCTGTATATAAACTGACGCAATGGCAGGACACAACTGGCAGCAGACTTGTCCAATTACGCCTGGCCAGTCCACCAATATCCAGCTACACAGATTAGAGAGTAGAGCACAGCATATGTGACAGTGGGTCATTATGAGATACACATTCAGTTAAAACTGTTATTAGAATAACCATTAAAATTACACCACTTGGCAGGTACAATGCTTTTATTTTGTTAACTAAATCCTTTACAGAAATAATCCCATACTTGTACACATAATGCAAAATCAAAAGGCATTAGGCCATATACAACACACTACAAGTATATTCCCCACTCTTACAGGAAGCACATTTTCCAAACATCACCATATTCTCCTTTTTTATTTTTATTTCATATTAGATACAAATTAGCTTTCAAAATAACTGATAAAAACTCAATATATGTGTTCTTCTACATAATAATAAAGTAAATTTAGATCCTTCAATGGCATTTAAAGTCACAGCTGTACTGAGCATCTTCCAACCTTTCTCTCTTAGTGCTACCCCGCTTTAGGTAATTTCCAACGGCCTTTTTCCCTCTTTGAATGGTTCTGATTTAAATCAAGCAGGGGAGGGCAAGTGGTGAACAAGATAGTTCAAGTATGCTGCTATGAGATAGAATTTGTATTCTAACTGTGCTGGAATATTCACAGAGTGTAAGGTTTGTGTTTTGCAGCTATAGCGCTGATCACAAAAAATATGTTTAACTTTTTCCCTGTTTTTAAAATTCAGTAGTTGCAACATCTTTCCAAAAGTCATCAGTGAGCAATTGTGGTACATAATCGTGATTATGAGTTTTTCCATAATCGAGCAGCCCTAATTTAAACTGACTAAACTGATCTCTTTATGTCAGCAGTTAGAATTGTAATAGCTGTTTTGTTCCAGAAGAGGGAAGCATGTTATTACCATCCTAAGTAACAAGATATTAAGTCTGCTTCCACCTCTGAAGTACTGCCACACCCAATGTTTTGTTTGATTGATTTTGATTTGATATTTTGTGTTTTTTAAAGCCTTACAATCTGTTTTACATCAGCCTTTGATGCCCTACAGAATCAGGAAAATGCTGTCAAAAGAAGGCAGAGAAAGAATTGTCTGGAGGGGTGAAAGGGAATGTGAAGGATATATAAAGTGAGACTAAGTGCATTTTTTCCTATTTTTTTCTATCCAAACCACAGCATATCGCTTCCATCTCTTGTACAAAAGGTACATGTATAAGCCTCAGGTGTCTGTGTGTTTGTGTGTGTGTGTGTGATAGAGCTATGTAAATGACTCCACAGGAATGCAGCTTGATTTACAATTGAGATAGTGACTCTTACAATTACACACCTCTCTCAGATCAGATTACTATTCTCTCAGAATCTCTCAGATTAGATTACTATGCCAGAGGTAATTACATTTTCACTGTGTGTGTGTGTGTGTGTGTGTGTGTGTGTGTGTGTGTGTGTGTGTGTGGGTGGTTGTGTTACCATGCATGCCACAGTTGCTTTTATCGTTACCGTTAACCACCCTGCAGTAACTGAGGGCAACAGCGGAGCAGCTTTGTCATTATGGTGCTGTTGATTTATGTCCGTCGTTCTCCAGATCTTATTAAATGTCACTCTATGTGTCACACACGGCACACTTTCTGCAATATTTCATCTCCTCAAAGAGACAGAGAATCCAGATCTATTATCTGGCCCATAGCTTATTCACAGCACTGCCAATTTCAAATACATTCAGCAAATGCTTTAGAGGTGAAGATGCTGTTGATATATTCCCCTTCACTTGAATACAAAGCACAATCCATGAGGTGTGATTTATCACCAAAACTGACAAAGAAGATTTATTTGTCTGCAAATGGTAATTAGGTTACAATTGGTAATTGAAAATACATTGTTTTTTGTAGCTTCAGTAACTTTTTCACATAATACTCATGTTTATGTGTCATATATTTTTAGAAACTGATAAAAAAGGAAAAAGATGTGATGTATGTAAGTCCAATCAATGGCACTGATTTACACATCAAAGCTTGACCTTACTCATTTTAATTGAACTTAATAATATTGAGAGCAGTCAAGTTAACACAAAAAAAGCCAACTTCTCTTCACCTCAGCCTCAGTAAATCTGATGGCTGTTAAGCATTAAGTGAGAATGTTGTCAACAGATGTTTAGTTGCTGCTGATAGAGTGTTTTAAGAATGTCTCACCCTGAAAATAACAAATAGTTGCATACAGCCAACTCTGCCAATTCCCCTTTCAGCTTTTTACTGTCAGGCTGTATATTAGACATCCCGTGGGGAAAAAATTATTAATTTATCTTTCCATTACATGTTGCATATTCAGATAGTCATGGATATTGGCTCATGTGGTCCCTCTGCCTTTGCAGTGGAGATTACAGTGACCCTAATAAATATTGTTGTTCTACCTGCCACTTATCCTGGAATTGCTAGTTAACAACTGTATGTATTCCTCTTGGAGCACTCCATGTCATTCTGATCTTAGAGTCAGTACTAGCGCCACATTACATGTAAAGTTAGCTGTAAATAACTTAGACAATAGGACTATTGTCCTGTATATTATATTGTCCTGTATGTTAAATTTATTCATATATTTGATATGTATTTATATATATATATATATATATATATATATATATATATATATATATATATATATATATATATATATATATATATATAAATAAAAAGTGTTTTGATACAGTTGATTATTCTTTACTTTTTAAGAAGATTGTCCTCATTAGGAATCAGAAGAGATGGTTGTAAATAGTTGCAGATCTATTTATGACATCACTTCCATGTGTGAGGGTAGGGACAGTCCACTCTGAATTCTCTTTTAAGGTCCTATGACATGTTGCTTTTTGGATGCTTCTATATAGACCTTAGTGGTCCCCTAATACTGTATCTGAAGTCTCTTTTATATAGACCTTGGTGGTCCCCTAATACTGTATCTGAAGTCTCTTTCCCGAAATTCAGCCTTGGTGTAGAATTACAGCCACTAGAGCCAGTCCCACAATGAGCTTTCCTTAGTATGTATAATTTCTTTGTCTGTAGCTTTAAATGCTATTGAGGAGGAGGGGGGGGACACGTCATGGCTTGTTTCTAATGGGTGGGGCAAATTCTCTGGGCGGGTAAAGCAGAGAAAGGGGAGGTAACCTTTCCCCTAATGATGACATAAGGGGAAGATTGGCCCATCCTGGCTTTTGTTTTCTCAAAGGCAGAGCAGGATACCCAGGGCTTGGTTTACACCTATCACCATTTCTAACCACTGGGGGACCATAACCAGGCTGGGGGAAGCCATATTAACGTTAAAATACCTCATAAAGTGAAATTGTCATGCCATGGGACCTTTAATAAACTGCAAGATGCTAATTATCCATAATAATATTTGATGCAAATACAAACACATGTATACTGTGCTCAATATCTAGAGATATACTGTATATATTAAACTCATTCTCTCCACTGTAACTCATTTTGATATTGAGAAGGTCACAGCATATAGAACATATAGCATGGCATACCTCTGTAACAGTTTTAGCTTTATTTCATGTCAACTCTAACTGCTTTTAAACTCATTTTTTCATATGTTTCAACCATCAGCTGCTTGTGATTTATGCACTCTTTACTCCAGTTTGACTTGACATTACTTGAGGTAATTACAATACCTATCACTGCATTTTATTATGAGTAGTTTGGTTGGTCTTCCTTTACTGAGATAAATATTAACCCTTGGTGATTAGTTATCTACAAATGTCTTGAGGGAAAATTGTCATCTTGGAAAATGCTCTAAAAGGAATGACTGTTGTATTGTTGATGCCCTGGTCTTATAAAATAAACTGCAACGCCACTTCAAAACCCAAAACTTTATACACCTCTATAACTTCAAAGCCATACATTATAATGATAATTATGTTATATATTTTGTTCTGTTTGTGTCTGTTTATATTTATGAGTTAGTTTATTTGTCAGTGTAACTCTAAGCAGGGTGTTTGCATGTGTGGGGAAAACAGGCAAGTTTTATCGAACCTTGTATAAATAAAGGTCAAATCAATTACCTGTCACTCTTGGCTTTATTGTTACCAATAAAGACACACATTTTGAGCATTTATGCATTAAAAGAAAATATCTGTGAGGTGTTGCCAGTCGCCAGGGTGTGTAGCAGATTCACTGGACATGTGGTGTTGACACTGATCTCTAAAATCTTTGCTGGAGTCTAAGGAATCTTGGGATTTCCCCCCGGGGCACAGTGTGTGGTTTCTAATTGTGCTTTTTTCATCCTCCCTCCTCACCCTTCTCTTTTCCAGTCTTTTTTTCCTTCTCTTTCCTCCATATTTTGCTCGATTTATTGCCTTGGATTTTATAAATGAGTTAGGGGGTTTTGCAGAACCTTTCATCACGCGTTAATGCGTTTACATGTAGTCCAATATTATGTTGTCACGGATACTCAATCACTCTGTTTTGGGAATGTCGGTACATGTAGCCTGTCCTGTTCTTATCGACCATATTTACTCATTTGAAGAAACGGTCAAAGAAGAATTTATGTCTTGCAGGGATTAGCAGTGGTGCACCATATGATCTTTTGCTGTTCACTGAACATCTTTGTAATCAATGTAAGCAGTTTCCATGGTGATTGGTGTTTGGAATGTATCTTTCGTTTATGTAGCAACAATACAAAAGACATCCATGACATACGGTCTTATAAAATGGTGTTATAAGATTAGTGGGATAGCCAGCTAATTTAGGATTTACGCAGACTTCCGTTTTCATAAGGCTTGCTAACTTTTATGTGTGCAGTGTGGATAACTTCCTATGGAGCATGTTAAGAAAAATAAAATGGACACTGGTACAGTTATTGTTGCAGGATGAGTTATACACCTTAAAGATAAAAAGGTGACTATGCTCATATATCATTATTTCCATCAGTCGTTGGTTCATTGCTGCCCATTGCATGTTGAACATTTCAGATTATGAATGGAATAGTTTTGCCCATACACACATAGACCACACCATAGCTACACAATAGCTGATGGGTGTCCCCGTAATAATTAAACTATAGTCTCATGAGTAAAGAAACAATGTGGACTGTCCCACCATAGATTACATCTCAAAGTAAATTAAAGAATGTAGACTGTAGATAAAAGCACAATACGGACTGATCATGCATGGATCTGTCTAGCATTGCATATCTGATGCTGAACTATAAATCAAAATCAAAACATGTGACCCATGTTTCAACCATTAATCCATCTTTAAAAAATGTGAGTAGTATTTGCACACTGAAAATTAGCTTCCACTGATTTATGTAAACAGTATTACAGTCAAACAGACCTTAATCAATTGCTCTTGTTTTCTAGCCATTATGTTAAATCATTTACAATGCAGTTTCTCTGCAGTATTCTTCTCTGCATTGCCCAGCAGAAACTGTATAATGCATCTCATCATAAAACATAAGAGTGAAACTGGTTGTAATTCTGTTTTTCCCATACACACTCTTGGCAACTTAACATGTTGAACGTGTCAGCAGTATAATGTTTAATTTATTTTCATTTATTGCCATATCTGTTGAAGTTGTGTGCTATATCTTTTTCCCCACTGCATCTTATTATTTTTGACTCTCTAATGACCTCATTTTCCCATGAGGATCTGTCGTCTCATTCATTCACTCTCTCATGGATTGCCAATGTGACAAAAAGACTAAGCTGGACTTTAACAGAATAAGACTGTAACCAGTATTCAATCCTTTTATTAAGTAAAATGTATGTAATCTGTAACAATAAAACGATTTGTGAAAGTTAATTAGAGACTTCATGCATCTGACTAAACTTTCTGATGAGATCGGATTCCAGGATTAGCATGGCTCCAGATGCTGGGGTCTTCACTACTACACCATCTCTTGGCATTAGACAAGTATATATTTTTTTTAATGTTCAGTTGCATCTGCTCCCAGGTTCCCACAACCCTTTCCCTTTGTTGCCATAGCCAGAGTGTGTTTTCGAGGGTGTGGACTCAGCGGTTACTGAGTTGGTTGCTGATTGTATTAGCTAGCAGAGCTGGTTTGGAACGTGGAGACTTGGAATCATATTACTCATTTTCTTTTCTCTCACTTCATCTTCCTTTTGATCCACCCACTGCAACCCCCACACTAACAAAATGATGTGATACTCACTTATAGCCCACTACAGACAGAAACATCAATGTGCAAGATGCCAAAGAATCAAACTCTGTGATGATGTTCATTTGCCACATTCAGGCCACACTACCCAATATGTCATTTAAATTAGTACAGTATGTTATGTAGCTGCAGAAAAAATAGCTATTCAGAAAAATCATCCAGAAGAAGCAGTGAGAAGAAGCCAAAAACCAGTGGACAACCATTATTCATAGCTGGTATAGCAGGCCAAATTACATTTAGCTTAAAAGGCCCGTATCGTTCCCACATACACGTTAAAACCTCTGCTCATGGTAGCAAAATAAACACACTTTGTAAATGGTGCTGGGAGTCCAGTAACCATTCAAATCCATCACTAAAATTAAAGTATAAATACCACTTAACTGAAATTACTACCTAGTATAGTAAGTATATGAACAAATGCTGACTTTGAAATTGTACTCAGTAAAAGACAAGAAGTTCTAGCAGTCAAATATAATTCATTTGTAAAAAAAAATAAAATAAAAAAATAAATAAAAAAGATACATTTTATGGAGTTGATTGAATCATTTTACAACCTGTTCTTAATAATATATCCATGACTTCAACAAGGTGATTAAGATTAAAATCAGTCTGGCAGAAGATAAACTCATGTCACCATAGCTGAACGTCTCAAATGACTCCTCTGCTTGAATAAAAGTCTGCTTCATTTGCCAAGAGTTAACTTATTTTACAATGTGTGTGTGTGTGTGTGTGTGTGTGTGTGTGTGTGTGTGTGTGTGTGTGTGTGTGTGTGTGTGTATGTCTGTGTGTGTGTGTGTGTCAGCACATGAAGTGAATCACTACACCCTGACTAAACACAATAGTATTGTGACTGTGGGAAAACTGGGGCATCAGAACAACACACACACACGCACACACAGTACTGGGACAGAAAGTACTTAATGTCAATCTCTTCTTGTTTCTTTCTGTAGTTATGCAGGTCTTGTGGTTGGCAGCAGTTTAAAAGCCCAGAAGGAGAACCCAGAGATGACCGTCCGTAATACAGATCCTGTGCTGAAGGGGGCGAAACAGAGGCTGGAGCAGCTAACACAGGTACACACACACACCCATGAATAAGAAAAAGAGGTGAGGTAAATGTTGGCGCTCATCATTCTCACAATTTTATATTCTTGACAAACCTTGTAAATTTTTCACTTGCTTTCAGTGAGATAAGCCATTCCAAAGTTTATGTTCACAGGAGTTAGCTTTTTGCAACACTAATTGCCTACAGATAGCAATATTGATTGGCTGGTCCATTTTTCATCAACACCATCCAGAGCAAGTCATCTTGATGTAAAATTAATATATAGATTTGTGGTCCCCAGATGATGATGATTTTGTAATTCTGGTGAACTCATGGATCTTTGAATATATCCTTATCTATGTATATAACATCCTATCTGAATAGTTAACCGCAGGATGACTCCTATTGTATTTTTGTGACTTTTCTCCTAGCACAACTATCAGGAAAAATGTCCTCTTACACTCAGAAAATCTATTGGGCAGATGGTCATGAAATTCTCCCCCAGAGACATTTGCCATTTTAGACACATTAGCTTTCTTTCTTGCAGTGTCATCATCAGGCCAAAATGTCAACTTTGCATCAGCATGAACAAACCTTATAATGTTAAAGGGATGCCAGCATATACATATATGACATTAATATATTGAGATTTCTAGCAATGACCCACACAATAAAGTCAGTGTATTTCTTTCTTTGTCTTTAACCATTCCACAATAGCGGATGTACGGATGTGTTCTCATCCTCATCTGGCTCTCAATCATTCATTATCACCTCATGTGTGAACTGCTGCTTAATCCAATAAACTTTAATGTCAGCGCTCTGAACAGATGTAGATAATATCATGCAATAATACATGCATTAATTCAACAATTAAACTGGATTTATGCAGCCTTTTCTCTGAACTCTGAACAGCATGGTAATATGGTGTTATGATTTGCATGAATGATTCATAAAATCATGTGAATATAACTTCATAAAATGGAACATCAAGGTTATCCATAATGATGATTCATTATTAATTATGAAGACCATGTGGCTGTTTTTGGGTTCCTTTTGTGACTGTCAGACAGGCTGATAGACAGACAAGGGCAGACAAGTAAAGACATACTGAGAGGAGGACCCGGCAAATAAGCAAAGAGTTCAACAATGAAACGTATGGTATGATAGCCATTTAAGGACATGGCTGGCAATATTCTGTATTTATGTAATTGTTTGCTAATTCCTTAATAAAAAAATTAAGGAATTGGCAAAAATCTTTATCTTTATATTTTCTGACATTCCAAGCCAGTCTGTGGTACTTACGGGTCATGGTTATATACTTTTTTTTGTTTAAAAGGCAACAGGTCATACAGAATTGGTTGGGGACTATTTTCAGCGACAATATTTGCTGTGCTTGCAAAGATTTATGGCAGCAGTATTTCTTTTGGGGTTTTTTTGGAACACACTCTTCGGCACAGTGGACTAAGCTGTGTCAAGCTTTGGATGCACAGAAAGAAAGATCAATTTATCATTGGTTTTGGTTAATAGGATTTGTGTAACCAACAAAACTACAGAATATCAATAGACTTATCCTTTAAAGTGCATGCTTGTTGGATTAAGAAATCAATTTGAAATGAATCAGGTATACTCATCATATGTTTTGGTGTTGCAGCAAGATCTTTCAACGCTGACTCTCTGAGGGCTTTATTGTAAGGTCAAGAGTGAAAATTGTAGTTTGTCAAGAGGAATCTGAGAAACTCTTTTAAAAGTGTTTTTGGACAGTGGTTTTGGAATCCTAATGGTAAAACCATGGGATAGCTATGGTTTATTTTAATGTTGTTGCTGTTGAGGCTCTTTCTGTGCTCCGTCTAATTTTGGTGGTGAATCCATTAATCATGCTGCATTTACATGCAAGAAATGTTAAGTCAGCATCCCTTCCCTGCCATACACACAAACTACACATGCACCATGCAATCACTTATGTATGAGATTTGCTTTCTCAGGCCCATTAATTCTATGTAACCCATACATGTCCTGTTCTTTCATTTAAAGACTATTAAAGCTTCTCTGAATCTTCTAACATTCACTAAAACACACACACGCACACAGACACATGCACGCACCCATGCACACACACACACGCAATGAGGATAAGAAAAGTGAGATCAATGTTGTAAAGCATCCCGCTGAATTGATGATGGTAATGGTAACAGGGCACAAGTCAGATATAACACAGCTCATCTGCATTGCAAACTATTTTCAGTTACAAATTGCGTGCATCCTTTCTATCTTTTTGATACATTTGGCAACAAGTTTAGAGTCAACTTTGGAAATCCATGGCAGAGGCTGTGCTTCTTTCAGCTAGCTGTGCTTTTGTACGTGAAGGAAGCCATATATCCGAGGTGCACACATTAATATACACCATTTTATAATATATATATGCTATTCCAATGACTTTTCATGCCTGTCATGTGGACCATTTAGACACTTGCACATCTAGGATTAGAGGAGGAACAAAATATGAAACAAGACAAAGAAGCATCTTTGGAATTTTAATTATGTCAGTGTTTAAGAGGGCTGCATTTCTGTCTGTCGGCCCCTCAGTCTCTTCTTATCTTTCACTGTCCCAATTTTGTGTTGTGTTAATTAGACTTTTGCATCAGTGGGTTGTGTTTTACGCAGGCTTTGCCCTCTAATGGGATTATATTAGTGTAACCAGTGGCCTATCCGTGCAATAAAAATGTGTATGTACATGCTTAGCCAACCAGGATGAGCTTAATCAACCCTGTGAGGGCTGCCCCTGCATATTAAAAGGGCACCTGTCTCACCATTTCTAGAGTGTCACTTGAATACAGGTAGCCTGCTTAACTTTATTCAGGAGAGCATTCCTGTTTTATCAGAGCTGCAGGTAATATTTGCTTTGTTTAAAAGAATAGTTGACATTTAAGGAAATATGCTTATTTGATTTCTTGTTAAGCATAAGAAGACAGATAACACTCTTATAACTCTTATATCTCCAACGTCAGTGTGACAGCTAGACTCCAGGAAGCCAATTAAGAAAACTGTAGCTACGGTTGTATTTCTGTAATAAAGTGAATTTGATGACGCAGTTACCTTTCAGATTTTTATTTCAGCTTTTCGTATGCATATGGTTCCTATGCCTTCATATGACAAAAGACCAGTGACATTAAAGGGGTGGTTCAGAGTAATTTCAGCCTAGGGTCCTTTGCACCATGACCTCGAGCCAAACACTCTCCCCCAGAAGCTTTTTTACCTTGGTCGAACATTGGGCAAGTTAGCCCTCTTAGCTGAATGGCTTAGTTCAGGCGCTATTGGAACCAATGTGTATCTCTTAATTACCCCACTAATAATGCCCAAAGTGGCAAGAAGCGAGAGAACAGAAGAAGAGATCAACAAAATGGTATTGTCTTGGTGGAAACATTGCTGTAATATGTTAGTTTTCTCCCCCAGTCCTAATTTCCTGTCTGATGACATGATGGTGAATCACTGTCTCCATGTCACTCCGGACATGCTGTCATATAATAATCTTGGTTCCCCCCTGTTTCTAAGGGTTTCCCTAAACCTACGTTACAGTGGAGGCTAGATGCCCCCCCTTATGTGTCTATCCAGCAGGGAAACTCAACCTAAAACATACGTAGACAATATTAATCATTGCTATTTTTGAACTGTTAAAAAAATACCAATTAGCGATATATCTTGGACTATTGGTCATTTATTCAAAATATGACGCAACATTGCACATATAATAAAGGTAGGTTATAGCCCTGTTTGTTTAGCACATACTATAAATGTTGTCTGTTTACATTATATATTATATTACATGTCCGTGCTTGTCTTTGTTCTAGTCAATCACATGTGCAGCGCATTATAATTATGTGTGGGTCTACTGCTGCACTGTGAATGTATACTGTTTGCCTGATCAGTGTGCATCACATTGTGCACCACAATATACTGTATAGCAATAGCTTATACTGTACAATATGTTCTTGTGTTAAAGGGATTATATTTGCAAGGCAGAGTTAAGCCATGTGTACATATTGGAAAGGAGAATGGATTTTGCTGTCTAGCAACTCAGAAGCATTGGCAGTGTTGTTATACCTGCTCTTACTTTAAATGACAATGAAGGTCTAAAGTTGGTAATTATAAAATCCATAAGAGTTGACTCACAGCCTTTGTAGTATTTGATTTGCCAGAACAATTTCACCACTGTAAGGTAACATAAATCATTATATGATAGATGTTACAATCTTGGTGGCACTGCTGCATTTATAAAAATGTTATCTAGAATAAAATAGAATGAGATGTCGGTACAATATATCTTTTTCCTTATTAAAACCAGTGGCTGTTTGCCTTATCTCTGTCTCTGCACCCAGCTGGAATTTATATATTACCCACCTTGACTCCCTACTATACACATTCATCATGCTGTGAACCAATATGTTCCTGTATATGTGTAAAAACCTAATAACTCCCATTTTGGTGTGTCAGGGTTTCTGACTATGGCCAAAAAGTTTGCGTCCTTTATGAATTAATCAAATTCTACAACAAGTTATTGAAACTAATCCACAATGCCTATATTTGAATTTAAAAGTCCACAAAATGGATGTTTTTGATATTTTTTTCAATCCCTGATTAGCGGAGCTTTAGGAGACGTGCGGTTTCCATCCGGCATCCCAATTATGTAACATGCTACAGTACCCACGCTGTGACTTAACTGAGCAGTAGAGAATATGGATTCACGCAGAGACAGCATGGCCTCAATTACCCTTTAGTCTGTAAAAATGATCAGTTCACGCTACATTGCTGACGTTTGACCTCATCACGATTAGGTGTTTGTAATATTTGGGATTTGTGAGTTGAACCTTATTCTCCTTTGCACTCACTGTATCTCATTCTCAGGTCAGCTAAATGCCAAACATGTAAAGCACACATACAGAGTTTACAACCACACTAGCAGCTCTGGGAGGCTAATTGCTTTGATACATCAGCATGCTAACATGTACATAATTACAATCTCAGCTAAGCCTTTAAGGCTGATGAAAATGTCAGTACATTTAGTTTGCAAGTATTAAGTTATACTTCAAAATGTTGGAAAAATTGCAATTTTGACCTGATGATGGTGCTAGATGAGAAGTCAGACCAACATTGCCATCCACAGAGCCACTTGTATGTAGGACTGGGAATATATTGACATCAATATATGAGACTAGATATCGTTTTAAATTATTTGATTTTTTTCATATTGCCCTGCTCTACTTGTACTGTAGTGTTTATGAACATTTGTATTGCATGTGGGTTTTATTTAGGAGGTATTAGTGGACCTCGGCTGGGTGAGCAAAACCAGAGGAAAGGCGGAGGAAGAGGAGGAGGGAGGGAGCGCACAGACAGAGAGAGGAAGCGGAGACGACTGCGATGATGAAGATGGCTGTGAAGCTTCTGGTATGGAGAATGGTGAGTCATAAACACACACAAACTGACATACAAACACACATGCAAAAATAGAGGAATAGACATTAGCAAACATACAGCCACACATATAAACACATGAATTGATGCACACTTCCAAGCTTTTCTTTTGCTTGTTCAAACATAAGGATTCCGAATAATACATAGCACATCTGCATATAGACTGTATATACACACACATATACACACACACACACACACACACACACACACACAGAGGTTTGTGGCACTATCTTTGTGAGGACCTGTTATTGACATAATACATTCCCTAGCCCCTGACCCTAACCTTAACCATCACAACTAAATGCCTAACCATAACCCTTACCCTCACCATAACTATAACCTAATTTTAATCCTAATCCTAAAACCAAGTCTTAACCCTCAAACAGCACTTTAAACTTGTGGGTCCATCATTTTGGCCCCACAAAGCTGTCGGGACCCAACAAGTATACTGAACTCCTGGTTTTTGGACCCCACGAATATTGTTAAACAAGACTGCACACATGCACGCACGCACGCACACACACACACACATACACACACACACACACACAGTTCACTGGCATTGTGGAGGTTTTAAAATGCAGCAGCCTTCACCACAAATCGTGTGCCAGCACGGAAATGCCCACAGGGAGGGATAGAACTAAGAGATGGATTCAACTGGCCTCTATTTCTCTGTCTCTCTGTCTCTCTCTCTCTTGTTTCTTCGCTCTCTTTTTCCATCTCTCTTTCTGCCGGTCTCAGCAGTATTTCCCTCTCGGCCGGGATAAAGAATGCACTAACATCCAGATCATCCCAAAAATGAAAAAATGAACTGTAATTATTCATTTATCTCTTGACATATTCACTGGGCTCATGCTTATACATAATACATGGGTGTGTCACAGGGAGGTCTGGGGACCCTTTGGTGCATTGAGGCAATCACATAGAGTGAATATAGTTAAAATTAGCTGTAACTAGTGGGGTGCTCGTTTGCAACGCGGGTCTGTTTGGAAAGGACCAATGGCTTGTTTCCCAGTATTCTTATTTTCACAACTTAATTGCGTAAATTCCATAAACATGTGACACAAAATGTAGTTATAAAACGCTTGGTTCCCAGTATTGCTGCTTGCAGCGTTATTGGGTGGCATGCCCATTCAAAGCATTCTTGAGAATCAACTCATCCAATGGTAAATGGTAAATTAACTGCATTTATATAGCGCCTTTCTTCCTTGCCAGACAAAGCGCTTTACAATTTTCCTCTCATTCACCCATTTACATACATTGATGGTAGTGGAGCCGGATGTATGTATTTTCCGTTTCCTTCTGCTTTCTTTGTGTTGGAATTTTAAATTTGGTATATTAATGAGGACTATTGTGGACTGCTCCTCAGATCTCTGCATGGTAAATTGAGACAGCTAGCTAGACTATCTGTCCAATCTGAGTTTTCTCTCGCACAACTCTTTTGCAGTGGCTCTGTGCAGAGTTTAGCGCCACCCATGATGATTCTGATTGGTTTAAAGAAATGCCATTGAACCAGAGAACGTTTTCCTCCCATCCCTGAATGCTATGTGGAGTAGACAGACCCTTCATCAGCACGCTTTGGAGGAGGGTCTTGCAACGCGAGACAACTGTGTGTGAGTATGTGTGAGTGTGTGTCTCCCGCATACTGCGTATGTGGGAGACACACACTCATAAATACACACACACATAGGTTTCTTGATTTATAGTCAGACTCACATTGTTGATTAGAAAATGTTGCTCTATGTTGAGATTTATTGTGTTCTGTTTTTGACCTGAATAACATTTTGGTGCCCAGTGTTCTTTGTATTCTTACTGTGCGTTAACAGGAAGATTTATCAAAAGAAACCAAGGCAGTTCTTACATAAATTGTATCACTCTTTTCAATACGAGAAGTCTGTATTTGAGTTCTGTAGTAGTAGTAGTACCCAAAAGACTTAGTTAGCAACCTATAAGTAACTAGAGTAAGTAGGTTATAGGTTCTTTGTTTAAGTATTTCTTTTTAAATCTAAATTCTCTATATATATCTTTGTATAGCAATAATCTAAATGAAGAAGTGAAACACTCACAAACAAATTACAAAAAACATGAGTTTGTCAACAGATTTGAAAATGGCATGAACAAATATGTGACCAGGGTGTAACCATACTGAGGTCATATGTCATAGATAGATTCCCTAAAAAGTCTGTACAATTTTCAATATACAGTGGCTTGAGAAAGTTTACACACCCATGCTAAAGTTGATTAAAAAGAGGAATAAGAAAATTGCCATGGTTTTATTTCAGTTAGCTTAATAGCTGGTTTGATTTGCATTGAGAGACTGTTTTATTTTTTTACCTCCACTGAGGAGGTTATGTTTTCGTTTGGGATTCCCAGGTTTTTTTTGTTATTTTTTACTGTTGCTAACTTTGCGAGAAAGAAACACTTCTAAATCACTGCAGCAAGGGGAGACGTTTATCCACTGGAGGTCAGCCAAAACAGTGGGGTTATACCTACACCTACTCCTTTTTCCTGTTCATTTGAGCACAGACAAAAACATATAACAGACATATGTTATGTTAATTGACCAACAGCATTGTACTATGGCAGTGTGTGTTTTCATTATCAATGCTGCAACCTTCTTTCAAACTAGTCTATGTTCCCACATAATAGGATTAAACACAGAGTATTTTCAAACAGTATTTTGTCAAATATCATGTCATGTCCAACCAGCTGTCAGAAAGAAAAACACTCCTCAAAGTCGGCTCCCACATTGCAGCTACACACTATGGAAAGCTTCACTGTCCATGTCTATCTTTAGCTGGAAAAACACGTGTTGGTTAACTGGTCAACATATGAGAAGACACCGGACACTTTTATGGTGACGGAACTTTCCATGGTCATATTGGTGATGACCCAGGCAAATTTTTGTCAGCATAAACCAACAGTTGGTTAAAAGTTTTGTTGGTGGTGTTTTCTGTAGTTTCTGCTGTATACAATGTGAAATGTGCTGGAATAGAACAGAATAAACCTTTTTTGATGGAGGTGTTCTTGCTTCATGGGATTGATTGTCATCATTTACTAAACTAGGGCTCAGTTTTCTGCATCATCACCTTGTTACACATCATTGGAGTTCATTTTACCCTTGTGAACCCCTGGTGATTTGGGCGGTGTGGTCTCTGTCCCTGAGGGCAGGATGTAATAGGGTTAAAGGTCATTGTCACACTAATTGTCACTGCTTAGTCCTAGTCATTACTGGAATCATGAGTGTGTATTTGTACAGTAACGCAAAGCACGAGTGTAGCATGTTAGGATGCTGAACTCCAGGTCAGCGGTTCCCAACCTTCGGGCTGCGGACTGGTACCAGGCCAAGAAGAAACATTCAGATTAGACAAAAAAAAGCTAAATAATGAAAAAATTATTTCTCAGTGCTGAGCCTTCAAGAAGAATACATCACTATGCTGGTTAATTATTGCCTGGCTCCGCACTCCTACGTACTTACGCTCAATTTTAATTTTCCTTCAGTACACCGTCTGGGTTTGCGGTATATTCTTGGGTTTTCTCTGGCCAAATCTTTGGCGGTCCAGTCATCGAACAGAGGGAGTGGCTGAGAACGATGGCGTTGAGGTTGTGCGGTAGTTTGAGTTGTAGTTCCGTAATGGCGGTGGAGAAATATGCGAGCGAAGCCATTTGGTCCGTCGTGGCAACGCTGCTGAATATCCAGAAGTTAAAGCCTGAGCAAGAACAATCTTTGCTGAGTTTTGTTGGTGGCCATGATGTTGTGGCCCTCCTCCCCACGGGGATTGGGAAAAGTTTGAATTTCCAGCTCGCTCTGTTAGTGGTGAAGGAGTTGGCTAAGGCGACCATTAGCGATGATAAGCCAACGTCACGACCAACCGTTAGCGATTGTATATGACAGATCCAGAATGGATGGACAGATCCAAAAGTTTTAAACTTCAACAGAGTACCCGCCTTCAAGGAAGTTAACACTTGTCAATGGAGAGTGGCCAGACTGGTAGGACCAGGCTAGGTTAATCAGTCCCACAAATATTATTGCTTTTGGGTCGTGTTGGGTTTTGAGTTGTGTTGAGTCAGGTTGGGTAAAGTGGTCTAAGGCTAGGTAAGAGTCTTATTTTCAGATGTGTGCAGAACTCTAGTTGGGTGTTTCTGTTTCTTTTTCATCTACCAAGCAACAAACAAACCTTAAAAGAGAATTTGAGAGATATTGAGAGTTTCTTTGGAGCTGGTAGCAGAGATAAAAGGCCCAAAACATTGTATATTTTATATATAATGTTAGTACTTACATTTTCCTAAATGTGCTAAACAATTATTTTAGTCATCGCCCCGCACTCACTCGTCAGACCTTCCGAAAAACACCTTGTGAATATAAAAATGATCTCCAACTTTATTTGTCCCTAAAGGGCAATTCAGTTTTACAGTCAACCAGTCACATACACACAATTATAGGAACCCTTTCTGTAGGATTGTACTGGCAAAGATTGCTATTAATGTTAAGGGATTTTATGTAGCCATGGACCAAAAAAAAAATAAGTACCCGAGCGTAATCTCCACATCAAGTTGTGACATGTACTAAAGTATCCAGAGTAAGACCATTAACTCAAATGGCAAGATTTGTGGCTGTGTGTGTGTTTTACAACAACAAAACTGTATTTATGATGTCGTGCTGTAAAGACCATGCTGGTGAGAGTTAACTTAATTTAGAGAATATTTAAATGAACATATCTGATAGTTTGGTTCATGCACATAATTTACAAAACATGCAAACACCGTCTATTAATTCAAACCTTTATTTAACCAGGATAAAAAACTCCTTGAGATTAAAAATGTCTTTTACAAGAGTGTCCTGGCAAGTGGAAGCAGCACGTTTCAAATAGACATAGAGACACTTACATGTAAATACATAAACACACTTTCACTCATATTCAAACAACAATGTCATATAGCAGCTGTGAATGGAAGCCAAGATAAAACATGTATGCCATCTTACATATATTTGTTTCCTTACACTGCATCACCCACCTCTTAAAGAAAGATATGTGTTGGTACATTTGTCATAACCTTAAGGCTAACCTTGATGTGTCAGATCGGTGGAAACGCACGCCTCCCGCTTGGCCTTAAACTGGTACATCAGCTATTTAAAGAGAAATTTGCTAGTTATGATTTACCAAGCTGGTGGTTGCGTCTGGGGAACTTGTCTCTGAAGCCACAATGAATTCCTGAAGAAAGAATTACAATAAAGAGTGACAAAAGGGGATTTTCCGCATGTCTGCCCACTCGCCAGCATCTCTATGCATATAAACAAGCTTCGCACGCACTAAAGCTGAAAGAGTGATTCAGTATCAACCTGACCACACAAATCACAGGGATTTGTTTCTCTTTTTTATTTTACTGTGCATTAAATCAGTAGTGCTGAGTTAATGTATTTGTAAAACAGCATCAGATAAATAAAGGCCAATCTGATTTTCTTTTGGATATGCCTTCTACTAAATCTGCCCGTGGTCTCTGACTCCCTTTAAAATTATGCCTACAATACACTTCTCTGAATATGAATCGCTGAAATGTGGAGCTTATTACTTCACTGGAAAGGAATAGCATAAAAAGAAAATTCTGCTTGCTTGAGAAAGAGAGTATTTACGTGTGTGGATATGCATATACAAGTGAATCTTTAGGGCATCTTGTTTGTGCGTGCATGCGTGCCTGCCATGTGCTATACATGTGCGATTTAAGTGTGTGCGTGGGCAGGTGTTACATTGGTTACTGTCTTTGTGTGTAATCCACTATGTAATGATCTTTAACCGTTGTTTTCTCTTACACACATATGATGGAGCATATGTTCTTGCTCTATCCCTGGGCTTGCAAATAGGAAGGATGAATAATATTGAGGAAATATTATCCCTGTCTTCTAATTAATTCTCATGACATTTAGTCTTTTGTTGAATACTGAAGAGGGACAAAAGAAGTGGAGGATGAGAGATGGAGATGGGCTGGCAGGCGATATCTAAAATCAAACCTCAGAACACCTCATTGCCAAGCCTGTGTTTTATTTATGTGGGCCTTTTAACAGTAGGAAGTTATTTTAGTCAAAGCCTATTATTATTTGATTAAAGTCCATTTACAAGTTGATCTCAACCCACAGAGGGAGAATCACTTGGCAAACATGGTTCACAGATCAAAAACAAAGACAAAAGGCAGGCGTTTCAACATATTTTAGAGCTTAAGTTAGTGGCATTTATACAAAGAGGCAAAAAGTCCAGCTGGAAAAGCTGACACTCTAGTTGTTTTCTCTTACATTGTAGTCATTTGTTTGTTTTGTTTTTTAAACCAATATTATACTAAATTTTATTTACATTCAAAACAGTATATTTTAGACACATGCCCATAGACACACAAGGTCTAGCCATTTAAAGGGTCATGCTAATTCATGCTAAAGTTGCTATGGAGTTCTGTGTTACTCTCAGCAATCAAATACACCTTTTATACTTAATTGTATTAGCTATGTATTATTATTGTCTGTTTTACAATGATGAGCAATCACACAAATTAATCTCACAGATTCCATCAAACACAGTCTGCTACAGTTATTCTTCTTTTACTATTCTTCATTCAGTCATTCCTTATGCTCATCTTCTCCTCCCAATGAATTCACCAAGATTAAACCGATTGATTTTCTTTCCTCAAACCAGCACATTCCCTTCTTCAACTGCCCCTTCTCCGATCTCTATGTTCCCCCAGACATAGCCAGGTCCTATAATGTCAATAATGTAAATGTGCACAGCGTCTCTTCTCTTCTTTTCTATTCTCTTCTCATCTGTGTAACAAATGAAATGCAACTGGGATGTTGGTGGTGGATGCAGAGATGGGGATACCAAAGCCTCCGGTGTCGATGAGTCATGCTACAACCACTAATGTCTGTAAAGTCTGGAAAGCACCTATCCTTTTCCCTTAAAAGAAACCTTATTTTAAATATAACACATCTGTTTGAAGCTTCGAAATTCCCACTATGACTATATGTCTTACAGTTTCATGTTGTCCAAAAAAAAGAAAAAGATTAACTCCATTCTGCTAAAAAATCCTGGATAAACACATTTTAAAAAGGTTTCACTCATATATATACATATATACATAAAATCTTTTTCTTTTTTATATACACACACATATATATGTGTGTGTGTGTGTGTGTGCGTGCGTGAGTGCGTGCACGTGCTAAGTTAGTGTTTTTATGTAAGAGTATGTGTGAACGTGTACTTGGGAGGGGTACTCAATCCCTGTAACCATGGTTACCAGGTGGTCCGTCCTCCCATGGGTCCTTATTTGATCACCATAAAGAAAGAGACAGAAATGGAGAGATAGAGAAAGAGAAGAGGGATGGCAGATGCTGTGCCATCTCTCTTGACCAAGTAACATTTTCAGAATCTGGTTAAAGCGTAGTTTGATTTGCAGTTAAAATGCTGTCAGCATTTGGTTCTTATCATTATCATCCTGCACTAAATAATGAACATACAACTGGATACTGTACATTGCTGAACTCTTTTAGATTTATTGGCTTGCCTCCATGTACTGTATCTTTCCACCATCATCTCTACCTTGATCCTCTGGCCTCTCCCCCACTTCCCCAGGGCCACATTCACAAAGCGTTTAGAATACATTTCATCTTCAAGGAAAGTCCAGTGTTTTCCATGTTAGCACTCTGCCTGAGGACAGTTTGATCTGCATTCATAAGCATCGCTCTAAAGAGAGGCAGAAAGAACAATAAAAACCCTGGCGAGGCTCCTTATCTGCAGCCGTGACTAAAAGTTCCCTGAGCAAGCCTGTGGATTGGTTTGATCAGTGATTTAAACTGCTTTCTTTTTGTACATGCATGCACTGGAGAACATGAGGGTATGAAACATGCAGTCAGGAGCCCACTGATAAAGCAGCTTTACTCTGGAAATAAAGACTGAAGCCTTTTCTTCCTTGCAAGCTTTGTTTTCACGAGGTTTCAATAGAGCAGCCCTGTTTCTTTGGAATTATACTTACACAACTAATGAGGAATATGCAGTACGAACAAAATGCATAAAGGTTTATTGTATATTGTATATGTCAATACTAAATATATCGGCAAAATGTATGTCAATATTGTCATGTTTTACCCACCTATTTGTGGTTTTACTTAAAAATAAAAAGGTCAGGGCTGATTTGAAGCACAATATAAGACAGGTTATTTTTCAATATCTTACCAAAACCATTATCTTTCCCTTTCCTTAAAAAAAACAAGTGTAGAGATTTTTTCTTATTGTCAACAAATCCCATTAGAAGACCAAAAGCAATAATAGATTGATCGTACTTACCGGTATTGCTTATTCCTCCCTGCCTTCTCCCTCCATTGTTGTCCAGATTAGAACAAATGAATGAGCTACACTGCTATGACATGTTTCTTTGACAAAGTTGAACATCCACACTGGGGTTTATATTTTGAGTCAGGGCCTCATACTTATGAGCACAGCTGAAAATAGTGCTCAACAAATACACTATTTACTCTTGTTTGAGTAATGTTTGCTAAAAAAACAACAGTGCCAAGCTGCTTTAGGAATTGATATAGACTTACTTTTTTTTAATTAGGTAAATAATCGTTGCCAGTTTTTAATAGGGGCGGCAGGGTGGTGCAATTGTTGGCACAAGTCGCCTCACAGCAAGAGGGTTGGCTGGGGCTTGGCCCTTTTACAGTATGTGGAGTTGCATGTTCTCTCCGTGTTAGCGTTTATTTTCTTTATATTCTCCGGCTTCCTCCAACAGTTCGAAGACATGCAGTTTAGGTTATTTGTTGACTCTAAATTGCCCTGTGGGGTGCATGTGAGGGTGAATGGTTGTCTGTCTGTGATTGCCAGGTGATCTGTCCAGGGTGCAGCCTACTCTGCCTCTCACCCCAATGTCAGCTAAGATCAGCTTCAGCCCCCCCCCCCCCATGAAAAAGATTACAGACAGATGGATGGATGGATTGTTTTTTAAGATACACATCTTCAGTAATGAATGTGCTTGGATGTGACAGGTTACGGAAGTCATACATTATTGAGAGACAGACTAACACATTGTTGATTTTGTTGTTTTCTTAAAACACATGTTAAGAATAGGGTTGGGTACCAAAACAGGTTCCACTATGGAACCGGTTCCTACGCAAACGGTAGTATTCGGACCGGATTAGAACGCAAATTTCGGTTCCTTATTTCAATTCTACTTAATGTGTTGACTGATATTTTTCCCTCTGTCGCGCCACTTCTCTTTTTTCTTTTTCCTTTTTCCGCCGAGTGTGTCCGCGCTATTCTCCGACTTTTGTACACGCTCTCCGAAACAGACGTAAAAATATCACACTTTCACTGTGGTGCACCGTTAGCAAGCTACCGTAAATGTAGGTTACTTTTAAAATGCCATATTTTCCCTCTGGGCTCACCAAAACGGACGTAAAACCATATTAACCATTCACTGCACGTGATTGCTAGTAAAATATTACACTTGCTCTGCTAGTCTATCGTTCAGGACAAGACCCTGTAACCTGGTGGTGGGGGAAGCGGGACAGCCTCCCCAAATAGTCTGTCCTTTCAAACTCATATCTGTGTGTACAGGCCTCTTCGACACCATCTGAGAACGTTTTCTCCTGTGCAGGACATGCCATAAGTCAGGAGAGGTGTCGTATCTCGTGCTAGAGAAGGCCAATATGGTCATTTTTCTGCAAAAGAACTGCTAAAGTTTGAAGCTGGTTTAGTATACCAACTCAATGTGTATTTAGTTGTTACTTGTTACAGTTTTTTTATTGCTAAACAACAGTGGGCACAACTGGAACTACATGTGCAAAACTCTAACTACAGTCTGCACAGCAGCAGTTCATGTGCACCAAACTGGTTCGTTTTTCATTGCTGGAACACAGTTTTCAAAACTCTACACACTTATCACATGACTTTAACCACAGAATGCACAACACTGTGGCTCTACGCCACTTTGTTCAAATGCTAACACACTGTTATATATCCTGCTCTTTAACTGTCCTTGGTCTTTGTTTGTTGTTTTGCTTTGTTGTTGCCCACAGCTTGTGGTATAATGACTAGAGCTGGTACACACACACACACACACACACACACACACATACATACATACAGAAATCAAGCGAATCATCATCATTTCTGGTTGTGTGTGTGTGTGTGTGTGTGTGTGTGTGTGTGTGTGTGTGTGTGAGATGAAATGTTGCACTTTGGAGAATATTTCCTAAACAGCCTGCATGGTTGACTCGGTGTAGTCAAGCTACCCAAACATACCCAAAAACCTTTTTAAAGCATCTCCTATATTGGCTGTCATGTCCTGTTCTATCCCGCCGCCCTGCCTGCCCGTCTATCTACCTGTCTGTTTGCCTGTTTCTGTCTTTCTCGCTACACCTGAGTAAGTTTGTTCATGTTATTAGACATCATCTGTTTATTAATCCTCTCTGGTGTTATTCCAATACGTGACTTTTTGAAGGAAGTCCTTGCATTGTCTCGCGTTGTCTCTCTTCACTTCCAGCTTCACTCCTCATGTATTCAAATGAGCATTTGCTTGCCACACACACATCAGACAACACCCCCACTGGTCCGTGTTGATGTGCAACCTTCAACCAATCCCTCTGCCGAGATCATCCTTTCATCCACCTCCAATCCCTGTCCCTCGCTGCATTCACGCTGCAGTATTCATCTCATTTTTTTCCCGATGTGTTTACTCTAAGGTTTTATGATTCCACTTGAGGCTCTGCTTAACCTTGGTGAGTGTGACCATGGGAAGATGCTTCGCTGCAAGTCAAAATCGTTAACTGTTATTATAGTCATTTGAAAACAAGCATTAGCCATTAACCTGTCCTGGAGATTACTTTTTAGACTATGTTATCGCACATTTAATTTGGGACCAGAGGAACAGTTTACTGGGATGCAAACTACATAATCTGACCAGGCTGTTGTCCACAATCTGTCAATAAATGCAGGTTTTTGGGATATTAGCCAGTGGATTCACTTGATTATGAAGTGAGTCTTTCACTCCATTACAGCAGAACACAACAAGCAAACATACCTTTTACTAACATTTATACAATCTTCAGTTTAAATTATATTTTAAAAATGAAAACATCAGTCAGGTTTATTAGAGTGGTACTTATACATTTTAGGTGTGTTGGTTGATCGATTTATGATAAATAATGCATCACCACATGTCTGTTTTTCTCTCAACCCAAAATAAAAAATGGACATGAAGTGATGCTGAAAAGGAGTTTGCCATCTCAAATAATCTGTAACCATGCAAGCGGCAAAGTGCAAGGGAGGGCAAGGACGGCTGGTCCAGACAGAAATATATATACATATATATAACTGTCAGATGGGTTTAAATGGAAATTCTAATCACTTTGGCATCATCTTATAACTTTTCACTTCAAGTTGTCCACTACTCTGTTTCACGCCTAAATACCAGCTAAAGTGACATTTCATTCACCCTCTGCTGTACTGTGTGTCTTATTGATAGCTAGCAAATGTAAGCATGCTAACACGGCAAACTATGATCATTAACATGGTAAACATATCTGCTTAATGTCAGCTTGTTGACATTTAGCTCAAAGCAGCGCTGTGCCTCTTACAACATGCTTGCATCTCTGTAGACTCTTTAGTCCTGTTTAAATGAAGGATTAGAGTAATAGAAACACAACACTTCTTTAGAGTGGACGACCAGTTGGAAGCTAAGACCAAAGAGCCTGTCAAAGTAAATCTCAGAGTAATCCCTTCGAAATAACTTATAGCATAGAGCTTCTAAAAGTTCTTATTGAGATAAGGAATATAACTATCACTCAGGATATTACAATGTAAACAGAAGTATTAAATGCTTGAAAACATTGTGGCAAATTACCCACCAGGGACAGCTTTGCTGATTTGAGTCTCTATATATTCTTGTCTTAATAAGAAAGTTGACTTGCAGGCCAATTTAACAATATTCTTTTTAAGTCCGTAAATAACGAGATGAAAGCAGTTAAGAAAATTAAGAGATACAATATAGTATCAATTTATAATTTGATTCTGAAAAGTACTTGCTCTTCCTACTCTGTGTGTGTGTGTGTGTGTGTGTGTGTGTGTGTGTGTGTGTGTGTGTGTACCATGTTTAACTACATTTGTGGGGACCAAAATTTGGAAATACAGTATACTTATGGGGTCCTGAGAGCTTTGTGGGGACAAAATGCTGGTCCCCATACCGTTAAAGGGCTGTTTGAGGGTTAAGACTTGGTTTTAGGATCAGGGTTAGAATTAGGTTATGGTTAGGGTTAGTGTTAGGCTTAGGGTTAGGCATTTAGATTTGATGGTTAAGGTTAGGGTAAGGGGCTAGGGAATGCATTAGGTCAATGACTTGTCCCCATAAAGATAGTGAGACAAGACTGTGTGTGTGTGTGTGTGTGTGTGTGTGTGTGTGTGTGTGTGTGTGTGTGTGTGTGTGTGTGTCCTCCCTGGGGAACTGAGGCTGAAGTAATGAAATGCTCATTACTGATTCAGCTAGAAATGCTCAGGATACATTTACACGCCTACACACACACACACACACACACACCAGCTATCCAGACGCTTTCCAAGGTCACCTCGCATTGTGTGTGTGTGTGCGCGAGAGAGAGAGCAAGAGAGAGAGAGAGAGAGAGAGAGAGAGAGAGAGAGAGAGAGAATGAATGTCTGGTGTATACATACAAATTGAGAATGGACAAGATTGAGCATAATTAGGGCCTAAATTGGCAGTTCTGAACAATACACCACGGGCATCTGATATCAAACGTCATTAACACACACACACACACACACACACACACACATATTCACTCATTCACCTTGATGCTGCCAGTTCACCTTTGCTGTCAGGTCACTTTTCAACTTTCACTTATTAGATGCTTCCCTTTCATCACTTCATCCACATGCACAAGCACACACTTGTACTGTATATTGAACATTAACACACACACACACACACACACACACACACACACACACACACACACACACACATGTAAACTACCGAAGGTTACCCTCTGATGCAAGACAAGACTTCATTGTTTTACACATTTAAATGCATTGATTTATTTCTGCTTTACACACGCATCAGCCTGATCAAAGCATAACTAACAGGTTTCTGTAACTCACAGTGTTTATGGACAAACACATACAACACACACACACACACATACACACATACACTCACACACAATTGGTTATTGTCCGCTGTTATTAGAAAGATGCTGTGTTGTCAGCCGGATTTTGTTTCAGTGTGCAGACTGCAGAAATGCATGAAATCATGAAAGAGAATTAAATTGCTGAGGTTTGGGATGCTTGTTACAGGTCAGGGAGGGATGCTAAAGTCTGACCTTTACAGTGGATTAACGCACCACAGGTGCACATGTCGGTTTTGGCTAGATGGTCATTTGGAACCACAATGGTTTTTTTTTTTATAATGCCAAAAAATAGAAATGATCAATAACCGGTTTTATCTGTATCTGTCTCAAATCTTGCTGAAATGTGTATTTAAAAAAAAAAATGTATAGACATGCTGCTTCTTATCAACAACAACTTACTGTCATTTATATTTTACACAGATGAACAATTATATTTTTATATATTTATCCAAATCAAAGTATTAGTCACTTATCAAATCAGTTGACGTTGTTCTTTTCAATGATCAATAGTTTGTCAACAAATACTGTACACTTTTGCCACTTTAACCAAAATATTATTATCATATAATATTTTTTGCTTTATTATGGGACTTCTTGGCTGAGAAAAGATAATTGCTTAAGAATCAAGCCTGATATCTAAGAAAGAAAGAAAGAAATATTATGTCTGCATAAATGGTATTAATATGAGACACATTTTGTGACTGAATTCAGTGTTTTACTGTTTTTTTTCTTCTATACCTTTCCACATTACATCATAGACATAGCATTATGAAGAGAGAGAGAGAGATGCACTGAGTTTGTTTCCACCACAGCTCGGATTTATAGCCCTGCTCCATGTGCTTTCAACCTTTACTGTCACCCCTGGGTGAATGCTTCACTTGAATCCAATTCCGTATTATTCTTAGTATTTTAGAAAAAGTATCTAAAGTACAAGCCAATGGTGAAGAGGAAACATTTATTTTCTTGGATAGGAGATGGATGGTAGATGATGGATCACTGTTGCTCTCCTCTTCAGCCTCCAATACATAGTAACCATTTTTGTCCTTTCTTGTAAACTGTCAGCTCTTCTGAGGAGGCAAACTGGGCATAAATGGCGGTGTCGGCTGTTCATATGCTGGACATCAATGAAGAAGGCTGAAACTTTTGACTGATCTGCAATCTCCCATTGCAGCGACTGATCCTCCAAATGTCACTCCTGCATTCTTATTATCACACACAAACACACTCGCTTATTACTCATTCTAGCAAAGGTTAAACTACCCCATGAGTATGACCAGCGATTGCCTGTGTGTGCGCATTTGTGTGCACGTATTTGTAGCCAATCTGCCACATGTGACATGATCTGGATTGTTGCTAAGAGACAACATGCCGATGGGCATGTAGCAGGAGGCCGCGTGTTGCCAGAACAGAACACACAGACACAAGCATGCAAAACAGCCTTTCAGGTAGGGTTCGGTGATAATACGGTAATACGGTATCCCGCGGGGTCTTTAAAATAGCAACAGTATCAGTTTCAATACCGTCATTAAAAAAAAATGCAGTGCACTTAATATATAGGAGACCAGGATTAAATATTAAATATAATTTATTTAATGCCTAAAAAGGCTTATGTGTGGTTGTCATTACGTGACAGTTGCAGCACTTTGGCAGAATTAAGGGGTTCCAACCTAATAAGAAGGGAGAGGTGTTTCAGTATTAGTGTTTGGTATTCACTTTATGAACGGTGTATGCACAAGCCAAGAGTTTAGTGACGCCGTCCGAGCCTTACGTCATCATTTTTAGTTAGTCACAGTAATACCGTATACCGCAGTAAAATAGAGAGGAGGTTTGACAGTATGAACATTTGGATACCGCCCAACTCTACTTTCAGCAAGTTTGAATGACACTTATTTGAGACCTTCAGTCAATTATTAACCTTATCGTACTTTGGATTCCTGTAGTGCAGGAATCACAATTTTCATAATCAGTCATTTATTAAGCCAAGATGTCAAATATTTGTTACCTCCAGCTTCTCACATGTAAAGCCTCATACACAGGTAAAACCTCTCTGCGCTGGCTTGGAGGGGAGCGCTACCCTTGGCGTATATATATATATATATATCTGTTTTGTTACCCATTTCAAAATGTGTGTTATACTTTTCCATTTCAAGCCTGCACCATTTTATGCCTAATTTACCTTGAAATATGATTGTAAGTCACTCACCTTGCTCAGGCTATTCAGTGTAAACTATTACTGTAATGGAAATGTTAGGCATTGTCTGACGTTGCTTTTGTGGTACGTAAGGGACAAAACAGATCAATTTGCTATTTTTTCATCTAAACCAGCTTCCTGGAGCAAAGGACGTCCCGTTTTTAGAATAATTCAAATTTCATCTGAAAGTGCTATAATGTCAAAAAATAACAGATATTGTGCTAAAATTGGAATATTAATGTATAGCACTACACTTGTTATGGGGGAAAAGCAAAATAAAATATGACGCAGTTGTGTTCACTAAACAGGTTCAAACCAGATGTGACAAAAGGTTTTCAGTTCGGATAGGAACAGATGGACACAAAACAGACACCACACACACACACACACACACACACACACACTGTACATAATTGCACAGGGTCCCATATTGCTCCATGCAGCTATTCGTCAAGACAGCACACAATAAAGGACCTATTCCTAATTGGTGAACGTTCTTCTGTGACCAAATCATCTAAATCATCAACACAGACACTCAAAAACAAAAACACATCATGCATCTCTGAAGCAGATCTTTTTTTATAGGAGAGTATCTATGTCTGTGTTTTGATTTCATAACCTTTCATATGTGTGTGTGCATGTGTGTGTATTTATATGGGTGTTTCCTGCTCTCTTCATGTCTGTATTATTATGAGATATATTTGTGTGAGGGTGTGAACATTAACAACTCTCATTCCTCAGCGACTGAAAGAGGCTCTTTGTCTATTGTACTGCAGGACAATGTGTATTGTAATAGACAGAGTCATATTTCTACCTAAGCAGGGGTGTGTGTGTGTGTGTGTGTGTGTGTGTGTGTGTGTGTGTGTGTGCGCACGCATTTGCATGCATGCGTGTGCGTTTAGCCGGCAGCACAGTCTGTTTCCCTCCAGTCCTAATCCACTCATTTACCCAAGTTCCTCCAATGAGATGCTGGAGTACTGCCAACACACTAACACACACACACACACACACACACACACACACACATGACACCCTTAAAGCAGCTGGTTAAGTCCGGCCATATGCCCATTTAATGAAGCAACACTTCACACTGTGTGTGTGTGTGTGTGTGTGTGTGTGTGTGTGTGTGTGTGTGTGTGTCTGTGTCTGTGTCTGTGTCTGTATCTGTGTCTGTGTAACAGTATTCACATTTGTGAAAAAATGTGGGTGGGTGGGGTGAAATCCATAAATCTTTCAGGTCTAAACAACAAAAACAACCATAAATATTGCAAGATTTATCACGAGACTAAAAACAGAACCAGAAATGACTTCCACAACTCTTTACTCAGACTGTTAATTTATTGACTTGTTTATTTATGGAGATATTTTTAAAAACTTGATTGCGAAGGCCTGCTTTGTTTGGGTTCCTTTAGTTGATCTTGTTAGACACTTAGACTTACAGTACTTAGTCAGTTGAATGTTGCTTGTAAAACTACAGTATATTAATGAAGTACTGTATTTACTTTTGGTGATCCATATGTCCGTGCGACGCTTCTGTCCGAGCCGCTATGACAGTGGTTGAAAATTCTCGAGCAGCCAGACTTACGTGACACGTTCGTCCAATCAGCTGCAAGTCAGACTTGTGGAGCATCAACCATGGATGTATGACATCATGACACCACGCTTCAGTCATGTCGCAAAAATGGATCAGCACTGTTACAGTGCTTCACAGGCCAATGAAATTAAAAGACTAACAATAATAAAAGCAAGTGGAAAAAGTAGACAAATTACACTGGACCAGATTGAGAATAAAAAACATTAAGAATATGTACATATGCTACTATATGATCTTAAGATTAAACCCTTCTCATCTTTAGAATAACCAACCGATAAACTACCAGCTATGGTGAGCTAACTGCAAATGACACATTTCTTATCAATCTGAGTCTGTTGTAACACATTAACACCACCTGCTCGGATTGAGCGTGTGTGAAAACCACATGGCAAGTGAGCAGTAAAGTCAAAATAAATAGCTAAAAATGATGAATAAATGGCTGAAAAGTCCAGCTGTGGGAGCAGTATGAATGCAAACTTCATTAAAAACAAAACCGACAGTATCGGGGGGGAACTTGATATCCAGTGAAAAATCTCTTGTAATTGCACATTTGGAACAGGACGGCATGTGTTGATAAAGGGGGACTGAAGCTCTTCTGATAGGGCTCTTTGCTACAGAACCACATACATATTTTAAGCACATATTCTGTTATGTACTGTATGCTATATATTTGCTTTTGTCTTTCTCAGACGATAAGACAGGTGATACATCCAGCGGTCGTAGTCCAGTGACAAAGGACATTGCTCGTCCTCCTCGTCGCTTCGTCCCTCCTCATCACCTCTCACCTCCACAGGTAGCTGCGCCTCCGCTCATTCTCATTCGCATTCTCTTCTTCCTTTATTCTTTCCTGTCGTATAATGTTGCATCTCCTTGCATATTCTGTGTCAGGTGGCAGTTCAAGGCTCAGCCCACACGCTGTCTGTTGAACCTTTGGTCCTGGCGTCCATGCTGCTCCTACTGCTGTCACCGTGGGAACACCGCTGATCACAGAGAGAGACGCTCTGACAGAGACAAAAAGACTGAGAGACAGCCACAAATGATTTGTGGTGAAGTTGAGTATTTGCAGTTTTTGTAAGCGCAGGTCAAACCACTCTGATCGTTTATGTTTCAGGTGGGACAATCTGTCGGTTCATCACAGTTGCAGGTGCACAGTATGCATTTTAATGTTACCTGTACTGACCTCTACATGTGTTTGGTTATGTGTATTTAACTCTAATAGGATAGATTGCACAGCACTACTGACTTTTTTAAAGAGAGATGTAAATACAAATATACAGTATATATTATATATTTATATGAAGAAGTTCTATGGATAACAATGGCTTGATGTGTAAATAGAGATTAATACAGAACAGAAGAGATAGACTTGGATATTGAGTAGTGTTTTGTTTGGTTTGACCTTTACATTATGTATCCCTCATGGAGATCCATGACAGCTGTAGTTCAAGCTGAAGGTCTTCACTGTATAGCAGCACTGTGCTCACAGTGAGGGCACAGAGAACTCAGCACTGATATGCCAAACAACGAATTACGCTATACTTCAGACCATTTTCAGAGTGCCACGCAGCATAATGAAGAATTTGACGCTTTGGCCTGTAAATCTGTGCATACTGAAGCCTATCCAGCCCTTTTCTTTCACAGAATCGTGCTCTTCTTAGTCATGCAAGCTGGGTGATTTATTTCTATTTCTGCAGCAAGTACTGTATGCTGAGAGTTGTAACTGTGTAACACTTGCTCAAATGTTTAATTCTTCCAAAAATGACTCTTTAATTGTTGAGATCTCTCCTGAGAAACTGTGTCCTCTGGTAGTTTGACATTTCTACACATGTAATACATTTTATGGTCTTTGTAGTTGTGGAAAAACTAAGTTAAGACTATTTTCTTCTCAAGATTTACCGTGTGCAGAGTTGTAAAAGTACTACAGAAGGGAATGTAACAGCTTCCATTTTAACTTCAATTTCACTTGTAAACTGCCACAGCCATCTTGTCTGAAAGCTCTGAATAAAAATAAGAATATCCTAAACAATAAAAAGCACCTAACACAAGGAAAGACTTAATATTACCTGCATGTAAGAGCAAAAAGACACAACCTCCTGTCAGAACAATGAATAATTGAACATGTCGTCATATGCAAACACACAAAAGGTGTTACAGAGGCTGGTTTTGAAAACATTAATGAAAACTGCAATAGTGAGATACTATTTAAGACATCCAACAAAATACAATATATTTAAGGCTTTTTCTGAGTCTGATACACATGTTATCAGCTTGTTATCAGCTTGTCTCTGTATCCAGTGAAGACAAAAGAGTGATCAGAGTACAGCTGAACCCAGGTCCAAACATGAATTATATGTAAGTCATGTTAATTAAGACTATCCAGTCCTCTGGGCTCTCTGTTGAGTCTCAAACCCCCCAAACTACACACAGCAGCAGGACAGACAACTGGAATACTGATTAATACATTCAAAATGAAGCAAATGAACCAGTTCAAGGACACTTGCTGCATTTCTGTCAGTTTTTGACTGACTTCATCATCATTTTGTCCCATGTAGTCTTTAAAAAATTCCCTGATAAATGTATCTACTGTCATCACCTGAGACAGTTTATTCAATAAGGAATGTGAGATGACTTCAAAAAAATACCAGTAAAAGCCAACGTGTGTGAGTTATCTGGGCAGCGAGCCCAAATACCACCTTAGCTAGCAAGATGCTTTCGCAACATAATTTGTCAAACAAGTGTGCTATTATTTGATTACTATTTAAACGTGGAGCCCACCCCTCCATCTTTTCAGCCCTTTCTAGGCGGCCTCCATTAACAAAACATCAACACACACTCGTGCACATACAGATAACTGGATATACTGTATAAAAGAGTGGCCAAATGACAGCAATTTTGGAGTTATGAAAAATTATTTTAAAAGAAACTTGAAAACATGAAAGCTCTCTTGGGTAAAGGTTTGAATATAATCATCTGGAAACTGAAGATGAACTGTAAGCCACTAACTGCTACTGTATCTATGGATTACAGGTTTAAATGAGATACTGTACATTTGCAGTAAATGACGTGGGACTCTTGTAATTGCATATTTGTATATGATACCGAGTAATGTTTGTCACATCAGCAGAGAAGTGACTTTCCGTTGTTCCTGTTGTACTGTGTTGACATAATGGTTCTCAGCATGTGTGTTTTGGCACACTGGTGTGCCATGGAGGGAGCTGTGCATCATTGTCAAAAAAAATCATCAAATGTACTTATCATTATCAAGGTTTAACAGCTCTTTGTGTGTAGAAATTCTAATGTTGTAGTAGTATGCAGGAACACCAGGGAGCAACAAACAACCAGTTAGCTACAGTAGTATGGGTTCTCTCTCAAAACTACTGTGCTAATTTATTCAACCTAACCAGTGACTCTCTTACTGTAATCCATGGTGTCCTGCTACTCTGTTGTGTCATTAATCTGCAGATTAATATCCTCAGTAATAAATGTTTTCAAATACAGTTCATACTTTGTCTTTATATATTGTGTAACATTCCAAATGTAAGATGCATGTGGGAGCCACAAACAGGTTGGACAAAAAGTGTAAAATAGCAAACACGATTTGTAAATAATAAGAATGATCATTTTAAAACGTCTTTAATTGAAATGTATATGATAAAATACGGAGAAATGTGTGGGTGTAAAATGGGTTTAAGCAGATAGTAGTTTGGTGCCATAACAGCCTTGTGTGTACATATATAAGGGAACGCAGCTGCAGCTCTTTGGCCTCTGGCCCTTTGAGAGATTTCTGTGATTGGATTGGCATGGTGAGGAAGTTGGCACAGATCACTTGGTTGGCTCAGGAAACTGCCAGGGGATGATGTGAAATAAAGACATCATTGAATGCATATTGCCACAGAGAGGAAGACAGTGAAAGAGAGAGAGAGGGGGAGAGAGCGCATGAAGAAGGAAGACTGCGAGAAGGTGGAGTGTTCTCATTACTCATCCATCATGATGTTGGCACAATCCAGTCCCACCCATATATTCTGTTTCAGTCTAAGAATTTTCAAGATATTTATGAAACTTCTTTTTAATCCATTATAATGTTCTATTCATTCATATGAAAAGGGTGTTTATCCTGGATGATGCAATGTGCTGCTGAATGTAGCTGTCAACTGCTCCTAATGCTTAGGATGGGTTAAATGCAGGGACTCAATGTACTATGTTGCTAGGTACGATTCTACAGTATGTGACTAATAATAATGTTTCTTCTTCTTCTTACCTGGAAGCAAATCTGATGCACTTCAAGGGCCAGTGCTCTCTGCACATCCCTGAACATACAGTAAGAACACAGAGACAAGACAAGCAGGCAGCAGGCAGAATGAGAGGCAAAGAAGATAAACCTAGGAGGAATCAAGAGTTCATGACAGGGTGAAGGAGCGAGACGGCGTTTGCAGGATGTTGTTTCAACAAGCTGGCGAGGTTGTTTCTCTGATGAAAAGTATCCTTCCTCTGTGCCAGCACTAGTGAAATCAGAGCTTTGATTATTTGAAATTTCTATCCTCATCAGTGTTTGGAGACTTTGAGACACATATTATATCAGATCACTCACTGTGAACATGTTGCAGTTCCACATGGCTCATTAGCTGTTGTACGTTTTACCTATAAAAACATGACCAGAGGCTTTGTAGGTACTGATAGCCATGTGGTGCTCCTCCTTATCGACAAAAACACAACTGGATTTATAATTGATTTATACCAGCTACAAAGATTAAATCAGGAAATGTATAACCTGCACTGGTAAGCTTTTATTTGTAGATCAGGGTATATTTATCTGGAAAGGGGTCCATGCTTTTTTTCTTTCTGATTTGCCCAAATCAAGTTCTAGTTCAAGTTATGTGTCTGTACTGAATAACAACCTAAGACTGACGAACACACTCTTGTCCCTTTCAGCAGTTAAGTAACATCATCCAGAATAAGCTTTACTGACCAACAATATACCCCCCACACAAACAAGATGATACATAAAGAAGCAAATGTAAAAAAAATATATACAAAAGTGAAATAAATACAGGTAAGTCATTTAGTTATCCTTAGAAAAGCATTACTCCTTTTCCCAGTCTACTGTAGAAACCTCATCAAAATAATCCATGAAAGACCCCCAGGTAGAGTCCAATTCTCCCACGTTTTCTAACTTTAAATGATACATGACGTCTTTAGGCCACCTGGCATGAGATGTAACTCACCTTAATACACCCTTATTATCCCAATCACCTCTTGAGTGCTCTAAACCAATAATTATTTCTGGTAAACTTGCAATAACAGGTTTTTTTTTTACCACATAGGGGCAGCTGAAACAAGCTACAAGCAGTAATATTATCCCCTTTTAAGTTATCAAAGTTACCTCTTTACACATTGAGCACATTTTATTTTATTTAACCTTTATTTATTCTCGAAGGGCATTGAGGTTTCCCTTATTTTCAATGACGACGAGTTTACGTCAAGAGTAAAACACAAAAAAACTAAACTAAACTAAAAACAGTTTCAATTTAAAGAGCGCAGGTCCAACACTAATTTTTTAAAACAGTAGTAGTTGGGGGGTACCTATAACCTTAGAGTTTGTTGTAGAGCGCATCATGTGCAAGGGGCATCGAAGAAAAAGGCAGTTTTTCCAAGATCCGAACGTGCGCAAGGAACCGAGTGAGCCAATTGTTGGATCTGGTTCGATAGAAACCAAGATTTCAATGTAACAGGGAGGAAATATAGAGATGAAGTTTACCACTAATGGCTTTAAATATAAACAAGTGCGAGTGGTAACTGCGCCTCAAGAAAAGAGAGGAACAGCCAACCTCATTATAAAGAACGCAGTGGTGTGTATAATCATTATCACCGGTGATGGATGTAAGGGCGGAATAATACATTTAATCTAATTGTTTCAATGTAGATGTAGCTGCATGTCTATTGATTACATCACCATGGTCTAATATTGACAAAAATCCTGCCTCTACAACTCTCTTCCTACTAAACAATGGAAAGCTAGACCGGTTTCTGTTTAGAAAGCCCACCTTCTGTCCGAGCTTGGAGGTGAGGCAGTCAATATCTTAAATGAGAGTTTCTCATCAAGCCACAGTCGTAGATATTTATATACAGAGCAACATTCATTTTTTGTCTTGTTTCTGTCCACCTAATGCATGTAAGTCCAATATTCCCTTCTGGTCTCCACCAACTCCTGAGGGAAAATGTCTGGCTCTTTAGCTGCTAAATGCTCTACTTTGTTCAGCCACACAGCAAGCTTTGCTAAGAAGGCACAATATCCCCTCCCCCCCCCCCCATCTGTTCTCTCACTTTTACACTAACTGACTTTGGCCCTCAGCATTAACTTCACGCTGTTTTCAGGTTGAAGCAGGTTCACATTGACCTGGACACCAGCCAGTCATTCACTCCCATACCATTTTGTCAGCGTTTAATGGCTCAGGGATCTTATCTGAAATGACTGATTGTTTGGATCGAGTGTGGCAAGTAAGCTATTAAAGCTTCACCACATATGATTTATTGTTTGTATGTGTGTTAAGTATGCTTTGTGATAGACACATAAAGAGTGTATGCTGTGTCTTGAGAAAGCATTTATCATTTCTTGGTTCAGTCCTGCTGTACTGCCGAATGACTGACATGTGAGTCAAGGGTTCCAATAGTTGCCAATAATCTGGTGAGAAGGAACTAGCTGTCATTCTGATTTGCAGACTTGATGGGGAATTTTGTAAAGTATGACAGAAAAATACTACACTAACACATTACAAGTTGTAGCAGGCTAAGCTGCGTTGTCTTTCATTGTTTTTCTCCCTTACATCTTCATACTGTGATGCGTCTCAAGCATGCACTTGGAAATCCAGAGCTCAAGATTTATGTGCATATTAGAAGTGTAAGTGTGTGTGTGTGGAGAGTAAGGTGCAAAGGATGGCAAACAGAGATTGACAAATAGTGAGTATGAAAGCATCACAACTGTGTGTGGGCTTAGTTAAGAACAGATAAAATAGGGCAGGAAGTTCAGATGAGGAGAAAATAGAAGAAACAAGAGGCCACCGCTGAGTTTAAAAGAGTTCCAGAACTGTGTTAATCTGATGAAACTGGTTCAGTCCTGAGGTTAATTCCAGTGTCTATCTGACCTGGCATGACAAGCCTCATATTATTTCTTCAGAAAAACACAATAGAGATTTGGAGGGAATGTTATTGCTATGTCTGAGTACAACAGGATTTTATAGTCTGTCCTTTGTGCAAACAAGACCGGTTACCTAATTGACAACATTTAGACATTTTTGGCTCAGTGGCCTGCGCCGACAGTGAAATCCTACACAAACTTGGTGCCAGACAGAAAATTGAGATGACACCTGTACTTGTCTACAAACAGTATCCACATTGTTCACATGAATTAATTACCTGGTATTTTTTCTGACGGCTGTTTAAACCACTTTTGGTTGACGTAGAGCTCAGTTGCCTTTTACTTAAATTCATGGTGGATTATATTGTTTTTTTTTCATCATTCTATGGTGAAAGCAGTTTAAAGAAGATTCTCATCCAAAATCTGGCTGCATCCAAACATCTTCACAACAGTAAGATGCCATTCTTCCACTGGAGCTGAAGAGAAAAACAGTTTTTTGACATGTTCATCACTTTCTCTCTCTGTGAACAGATATAAAACGGCTTTTTCCCTGAGGGCTAAGTTGGTCTGTCTATTTTAACTGACTCATTAATACTAATGACACTCGCCTGCCAAGGCCATATATCATTGGCAGGATTAACACTTGAACTGACGTTACACGTGTACATGGAGTTTAGCATGTGTGGGATTATGTAAAAGTGGGGCTTTAATTTCTCTTCTTTGAATAAGCTGGACCATGAAGGTGTGTCCTTTGGTTGACCTAAAGGTGTGACTCAACTGTTGTTCTAAAATTAGATGCTCCTGCCAAAAACAAATGGTGAATTTGGCCTGGACATTGTCCTCATACAGCCAACAAAGTAGTAAATACCAGTTGTTAGTTCTGGTAAATGTACTCATATTAAAACTGGTGACATTTATTTAATTCAAGATGGATGAGAAGGTTGCTAGGTTCGAACAGCCCTTTGTGCACTTTCTGCCCACTCAAAGCCCAATCTGCATATCTTCATCATCTGGGATTGCTCTCCTTTTGGTCAGTTCTAGAACAACATTGCATCCAAAATATCCACTGTACCTGTTTCTATCAGTGTTTTGATTCTGAAGGACTTGTCGGCTCTCTAAAACTCAAAAACATGCTACATTTTCTGGACTTACAGCTGCTAAGAAATTGACTGCAACACGTTGGAAACCACCTCATGGCTATTTGTACATTTGTGTCTATTTGTACATGGACCTTTTCCTCGCATAAATGGAGCGCTACAAAAGACTCTGGACCCTTGGCTCAACATTGCTGAATCCTTGAAGTTCATGCTGTAGACTTGTACCCTAGTATCTCTTATGTCCGTCTCTCTGTCAATGTCTTTTGTGTGTTTGTGTGTGTTTGTGTATGTCTGTTTTTGTATATCTTAATGGTAAACGGCAGACTCCATTCCTACTGTTGTGATTTTATTAGGTTTCCCCCCTCCCCGTCTTTCCTCTCTGTTTTTTGGTCCTGGGACGTGTTCTTATGTCTAAGTGTATTGTTTGCTTTGTATAATAAAAAATATTTGTTCACAAAAAAATAAAGAAAAGTGCTAGGTTAGTGATACATACTGTGCTAATATGTTCAGGCTGCTGATGACCTAATGAAGATTTCCATTTAATTTGTACACCTTCAGTGATTAATGACCAGCCGAAGCAAATGCCAGGTAATCCCTGACTTTACTGGTTGATGAGGACCAGCTGAGTGCACCATAGGCTACACAGTGTTGAAACACAGGTGTAAATGATAAAATGAATAATGTTTGAATTTGCTGCTTCTCTTTGGTATTTTGCATGCTGGATCATTGTCACTGGGACACTTAAATCTACCAGAGCTATTGTTAACCTTATTAATAACACTTATCCTGCTTATCCTAAAGACAAGTCACAATGTCTGCTGTGGGAAAAGTCTTATTGATGAGTGTGCTGCATTGGAAGGATACATTTAGCTTCTTTTTTTTGTTTGCAATTCTTTACTAACGTATTGGGTTGAATGTACAGTACATTGTCAAAACTAAACTCTGAACAAAGTATGTTAACACTATATTTTGGGGGCCTGAGGGGGATTTTTCAAAGTCAAATCAACCCCATGCCCCAACCCCTAGGCTTCTCATGCACCCTGGACACCCTAACATTGCACCCATATGGGATTGTTAAGCATCTTACTATAAAAGTGTATTAACACCATGGTGATGTAACTTCCTCCAATCTTCTGGCAAAGCTGCAGAGATTTACTCCCATTAAGCCAAAAGAGAATTAGTGAGGTCCAACACTGATGTTGGCTGATAAGGCCTGGCTTGCATTCAGGTTCATCCCAAGGGTGTTGGATGGGGTTGATGTCATGTCGACCATTACTTAGATCAAATGGAGAGCCCAGACAGTCTACACTTTTGGCCACATAATATATCCAGCCTGGAGCGTGGGGTGACAGGACTTGTCATGAACTCGTCATGTACAGTATGTGTAGTGAAGGACAGTGGTATTTTTACTGTATTGAGTGTTACATGCTTCCCCACCCACCACTAAAAAATATCTGTGTTTAAAATTTTTTGAAGAGAATATTGTGACAAAGAATAGATAGTGAGGCACAATATACTGACTTCTGCTTGTATTGTGTATTAATTAACATGCCTTAACCTGTGTTGCATTAACAGCACTCACACTGTTACCTTCACACTCATCTGCCAAATCCAATTTAAAAGTAATTGGGGTGTATTGAAACCCTTTGTGGATTTAATTTCACCTACAATTCAATTTAATTTGCGCTGCATATCTGAGATGTGAGTCAGATTTCAGGGCTGCCGGTGACCTTTCCAGGCTTGCCTTTGGACCCAGCACTGTTGTCGGGGAGGATGTAGAATGTAGGAAGATTGGAGAGCATCTGACAGCTCATCAGTCACGTCCACCAACCCGGCCAGATTGAGCCAGAGGAAGGCACTGAATCCCTACCAGCCGCTGATTTCCCTGCGGGGACGTTTTTACTGCTTTGTGTGTTGTGTGAGTCAGGTTTAATTTTCAGAATGTTTCTTTATTATTTTCTTTCTTTTTTCTTCCCTTTTCATACATTTACTAGCAGAAGAACATGTACCCTTGAACCTTAAATCCAGACCTCAATATCACTGTCACAAGTTTCTGTGGTTAAAGATCCAACTGCTGTTTCAGTGCTGCAGGCCGACTGAACACTGTGGTAGAAGAATGATTCACTCGATCCCTTTAGCATTCCAAATTCCTGACAAACATATTTTGTATCAAAACTAATATTTTAAGAGACTTTTAATAATGTCATGTGCCTACGGTTAAGTTCTAATATCTATTATATTTCTTTATTTAATGCTTTTTATTATAGTTTATTCTATTTCACTCACTGTACTTTTTTTTTGCCTGCTTTTATTACTGAAATGATTTCCCTATGTGAAGAAGGTTACTTTGTACCATTCTTTGAAATTATACAAATTAAAGATGTATTTTAGGCCTATTCTATATGCAAATCATCATACATTTAAATTACTTTACATACATTCATACACAGATTTCTGACTGAAAACTAGTTTTTCAAAAGAAGGGCAACTTTTCCTTATTTACCATTTATTATCATTTTAATCCTTCATTTTGAGGATTGTGTGTAGAAATAATAAAACCACAGTGTACTTTGTCATTTTCAATTAATGAGAATAAATTTGATCCGATTTTTGATGGGGATTCCCTGAAATCTCATTCTTATACGCCTTCCCAAGGACCTGCAGGTGACGCTGTTTAGCCCCTGGTCCACACACACAAACACACACACACACACACACACACACACACACACACACACACACACACACACACACACACACACACACACAAAAAAGAGAGAGAGAGAGAACATCTACACTCTATCCCGCACACTCCCTTAAACACTCATTGCATTGTCCCAAAGCCTGGAAAGAGGGATTTACAGGACAGTTCTCCTGTCTGAAACCTCATATTAAACAACGGATTTTGTTGTGTTGCATTTAAACCGGCTGATTTTCATAATCACGAACGGGTAGTCTGCGCGTGGATCTCCGCCGATTTTGACTGACCGACACCTGCACACTCTCTATCTCTCCTTTCCTCTCTTTTGTCTCTGACATCTCTGCAGCTCACAGCCAGCAGCGCTGGAAGAGGAGGAGCAGCGGGGTGTACCTGACACCTACAGCCGCGCCTCGCAGCTCTCTTCCCCCGCAGAAACACCCAGCAGGACTCGCCCGCCACGGGTGCGTCCTTCTATCGCCAGGTTGTCTGTCTGCAGTTTGAACGGGGAACACGGCTTCTACTGACGAACTGAAAACTCATAAAAAAAAATTTAAAAAAATTCCAACAACACATTATAGACAGGGGTCTTCGAAGAAGTCCTGCTTGATTTACTCGGACCAGAAATCTTTAGGATTCTGTGACTGACTGACTGACTGTAAGAAAGAAAAGGACTACAATTCAGAAGATGCGTCCCCCGGTGTTTCTGTGTGTGTTGCTGTGTGTGTCTGCAGCGCCGGGCCCGGTGGCCGGGGCGGACCGGAGCTGCTCCGACCTGCGGCAGTTCTACACCGGGAAAGGGTTCACTCTAGTAGATGTACCTCAGACAGAGATCTCCGGTGAGTTTTGTGGAAATTTACATTAACAACAAAAACACACAACTTAAAGCACTTTTCAGCACTTATTAGGTTAAGTCTGTTTTTATAATTATGATTAAAACATGAAATAGCTACATGGCTTGCTCAAATAGGCTGCAATATGATGTAGCCTCATGATATCATGAGATCTCTCTGACGTTACCTTATTATGTGGGATTTCTAATATCAAATAGCAAAAGTAGCTATAGCCTATATGATTTACAGTGTGTCTGTCATATTGCAATAATGCCTTACAATATAAATACTAAGATAATTTTTTCATGAGGATGAAATGCTTTGTTTATGCATTGTGATGCAACTACATTTTGTTTAGCCAAGTTTTAAGTTGCATTAACTTGTTTTAAAAGGCAGTGTGCTTATGATAGAAGTATACATCTCAGTTCATGCATTTTGTGCAATTCTCCAGCCTCTTTATACACTCCTATTTTCCATTTCCTTTACTGAGCAATGCACCATCCGAACTGAGGTGTTTCCCAGTCTATAGACTCTCCTACACATCTCTATTATAGTCCTTTCTGGGGCATTGTCTGCTGAAGGCAGAATTGCAGGTGGGTGTAAGCTATGTGTCTTGTGGCGGTATTATGGTCTATTCAAGGCATTTACTGTTTGGTTTGGTTGTTTGTGCTGCAGGTGTTAACCGCTTTTAATATAAACTACTGAGAAGAATATACATTTGCTTTTTGCTTGTGGCTGTAACTCCATGTTGTATAGCAGCATTGTGTTCTGGGGCATTTTTCATTGTCTGCTCTGCTTTGGACAGCAGGTGGTGTGTGTGTGTGTGTGTGTGTGTGAGAGAGAGAGAGAGCGAGAGAGTAGATGCTGAAATGAGCTGTCCATTTGCATAACCTAATAATTTAGACTAGCCTGGGGCACTATTCAATAACAAGAACAGCTCAGCAGGCACACAGCATTACCTGCTGGAACAAAGTCAGAGAGATTTGGGATGGTTATTGTATTCTTTTGTTTCACCCTGGTACTCTCTTGTCAGTCCATCCAAACATTCAAGCAATATTGCATTTAATCAGTTAAATACCCCGCCAGTCAATTGACCAAACAGTTCAGCACTCAAACAGAAACAGTCAAACAGAAATGACACATCTAAGTCTCTGTACCTTGTCTCTCTGGTCGCCACTCTTCACACATACTGATTAAACGGTCTCTGCCTTGAGGAAAGTGGGAATTGTGGAAATTGAGTTGGTTTCACCTTTAAGGCAATCATCTGACTCTCTGTTTCATCCCGTATTTCATCTAAAGATGTCCAGAAGAGGAGGAAATGAAAGAGAGGTGAGATTGAGTTGTGCGTATATGTGTTCAGTGTGTGTGATCTGAAGGTCATTTCATGTTGTGTCAATGAAAAAGTCTTGAATGGGCGGGTGAGTTATTAATATTGGATGTGTGTGTTTGTGAGTGTGTGTGTGGGTGTGTGATTGAAATAGAGACCAACAAACAAGACATGGCTAAGCCAAAGACAGGTGGAGACAGAAACAGAAAAAAAGAGAGACAGACAGTGAGGTGGGTTGACAGAGACAGAGCATGTGAGTGACTCAAGGTCTCTGCCGGACCCGGCACAACTCTCTTTCTCCCTTTCTATTAAAAACACATCTTTCATTGACTGATGAAAAACACAATAAGTCACTTGAACCTTGATCTTCTCTAGTTATTTGAGCGAGAATTCTTCCTTCCAAGAACCCATTAAAACTGACAACCAGATAGGAACAGAAAGATGGCGACTGACAGCAGAATTCCCCCAGAACAGGGGCTCTTCATTCTTTCTTATCGCAGAGACCCAAGGCTGGTAAATTTAGCGTTTTCCCCTCAGGGAGAAACATTCCCCCGCACTCCTATGTCAGTGTCTTTCTGCAGGGTGTTAGTGTATCGACCAGGGAGAGAGTTCCTCATATTTTGCCTGGGGTGGTCATATTTGCACCTGGAAAGACCTAATTGGTTATTTGGATGAATAAATTTGGACCTCATTCATATGGATGTTTTTTTAGCACCTTGACGGCCATTGGGAGGAATATAAATTGTTCGGATGATACAGCTATACTTCATTGTTACAGTGGTTGCATTTTAAACCACTATGAGCTTTTTGTATTTCGTTGCTTTTTATTGTCTCCAAAGGTTCAAACTGACCTAGTTATGTCAGTACTTATGAAAGGTCTTAAAACTGACGGACAGAGCTGGATAAATTTAAGAAGATATAGGGGATACGATAACAGGAATGTGTTTTTTTTCAAATATAGGACTCTGTATTTAAAATTATCAGTAAGTCTATTCACAAAATCATTACTAAACTCATTTAATGTTACTTAACGTTAATGTCTATGAATGTGGGAATCTGTCCTTGTAACTATATATTGATCCTTAACTCTCTTTTTGTACTTCTGGTGTCAGTCAGACATCTTTATTTGTCATTAAAACAGCCCCACAAATAAGTGATACAATGTCAACACAAATGTGGATTGAAAATTGTAAAATTGTAGGCAGGAATGTTGTTATTGTGAGTGCATTTCTTCTTCTAATAAACTAATAGATTTCCATTGGTAAAGTCTGGCACCTGTAACTACTACTACTGACCTGATCAATCAGGAGAGACAATTGAATGTTGAGATGAATGTTTATTATAAAAGATGATATGTGATATTTCAGTCTGTGTAGATAGTCTTTGGCACTTAGACTCTAGAGGGAGATTTGTAATCCATGGACGTCGGCCATGAGCAGCAGCAAGATAAATCCCCCTCTGGAGTCCAAACACTGGTGATGGTCGTGGTGGCTGATGATTCTGATAAGGCTGATGGAGCTGATGGACATTAAGAATTTGCAAAGACTGGGATCATTTGTGACTGGCGGTGATGGGTACGTGGAGGGGCGCATTGCCATTTGCGATTATTTTAACTGAAATGACAGCTGACAACAACAGAGAACATAACGGATTTTAACAGCTCTGAACGTACCACGTGCATAACAACAGCATGAATGTACTGTAGCAAGGAGAGAGTCATATTCAAACAGAGGTAGCAGCAAATTGATTGGCATACAATGGAGGTGTGTTGCTGTCTGAGCTAGCATCTTGATAAATGAGATCAGCTGATGTGACCAGCAGATTAGAGCAGCTGAGAGGATAATGGACAGAACAGCAAGCAATAATGAGTCAGTGTGTAAAGAATAAATGCAGATGCTTGAGAAATAAAGAAGGCCTAAGCATGCAAAAGTAGTCTTTTTGACTGAACATATGCTATAGATTCATGCAATTAGTTGTTGCATGGGGTAAAGTAATCAAAATTCTCAATCTGTCTCTTGTTTTTGCCAAAGCAACATATAAGCTCAGCTTTCAAATTTGCAAGCATGCATTCAAAAAAGGAAGTGTATAATCTGAATATACAGTCAACTGCAAGCGAAAGAAAAGATGAAACACAATTTTATGCCAGGGGTACTGTATGTCAGATCTATAAGACTTGTATTTGTAAGTGGATATTATAACTCCAGAGTCCAAAAGCAGTGTGTAATTTGACGAGCAGATGCTCTTAATTCCTGCAAAAAGTTAAAAAAAGAGCCTATTCTTCTCGCACCTGTTGTCCTATAGGTTTAACACCATGTGAATGGAAGTTGTCTTTCCTGCTGTCTTTGTCTGTCTTTGTGCCTCCAAGCATTTTTAACTCACACACATTGTCCCTGGTCAACATAAAGACTAGCTCATCGTATAATATGTGTGTGTGTGTGCGTGTGTGTGTGTGTGTCCGTCCATGTATGTGTGTTTTTAAAAGTCAGTGAAAGCCAACACCTTCTCCAGTGAAGACACTTAGTTTCATTCACACATGCGTTGTCTGTGCAGGACAGCACACACCCATGTGATTTCATGACACTCAAAAACGGAGAGGGACTATACTTTGTATCCTGCATGCTTCATATTCTGTATTGGGAGGTATTAATTTTGACACCTGTGTGTTATGTAAGCAACATGCTGAGTATTTGTCAAAATGTTTTTTGAACATCATACACTGTGTTTTAGGTCAGATTACCTGCAGATTATGATACATTGCAGGTTAAATTACAAGTCAATAACTCTTTATCAACGCTGAGTCAACTATAGGAGGCTCCATTCATTTACATTTACACAATGTCAATGCCCTTTCTTTAGATACATTTACCATGGGCTGAGTAATAATTCAGTATTATCATTCTCTAGTCAAGTTTCCATCCAAATGAAGTGCACATTTTTCCAGAATTGTTTGTAAATTTGCAATAAAAATGCAAATTAACCTACATTTCCATTGTTATGCAAATATTATAGGAATGTTTCTTCTATCCAAATCAGAATACTCTTGCACATTCACAGAACCTCAAAGTGTTAAAATTTGATTGCTTTTATATGGGATTTAGCATGCATAATCATGTAATAATCATATAATTTTTTTTTTTTACCATATCAAAACCGGTCTGCGTTTTGATCAAACGTTCCCCTGCCTAAGAGTGTCAAAAGCGCATTTCCTTTCTATTTATTTTAAAGTTTACATTATGTATGAGAATACAACAATACTACAAAGCCCAAGAAAAATGCATATGTGAATTTAAGCAAACATCAATAGATCACCTGCTGCAACAGTGTCTGTGAAACCCTTTGTGTGTGTGTGTGTGTGTATGTGTGTGAGAGAGAGAGAGAGAGAGAAAAAATTGATACTGTCCGTTATTTGTCACACATCACATGCTCACTCAGGCGCTCACAGCACACGCCACCAAGTGGAACGCCGAATACCCAGTCTACAAACACACATGTACACACACACACACACACACACACACACACGTAATCTCTCTATACTTTGATAACAGTTGTGGTCTTATTCCTGCTTCTATCTTTTCATTGTTTTCCTAGACAGGATCAGATCTATTAATGCAGGGTTGCCTGTTTTTGTATGTGTGAGATAAAGGGGTTGTGGCAAGATCTGGATCTGTTAAAAGCAGAGCTGTGAATCTTTAATGATGTCTGATGCAGCAACATAAGAGAGAGGCACAAAGAGATAGAGGTGAGGAGGAGGAGAGCATGTGAGGAGAGGAGAAAGAAGAAAGAGGGAAAAGGCTCTGTCCTGTCATGTCTTCTTCCTTGACGTGGGATGGATGTTGCTACCGCTGGCTTGATAGCCTACTGATTCAGATTATTGTGGCGCAAAACTGACCATATGCTAATAATCATTTCCACCAAACAGCCATTTACCAATCATAGTGTATCTTGGCATATTTACATGTCGAAGAGGTGTGCATGTAGTAAGAGCAATACTAGACACTTAAAGTGTCTTGAGGATGCTTTTTTCTCCTTTTTTTTAGCATATTGAACTGCTAATAGACTAACAAAGCGTTACTTCGTAGGAAAAAGAGCACATGGTTAACTAACAACATAGGTTTATGGGGTTACAGGGTAGGCCTATGTAAAAATAAAATAAAAAAAGCCCCGTTTGACTAGCACATAGATCTACTATGTAGTATTTCTTTATTGTTTGGAAGCTGGTCTTGAATTTATTATTGTTTAAACATTAGCAGCTCTGAATGGTCTTTATTTATTGGATTTGGGGAAGTTTCCAGAATGTTGCATTTGGCAAAAGCATTGGTGAGTCCTCATTGGTTAAGCCTTTTCTTGTTACCTCACACAAACCTCACTCTTTGAAAATAGTATAAACGCTAATGTTAAGCAGTTGAACATGGTTAGAACAAATACTTGGACTAACTAGTCTAATCAGCTAACGTTTGGCTAGCTAGCTAGCCAGCTAAGAGCTACTAGTGTGTTCCATTTGTACTTGGAACTTGGATTTTCCGAGGTCAAAGTAGGAAACACGCCCCCTGACCTCAGAACTCGGACAACCTCGCAGTAGCCCGAGTTCAAAATCCAACATGGCTGCCCCCTGTATCAACAGTTGTGAAAGCTGTAGTGACATAAAGTTATAAGCACTTCTGTCTTATTTGTGTCTCACTAAATCAGTCGTCACACAGGCATGTTCAACTTCTATCAGTGGACACGTTACGCTGTTTGTATGCACAAAAAAAGGCGTAATGAGTTGTTATCAACTGGTATTGCTAACAATGGCTAACCAGGTTAGAGCTACTGAAACCAATGAAAATCCAACTTGTAAATGGAACGCATTCAACTCAGGTGTGAAGTTCCGAGGTAAATGGATGGCATTATTAGTCTTGCTTTGCCAGACCTTTCTGCACCACGGCGCTGCGGAGGAGGGTCTGGCTAGTCCACACAGCATTCTGGGAGGGGAGAAAAACGTTTTTTGGTTCATTGGCCTTTCTTTAACCAGTCACAAGCGTCACAAAGGAAGCCCAAGGCAACGGATATCCGGCTTAAATGAGTGAAATCCAATGGAATTTACATCCAACACAGAGCAATCCCAGAAATGGAATATCAAGGATATAGACTAGGAGTTTAGGGCTGTTAAGACAGACAGTTGAATGTCTAATGACTGAACAATATTTGCAACCGTTATCATTGTAAATTGCATACATGTATGTAGGAAGCTTGATGACAGTAACTAAGGGTCATGCACCTATAGATTTCTTCCAATAGATTAATAATTAAAAGTGCAGGGTAAACGTGCAGAAAAAAGTTTTGAATTGCAATAATCTTTTTTTATCGTGTTGAAGATTGTTGATAAGATGCAGCCACATTAATTATGCACGTTACATTCTACATATGAACCCAAATCATTATCCAGAATGACTGTGGGTAAAGACGCAATAGACTAGATTCCTCCATAGCCAACCTATAATCAAGTAAAAGTGATAAATGCAAGGGTCATGCATCCCCATGGTGATCACGTATAATGGGAGTGGTAGGTGAGGGAGAAGAAAAAGAACTGGGGAGAAAAAGCACGAACCATTCGATGCCTTGACATCAATCTTTGCACCTAAAATCAATGTGGTACAAACCAGCATCGTTTCTCGATAACCTCTATCTTTCTTTCCCTCTGCTTCTCTCTCCCCGTCTCTAGTTCACACCCCTCCCTCTTGTTCTCTCTCCTCCCTTTTAATGTTTACTTCCTCCTTCTTATCAGCTGCTATTTTTACTTTTGTCCTCCTCTCCGTCCCAGCCCTCCTCCTCCTCTTATCATTCTCCCCCTCTATGGTAGTTGAACGTCCATCTGTTTTCCTGATGAAAAGATGCGCTGTTGGTGGACTTGTTGGTTGCTCAGTTGCTTTATGAGTCAATGCTTTTCATACATACAGTATGCTTCATGGGGCCCGATACACTGTGTGTGTGTGTGTGTGTGTGTGTGTGTGTGCGTGTGTGTGTTTGTGTGTGTGCGTGCATGGACACTGTATGTATTTCTGGATTGAAGGGAAGGAAAAGTATTGATACTGTTATATAACAGGCATTTAAATGGTGAAATGAACTGGTGCAGAACTGGTTATACTGGTGGCTTCTGAGCTGATTCTTCAGTTACATTACCATGCTGAAACATGTAATCAAATAGCATGCTCATTCAATAGGAGCTGAAACGAGTAGTTGATACATTGATTTTGTAGCTAAAAAATTTACTACTTAGAGTTTCCAAAATGTGAATATTGGCTATAATATTTTCTTCTATTCTATGCTAGTAAACTGGATACTTTTGGGGGTTTGGGACTGCTGGTTGGAAAAAACAAGCAATTTGAATACTCTATGTCTGTGATTTTACTACTTTCAGACATTTTGCAGACCAAAGATTCAGCAGAATCCTTTACAATGATTTTTAGCAAAGCGAGAACAAGGTAGTATTGTCAGTTTTCCTGTGCATTTTAATTTGTATTCATTATCTTCATCTCATTAAATAAATAATAATCTCAGATCAATTAAGTAATATTGTAAAATACTAAAGAATATGTATAATAATTTGCCATGACTTCACAAGCTTTCAGTTGTACCTAAATGTCATATCAATATAATGCAATAATTCACCAGCCTCCAGAATCAATTTACAGCCTCCAAAATAACATAAAGTTGAATCAAAACCTCTCTGAAACTAAACATTATGGCCTTTATGATAGTAGATAGATAGCAACTAAGTGATGTATATCATATACATGTGTGGAAAGTTATGATTTATAAATAGGCTTCCAGATCAACAAAGCAAAAAGTCACCAAGTGTAGAGATTGTTTTGTGAAGAATGCAAATAATGTTGATAACTTAATAACATCAGATGAGCATCAATGCTTCGATTTTTTGCATAGAATCAACAAACTGCTGCTACTGTACAAAGTTAATTGAAAGTGAACTAATTGGGACTGAGACTTCTGATGGGCTGCATGAAATCAATGAAGTGACATGTCATTTGTCAAGTAAAAACATGAAAATTACCAAAACATATAATGTTTTCACATGATAATTTGCAGCCAGAAATATGTCACTGTCATATTAGACACAGCGGGTTGAATGAGGCTGTTTGTTCAATGTACTGTAGAGTCAACAGGGGACACATTACTACAGCTAATTACATAGTTTGTAAGTATTTTCCTCAAACCCCAGCAGGGTTTTTATCCGTTTTATACAGTAGCTTGGACAGCCTCTGTAGAAGAATATATGAAGCATCTCAGTTATTTTGTAGAATAGAGGTTGTTTGTGTCCTACCTGAGGGTTTACGACCACACATGCACGCACACCCAGAGCACTGATAGTATCACCGACCGGGAGAGAGTATTATCAGAGGCAGATCTTGAGAGTGACTGGGGTTTATGGCAGTATCTGTCCGGGATCTACAAGGTAAAACAAACAGACTTGGCACCAGTTTCCAATAGCAACAGAGGGCAGTGATTCTCTTTGATACATTATATCTTAGTGGAGTGAATAGATGACTGATTTTAATGTTGAGGTGTGTATTTAAAAGGCCAGATTAATAAGGAATCGTGCTGTGGCTTTCACCTGAATGTTAGCTGACTGTTAGCTCTTGCTGCTTGTCACTTCCCCTCAAAAGAGGTGGGTTTAGTAAATAGAGGAAGTGAGACCACATGCTGCATCTGAAGAAAGAATCCATCACAGTGTGTGTTTGCGTGTTTTCATGTTTTATGTGTGTCTGTGTGTGCATGCGTGGCTCAAATAGAGGCCTATAATTAGACATGTTTCTGTGAAAATCCAAACTCCATGCTGTGTTTGTCTTTCTATGAGCCTTACTGTGCTGCATACAGGCTAAGTCTCCCTTATACTTTTTATTATTGTAACCTCCTGAGTGTCAACTCACAAGCTATTGCATGTTATTTTTTAGTGTTATTTTTATGGCATTTCTACTTTATTAGATAGTTTGCCATCGGGAGTGACTGAGGTTTATTTGATAGAGGTGGCAAACTGCATAAAAACAGCTCCTTGGCTCATAACATTTTGAAGAAACACTGTGCGATATATCCGACGATACACCAGGGTCTCCGTAGGAGTTTTGCAAACGTACCAGAGTTTTTGCTGCAGCTCCAGCACAGTACTTACAAAGCCTTGCCCAATGGTACCGTGGGAGACATAATAATGAATTTCTGTGAATAGACTACCAGGCAGAAGAAGTGCTCCTTATAGAATTTAAATAGCTGCTTTCCATTATCCTTACTTTGTCAGGGATTGTCATTGCAAAATAGATGTAGACATGCCATACAGCAGTAAAACAATCATTGACTATCAGCAGAACATTTAAAATCCTTCCATTGCTTTGAGAAAACACCATTTTTATAAATTCATGCTATTCTATATCTTTGAATCACTTTAGTGATGTTTTTGTACATCAGACATTATTCTGTCTCGCCAAAAGTTGTTTGGTTTCCAAAGCTCCATCCTAAACATGAATAAAAAAAGGATGTTTCACTACACAATGTTACAATGTTACAATGTTATCTTATTTGTGTTAGATGAATAAGTAAAGGAAACTAGATACACAACTTTATCAATGCAGGAAGTAGCCTGCCCAAGATATTCTGTAGCGAATAGTAAGAGCGTGGAGGTGGTGGATTAGTGGTGGATTAGCATGTAGCACATCAGATTGGCATGCAGAAGAAACTAGAGTTAGGGTCCTGTTTCAGACCTTCGCCGCAGTTTATTGCCCATAAACATGATCTTTCCCTAACCTTAGCCAGAGAGTTGCCATGTACAGATAATGTGGAAAGCAAGAATTTTACAGATGTAGTTTCTTTTTTTTTTTTTTTTTTAGATCGTATCCCATTCTTTTCTGTGAAGGATCTCATCTAGCAGCATCAGACCCCAAATTAGAAAAGTAAGCTGAGAGGCCACTTATCTTGAATCTTTCCTTGTGACATTGCACCAAATGGCAGCTCAAATTAGCTTGTTTGAATGATGTGGTTTCTTTGCAGTAAAAAATTGGCACGTAGTGAGGAGTACTTGTAATCAGCACTTTAATATTGTTTCTAACTGCATACATTATTTTGTTCAGTTCTTGTTTACATGTCATTTACTTGTAATCAGCACTTTAATATCATTTCTAACTGCATCAATTCCCTTGTTCAGCTCTTTACAACCACATGAGAGCTACAGCATAGCGATATTGTTTCTCATGAACAGCAGCTAGTTTCACTTTGTGCATTTCAAACCCAGTGTGTGTGTGTGTACAGAATTACATCATGCAACTCAGTAATCAGTTTCAAACATGTGTACAGAATGTTATTATTTCTTTAGTCAAACTTCAGATCACATTCTTCAGATCATTTCTGCCCTAGTTCTTCAGTCCACCGCAGTTCTGACATTGCAGACTTGACCTGGAAGCAGCAGACCTCGTGCTGTGACCTAATGCTCCACCTCTTGCAGAGAAAGACTGGTAATCTGCTTCTGATGTTTCCCCAACTACCCCTTTCTCACTCTTGACACTCACTCACATTCACATGCTCCCACTTCTTGTTCACTACCTTCCCATCACCACCACACTGTGCTTTTGGGTTAGAGACCAATGTCTAATCTCCAGATAATCCTGGCCTGTTAATCTATGTGTTAACAGGACACAGCTAATGCACTGACTTTGCCATGGAGAGAATGACACTCTCTCTCTCTCTCTCTCTCACACTCTCTCTCTCTGAGTTGTTCCATATTTGCTTCTGTCTGTTTGACCCTTAGTATGTTAATGTTTGCAGAAACTGTCATTATTTCTAACTTAAGTCTTCTTTTCATTTGTCACAGGGAGACACAATCTCGGTTTACGTTCAACTGTAAACAAAGGATAATCCCAGCAGTCAAAGATAGCTCACTTGATCTTCGCCTTTAACTAAATTATCCATGTCCTTGCACAAACGTGCACCTTCAGACATAGAATCTCTGCAGCATGCCACACACCAGTTGGCACTTTTAAAGACCCAGTGAAGGGGAGTAAAAGTAGTAGTTAGTTTAAGAGCCTTTAACTACTCCCAGAAATGACATAGAATTATGGTGTTATACGGTGAAGTTGGTGCCATGTGAACACATACACATGCCCACATACACACACACACACACACACACACACACACACACACACACACACACACACACACACACACACACACACACTCGCTGGGCAGCAGACAGGGCTGGACTGTCAGTGGTGTGGTATTTTTAGTTCAGTAATAGTATAAAATAAGGAAAGGTTTGCCCCATAAAAACTGTTACACTACACCTCCCTCTCCTTCTCTCTCTGCCTGTATTTTTTTAACTCACATTCTCTAATTTCTTTCCCTTTCATTTCCTTTTTATTTTATTTTTACAAGTTAAACCATCAGCAATTACATTTCCATTCTTTGGAGATGCATGTTTGTTTTTTCTCATTAAACATGCCTGTATTGGGGGACCAATAAATACAATATTCCATCTGTTGACTATGGTTAATGTGTTATATAAAGAATGAGCATGCTGACGTTAGCATTTTGCTCAAACACCACTGTTTTTTTTGACAATTTTGGTTGGCTGATATAGAAACTTCTTGAAAATGGGTGAAATTTTAAGATTTAATGATAATAATGGCCATCACATGACAACTAAAAAACTGAAAAGCCCCCTTTGTAGGTCAACTGTAAGTTGGTGTCTTCATCTCACTTGGTATGAAAAAAAATATAGTTTATGATCACATGAGACAAAACAAATCAGCAAGCACTCACATTGTAGACACAGAAAGCAGGGGATGTTTGTTAAGAGAGAGATTAGTCAATCCTTAAAATATCGACTAATCATTTCACCTTGACTTTGAGTACAGTTTGCATTTACAAGATACTTTTGCAGCATTCGCAGTACACATGCAAATATTAATATAAGCTGCAAGATAAGCAGCCTCATTGATCTGCATGTTGACCAGAGACTTGAATAGCTATGCTTGCTGCGGAGAAATTGTGATGAACTGTCACAAAACTGCACTGGAGGTCATTTTTTGGTGATGATGAAGCATGTTCAATGAAGTGTCAATCAATTATGCAGTCATTTGTGAGAAACTGTGAATATATCAGCAAAAAAGAGGAGTCGTAATCTTATTCTCCATCTTTCAATCACAAAATCACAGAAAACATATGTAATATAGAGATTTATTACACACTTACAGGGGTAGATCACAGCTCTGTAATTTACTTCATTTCCCTGTTTTTCTCTCTCTGCTTCTTCTTCAGTCTCCACTGATAATCTTTCACTCTACTCTCCCGCCTCTCCCTCTCCTTTCATTTCTTTTTTATTGCCTTTTCATCCCTCCATCTCTCTCCTCTTTCATCATTACCGCTCTGTGGCTCTCTCCTCCTCTCCCCCCTCACTTTTCAGTGGATAGTAAAAAGGTAAAAGTGTACTTTGGGAGGAAGGCTATGTGGAACGTTAAATCACATACAGGTGCCCTTAACAGAGTGTGAGATGGAAACACACACACACACACACACACACACACATTGCACCATCAGACCCTCATTTAGGTAGCAGTTATTTGCCGCTGTAAGTGACAGGGTTATTGCAAGACGCTCATTAAGAAAGGGAAGCAGCAAATAAACGTCTGACTGAAGGGAATAAATTCAAACCAGTGCACCACTTTTACTCCTCAGCAATAAGCCGCTTTGATGTGGTCTGTGACGGCAGAGCTGGGGCAGACTCAGGGCATGTGTGTGTGTGTGTGTGTGTGTCAGAGTGGTAATTACATCTTTTACCACTGATTTTACATTTTATTTTATATGTGATCACAGTATAACATAAGATTGTTGCTCTGCATGTATCACATATTGTACATGTACACTGTACTGTGTTAATGTGCCTGTCCTAACAGCTTTGAGGGTCAGAGGTCAGATCAGTTACTTTGAGGCGGACTGTTACCGCGGTAACGAGGTGCAAGGACACTTCCTATGACAAACTTTCATCTCAGCGGGAGAGAGGGAGGAAGAAAGCGAAGGGGTATTGGGTGGATGTAAGGAATGAAGTAGTGACATTATAGAAAGTGAAGGGATGGAATAAGAAGCGATAGAAACTGATTTGAGGAGAACAATTCAAAGAAAGGCTAAATGGACCACAGAGCGAGAAGATATTTAAGTAAAAGATAGTGCAAAGGGCTGTTTTGTGGTCACGTGATCTGTCTGTAAGTCTGTCTTGTTAATTCCATCATAAGGGATGTTGAATGATATTAAAAATGAAGGACTTCAATGATAATTCTGACCAAAAATGTATTTCAGACTCAAACACTTATTCTATTATAAGGAATCAATATTATTTTATTTTATTGTTTTCAGCCTGCTGGCGGTGTGGCTCTAGGGAGGGCAATGTAGGTCTGATGGTTGAGTCATCATGTTGGTCTAGATATCTCTCGAAAACAATTAAATGAATTGCCATGGACTTTTGTTCAGTCCTGATCCCCAATGGAGGAATCACGCTGACTTTGGTGATCCCCTGAATCTTCGTCTAATGCACCATTGGGAGGTTGACATTTTTGGTTTTGAGTTAAATGTCAACAGGTATTTGACTAAATTTGGTGCATATGTCCAAATAACCCTTCCAGGATACATTCCAATAACTTTGTGATTCTCTGCCTTTTTCATCTATCAGTTAGCGTTCCAAGCAAAAATTACACCAGCAAAATATTAGCATGTTAGGATGTATTAAGCTCACAGCTATGCTGTGCCTAAGTACAGCCTCAGCCTTTTTTGTATCAGTGTTTTAAGATTTTTTAGATAAACAAACCAGGGAGCCAACATATTGTAGCCAACATCACTCAAACGGATTAATAAGACATCGATTTGGCTAGTGTGGAGACTGACTGATTGACTGCTTGTGTTTCTTCCTGACTTATTGGTGGACTGACTTTTGTTTAGCAATGTTGCCGCGTTTCCAATTCTCTGCAATTAACTTTAATTTATATATAAACGATGAAAGTGTGACTGATGTTGTGATAAACTGAAATTATCATTTAGAGCAATTGTTTCATTCTATGGACAAGAGTGATGCTCCACCCTACAGGAGAGCTGTTTGTCAAACTCCAATTCTATTCCTTTGTCAGTAGCTGAAACAGGTTGAGCAATGGTCTAACATCTGGAAACTAGTCATTTGAGAGACTTCAGTTATGCTTTACAGTGTGCTGATTCAGCGTCAGTGCATACTGTTCCAACTATGTGGAAGATTAGTCTGCAGTGTTGGTGCAGGTTATATGTGTGATGGAGCACTTTTGTGGCTGAGAGTGTAATTGGATTTACACGTCTCATTTAACTTGCTAGATGCCTCGACAATCCCAGATATTGGAACCATTGCTTGAGTTTCTCAGATAAAAATACTTTAATTTCTAAGCAGAGTTTTGCCATTTAGATACTCAGTTATGATTAAAGTTATATTAGCAAAATCAAGCTGTTCTGGAGTCAGGTCTGGATTCAGAACATCAGGTGATGAGTGAGGATTGTAATTTCTTTTAGTAGCAGTGTTCTACAGTTTCTAAAACACCACAAACTATGTGTTAATAGCTTTATAGCACCCTATCTAAAACAGTGGTGTTTGTGTGTGTGTGTGTGTGTGTGCGTGTGTTATAAAGATCAGACATTGTCTTGTGTGCACATTCCTTTTAGCATAACCTACAGCCTCAGGGTATTATGTCTGTGTAAGTGACATTATATGTCTCCCTACCTTTGTGTGTGTGTGTGTGTGTGTGTGTTTGTGATCTGTGTAGGTGTATCTGTGTGTATGTGTGTGTGTGTGTGTGTGTGTGTGTGTGTGTGTGTGCGTGCGTGCATGCATGCATGTGTAGATGGATAAAGGCTTATATTATGACATACATTGACCTGATCTTCTTAATTATATGTCTGGTGACCCTGATCCACCTTATCAGGGCCACAAGGGAGGGGTGTGTGTGTGTGTGTGTGTGTGTGTGTGTGGGGGGGTGTTAAGTGTAAGCTCCCATACAGTGATGAAAATGTGCCCTTTTGTATTTAGTAGTAATAATCTTACCCTGTAAAGATGTATTTTTATGTTGTGTATACATAGTGGTTTATGATTGAATTAGGAGATAAACTGACTGAACCTAACCACTGTAAGGTGTTAAAACCAAAAACCAAACCAAATTAAAACCAAAAACCGCAAGTCATTAAAGTAATTCAAAAAGCAGCAACAAGGTGTTCTGATGTAAGTATGAAGCAAAAAAAAAGCCTATTGGGAAGTAAAGTGAAGCATGAAGTGTAATGATTGCTATTGTTACCTGCAATAATATACCTACACTACACCTACTCATGTTTGATTTCTCTTAAAGGTCTCATGGCATGACATTAATATGAGTTCCCCCAGCCTTCCTTTGGTCCCCCAGTGGTTAGAAATGGTGATAGGTGTAAACTGAGCCCTGGGTATCCTGTTCTGCCTTTGAGAAAATGAAAGCTCAGATGAGCCAATCTGGAATCTTGCCCCTTATGAGGTCATAAGTGGCAATGTTACCTCCCCTTTCTCTGTTTTGCCCATCCAGAGAATTTGGCCCACCCATGAGAGAGAGACATCATGGCTTTCAAATGAGCAAAGTGGCAGTTGGTCAAGGCCACACCCCCAACCTCCGCAGAAATGGCACATACTAAGGAAAGTTCATTGTGGGACTGGCTCTAGTGGCTGTAATTCTGCACCAAGGCTGAATTTTGGGACAGAGACTTCAGATACAGTATTAGGGGACCACTAAGGTCTATATAAAAGCATCCAAAGAGCACCATGCCATGGGACCTTTAAGATATGGTTTTATACTAAACTAAGATTAGGTCAGTTTATTGCACTCTAAAAGAATCCACTTGAGCTCAGTCACAGGAGTTCTATTTATCTCACATTCTCTTAGAAAGTGTTTGATATTTCTGCAAACAGTCCAGTCAATAATTAATGCTTGGTCAAAATCAGTATAATCAGCTTGTCATGTCATGTAGCATAGATAAACAACTTGTAAATCAAAAATCTTCCCATGAACATTATTAAACATGCATTTTACCAGAGGGGAAATACAAATGATCAGATTATGTAACTAGAAGCCAAACCACTAACTATTCCTGTGTCTCACATACAAGCCGGCAACATGGCACCATAACACTAACAAAAAACAAGAAAATGATTGATTGTGAGTGTCAAACAAAGGTAGGGTGGTAACAGACAGCTGTTTTTTAACAATTTAATTTAAAATTAATTGCTGTATCAACAATGTCCTTTCTTTGATTAAATGTAGGTGTTGCCAAGCCTATATTTGACTTGGCATGTTGAAAGTTTGGCTGGATGGGAGTGTGATTTGAGTTTCAATTTATTTCTGTTTAATTTACAGATGCCTGATCGTAGTTTTGGATTATAGATGTTTCTTAGAAACAACACGCAGAAAGCACATCTCCTCAGAAGTGTCCGTTCACTGAGTGGTTTAGATTGAACATCTTTTTGCAGCCTGGCTGGATGGCTTCCTGTCCGCCTGCAGTGCGATGCAGGGTACCTGTTCACCTGCTGATTGTTGGCTCACTTGTCGAGACGGGCTCAGGTATGTTGGTCCTGCCACAAGGAATGCAGCGAATCAAAAGGGAGACAGAGCAGGAGGGTGTGACAGAGAGAAGAAAGTGAGAGGCAGATGCTTTGGATGGAAAAAGGAAATGAATGGCTATGCAATGTTGTCTTGATGTGGTCTCCATGGCGACCTGTGTAAGCTATTAAATGTCTGCAGGAACAACCAAAAACAAGTTTTGATTTAAATGGATTCATCAAAGATTAAGTGCAATATACCCTGCAGCAGAACAAGGTTCCGCTGTTTCTCTAATGCAACATTTAGCTCCAGGAGGGCTGTGGGAAACTTTGATCTCTACTTGGCCCAATATCATTAAATTAACTTTTATACCCATAAATATTACATCAGACGTTTCCACATAATCAATGCTAAAGATTTAGGATTCATGCCAGTCTAACGAGGTAAAAAAAAAAAACTATTCTTCAAATAATAAGCATGGTAATCCGAGTTTAAATGGATTTTGCCTTGACTACATCCTTGACTCAGATTTGATAGAAAGCAGATAAGGTTGTCGGTTTGAGTCCCTGAGCTGATGGTAAAATGTAAGAGGAGAAAGTGGGTCAGCTGTGGCCAAAAATAGAAGGCTGTGGACAAACTAATTGAGCACTCTGAGTTGATTGTGATGATGATTATAATAATAATATAAAGCACAATTTTACTTGATAAGAGCCCAGCTGACCTTTTGTGCATTCATACATGTATAAAATATGACTGGGAAACGATTAGACAAGAGGTTTTAAAGTTAGATTAGTTATTTATGTTCCTGTTACTCTTCTGTAGCTGCGCACTCTCAAGTTTCGTCATTGTTTACGGAGCTGGAGGAAAGGCCTTTCTGCTGATCAGGTCCCCTCTAGGAAGCAATAAAAATCTTTATACCTCCGCTGCAGATGGTTAACCACCATTGAACTGAAGAGATATCTTATACTCCATCTTTAACTTAGAAGGTTATAACTGCCTGCCACATTTCCTGTTTATCACTAAGTGCACCAAACACCAAAAATGCCTTCCAAGAGAAACTGTCAGTGTCATTAACCACATGTGAACGAGTCATCGCATCTGCCCACTTCTGTATGATGACAAGCTTTTCATTCTGCCTCTCCTCTCCTCTCCTCTCCTCTCCTCTCCTCTCCTCTCCTCTCCCCTCCTCTCCTCAGATCTGGTCACATAAAGCTGGGTACAGACGCTGGCGTCACGTGATTAACTTTTTGTAGCTTTATGTACGTATAGTCCGTGAGAACAGCCTGAAATAAATAACTACTAATAGATTTGTAGGAACTGAACCGTGCTTTCACACCTGAGACCTGTTCGGTCTGTTCTAAATGACCCCTGGCGTATTTTGGTTGGTTTGGGTTGATTTGGGTCATTTGAACACTGGTGTGAACCAAACACCAAATTCTGGTCTGGGAAACCGAACACTTTAAAGAGTTCACCCAGGGTAATTTCTAATCTTCTCTCCTTCTTTCCCACCAGTTGCATTTTACCATTTAGACTTCTCACACACATTTCTTTGTAATAGAAGATGCATAATTATCACAGAAGAAGAGAAATACTCCAGCCTGCCTTTCAGGCTAGTGGCTTTCACAATAAGCTTTCTTGTATTTCAGTTTCAAAACAACCTAGACATTGTTACTAATGTCATCATGGATATGAGAGACATCTAGTGTTCCTTCAGGATGATTTTTTTTCCTCTCTTTGTCTATTTGCTTTATTATCATATCTGCTTCATAGTCTCTCAGGAATAAAATAACCATACACATAATGCAAGTAATATATGTACTGTGTTTAAAATTAACACCCCTGAGTTATGCATAATTTAATTTCCGCCAACAATAACCAGCACTTTGTTGGACCTCCTGGTCTTTTTAACTTCTGTAATGCATCCGTCTGCATGTATTAGCATGTGTGCAAGCTTGCTTTTCAAACATGTGTTTGTGTCTCACCGCTGTGCTCAGTTCTGTCTTTTTCAAGTAAATTACGTTTTTATAGCAGGATGCCAGCTGCTTCCATTACCCAGCAGCCCAGGAATGCAGTAAAGCATATGTGTCTGTGGTAACCGCCCTGTGTCGTCTAGGTTGGTAAGCAAACCAACAACTAAATGCTAACATTAGCTGCAGCACATGAGTGCGCAAAGATGCTGTCTGCTGTCTCTGACACACATGTGTAACACTGATGGTGTGGTTTTGAACACCAGCAGAGGAATCGCCGAAGCGCTCCAAGATGTTTTCACAGAGGTGACCTGATCAAAGAAAACAACATTGATTGATACCTTAAATCTCAGCTTTGTCCCAACTCTCATCTCCTCTCTTCCTTAGCTTAGAATGCTCCATTTTGGGCAGAATGTGTCAGACGTATTGATTTAAGGCAAGCTGGAATTTGAAATATAATCTATAATCATACTGTGGCTATTCATCACACCATTTTTTGACATATTGATGTTTTCCACAGCAGCAGTTGATTTATATTTGAGGTTTGGTTTTATATTGAGAAGAGGCTAAATTACGAACCAGGCCCCCCTGACCCTTAAGGCATCATCTTCACTGTTAGTTAGTTGGATATTGATCATTTCTTTAATTAATAATAAATTGGGTCAGGTCCTGTCTTATTAATGTACTGTATGTAAGAGCCAACTTGTGCTCTTAGAATATATATAATATATATAATAAATACAAACCGATCTCTGCGGTAACACTGTAATTTCCCATATCTGGGATTAGGCCTGCACGATAAATCGTTACAAAATTACAAAATCTTGATTTACCTCTGTTTTCGATTTAATTTTTAAATGATTTCAATTCTCATTTAATTTTATGAGCCGACTGCATCACAAACGCTACTACTTTCTTCTGTCTTATGCCAAAAAAATCTGTTTGGTACTGCCAATTTGTTTTGCAGTGTCATGGTTCATGTGTACAATAAACATACTTTGTGAGAAAAAACTTGTGGCAGAGAATCATGATCAATCATCAATCATCAATTCTAAGCAAAAATCGTGAAGGCCTAATTGGGATTACAAATCTACTCACAAAATACTTCACCTTAGTCTTGCAAAGCTAATTATTAAAGGTGCCCTGCTACAAAGATGTCATTACTATGTGGTAATGTCTGTTCTATCATGGACTCTGTAACATTTTTTGTGTAAAAAATACCATGGTTACCTTGTTTCAAGCCATTCTAGTGTGGTATAGAAAGCCTGCAGGAAGACTCAGCTTGATTTGTGCCAGTTCTCATTCATATTCAATGAAATAAGCTGCTTGACTCTGATTGGCTAACAGCTATCCAATGAGAGGCTATCAGGCTATCCTGGCTATCAGTATCCTTCACCCAGTGCAACTGGGAGAACTCATGAATAGTAATGAGCTCAGACTGACCAGCTGTTGTAATTGGTCTAAATTCTCCACTTATTTCTTTTCAGTGGCTAGAGCTGACAGAGGAGGTAGCAGTTCATTTTTAGATTTACAACATAACACAAACAAGTATGGACCTAACATATTTTAGAAAGGTAAAAATGGTTTAGTGTGGCAGGGCACCTTTAAGTAATTAAATCCAAAATGGTCTCAAACTTTGAAGATGAACTACAAGATGACTCTGGGGTGTGCACAGTGTTCCTTCATTTGCTACCTGTTTTTATCCGCCAAGTTAAAGTCATTAACAATGTACAAAAATACATTCTTGGATTCTGTAAATCAATTTGAAGAAAAAAAAGATTAAACTGGTGAATTAATATTTCCCTCCACCTATACAAATCATAATAACAAATAAACACACAGAGGTGGAGGTGATGCAGTAGTTCTCTCTGTAAACTAGATTGACAGGATTGTGGTAGTTGTGTGAAAATTCACAGCTAACGTGATGATGCTGTTTTACACACTCACACACACACACACACACACACACACACACACACACACAAACACAAACACACACACCTCAGTTGAGTGCAGGTAGTGATTTAGTTTGATGGCGTTGCGTTCAGCGGAGTAAAGCGTCTCATCTTAGAATGGCAGAGTAGCTCTTGACACTTGAGAATTACTGAAGAAGCGAGACTATTCAAGGAGTGTCGTGGTTGATCTGTGGAGTGAGTGAGTTCCAGCTCCAACTCCAGACCTGCATTACTCATTTCCACTTGTGCTCTTGTAGGCCTATTTGTGATGAAGCAACAAAAAAAGCCGTCTTAAAATATCCCCAAAAGATGTGAGAAAAAATGACTCTTGTACTATGGCTGCCAGCCACACACACACACACACACACACACACACACACACACACACACACACACACCAGCCAGTGCCAATGAAAGATTCATGGAAGAGTGATGAGGCGTCTCCTCTTCTGCTCCACTTACCCTGGTAGACAAATTCTGCCCGCAACACACACACACACACACACACACACACACACACACACACACACACACACACACACACACACACACACACACACACACACAGGACTTGTTAAAAGGAAGGAGAGCAGTGATGCAAACAGCTGTAGGGTACTTCCTCACCCTTAACCTTTCCAGGCCTGGACACCTACACACAAACGCACATTCACACACATAGACACACACACACACACACACACACACACACACAGAGTCTGTCAAGGGACTGATGCTGCAGACTGCTTATACTGTCTGGTAGACTGCGTCCCCCTTGGGAGTATCCCCGTAAGGATAGGACATTTTCTAGCCTCCTATTGTACATTTTCATATTTTCAAGATGCTGGTTCAGGTTGGACGTGTCATGACCAGGGTTGAGTTGCAGTTTCCGTGTTGCACTTCTGGCCAAACAAACATTTTGTCCTGTGCTGACACAACATCAGTCATATGAAGGTTGAATAAGTTACTCAGCCTTTATTTTGATATTTAGAAATAAGAGAGGGGCAGTTGTTCAATATAACAAGTACATTTAGTTTACTCAAGTACTGCACTGTACATATGTTAGGTACTTCCACTGAACTTGATTATATAGATTGTATGCTACTTTATACTTCATTGTGCTTTTTACTCCACTATAAATACATGACTGAAAAAACAAACATGGTTGCTATATTTAAATCAAGTGTACTGTATTTACTGTACAGAGTGCTTTTGTGGTTGGTAACTATTTTTAAAAGGATTCCAATGAATTATTAATGCAGTGGTGTGAGAGGCACTCAAATCCTGTACTCTCTAATATAAGAGTACAATTAAGTATGCATTAGCAAAACAATACACACTAGTATCCAAATACTATATAAATTATATTAAATACTAGTTTAAAAGTATTTCATTATTTTTGGATTAGTAATATAGAAGCAGGATTTTGTAGAAGTGTCTGATTACTTCTTCATAACTCCTGTAATGTGTCATTGTCATGTGAAAACCTCATTACTCCAGTGTTGGGAGTTGTACGCTTTCAGATCAGTTGAAGAAATAATTGGTCCTTTACAGCAGTGGTGACCAAGCTGACAATCAGGACCAGCAGAAGCCATCACAAGTTAAATCTGAGGGGTTGCAAGATGTTTAACAGGATAGGAAAACACTAAGGAACACGTTTCTGCTACACACAATAAGTCAATTTTTTCATACCATAGTAGATTTGTATCTGAATATTTCCTAAAAAATGTTGGGAGAATCCAAGAAGGAAGTTTCCCATGAAAATAAGCATGTACAGTTAAGTACACAATGTGACACTCTGTTACTACAGCTCTGCTTCTATATTGAGAAATCTTTTTTTTTTTAATTACATGCTATAGGCACAGCAGTGCTTTGAGCTTAAGACTGATGTGAGCAAGAAGCTACCATGTGGATGTTTGGCATATTTCTTGACTTAGCTGAGAATGTTAGTATGCTGACATTTGCTAATGAGTACCAGACAAAACGTACAGCTGAAGCTGATGGAAATGCCATTAGTTTTGAAGGTATTATAGTCATGAACCAAAGATTGGACACCCTAAAATTGATGACCTGATGATAAGGCGTTAGATCAAAGCATCATGGAATCATTTATTACAATTCATCCTGAAAGGGACATGAATGTCTGTTAAAAAAAACATGGCAATCTACGCAAACAGTTTTGAGATACGTCAGTCCAAAATAAACCAGAAAGACCAAAATGGTGGAATGCCCACTGTTGCCATGTATACATAGAGCCATAGAGCCATGCCACAGCGTTGATAATAAAAACTATACACCTGCATCAACAATCACTTTGTCTTTAACTTCATATTTTTAAAGCCTGGTATTGATTTGGTGGTACAAGTACATGTAGAAGAGCTGACATATGCAATGACTAAAGTATTTAAAATAGTTTTTAAAAAAACAATTAACTTAATTAACTTTGTCTTTGTGTCTTTCCCATCTTGCCAGGTGAACATTTGAGGATGTGTCCCCAGAGTCCAACTTGTTGTACCAGCACCATGGAGGAGAACCTGGCAGGTCTGAGCGCTCAAGAGACCGAGGGACTGATCAGAGAAGCCGGCAGGTCGCTGCAGTCTGCCTTCAACGCTCTCCAAAGGAGCTTCGACAGTAAGTAGGGTGTGTGTATGTGTGTGTGTTTGCAGGATTGATGCTCATTACTGGCACAATACCAAAGCTTCAGGAGTGGGCACCTAGGAGTATGCCATTAGTATTTTGTGGAATTTGTGTTCGGTACAAAGCTCAGACTGTGCTCAGCACTCAATACTGCAGCTTCAATAGTGACGGTCTATGTGTGTTTGTGTGTGTGTTTGTGGAGGGAGGGAGGAAGTTAAGGAAGGAGGAATGGAGGGAGGGAGGAAGGGAAGGAAGGAGGAATGGAGGGAGGGAGGGAGGATGTGTTGGTATCCTGTGCGTCAAGGGGACCCCTGACTGGGTGTTATAATGAGAGCGGAGTCAGCCAGACACAATGAAATGTGATAAGCCGATCCCCTGATCTCCAAGGGGCACACACACACACACACACACAAACACACACACACACACACACACACACACACACACAAAACAGGAGTGTCCCCTGGGGCAGTGGCTGGTTCAGTTAATGAGCAGTTGACCCACTGAGGAGTTGAGGCTGCAGATCATTGTACATCAGAGAAAGAGAGGGATGGAGGTAGGGAGGAGGAAAAGATAAAAGTGCAACAATAGGGAGATAGACAAATGCAGCAAGTGAGAAATGTGTCATTGGTAGAGTTGAAACAGTGAGTCAAAATAAAAAAATAAATAAGAAGAAGAATGAGAAAAGCACAGAAGGAGGACATGTCAGAGGAGGAGGATAGAATTATTAGTCTCAAGGAAGCAGGCCACCTCAGTAGCAGTAACGTGGCCGCCCATCTGGTCGTGGTTAGAACAGGCTGGCACTGGTCCACAGCCTTTGAAGCATGAGGGAAAAGCCCAGACCAATATACTGCAGAGACAAGCTGACTCTTATTCTTTCTTTTTGACCTCTTTATCACTTTGTATACATATGGCTGTAAAGACACTTTCAAGGAACCCTTTAATAATATTAAATACATAGGCAGAAACCAAACTGCAACACATCCAAAAGCCACTGTCCATTTATTTTATTGGCCTGAGGAGCAATCTAAATCATGCTTTATTCTTCAGAAGTGTTTCAATTGCTAGTTATTGGGTACATTTTATTAAATAAAATGATACGTAAAGCTGCACTCAGCAATACATTTCAAATAAGCAAAGGATCAGATGACTGATGTGTAATGTGCAGCGGTGGAAGAAGTATTCAGATGTTTTACTTAAGTAAAAGTACTAATAACACACTCTAAAAATACTCTGTTACAAGTAAAAGTCCTGCATTGAAAATTTTAACTTAAGTAAAAATACACAAGTGTCATCAGGAAAATGTACCTAAATTATTAAAAGAAAAATTACTCATGCAGAAAAATCCTGAAACGATGAAAACCGTTCAGTCAATCAACTAAGTGTTTAACCAGCTAGTCATTTCAGCTTTACTTGTTGATCTGTAGATTGTAGATATGTAGTTTACTAATAATAAAACAATGTATTTTATAATGTACATGGGTTTTATGTCCAACTATCTTAATTTGTAAGGTAATTAGTAACTAAAGCTTTCAGATAAATAGAGTGGAGTAAATTTTACTCAGTAACAAGTACAATATTTCTCTCTGAAATGTATGTGTAGTAGTGGAGTGTAAATGTGGAGTAGACTACTTAAATTTGTACTTAAGTACAGTACTTGGGTAAATGTACTTCCAGTACATTACATTCCAGGTGAAAGGGGCTCATAGTGACAAACCCCCCAAAAATGATCTCCTAATTTTGCCATTCTTCTCAGCTCTACAGAGAGTTTTAGTTTTGTATTTATTGGCCCACAACTTTCTTGTTTTAGTTCAGTCTCTCTCTTTTCTCTACTTCCAGCATATTTCACTGAGCTGCACGGTCGCTCTGAGCGCTCCCTCCCGGAGGCGCTGTCTCCCCTCGGCGCCCTGTACTCACAGAACACCCGTCTCTACGGAGATCTCTACACCGACCTGCGACAGTACTACCGGGGCTCCGCTCTCAACCTGGAAGAGACCCTGTCTGAGTTCTGGTCCCGCCTCTTGGAGCGCACCTTTAAAATCTCTGCTACCACAGAGGTGAGTAAAGACTTTTAGACACATTTTGAATGAAAAACTGGTGTACATAATTATCGACAGGTACCAATTAAAATAGTAAAGCAGAAACCAAAGTACTGATTGGATAACTGAGATGAGAGAGGAGATCATAGAGCACATTATGGCAGCCTCAGTATGTCAGATGTTTACTAATACATTAACAATTATATGAATTATACCAAATATATTCAAATGGAAATACTTGCAAATTTGAGTCGACACAATTGAAGGATTTTATGAACTAGTTCTTCTGATCCATTTAGCTGCTGGCTGAACGGCTTCTCTTCAGCCCCTTTTTCTGTTCTGGCGAGAGAACAAACGTTTGCAAAATTTTAATTTTTAGATATATAACTTGCACTGTTTTCATCTATTATTATTGTTAGCTGGTTTATGTTTTACTGGTATGGAGTAGATGCAATAAATTTCTTCCAATGACATACTTTTTAACATAACATATGTTATTATTACTCCCATGTTTTTTCTCCCTATCACCTCCTGTCTGGCAGGTCAACCTGTCAGAGGACTACCTTGAATGTGTTGCCAAGCAACAGGAGACACTACGACCATTTGGAGACATCCCAAGGGACATGAAGGCGAAGCTGATCCGTGCTTTTGTCACAGCCAGGTCGTTTGTCCAGGGGCTGATAGTTAGCGGAGAGGTGGTCAGGAAGGTCTCACAGGTGAGAGAGTGTGTGTGTGTGTCTGTGCGTCTGTGCGTGTGTGTGTGTGTGTGTGAAAGAGTGTGTGTGTGTACGTGGTTTGTGCGTACATGGGAGAGACAGTGAGTCAGACAGAGAGAGACAGTATGAGTTGTTGGTGTGAGAGGAAACTGAGAGAGAGAGAGTGTGTGTATGTGTGTGTGCGTGTGTGTGTGTGTGTGTGTGTGTGTGTGTGTATGTGAGACTAACGCCTGCTGGACTGAGTCCCAGGTTCTGAGATATGATGGATGCATCTTCGTCACACCCTAACTGTCAGAGAAAACGTCTCCACCCTAAAAATTAAGAACAGAAAGATCATCAAAAAATTAAGCGTCTGACTCAAATCAGAACAAAGCTTTTATTTGTGAGGGATGACAACTGTGTGGTCAAATTACATGTAATAATGTTTTTTAGCTCTTGATGCAGTTTTTTTGCCAGCACTTAGTGACACATCAGACGTTTGTCTGATTTAACTGTGTGATTGTTTACTTGCTATTAGTGTTTGACGTAGCTTGTGGTCACTACAACACTTTTTTTTTTTACCTCCGTCTTTCTCCATTCATCCCTATAAGGTAGATCAACTGTACAAGCTTCATCCAAGTTCTGCAATTTAAAGGACCATACCATATCTTATTTCATATTTTTCATGTTTTAATCAATTTTACACAACTCTAATATTCTGTATTTTACATCACAGTTAAACATTTTGCAAACATTTAAAAAAAAAAAATCTGAATCTTTTTTCCCTTACAGTTTCAGGCCTCATTTAGATTATATTCTTTTCCTGTTGATGCTCTAATTAGAGCACATTCTTGACTTAAGTTGTGAAATCCATCACAGTGAACATCATGTCTCCATTAATTTGTGTCAAAGCTACATTATCGTTATGAGTGCAGACGTTCTACACCAGCACTTAAACCACTTTACCACGTGACGATAATGTAACATTGACACAAATTTATTGATGTTGACAGTGATGGATTATATACAACTTGAGTCCTTGGACTGATTTCAATACTGCACAGAAATAAATGCATGAATGCCTATATGGAAATGCATCCACATATCTAAAACTAGTGTTTCAATTACAAATAATCAGTAAAAATGTAGTTTAAATCTTGCAGACATACTGACGTGCCCTTATTTTCAACGTGTCCCTCCATCACATCTGTGCAGCATAGTGGTAAAATAACTCCACTGTGGAACTCAACACCTTTCATGACTTGTGTACATGATCACTAGTTGAAAGTGTAATAAAAACCATGTACTGTGTAAAGACAAGCAGGGTCACAGCGTGTCCCTTGTAATGATGCAATACTGCCCTCTGCTGTATATGCTTTTTTCTTGCACTATTTGTACTCTGCCATGGATTCGCCTCATGGAGTAAATTCCCTTTTAAAGAGAAGTGGGGAAGAGCTAAACAGCCAACATTTTGAATTAGGCCACAACTACATTGCCCACAATAGTACAATAAAGGGTGAAAGGAAGAAACTGGACCTAGTACAAACATACTCTTGTAGTATTAAATGTCCTTTCACCGGAGGTTTGTGATGCTAACTGTCCTGTTGAACCTCTCCAGGTTAATTTGAGTCCAGAGTGTATGAAGGCCCTGATGAAGCTGGTTTACTGCCCCCACTGTCACGGCATTGCCTCCGTCAAACCCTGCTCCAACTACTGTTCCAACGTCATGAAGGGCTGTCTGGCCAACCAAGCTGACCTGGACCCGGAGTGGCAGAATATTATAGGTGAGGTTCAGACCACAAGGTAAGACATTGTAAAGCTAGATGATCCAGAGATATACTTATTAGGCGGAGTGGATTACTGGAACAGACATTGGGCCACATGCAATACCACTTTTGTGTGACCATGACAATATAATGCATCATTTATGTACTGGTAAACTGGGATTTAGTGGCTTGGGAGCAAATCAAGTTTTGTGCCGTTCTGAGTGTATCTAAAAGTTCTTTTTTTGCTCCCTTCATATGCAGACACCATGATCCAAGTGGCCTCTAGTTTCAGCACGGAGCCCAGTCTCGATGTGGTTCTCTCCTCTATCCCTGCTCGAATCTATGAGGCTGTTCACTTCCTGCAGGAAAACATGGACACATTCACAGCAAAAGTAAGACATCTCGCTTTTTCTCATCACTTACTACATTTCCCTGGGAGCATTTTATCTCCAGTCAAAGACCAGCTTATGTCTGCAATCCTGCACCCTTAAAATTATTTTTCAAACCCTTCACCTCTTTATCATATTGTTCCCCATCCAAACATCATTAAAACGTGTGCACAATCAAATTATTGTCCTCAAGAAGTGTTTACCTTGATTATACTCAAAGTAGAGCTCAACAATGTGCTTCAACAGCAACAAGCTCAATCTCTCACCACTAACGTTATATTGGTTTTATAGATGTATCGTTTAAATAAGGCTAGGTAGCATTATGAAATTGCTAGGCTCCCATAATTTTACTGATGTATATATCAATGTCCCTTTATTGGACAAGCAGTGAGTGTAGCTATAAACATTCTTGACCTGGTTTTCAACTTCAAGCTGTTCCTATTCCAACACTTTATTTAGTACAATTTATTTTCAAGCTCTGTTTATGTCCGGTTACATTAACTTTAATATATAACATCAAGTGTAATATATCCATGTATTTGGGAAGCAATAGCAATGATATCTTCCTGAACACATAAGCTGTGGATTTATGCTAGTCAGTCAACACAAACATCCACACAAACACTTGTCTATAGCGACATCTATTGGACTATTTTAATTGTTACAAATGTTGCAATACAAACTAGCCAGTCATTTCTGGAGCAGTGGGATTTGATTTCAGATGTTTAACTCCAGTTCACAGTTTCTAGCACATGTTTGTGTTCATGTATGTCTGTGTATCTATGTATTTGTATGTGTGTAGGTGTACCAGACATGTGGTACTCCAGGTGAACCAGGAACAGGAAGTCCCACACTTCATGAGCAGAGGAAGAAGAGCGGCTCCCTGACCGCATCAGAGTACAAACCCTCTCCAACCGCCGGGCTCAGACTGGAGATGCAGGTGTGTATATACACCACATATCATATAAAAAAGTTATTATTTCATAGAAAACAGATGAATTCCTGGCTTTGTATGCACCACTTATTTTTCATGTGGGGACTACATCCCAGGTTATTGTATATGTTGTATTTGAGTATCTTTGTCAAAGCTATACATCTAAAGAATAGATTCTACATTTATTTTATGTACCATAGGTATTCTGATGCTGTATACAAAGGGTTTTTAATGGGATTTAAAACTCTTTATGACTTGTTTTGGATATACAGTATACCCAAACCAAAGGATTTGGGATTTAAGACCTGCCTTCGTCTTGTGAAACTAAAATATTGTCTCTGTCCTCAGGTTTCAGATCTGTCAAGTAAGCTGAGGGAGATGCGGCAGTACTGGACCCAGCTTCCTGTGGCACTTTGCAGCAAACTAGCAGCAGGAGGCGCCGGTCAAGATAAATGCTGGAATGGCATTACAAAAGCTAGGTGAGGAAGAAAGGGTAAGGGTAAGATTACCAGGCTCAGCCAATCAGAGGCAAAGGAAAGGACACGCTTTTCCAATCGTAGGAAAGACAAAGTTTCCTCCAGGAAAACATCTATCACTGACCAATCACAAGTTTGTTTAGTTTAAATGTGACTTCAAGTCTCCAAGTTTAAAAATGTCCCTCAAATCCAGAGTGTTTCGATATGGTTTGACTAGATATTATTTAATCTTCACAACAATTTTTTGGGAATCCATTTCTTCTGAAGTTTATTCCATTATTATCGTATATATCTGTTCATTTTTCAGTTATTTTTCTGTCGACTTCAGATGTGCTTTGTGAGACTGGATCCATGATGCATCGTGTTTGCATTAATTCCTAGATTTGAAAACATTTTAGAATTCATCCTTGAACCCAAGTTGATGTAAACTCAGTTGCTACAATGAAGCTTCTAAACCAAAAACTACCACATCCTTCAGCAGAAAACCGGAGTGTTAAAAAAAATACTTTCAAAAATTGGTTCGGACAGCACAACTTGGGTTCATGCAGCACGGAAACAAGTTACATTACAGAAAGAAAACTCATGTTCTTTAGCACCTAAAAGCTAGAAGAGGTTGATGTCAGGAGTTGCTATGATACTGGCTAGTTTTCATCCTGTTGAAAGCCATTTGTATCAGAACAAAAAGAGGCAGCAAGCTATTTCTCTAAGGACAAACTAAAAGCAGCGGTGAATGGAAACGTATTTAAACTGACACTGCTTCCACATAAACAGAAATTCAACACAGCCACACAGTTTACACCTCCCATAATTTATGTGTAAATGGATTACATAACAATTTGATGCAATGTATATATATATATATATATATATATATATATATATATACATATGGGCCTATATATTATATATGTTCTGTGTGTGAGTGAGAGAGAAATGTGAGAAAGATCATAAAATATAGATGAATAACAGATTGAGGAAATATGTGTGGTGTAATGTGTGTTGATGTGGCAGAAAGTAAATTATTACTGAATTCTGTTTGAAGCTCTACAGCGACATCTCGTGGATGTCTTAAGAGCTGAAACACAAAATTATAACTAATACATTCTCAGAGTGGAAGATGAATTGTATTGTTGGAGTAGTTTAAATTGGGTGTACATTGTTTCTTCACTTCTCACTTCTTTAAAAGGCAGGTCTTGCTTGCATTAATAGTTCTACTGGCCATTAAGAGATCCTTTCCTAAAGCACATGGAAGACATCGGGGACAAAAAACACAGCTGTGTAAAGGAGTAATTTCATACTAAACAGATTCCCACTTGATTTGTCTCAGACTGCTGAGGCCAAACATTAGATTCATCTAAACTTTGGAGAAGCACAATCATGTGTGTGTGCTTGTGTGAGTTGTATCTGCTGCACAATTGAGCAAAGCTGTGCAGATTTTGTGCTTGCACAACATTACATGTTTTCAAGTAAACTAAATAGTAGAATCCATTATCCATTTATGAACCAGATCATCTCCCATATATATGTATATATATATTGCTTCTTGTTTTAAGAATTGCCCTAACTATGTTGCCACACATTCTTCCCCTTTCCCTCTTGTCCTCCAATCAGGTACCTTCCAGAGGTGATGGGTGATGGCTTGGCCAATCAGATCAATAACCCAGAAGTAGAGCTTGACATCACAAAGCCAGACATGACCATCAGGCAACAGATCATGCAACTCAAAATCATGAGCAACAGGCTGAAAAACGCACTGGAGGGCAATGATGTGGACTTTCAGGATGCAAGTGGGTCCCTTTCTAATATTATTTAAATAATAAATGTCACTAAACCATTGATTTCATTCATGTAGTGTAGATCAAATGCTCCCCACTCAGTAAGCACGTACAAACGGAAAAGTTATCAGGAGCAATTGAAGGTGACATATTTCTTGGCAAAAAAAGTAAAACTTCTTCTCATCTGTTTTTACGTCTGTAGGTGACGACATTAGCGGTTCAGGAAGCGGGATGTGCGTAGGTGGTCTGTGTCCTCGGAACAGACCGGGATTGTACGCCTACTCGCCAGACAACAACCGAGTCAAAGGCACAGCCACGTCTCAAACACGCATCTGTGGCCTCCTACTCCTGCTCCCATTGACCATCCTGCTGCATCAGCGATGATGGACCGCAGCTGCCTCAAATCAGACTCTAAGTCTAGAGGAGGGCTGAACCACGCGACGGACAAAAAGGGGTTTGATGGGGGGCATGGGGGGTGGGAGGCTTGGAAGGTAAATTTGCCAAAAAAATGAAAAAGACATCTTGGGGAATTAATGGACGACATTTTATTTGACCAAGAGGAGCAAAACTGACAGTGACAATTTTCTTTATTTAGTTTTGCTCAGTTTTAATGTGTCTTAGTTTGGGTGTGATTCAGTTTGTTGAGCTGGTTTCAATGGATTGTTGGAAGAAGACGGAGATGAGGAAGGCAAAGAAGACAAAGAGAATGATGGCTGTTTATGATGAAAATAATGATGGGGATATTGATAATGATTTATTGACACTTTATCAGATCCATTTAGCTCCAGGTTCCAGTCAGCAGGCGGCACAGCTCAGTGAAAAAAAAAGGTTGGTTCCCTAATATGTGGTGCATTCAATAAGGCTTTTTTTTTTTTTTTTTTGGAGTCGAGGTTGACCCTAACAAACATTGTGCAAGTTGTAAATGTTTGTGTACATTAGCTAAAAGACTGGCACCATATTGAGCCATGAATGTACAGTGTAATACTATATTGGCAATGAATCTCCCCATAATCTGGGATGTAGTCGTCCAGATGTTTTGGTGTGTGTTGGCATAAATGGTTAGTTCAATAGGATTTGTTTAAAATATTGCAGATAAATTATCACACATTACTGTATGAGATGTTGTGATTGCGATATTTTACCTCAATTTTAATGAACACCCAACCTTTTTAACCACTCGTCACCTTCTTAAGATAACAAGCAGTGTCATCAAAGCTCTTGTAAACAAGCACAGACAAGCAGGTTCCTTAAATCCTGTAATTTACTGTATCCTGCAGTGAAGACAGAAAACTGCACATTATTCTGACAAAATCTCCACAGAGAACATTTCATGACGCAGTAATTTGGAGAGAGAACTCCTTGTTGAACGCACACCTGCGTTTGGTAACTTTAAATTGAGTCTTAGAAGCAACACAGTAGCTGATATACAGTACAGTAGGTCAAACCAAAGCACTTATTACACTTTTTTTTTTTTATTTTTTGACAGCAGACATCGCCCAAAGCACGTTTAACATCTGTGACCCTTTTGCCAGGTTTTGTAACCGCATATTTAAACAAACAAAAAAGCATCAATAAGAAAACAAAGGTCTTGTGCGTACAGTACAGGATATGTGCAGAATATTGACAACATGCATCCATTTACCTGGCCATACATAATTTACTTGGCATGCCTTTCTTTCCGTCTACACTACTATACTGATACATATGGGACTCCTGATTCACATACGTCTCTTGCACATACACACATTTGCACACACCTGGGTTGTGTATTAAGCTGATTTTTATTCATTAGTGTATTTAATCTCACATTTAAATCATTAAACGTGGTTTGATTGTGGCAGTGGATTTTGCCATGCACAATCTTTAGAGCTTTATTTAAAGGGGCACTCCACCAATTTTACACATCAAAATTGTACAAAGTCCTCTGTGGCTCTGGATGGAGCTTTCTAATGTTTGAGAAAATAAGCCTGGGGATGTCATAGGGATGTCATCAGCTTGGGCTTGAAGGCTAGAATTTTATAACAGAAAAAAACTGGGGAGTTGCATTGATTGATTGGAGTTGCAATTACGGCAAAATATAGGATCTAGTGTTTACGGAGCTTGACCCATTATTAGGGAATAAAAGTCAAGATATCTCTAGGGATGGCAATCTCGGTCCATCTGTTGGACCACCACTTTGATCCAGACTAATATATATTAACATCTATCAGAGGGATTGCCCTGTTCTCAGCAGGATTCACTCGTATCACTTTGGTGATTGCTTACCTGTTCATCTGGTGCATCAGGTCAAAGTTTAAATGTGTCTAATACTTGGGTTAATGACCAAATACTGTACCTGCTCAACTAATGACATTCCCATCAACCTCAGCTGTACATAAAGTAAAGGTAAACTAAAATGATGAACATGGTAAACATTCCACCAGCTTGGCATCATTCAGTATGTTAGCATCGTCCAACCATCCATCCATCTTCATCCGCTTATCCGGTATCGGGTCGCGATGTTAGCATCATCATTTCATTTATTCATTTATTTTGCTGATGTTCTCCATTAGCTCAAAATGCCACTGTGGCCAAGTACTCATAGAACCACCAGCATATATAAGCATAAAACTCTTTGTAACAGTCACTGATAAGCCTCATGTGGCCCTGCTGGAGAAAAAACGGAGCCATGTGTTGTGTGTGGGGATAACAATCCTGCACCAGTGAGGGAGTTTTGAGTTAATGAATGATTTATTTTCCTGACGCATACAACAGAATAAAGCAGAGCAGCAGGCACATACACAAAGAGTTCACTACCCATTTCTGTCTGGAAAGGTCTTAAATGTTTTATTTCTCAACATCAGTATTGTATCTAGAAGACCCGATCTGAACATCCATCCAAATTCACCCTTTTTGTGCATCACAGGTCTTTCCCAGGTCTTTTCCGGTAATTGTGAATGATGTGGAAGAAAAGGTAGAATCTGAGTTTTTACTGAGATGTGGGAGGACAGCTGGGAGGACACGTGTAGCAGCCACAGTCTACAACACTGTTGATTTTACTTGTCTAGACATGAAGAAGATGTATTGACTCTCAGCACTCTGAGCTGAGCTGTCTGTCCACGACCAACATGTTGAGTCCCCCAGGTGGGAGTTACCTTTGAACAAAAGGTGCCAAAACTCTTGCTGAACAAATCTAAGAAATGTAACTCTGGAGACAGCTTAAACATAATTGTTCTGCTCATGTAGCAGCTTGCAGGTCTAGAATCGATTTTTGGGTTTTATCTGTGGTTTGAAAAGAAATAGATTCAGTGCTAATGTGTTTTCTTGTAGACGTGGCTAATTTTCTTAACCAATTTCAAACGCCTCCAACTGCTGGCTCTAAGATAAGAAGCATCTCCCGCTCTTTGTCTGCTTTTCACTTACACACAGACATATACACAACTCTTTAAGATACTGGTCAATGTGTACAAGGATGCAATAGCTAATGAATAAAGATGATTGTTGTCATGGTACATGGAGTAGTGTCATGAAAGCTATTGACAAGGGAAATGTGTTGAAAGACTTCAAATAGATTGTATGGGCTTGAAAATGCAGTGTCACGGCAATGATGCATTTACTGTTGTGTTGTTTAGCAACTTTTTTCCCTTTATAGACACAGTGTCAGAGACAGGAAGCTGCAAAAGATGAAACTTCAAGAGCAAATTGATCTGAGGCCATTGGAGGTTGAAAACGTTTGTAGTTTACAAACTGCAGTTGTCATTGAAACTTTTATATTGTTGTTGCAGAAGGCCAAAAAAACTTAAACATTCTACCTACTAGGGATGCACCTACAAGTTCTATCCTGATACCAACTCGAATACCTCTACTCAGAGTATCTGCTAGTACCTACTGAGTACCATTCCAATACAGATCATCTCTTTTTCCCTGAACTTAAAATCTATATACCTACTGTATATACCTCACTACATCGGAGCCCATTTAAATCTTTTTCATGTAAGGTAACATGGAGCCAGGGATTGCTGATGCACCAAAGGATGAAACAATCAGTTTTATAATGACATTCTCAAAGAAACTGAACTAAATGTCACCTAGTAGGAAATACTGCTTCATGTAAGTAATTAACCTTTTACCATCGCCCGCTGTTCATCCTTAGGGATGCTGGGAATATAAAGAACTTTCACTGGCTGTTTGGAGCTATTGAAAGTTGGATAGATGTGAACGTGCATCATGTGTATGATAGATATTTTTTGTCGTCAGTGTGGTCACTTTCAAAAAAGAGTTCCCAATCCAGAGCAGTCCAATGGTGTAATTAATCCATGAAAACCTTATGTCTTAAACCACCACCATTAAAGCCTTGTTCTGTGTGTGTAGGTCCTACACACATGCAGTATGGTTCAGCCACACATACTGCATGTTCACACTTTTTCACACACGTTGTATCGCACATGTTTCATGGTCAAAAATAGCCATTATCAATGTTTTGCAGATTGCAGCCATTATCAATGTTATTATCACATGTATGGTTTTCTTGCTGTGACTTATCAAAATGTCTGCTGTGAAAAAGGCATATAAGAATAATACAGTAAATTGTCCTGCCGAACAAGCACTGCAAAACCAACCAAAGTCAATCAAACACAGTACTGAGAGGAAGTCACTCAAAAAAGTTGTGAACATGCAGTATGTGTGGCTGAACCATTCTGTATGTGTGTAGCCCTACACACACAGAACAGGGCTTTAATGGTGGTGGTGATTATGAACAATAACACTTGAGTGTTAAACTTGTGTAGCTAAAAGTCAGAGAGAATAAATATAATAATCTGGAGATGCTCATGTGTTGCAGTGTCTGGGAGCGATCACTGGTTGGTAGCTGTTTAATATATTTGCTACGACATATTCCACATGCACCGTATGTGGAACACATTATTGCTCTGTTTTAACATGCTTTCAACACCCATGATACATCTGCACAGGCAATGGGGGACTCAGGTTGTCTGAGGTGCAGGATTAAAAAAAAAAAAAAAAGCACTAGCTGCACGTCATGGGGCACCAGTGTGTGTAAGGTTTCTAGAATGTAGGACAGAATATACAGTATATGGCACTGCATTTGTTATTAATTTTAAGGGGACCCGAACAGTGATTCCCGACCAGGGGTACTTATACCCCAGGGTGGTACCTCTGCAGTTATCCATGGAAACATTGTAGAGCAGCTGAACTAATTTCAGCTATCAGATATTAAAATTCTATATTCACATATTACCATTAAGTCAACTGTAACACTATAACACTATGCAGTTATGTAAAAGTGTGTGAAGGCTAGTGATAATATGGAATTATTTTTGTGCCTTGAAAAGCGATACCGTGTGTAATTGTGTCTTGACAATGCACAATATCACTCCCGTTAGAGAGTATATATAGCCTATAGGCACCTATATAAAGTATAGTAGATTGTTATTTTGATGGACTTGGGTAGTAAGTTGTCAAACGTCCTTTATTCATCGTTACCTTGACAGTTTTGGATGTATACTTTACCAGTTACAAATTATGTTATTGCACCGTGCGTGCTTATAGACCATAACTACAATCTGTCATAAAGAGGCACGAGCCATTCCCACCTGCACAAGTCCTTAGGGGGGGGGGGGGGGTCACCATCAGCTTCTCTTTCAATTGCTGTTCTGCTATGTGACCGCTGGGTGTCGCTGTCCCTTCACACTAGCCACCATGCCGGCGCGGGGGAGAAACCTGACCATTGGGCATTCAGCCTGGGTCAGGTGGAAAGGAACGGGTGATTGGTTTACGATCCGCCATACTGTCTCCTGATTGGACAGAAAGGTGCGAGAGTCGAGAGAGGGGAGATCCACCAGCAGTGTATCCGCTTCAATCCCCGCTGAGTCTGCCGGTGCAGCGCACACACACATACACACCCACACACACACTGAGGGCTGAGATGTGACAGTTCACCAGAGGAAAACAGCGTGTTTCTTGTGGGATTTTTTTTATTGTCAGTTGGATAATGGGAGAAGACAGGCGAGGAGTCATTTTAACAATGCGGGCCACTTGGTTTGCGGTGCTTCTCTGTGCGATGACTTCGGTGTGCGCCTTGGAAGGTAGGTGTGCAAAGAGGGGGCATATTTCACTGTTCAGATGGAAATGGAAGCTGGAATTAATTTAACTGTGGTTAAAGCTGTCCTGTCCACTGACCTGTTTTTTTATTACTCTGTTCTTACTATACTTACTAAGGCTACAGTTTAACTTTGTGTATCCTAGCTCTGTAGACTACTTTCAAACTGAAACTTAATGTGATATTTAGCCCAAGTGACTGCTTTAGGGATTGGTAGGAAGTTTTCTTGTTCATCAGGGCGTGATTTTTGTCAAGGTGGAAACTTTCCATTGGAATTAACGGTAATGTATGGGGAATAGCCTAGGTGGAAATTAATGATATATAACGGAATGAAAATAAAGAGGTCAGGCAGTTTTTACCATGTCATGTGCAGATAAAAAAACTAACAATTTATCATAAGAAGACAGAATCCAATAATTTGCCCAATAAATCCATGAATCTGTCAAATACAATGTGAAATGTTAGATGTGATGAGTTGGATGTCTAGGTTCAGCAGGGGAAATTTACTTTGGCAAAATCGAGCAGGTCTGTGTGCAAACCTAGGGTTTAAGGAGACCAAATAACTTTTTTAAATTTTTTTCCCAATATGAATGGAAATAGATGAAATCACATGCTCAATCAAGGTACATCCTACAATGTAACAGCTAGCCAACAAAACTAGCATATGGTGTTAACATGTTATAAATTGTGTAGCCTACTTATATCTGCTGGTTAACTGGAATATCACAGAAAAAATATAAAATGGATACAGTCCTGTGACATCATCAAAACTTACCTGAAAACATGCAGTCGTTTGGCCCAGACAGTGCACTTGTGCAAGTCAATTAAATGGGCATACTTTTGACCAAAACATGCTTGTTTATGTGTATTTCCACACAAATAAATTCCCTATTAAAAAATACGCTTTTGAAATTCATATTGTGCAAACATTCCACAATGTGAAATGAAACTTTTTTTTTTTGAAAATTTTCAGATTTTGGGTGGGGTTTGATATGAGGGTTAATTGACCTTTTAAGCTGTGGAAATTTTGACAGTACAGGAATGCAAATGTGTCTGATTGGAGGTTGAAGACAGTCTGATGGCCCGTGAGTCACAGCCCACATTTCTGTAATAAGAAAAGGTAACCTGCAGGCTTTATTTGCTACTGCTTCTCAATACTCTTCTGAAAATGTTGTTTATTCTACAAGTATACAATCATTTAATTGTATTTTAATAATCCAGAGCAACAGAAAACACATGCAAAATAATACCAAGCATGAAATGGCATTAACCTGTTTATTCCAAATTACACACATTAATCATAGAGCATTGCAATATTATGAAAATTTAAATCATATCAAGTATGCACCCATGATCTAATTGCACTTTGTAATACTCCCATGATATGTTTATGCTGTATAGGGTTGCACTGCCAAAATGTGATATTGATTATGAATATTACGATTCATACCAATATAGTGCACAGTGAGACTTATATACGTCTCCGTAGTGTGGCTGGACCACAGGTCGATCGTGAATGAACTACAAAATAAACAAAATATTGCATACTTATTGTGACACTTGAAAGATAATATTGCACATGGCGATATTTCAATAACGATTTTAGGTCGATATATCATGCACTCCTAATGCTGTATCACATATTGTGTGGTGTTTTAGTACCAAACCATAGTGCACTGTAGTAGTGCCAGTAACACACTCGCTGCTGCTCAGCTGGAGCGTCAAAGTGAATCATAAATGTAGCTGCTCCCTTGCTTCTACTTCTCCCGCTCCTCCCCAGCATCACCTCCCCCAAAGCATCATCTCCCCCGTAAGTATGTGACCTTCTGCTCCTTTTCCCAAAGCACTACCAGCTGATATTCCTTCTGCTCCTCACTAGGTTTGGGCATCGTTTTGATTTTAACACTTCAGATTCAGATTCTTCCTTTCGATTCCGGTTCTTACCGATTCTCGATTTGGATCCTTTGGTGGGTGGAGTTAGAACTGGTCACATGCTTATTTCACAGATCAGAGGAACATTTTATTTTGATTGAACAGGGAATTGCAGTTTTAGCTTTTTCAATGTAAAATAAAGCGACACTTTAGAGTGCCTGGAAATACAGTGGCCGCTACAGAAACCAAAACTTACGCGTGTTAAATTTGGAACCGATAATCAGTTTTTTTTTAACTATTACAATTTTTGAAACGGTTCCAAGTTGGAACTAGTTCTCGAAGCCTAATCCTACTCACACAGAATCAGTTCCTGCTTCTTCACAAGCATCACCTGCAGCTGCTGCTCCTGTCTGAGTATATCTCACTGCTGCTGCTTCTCCCCAAGAATTACCCACTGCTGCTCCTGTTAATTCTCTTCAAGCATCTGTCAGTTCTTTGCTCCAGGCATCACATTTGTCTCCTGCTTATCTTACTCCTCCTCAAGCATCACCTCCTGCTTCTCTTGCTGCTCCTCACCAACTATGAGCTCCTACTACTTCATTACCGACTGATGCTCCTGCTGCTCCTCACACACACACAAACATTACCTGTTGCTCCTTGTGCCATTTCCCCCCAAGCATCACTGTTGTTGCTGCTGCTTCTCCCGAATCATCACCTCCTGTTCTTCCTCCTTCAAGCATCAAATTTTACTCCTGCTCTTCTACTTCTCCTCTTACTAAAGATTCACCTTATCCTTTGCCAGCCTGTCATCAACCATGCCTGCTCTTTCTTCTACTCCTCTCCAATCATCTCCAGGGTTTTCCCCAGTATATTGCAGGCACCGGGCCTAAGCCACTAGGAATTATTGTTTAATGCATTTTTAAGATAATTTTTTTAAGCAGTTAAGGTGGGGCGGCACGATGGGAGAACTCAACAATTCTCCCAGTTAGCTTTTAGCACTGACTTAATATAGGGCCCTATAAAATCTCTTTAAATTCTCAATTTTTGCGATTTCGACCATGATTCTGTTCTGAAAACAATTTGGCTCTACATTAATGCTGCCATCAGTCTGTGACTGGCCCCAGCCGAGGCCTTGTCGCAAATAAAGACACGTTCCACCAAGCTAAACAACGTTTCTGGAGGAAACATTGACACGGTCCTGCTGCTCGTCTCAAGAATCACTTGTCTTTCCACCAATACCCCTGCTGCTCCTTTCAGAGCATTACCTATTGATTGTTTTAGTGTTCCTTCCAAATAATCACTTGTTGCTCCTGTTTGTTATCCCCAAACATCAGCTTTTGCTCCTCCAAGCGTAATCTCCAGCTGCAGTTTACATTCTGCACCTGCTGCTCTTCCTCAAAGCATCACTTCCTCTTCAATCATAAGCTTCCTGCTCCTTCTTGATATCCTCCCCAAGCATCATCTACTTTGCTCCTGTCCATATTTGTCCTCCTGCTGTTCCTCCCATCATGTCCTGTGCCACCTGCTGCTCTTTCTTATGTTTCACCTGCTGCTCCTGCAGCATCCCTTGCTCCGTTTACCCCTCTGACATTCCTGCTTTCTGTTCTTCCTGCTGATCCTCACCTCCTCATCAAGAGCCCCCTTCTCCTCATCTTCTTATTCATCTACATATTCTTCCAAGTCCTCTTTCAACTTCCTCCTCTTCACATTTCTTTCCTTTGTATCCTGTGCTTCCCGCAGCATTCTCCACTCCCATGTCCTCTACGGCGTCTCCTCCTGCTGCTGCTAGTTGTCCCTTATGGAAGCGCTAGATTAGTCTGCTGCTGTGTTTTAATGGTGCACGTAATGACGGGCTCTGTAGTGAGTCTCCCCCATTATGAGACCTGTAAATGTGTTGAAGGGCAGGACTGTTTTGATTAAACAGAAAAGTGTGTGTGTGTGTGTGTGTGTGTGTGTGTGTGAGAGAGAGAGAGAGTTAGGAGGTTAAGATGGAGATGAGAAACAAATAGGTACAGTGTGGGTTGTTTTGTGGTCACGGTGGCCTTTTCATGGTAAGTAGGAGCTTAATGAACTGATTTATAAGCTGATCTGAGTTTGATGGTGTAAAATAGACCCACTGCTGACACAGTCAATGCTGGTATCTCTGGTCTGTATCTTCTGTCTGATTGTGAAAAATGCACATCACATTTACAAAAAATGAGTTTCATGTCACTCGTTTTTCAGTCATTTCTTTGTTCAATTTTTGTTTTATCTTCTTTGTCACTGATTTAGAGGGGAGAGGTTTAAGAGGAAGGGGTAAGGGGGAGTGATATTTCTAGTCTGATTCTCTCCGCTGGAACAAGTGCTAATTAAAGCCCGACTGATAAAAGGATTTTTAAGGCGGATACCGATACAAAGATTTGGTTATTTTTGTACTCCGATATGATGATCTATCGACCGATAGATCATATAGACAGATTTCCCTAACATTAGTTATTTGTAGTTTTTAAACTAGTGCCTACTAAAATAATATAACAATTCATTAATAATTAAATTAATTAATTAATAAAACAGAACAGAGGGACATCAAAATATATTTAAAAATAAAAATGCAAACTTAAGATATGAAAGTTAAAGTCCTTTTGAACAAAAACACTAACAAAAAAAAATCTGTGTTGCTAACAGGGACGTTGTAGAGCGCCCTCTGGTGGACAAACTATGCAACACCAACGCTCATAACATGGTTGACAGTCCGTTTTTATTTTTTAAATAGTCATCTATTAGAATAATTTATTCATCATTATAAATGATTCTGATGAATAATATAATTTATTTTTTACATAATTTATTAGATAATATTGGCCCGCCGATATATCGGTTGGGCTCTAGTGCTAATGTTAGCTAATTCTCTTCCGGGCTGGTCGACGTTCTTTTTCATTTCATTTCATATATTTATTATACAGGAAAGTTATATATAAAAACGGGCCTGACTCAGTTTAAAAACTGGTTTTCAGCAGGTTCCTGTTCTGCAGAAACATAAAACATGGTTACAGCACGTCAGGACATACATTAATACAAGAAATCGATATAGAAAAATACATTTCGACAACATAAGGACAAAGACATTTATACAAAACATCAGCTGGGCTAGACAAATACGGACAGTGCAAACAAGACCTGGACAATACATAAACAAATCAATAAATGCATGCAATTGTAACTGTTAAGAAGGAGCTGTTTGTATGCCTTTTTGAAATATGTGATGGATGATAGTGTTCTGATGTGATACGGAATGTCATTCCAAATCTTGGTATATGTATAAAAAAAGGACCTCTGACCAAAGTTGTTTTTGTATGAGGGAACTGGGATAAGTGCCTGTGAAACCGACCTAGTGAGGCGACCTGGTCTCACGTGTGTCGGAAAAAGTGCAACAAGTTCTGGTAAAGCGGTATTTATCTTCTTCTTGGGCATTTAGAGGCAGACTAAAAATACTTTTAGGCATATATGCTGCCCATATCAGGTCTGGAAGATTTGCATTCCCTGGTACCTACGGTACCTACTGTACTGTAGAAAAAAAAATCAAGTCATTATTTCAGAATTTGGGTGTTGATTTGGTAACCAAAGTATTGGTTCTCGTGGCATGTGTGAAAACGTTTAAGGAATACATCACTCTGGCTATAGCTGTTGGCTGTCTTCTAAGCTGCACAAATACAATGACCTTTACATTCCCTCAGGATTTAACTTTTCATAGAGCCCAAAATGCAGCACAGTATATTTGACCCTGTAATTTTGAAAGTCAATGCAAACCCTGACCCAGCGGATATTGTTGGGTATAAGTGCTACATATCCCACAAACAAGGCTTGGGAGTGGTGGCAAAGTCATCTGTGTCTGAACCAAAAGCCCTGTCAGCAGCAGGCTCTGTCACTGAATATGCTGATTTGTGTCAGTGTTGAGTGTCGAGGGGTCGAGGAGTTAATTTCTTTTGACTTTTTCATGCAAGAGCTGCTACTGTAGTCAGAGCCTAATTTAGAAATCCTGAATTTGTGTGCTGCTGAGGTGTGGCTACCTGTAAAATATGCACTGTAGATATGATTCCACTGCACATATCATTTCTGTTACACGTAAACTATTTTGGTCCTTTTCCCTGGAGCCTGAATACATACTCTACGTGCTGTGCACCATCTGTCATCTTGTGGGAATGCTAAAGGTTAAACATCGTTGATCCTGTTTTTAGATGCTGTTATTAACGTGACAAGTCGTAATTTGTAACTTTGTTTAATATGTTTGATATGTGTGTGCAACTAATGATGAACAAATGATCTCCTCCGGGAAATCGATCACACACTTATTGCTAAGAGAAATGCAGATGAGACTCGGCACATATGCAGCCCTGCCGCCACACATACATATACACACATACTGTACCCTGCACCATCCTCCAGCTAGCTCATGTTTTAAAGATGTGGTTTCTATATTCATCTGGTGACAGGTTATCAATGTGACAGACAGTTGAGCTGGGGAAAAGTGTGAGCCTGGTAGAAGAGCCATCTCACCAGTCCTGAGGCTTTTACTCCAGTGTTTCCCAGTCTATTTTTCCTCAGGGCTTCCCATTAGTACTAAATATTTATTTCCACGCAACATTCAAATTGTTTCATAATAAATTTTCTTTCGCATGGTACTTGGAACCTGTGGGAATATTTGCCTTCTGCTGAGAGACTCCGAGTCCTGGGCTTTGGCGCTGTGTTGTCAAGAGACAATGTCAGATCAGTCTGGTATAGGGATAGGCCGATTATTGTCCCTGGCCAATTATCAGGGCGTTTTTTGTCAGTTTGCAGAGTATCTGTAGTGGCGTTTAATTGCCCGATAACCAATAAGGTTAATTAATTAAAAAGTGCGCTACTTTGGCTCCGCTACAGCTCTGTGTCTGTCCCTCTCCTTCACTTTCACTCACCACTGAGTCTGACTTAATGTCCCGACTTAATGTCCACTTAATCTTTAACTCTGTATTATGTTGAAAATGTTAAATTTATTAAATAATTGCTTAAAGCATATAAACAATGTTTTGTGTTGGATTTGTAACGTTCCAAAATCTTAATTTTGACTTAAAGATTTTCATATTCACTGTATATGCATATCGGTACCAAATATTAGTTATCGGATTTATTAACCATTAATAACATTTATTGGTATCGGCCTTGAAAAACCAGTATCGATCGATCGATCCCTAGTCTGATATTGGAGACTATCCCATTCCATACCTAGGCTATTTGTCTTCAGTATTACAGCTTTCCTTGGTTCAAGAAGTAATTCAACTAAACATCGATGCTCAATATTTACTGAGATGTGATTAATAAGTGTGAAAATATATCCTTAACTATAAATTGTCTTCACACCTTGGCTGTGGATTTTCACACAACTCACAATCCTCTTCTTATATTCGAGGAAGAACTTGTTGTGATGTGTCACATCAGTTACTGAGGTAAGATAGCTTTTTTCAGTTTATACTTTTGACAGTATTTCTATACCAGCTTGGCTCACATTGTAGGCTACATCTTTGTCTGATGTGGATTTAATCTGTGCATCATGATCTAAAATAGTTTATACTGTATCTGAAGCTGTACCCAGTTTGAAAGTGTTTTTGTCTTTATGTCCCAATTTTAAGTCTCAAGTAGGGCACGACTATACTACAAGTCTTCATTTGCAAGTCCAGATGCAAGTTACATAGCATTTGAACATTTTCCATTCAAAACTGTATTAAAAGTACTTAAACATAGTTATCCGCACCTAAACAGTCCCTGCAATGCATAGGACAGATAACTACATATTTAGGCTGCGGGACACTGAACTATTCATTTATTTTATTGTTCCAGGATTTTACAGTTCAGGGGTGGAGCGTTGAAAAGTAAACATATTTTGGCTTTCCTCAAACTAAACCTCAAGTCTAAAGTTCTGGCTGTAGCAAAACCAGTACTGTGCAACTGGGTTACATACATACTGTATGTATGCAAACCTTATTTGGCATTTCGTGCATTCAGTATTGTAATTGAGTCCAGGACAATAACATAAAAAAACTTGATCCTAAAATGCAGAGAATGCATTGGTATCTGTACATACAATGTAAACCTAGAATTGTGGTAATCTTTTTTTGGTGGGGGCCAACTTCAGGGCAGCACAACAAACTGTAAACACATGTACTGTACATATTACCTTATTAAGTCAATGTACTGTGTGCAAACAGTTCAGTTAATACATACAGCAGATACAGAGCAACATTTGCATTCATTTAAAGTCTTATTATTATTATTATTTCTGTCTACCTGATGAATCAAAGTCCAATATTCACTCCTCTTTTATCTCTGTTTTGTTCTCCACCAACTCCTGAGGGAAATATATGGCTCTTTAGCTGCTTAATGCTCCATATGTTCACTAGATTTTCTGCTGCTGGAAACAGCTGCCTGTGTTGGAAATGAGGTTGAGAGCAGTGAGAGTGAATCAAACGACCAAAAACAAAACAATGAGCTGAGAGACACTAAAATTCTCAGTAGAGCTGAGGGGATTATAGCAGCTTTAAGCTTGACATGGAAAATCTGTGTTGCTGTCTGACCTCTGAGGGGAATACTGTGGCTTATAGGCAATGAGCGTTGTGTGAGTGGTCCACGCTGTACACAACCCGCTCAATGAATATATTGTTTACAACAGTCAAACAGCATCTAAAGCACCCTTTTAACAAACCGTTAACTACAATCATGCTTTCTCCTCTGCAGCTGCCAACACTGACATGTTTTCAAAAAGCATCAATTTATTTTAGCTGTAGAGAAGCAGAAGGCTGGCACATTATGAAACACTTCATCACCTAAACTTATTTGCATAATAAACAAGTTTAAATAGATTATGTTTCCCCAATAAGAGACTATAATTGATATTGAGCATTGGTGGGCATGAAAGGAATGTAAGAATCCTTTGTTTTCACCTAAAATTCTCCCTTTGCCTTCACTTGGGTCCATTATGCTGTCACTTCAACTAATACGCAGCTCAAAGAGTCACATCAATACAAAGTTTTATTAGACAGACGGCAAGGGCATGCTCCTTGAGTTGTTCTGTCTTCTCTGTCTTCTCAACATGCAAGGTAAGCCATAACATCAATTACCCTTTGTTTCAAGCAACGGGGCACTTCACCAATAAAAAAACATCCTATTTTATTTCTACCTCTGGCCTCCTGCTGACTTATCTACCAGCTGGCCGCAGACAAGAAAAACACAGAAGAAATGAGAATTTAAAATACGCTTTCACTGCTATAACCCTTGTGTTGTCTGTTTTGCATATATAAAGTATACATTCTTATTCTTCATTCTAACTTATTAACACTATAGTTTTACACTTCTTTTTTTGCATATAATGGTCAATAAACCTAATTCATATTAAATTATACCTAATATTTGGGTTAAAAAAAACAGAAATTATAAATATTTTTGACTAATATGACAAATGTATGTTGGATAATCACAACCTATTTAGTGTATGGAACTGTCTGTGTTATTTTTGTGTAATTTGGTTGAAAGAATCCTGTATTTGTGATGTAGAAACTTCAGAAATGGGTCAAATTTGACCCAAAGACGATAGGAGGGTTAAATGTAAATTAGTATAAAAGGATGAAAATATTGCTGCATATTGCAGTTCTATAGTTTTCCTGTAGTGATGGCGCAGTAGCATTATTGCACCTCAGAAAAGCAGTGTTACATGTGGATTATTGTGTAATGCTGACATATACAATGAGGAAAATAAGTATTTGAACACCCTGCTATTTTGCAAGTTCTCCCACTTAGAAATCATGGAGGGGTCTGAAATTGTCATCGTAGGTGTATGTCCACTGTGAGAGACATAATCAAAAAAAAAATATTCCAGAAATCACAATGTATGATTTTTTAACTATTTATTTGTATGATACAGCTGCAAATAAGTATTTGAACACCTGTCTATCAGCTAGAATTCTGACCCTCAAAGACCTGTTAGTCTGCCTTCAAAATGTCCACCTCCACTCCATTTATTATCCTAAATTAGATGCGAGTGTTTGAGGTCATTAGCTGCATAAAGACACCTGTCCACCCCATACAATCAGTACGAATCCAACGACTAACATGGCCAAGACCAAAGAGCTGTCCAAATACATTAGTGACTAAATTGTACACCTCTACAAGGCTGAAAAGGGCTACTGGGAAATTGCCATGCAGCTTGATGAAAAAAGGTCCACTGTTGGATCAATCATTATAAAATGGAAGAAGCTAAACATGACTGTCAATCTCCCTCGGACTGGGGCTCCATGCAAGATCTCACCTTGTGGGGTCTCAAGGATCCTAAGAAAGGTGCTGATCAATGACCTGAAAAGAGCTGGGACCACCGTTTCCAAGGTTACTGTTGGTAATACACTAAGACGTCATGGTTTGAAATCATGCATGGCACGGAAGGTTCCCCTGCTTAAACCAGCACATGTCAAGGCCCGTCTTAAGTTTGCCAATGACCATTTGGATGATCCAGAGGAGTCATGGGAGAAAGTCATGTGGTCAGATGAGACCAAAATAGAACTTTTAGGTCATAATTCCACTAACTCTGTTTGGAAGAAGAAGAATGATGAGTACCATCCCAAGAACACCATCCCTACTGTGAAGCATGGGGATGGTAGCATCATGCTTTGGGGGTGTTTTTCTGTACATGGGACAGGGCGACTGCACTGTATTAAGGAGAGGATGACCGGGGCCATGTATTGCGAGATTTTGGGAAACAACCTCCTTCCCTCAGTTAGAGCATTGAAGATGGGTCGAGGCTGGGTCTTCCAACATGACAATGACCTGAAGCACACAGCCAGGATAACCAAGGAGTGGCTCTGTTAGAAGCATATCAAGGTTCTGGCGTGGCCTAGCCAGTCTCCAGACCTAAACCCAATAGAGAATCTTTGGAGGGAGCTCAAACTCCGTGTTTCTCAGCAACCAGAAACCTGACTGATCTAGAGAAGATCTGTGTGGAGGAGTGGGCCAAAATCCCTTCTGCAGTGTGTGCAAACCTGGTGAAAAACTACAGGAAATGTAGTTTGCAGCTGTATCATACAAATAAATAGTAAAAAAATCATACATTGTGATTTCTAGATTTTTTTTTTTTTTTAGATTATGTCTCTCACAGTGGACATGCACCTACGATGACAATTTCAGACCCCTCCATGATTTCTAAGTGGGAGAACTTGCAAAATAGCAGGGTGTTCAAATTCTTATTTTCTTCACTTTATAATATACAAAATGTTAAGTAATAAACTTAATTTTACATTGTCACAATTATTTTCAAGATTAGCATGTTTATATTAGGGAATCAGCTATTTTCTTTATCGTTTAATCTTATGTTTTTGATTAATTGACTTTTTCTGGAATCAGCGAATGTAATTGCCAACAACATAATCAGCGGGTTTCACGCTTAGGTTTTGTAATTAGTTTTTTCACGCGTAAGGGATTCACGTCCCGCCCATACACCCGCCAGACTCAATCGCAAGCAGAATCACATCTGTCAATCATGATGTTACAATCCCTTTTTTATAGCCTCTAATAACTAATTAATACAAAACTTATCAGAAAAATGAACACATGAGCAAACATTAGCATGACAAAAACAACCTAAAATGACAGGAACCATCTGAAATGTTTATTGTGTGGTGTTATGACTGTAGACTGATAGTCTTAAATTATATTGTTTTAAATGTGTTAATACAGGAGACGTGGCATGTGGGAGGGGAGGCTTTGAAGTTGTTATAAAGCTTCTTTGATGGCGCTGAGTAATGTAACTAGATAGGTTTGCTGTTGAGCAATTAATATTATCATAGTGTTAAAAGTACACCCTTCTATTCTGTTCTTGTCCTTTCTTCCCTCTGCATGCTGCATACTGCAGCTCTGAGCTTTAGACCTTTTATAGCTCAGCATATGATTGAACATAATGGCCCATTATTTATTTGCTGGTTGAGAGTGGGCCCTCTGCCAGCCTCTATAGGGTTCCTGCTGTGGGCATATGGTCTCACAGATAGCCCTGCTGGATATTAAGGACTGTGTCACTGTTGAAGCAAAAGAAAAGAGGGGAGAGGACATAATGGGTGAGACAGCGCACATCAGTGCATTTGCCTCACCTTGAAAAGGTTGGGGGGGGAGAAGTGCCTCATCAGTAATTTTAATCAGTTTTAATTTGAAAGTAATGTTAAATAGTAAAATGTTTTCAGTGAATGGGTTAAAGGATAGGTTTGCAAATTTCCAAGTCTGTTGTAAAACATTATTCCGGTGCCTGTATGAATAAAGAAAGGTTTTGTGTGTCTTTTCTTAATAAATGATGTTGTGGCATTTTTGTAATTCCCCTTTGACAAAAGAGGAACATGTAAACAATGGCTTACATATCACATATTAACAACACACTTTTTTTGATGCTCAGAGCATCGTATGTAAAACAAAGGTTAGTTAGAAATGTGAGAACCCATTAATAGCTGCTCACTGCCTTCATACCTTGGAGCAGTCCCATCCTGTTTTGGTAAACCTTCTTTTAGCCAAGGTGATTTGCCTCCCAGGATTGCAACTATCTCAAGGTCTCAATGTAGGTTCTCTGCAGACAATCTGTTGATACATTCTAACTCCAACAGACTTTCTGGCCCGAACACACTTTCCCAGGAACACTCTGTGACATTTCAACACATTATCACTCCCATCTCGTAAAATATGTACGCTTGTCAGGTGCCTTTGTTGTTGTTATTGACGCTAAAAGTCTCCTTTAGCGTCTTATTAACACAAACATGCTGAAGGGCAACTTTTTATTCCCGTATTTTATGAGTTGTGAGAAGGGGTTGGACATTTGTAACACATGGGGAACAATCGGGCAATCTTAGGTTTAATTTATGATAATCATATCCAATTAACGAATTGTCTCAGCCCTGAAAATCTCACATTTTCAGAAGCTGTCACAACTGATTTGGCTTTTTGACAAGATCAGTTATTTGTTCTGAATGCTTAAAAGACATTATCCTTGGTCAACCTGGTAGCCCACCTGGTTGAGCGTGTGGCCCATAAACTAAGGCTCAGTTCTTACTGCATTGGCCCATAGGGCTGGGTATCGTTCAAATATTTCCAATACCAGTAACAATACCAATACTGTGACTCCTTACACCGTAACACAAATCTTTAAAAAAATGTTTTCAGCTCCTACAACGTTAGCCCCGTTTCTGTGTAATGTTGTTTGTCCTGCCTGCCTCTATGACGTGTAGCATTAGACAGACAATCACAAACATTATTAAATCTTGGTAGAAGCATGCTGCATGCTTATTGGCTCACTGAGGAGATTTACTCCTTATGTATTGAAATTAGGTATTGAATGATGCGGCACCTTTTTAATACTCAATACTTTAGAGGCAATTCGCTCGGTGCCTAAAAAGTACTGAGCTTGGTACCCAGCCCTAGTGGCCCAGGTTTTGAGTTCTATCAAATACATGCCCAAAAATTATCAAAAAATGACGAACAACGAGCCTTGGTCACTCATGACGTTCTTTTTGCCAATGTTTCTAACAAACAGTGCCAACTATGCTTCGGCCCCATTATTCACATCTTATCAAGACTTGGTGATTAGCTGAAACATACTGCCGTCTAGCATGTAACTGGAACACTTTTTTCCCATTATTCAATAATACAGCACTCCTGATTGGTGGGAGGCTGATAACAGCCCCACAATGGGAACAAAGGGGAGTTTGTTGTCTAAAAGACATTTTTAGCAAAGTTGGCTTGTTACCATCCTCTGACTTGCAGAACGCATTTGATCTACCACGTTCCTCCTTTTTCTTTTACCTGCAGTTAAGGTCGGCACTCAAGGCACACAGTGTCCCTTGGCAGAGGCCTTTGCCCATTCATCCTATTCGGATGTTATTTACTGTGCAGCCTAAAAACTGTGGTATGGTGTCTAGGCTTTATCAGTTCTTAGTGATATCTGGCCGCTCTGCCCTTCCTATTGAGAGGATCTGGACTTGTGATTACCCAGACCTGGGTATTGATCTCGACTGGCATAATGTATAGTCAAGCATTCCAGAAGTATCACGCAACCCAGACCATCAGCAGATTCACTACAATTTCATTCATAGGACATATCTCGCCCCTGTGAAAATGCATCACATGAAAATAATTAACAGCCCTTTATACACTTTCTGCCCAATTAAAGCACAAGGCACATATCTTCACATGTTCTGGGAGTGTTGGTCTGTTCTGGAACAGTATTGTATCCGAAATCTCTGCCTTGTTTAATGTTACTGTGCCTGTTACTGTTAAGGTCTTGATTATGAATGACCTGTCAGCCTTCCAGCTGTCTGGGACTCAGAAATGTGCTGTGTTTGCTGGACTTACAGCTGCGAAGAGGATGATTTTGACCCAGTGGAAAATGCCACACGACCTGTCTATCCTCACGTGGACCCACCTGGATGTGGTCTATTTAGAACTGTCCACGGCGCGGATAAAAAAAAAAAAAAATCTTAAAAAAGCATTATCCTCTTTATTTGTAGTGATTACATAAAGCAATGGCAGTTCAACCTGCAGTCAGTACATGTAAAACTGTCCGGTATTTCTTACTTTGTTTAAATTTGATCAATTCACACCAGCCTATGCTCTTTTATAGCAGCTTCACACTTGCTCGGCTTCATCCACACCCTTCTTTTTACAGCCACAGGCTTCTGTACTGTTGGCTTCTAAGCTGCTCTACTGGAGCAGTGGGGCATTCAGTGGTTCTGCTCGGGAACAGAAGGAAACTGACCGCAAGAAAAAGGAAAGATTATTGTTCATGTCCGACACGTGTAGTCGGAGTCTTGGCTTTTCTTTGGTAAAATGTCACAATATTGAAAAGTGCACGTATCTTGACCCCCTAATTTCAGGCTTCTGCTCAGCCCTGTTTTTTTGCTTTACAGGGGTAAAGCAAAAAAAACAGGGCAGAGCAGACAGGCGACTGGGGCAAATTTTGTTAGATAGTTTTATTCTGCACATCTGTTATGTTAGCAAATCTCCTGAGAGATGGAGCGAGCAAAGGAGGGATAGAGGAGGACAGAAGATAAGTAAAAGCAAAGTAAAAGACATAAATACAGAGACGATGAACCCAGCGATTAGCCCTCTGCAGTTTGATATATGGAGCAGAGAGCCAATAAGTGTCAGGTCCCTCCCACTAGGGAGCCATTTTAACAAGCTCTTAATGTTTGAGTGGCTGTTAGCAGGTTTATTATCCAGCCTGGCAATTTCCGACTGCTGTATAATTTAAAATGTAAAGCTGTCAACATATACGTAGGTATGCGCAAGTAAGCAAGATATAGCAGCCTCGTTCCATAAGTATCTACAGTTGTGTGAACTTTTGACTCAACCATCAAACTACTTATACTTTTATATTATTATTCTTTAAGATATTAAAAGTGTGAGCACTGCACATCAGTCTCCACTGACTTCAATTGTAAATTTAGAAATTCTGACTTTTACACAGTAGCTATCACATTAAAGAGAGTAACCAGCAAAACTAGAGTCTTGTTTAAATTGGGATGCTGTCCAATAAGAACAATTCCTGTAGTGCTTATCTTTTTAAAACTGTAGTATGTGGTGTTGCATTGGATTACATTTTGCTGTTTCCAATGTTTAGGTAGACAAAATAATGTCTCAAACTGAGATAAAATGTGTTTAGTTTCTCTGTGGCCTTGACAGGCTGTCTTATCATACAGCTGTTACGTCTCCTGTCTTCCATGGAGGCACAAAGATGAAGTGCTCCTCTGCTTGGAAAGGTTATGAGGTTATGTTGGTCACTGACCTGAATGAGACATGGGGTACCACTGTCAGCTTACGTAGCATAAGTCCGTAAGCTGGAAATTCTACTATAACTACTACTGGCGCAGTTGTCTCAATTTGTTTGAGACAAATAATCTGCAGTGCATCCCCCAGTTATTTTACTAATTCTTCTGGTTATGTTGGTATAATTACTTCCTAAAATGACAGTTATCCTGTTTGGTTAAAATTTAATTAGACGTGTAGGTACATTGTTTTTGTGGGGTTTATTGCCACCAGCAATCAAGATGTTTTGGTTTCACTTTCGGGGGAGCTGTCTTGTTGTTCATTTTCAGTCTATGAGCCCAATTTGTACATCAATTAAGGCCTATTTATAGTAATACGTCTATGTAGAGCCTGCGTTGTGGCCTACGTAAGTGGCCTACACCGTTTGGAGGATTTATACTTTGCGCTGGTGAATCTCTATAATAGAACAGCAGAGCCATTTTGTGTGTGTGTGTGTGTGGTGTTTGGAGTGTTTGGTAGAGCAAGTAAGAGTGATAGGTATTAGCTCCAGAGCGAGTAATGACTCTGGCGGTGGAGACAAAGAAACAAAGTGTCTTCCTTGTAGCAAGAAAAGTTAACCCTTTCCTTGATTTCATGTTGTTCATGGAGAAATACACCTCAGAAATGAGTAGAGGCCCACGGCCAAGCGGAACATTCAGTTGTTGTGGTCTGTGTTGCCACGACGTGAAGTTAAATTTCTAGGGAGGTGCTTGTCAGGTTACGGCTATCTATGCTTACGTACGTACAGGACGTACAGGACCTACGCCGTAGATTCAATGCAGAACCTTAAATTCTTAAGACTGAGCTTATTGTACATGATAAAAGTCTTCTCTTATTCATATTTTAATCATTTTATAGCAATGATAGATAGAGACATACCGTCTTTTGCAGCTAAAAGCTAATACTTCGGCCGTCATGGTGGTGTCTTTTGTTTAGTCTTTGTAGCGCCAACACAGGGTTTTCTATCCATCCTGGAACTTGTTCCTTTTTCAGGCTCGTTGAGCAATACATCCAAACTCTTACATCCAAGATTTATCCACTTGATGTCCATAATTTATACATTTTTCTGGCAGGGCCATCACACATTAGGTCCATATAAGGCATCCGAAGGAGAATGAAGATTGTTACTTGTGAGGAGATCACTCACACAAGTCAGAATAGTAGCATGTAACCAAAGATCGTCTATTACCGTTTGAAACCATTCTACAGAGAAGAATGGCATCACTGTTTTGAGATATGGCATAATTTTGGGCTTTTTTTGAAGAAATTTAAATAATTTGTCATTTATATGATGTAGAATGTTCATTATGTTTATTTCTTCACTGGATGACTCCAAATATATAGAACCGTTTTAAACAACACAGATGCTTGTGTAGCATTGCTGTGTGTGTGATATCAATAAATATGACATTATTATTTTGAGTATTGGCATAAGTGAATGTCATGAGAATTGAACAAATGTAGATATTTTGTCAACTGTATGAGTCATGTTTATTTCTTCACAGTTTTGACTCCCAAGACATATGAGAAGTGTTGTAGAGAGGAGATTGGCTTAGCTTTTATTGTTGTGTGTGTGATATCAGTACATATCTGTGAGATTCATGTTTGGTTTTTATTTGTTTTGTTTATTTGTCTTTAAGGTCCTACAACCGTTTTAACATTCAAGTGACCTCAGTGCAGCACAAATATTCTGATTCGGGAAATATTCTAGCCCAATTTTTCCTGAAAAATAAGATGTTTGTAGATCGACTGTTCACAACAGAGTTGATGTTTTACAAGCTTTTTAGAAAATAAAACCAGACGGACATTGAATTGTAAAAAGGACTTTAGGTCTGCTAGGGATAAATCAGGCTTTACTCTGAACTGCTTCTCAGAGTGTACTGAAGGCCACAGCAAAGAGTTTTAGGGGTGAAAATCTCTGGGCACCTCATGATTCAATTCTAAACTGATTATCGATGCATCTCGATGCAGCAATATTTTGTGTACATTTCCATGGGTGATTTAAAAAAAATTTACATATAAATCTGAGTTTGTTAGATTTTGACATATAGAGTATTTGTCACACACAAGTTGTAATGAAATGTTTTTATTTTGTAGTAGCACTCAGTCGGGGACCCAATTTATACATGAACACTGACTAACTGTGGTTCAAGACCCACAGAAAGTAAAAGACAGCGGTGAAGGGGCAGAGGTCGACATGGGGAGGGAGGGAAGCAGAGATTCACAGAGGAAATGTGAAGTTGGATGCAGCTGTAGTGTTGCAGTCCTCAGGGTGGATCCAGGAGGAGACACAGGCACATCTCCGACAGCAGGTCAAATTCTGTGTGTATGCGTATGTGTATAAATGCACTCAAGCAAAGCAATGCAGTTGACTAGCGATGCGGTTGACTAGACACCAACACTTGATATTGACGACGAAGACCCCCCCCACACACACACACACACACACACACACACACACACACACACACACACTTAAAGGCATACCCTTCACACTTATTCTGCATCTGCAAGGTCCAGATAATGACCTATCAAAGTAATATGGAAACATTGCTGATGATCTTTATTTCCTCTGATAAAATCAGAGTTCACTTTTGATTTATGGCAAGAAAATGTGACCGCTGTCTCTCGTCTCCCCCCCCCCCCATCAAGTGATACTCCTCTGATTTCTGCCTACAGGAGCAAACTTAAAACTCTCCCTCCCACAGCCAAACATCAAACATATCTCTCACATTGCTGAAATTGTTTAGGTATGCTTGGTTTACCTACGCTTGCATGCCGAATTTACATAATCATCCTCACTGACTCAGAAAATAGCTGTGGCGTGTCACGGTACACAGGTGACCTTGGCGAACTAGGCTACTTAAATTACACCTCGTGGCTCAATCTTGATCTCTTCACCTCTGTGACACACATGGGGTGAGTGTATGAACAGAGAAATGGATTTTGAAGAGCTTTTCATATCTGTTCTGTACTGGCACTTGATTTTGCAGCACCTCTCCAAAATGTGTAGGCCTAAAAGTGGCCTCTTAGCATTTGAATGAGATACAGGAGATATAAATGTTAAAGCATTTCATACAGCAATCAAAAATGTCCATTCCACTGTTTGAAACAGTTATGATGACATTTTATTTGGAATTATTTGCAACTACCATTTCATAGAAGCAGTTTAATGTACTATTTTATGTTCTTTTTGAAACTTTTAATATCATTTAATAGGGTAATATGTGAGTCCCCTTGTTGAGTAATCTGGTCATCGTCAGGGCTAAATGGTCATTGCTATAGTATTTAAAAACATATGACTGTTTACATTAATATGATGATGATGTCTAATATGATTTTTGATGTTGAATTAGGTTGCATATAGAGAGACAAAATAGATATGTGCAAAACCGGCATAACAGAAAGTTCCATGTCATTTATTTATGGTGGAGGGTGGAGGATGATATGGAGCGGAGGAGTCTCACAGCCTGAGGAAAAGAAGCTGCTCTGTTGTCTGGAAAGGTGGCAGATACCTCTGTGGGGCTTGCCAGACGGCAGACGGGTGGACAGGTTGTGGCTTTGGTGGGTATTGTGATTTAGTATCCTTTGGAAATAATTGGTTAGTAATGAAACCATTTGCTCAGTAATGTGACATGATTTAGATTTTCTGTTGAAACAATCTGCAATGGCTTTATTATAAAATAGTTTAATAAAGACACTGAATCCAAAAACTAGGCGTTACAGGGCAGCACGTAATAATTATTTTGACTGCCAATTTCCAATTGTTGATAATTGTTTGGTCTGTAAAATGTCAGGAAAATTGTGAAAAATGTCATTCATAAATGATTGTGAAATTGCTTGCTTTATCTGAAGCAATAGTCCAACCCAAAGACATTTTGTTAACATTCATATAAAATGGAGAAAAGCAGCACATTTTCACATTTGAGAACCAGTAGCAAGCAGATGTATGAGATCTTTGGCCAAAAAATAGATTATTTATTAATTGGTTATCAAAATGGTTGCCCAATTAATTGACTAATCAATTATTTATTTTTACTGTGGATATTTTTCAGTGTGTACACCACAAACATGTATTTGTATTTATTTACTTCCATTGTATTGGTGTCGGGTATAAATCACAGACATTCAAGAGACCTCAAAGCTTTGACATATAACAATTATTTAATGATTATGCACCCAATTAATTAATAATATGTAGTAATATAGTACAACACCAACCCAGTGCTGCCTCTCAGGGGTCATGCCAGCAGCCACTCCACCCCACATTGTGGTCTACAGAGAGTCTGCTAGCGTGAGGCTCCACACTGACATGACCAAGCTTCAAACTGTGCGAGCATGTGTCTCTCAGACAGGTTGCACACTCTAAGTTAGCATAAGGTGTCTCACTAAGCGAGCGGGTGTCTTCCAGGCCGGCAACGGCAAAACATCTGTCAACAGATTGACCCTCTGATATATGGAGGCTGTCAGGGGAGATACAGCAGAGGCTTGGTGGCCTGTGGTCGGCTGATATCTTTCTCTTTCTTTCTTTGTTCATTTCTTTCTTCCTCTGGCTGTCTCCGGGGAGACAAGCAGAGACACATGCTGACATATGATAAACAGATCTGTGACTAATGGTCTGCCTTATTACAAATTAGATGATTACGCAACCTATTTTATGCCAAGCAAGGCAAAGCAAGGTTCACCATATAATGCTCAAAGCTGGACTCTGCTTGTTTTTAATTATCTTTGTATATCCCATTGGTGTGCTAGGGGATGTTGTAAAATTAAAACTGGTACATTGACTTGGTGGTCTGCATTGATTTTTGGAAGTATTGATTGGCTTGTCAGGTCACGCTTGTCCTGGTATGTCAGTAAATTATATATTCATGTTCAAATTACTTTGAGATTTCACTGCTTGACACCAACAACATATCTGCCAACTCTTCTGGTTTTCTTGTAATTTCAGCCTGTACAGTAGGCTACCGTTTCCTCTGGAAAACCAACGTATGTTCCCTGAACCTTTTAAGGAAGTTTAAAAAATCTGCATTAACAGATCATGCTTTGGGTGTTACCTGGCAACCCCGAAAGACAATGGAAAAGGAAAGGTGAGAGACGGTCATGTTGTTATTGTCAGTCGGGGTCAGGATCTCGGAGGATGTTTTCTGCTGTGAAAAAGGCTTTTAGGGTCTTTGTCTGTCCTCTTTTAGTAGTCGTATCATTATGCAGTAAAATAAGTTTACAACCTTTGGAAGTTAGCGAGAGCCCTGCTTTAATTATTTTTGCAGAACTCTTAGTCAGCAATGGTTTAAAGGACATTCAAATTGTTGATACAACCTAAATATGTAGAATCTAACTATCATAAGGAAGTGCAGCATGTTAAAAGTGTATAAACTAGAGATGGTCCTTTACTATTTGTTGCTTCCCGATATCCCTGATACCTGAACTTGGTATCGGCCGATACCGAGTACTGATCCAATACCAGTATGTCATATATTTATCATGTTTTAACAGCTGTTTACTACTATCCCTGTATGGATGTGATGTGATTTCTATCTTTGTTGTCGGTCTGGCTCAGGTTAAACTCTTTTTGAAACATGAACAAACACAAACAATGAACATCACAGAACTTTCTTTTATCATACAGTTTGACAGTCAGTTATAACGGGGAAAAGAACATAAATAAACTATTAACGTAGATTTTCTTTTGGGATTTATTACGTGGCATCGAATCGGTGCATAAACTCCAGTACTTCCTGATACCAGAGTTTTAGGCAATATTGGAGGCAATACTGATACTGGTATCAGTGTTGGAAAATCCCTAGTATCAACAAATAACATGCTATGCAGCTCAAGCTGGCTCCGGGCCAGTGACTCATTGGGACTCAGCTTTTATATGAAGTTTTAAGGTGCTTGGTAGAGTATATGTTTGATATTCTGTCTTGCGAGTAAATAGCAGAAAACAACTTTCGGAGAAAGGCAAATCCACTTTGCGCTGCGTTTTTGAGGATGCGTGAGAGTCCCGTATAGTACACAGTAATTACTGCCATTATCTCTGCCACGAGAAAGTTTTAAAACTCCAAACACAAGCCCTTTACTGCCTGGGAGTTTGTGGAACAGCTAAATGTTCCCCAAACCCCAGAACACAGTCGATATCTCTCACTCGCTCTTTTCTTTCTCTCTTTCGCCGTAAAATGAAGCTGCCTTCATGTGCAATATTAAATGTTGAGTTCTATAAACGACCTGACCAAAATCTGTTACTATGAAATATTAACTGTACTTGTGCTACATTGGGGGGTTAAAGAACACAACAGGACGTCACACAAATTGCCCTCCGGCGCACCCAAGCAATCGCTTATTTTTAAATTTTTTTGTTTTTATATGAACGTAACCACGCTAAAGTACGGCGCTCATATAAGATGATGATCTGACGTCCCGTTTCCATGAAGGCAGCACGGAGCTGTGCCAAACAAAGCTGACAGAAACACAGAAGATTTATGATCCACCTTCTCGTCCAGTTGCAGCGCCGTACACTTGAAGGTTTTAATGATGCAGTTTAAAGCCGTTTAAAGTGTAAACATATATTGTTATTGTGAATCTTTGGTTTAAACCAGCCTTCAAATGATTGCCCCCCAAGGGCACCTTAACGCCCCCTTTTCCAAAATATTGCTTCCAGCGTCCAAGTCATCCTCTGAATACCCCCTTGGGGCCGGTAAACTCTGCATAATATTAACGTTATTGATACTGATCCAAAATCACATGGTGTAAATATTTTGTGAAAGCAACAATAGTCAACCATACAAAATGGTGGCAATATCAATATTGGGGTATTTGGTAAAACATGTAATACTTGATTTTCTCCATATTGCCCATCCCTAGTATACTGTAAGTGCATAAAATCTCTGTATAGTCTTTTTTAGTTTTTACAGTTTAATTATTAATTTTAGCTGATTAATTAGTTAGTTCATTTACAGAAAAGTAATTGGTGACTGTTTTTAAATAGGACACTCATTTATGTAATATTGAATGGGGATAAATGCTAAAAAGGAACTAGTCTCAGCAAGTTTTCTTAATAAACTGCATGCATAAACCGTTTGCACCGTTAGATGGACAAAACAATGTGAATACATCACTCTGGGCTCGTTCCCCTACTATTCCATTTTTTGTCCAAGTGTAATGTTTGCTAAAAAAAAATTAGCTTATTTGAAGACCACATTCACACAAATATTTATAATTGAAGGCTCAGCTGAAAATGTTGGCTTGTTGCAGTCTTCAGTACACCAGGGATGTGTATTTTATCTGACTTCTTTTTCATCATCACATTGCTTTCTCAATGCACTTACATCAAAGTAAGAGGCTGTAATGCTGCTGTGGGTGTATTCTTTGTGAATAGGTTGAGCTCATAGCCATGTGAGATGCAGTGATGTACTTAAACACACAATACATACTGTAGCCCATTTTCCTTTCAGCTACTGGGTCCTTTTCCATTAGGCTTTTTCTGATCGCAAGTCAAAATTATTATAACTCCCCACATTGATGGACTCCCCTGGGTTTCTAAATTATTGTCAGTTTACATGTAAAAATTGCGGAAAAAATAAAACGGAAGTATATATAATTTAAGATTGATTTGATGAAAAAAGTGGGAGATTAGGGCTTTGATGTTTGAGGGCTTGGAGATTAAATGTTCAACGTGTAGCTCTCAGTTCTGCTTCTTCTGATTCCGCGTCCCACTCATCTTTCATTTCTGACTTGCAGCTGTGAGATGTACACAGTGAAAACATCGGAAATCTCTTGATGCTCTTAAAGCCCTAATAGATTTTACCACGTAGTTTTGAGAGTTTTCTGGCAGTCAAAGTTGTTCCATTTACAGTGTACTCAAGATTTCAAATAAAATTCAGTGATACCTTCTTAAAGGGGAACTCACTTACACTTAAAGGTAGTTTACTCATCATGTTAAGTACTATTCAGCCAACAACATTAGTTGTATAACGTCTTCTGTTGCTCATTCAGGCTATAGATGTGTTGGAATAACCAAAAATAATCCCAGTAATGTAATCAGGTTTATTGTTGTTTGGGTTTTGAGACTGCACATTTCTAACAGAAAGACTGCATTACAATTGGAGTTAAAAAGACGTGTGTTCAGCACAGGAAGGGAAGGATCTACCAAAACGATTATATTGGTTGTAGTATGGGAAATGAAGGACCAAGCTTTTTATTTAAGCTTGACCCAAACTACGGAATAAAAATCAGGATACCTCTGCTTCCTATTGTATTGTATGTATTGACCATTGCTTTTTAATCCGTCTCTTGTGAGTTCCCCATTTTTATGGAAGTAAAATATGAAATCTGTGAGTTACCCATGAAGCTTCATATTTGACCCTTAAAGCATTAATCTCCTCTCAACCTCCACTGTAACACATGCAGAGGGGTGCGTTAATCACTATTACAGTGCAATGCAAGAGTTAAACATGATTATTTTTCTCTGCAATACCAAAAACCCTTGACTCATGGTATCTGTGGATGCCGAGTACCAATCCTAACCACTGGTGTCTCTGTTTCCCAGATCTTTGTAACACTTCCTTACTGCATTGAACACATTTCTGAAAACATGAGACTATATCTGTAACTCTAACTTTGTGGCAATGCTAACTAAAAATTGTCAACACCATAGGTAAGTAAGCGCCGCTGCTGCTTTTACATTGAAAAGCTTTCATTTTGAAGCACTTGCACGTGAAATCTCCAACCCCACCATACATTCCTCACTGGATTTTTAATATTACCTGTTTTTATTCCTATTTAACAAAAGAGGACACAGGCTGCTCATCCAATTCACCATATGTTCCACAGTGAGCACATAAACTTTTACTTGTGTCCACAGAAGTTATATCAGCCTCACACATGCCCACTCACGTAGCCCTCTGAATTACCCGTCCTATCAATGCACTGAACAGTCAGGTTAACAAACGTTCCGACATATGACTATGTCTAATGGGGCGTCTGCAGGCGCCACTCTCCTTGAAAAAACAGGGCATGTCAGATAGAGGCATGTTCCCCTTGTGTTAGGCACAAAGGATTCTACCACATTGACAGACTGGATGCTTCTCGCAGCACTTGTGTCCCTGAGCGAGAGTGTGCACGTGTGTGCTCGTTTCTTTTTGTGGTAGTTGCAGTTTGGTGTTAAGTTTTCTTCCAGAGAGAGAGAGGGATGTAAAGACAGGCTTCATCAGGGCTCAGTACTAAAAATAAGAACCCAATATGTTCTCGTTTTATTGTTGTGCCTTTGCTTTTTTTCTGAAAGACAATGTTATTTATTTATTTTATAGTGACTATACCCGCTGTCTAAAACTCAATATGTTGCAGTTGTATTTATAATGGCAAGCCTCTACCGTGACAAGCAATCGTATTGTGGAGAACAACGATACATATTCTGTGTTTTAAAGCCCCAAACATGCCCTGCTTCTTTAAAGACTGTATTTCAGACAGTATCAGATAGGTTTCTGTAGTAGTGTGATGATACCTTATGTTTTCCAACAGTGACGAGTATGTCCTCTTTCATCAAGTGAAATAATTACACCAATAGTGTTCTAGGTCATGGCTGTTAACAGATGTGATAGGAGTGAAATAAGAGCGTGAGGGAGAAACATAAAGGACATGACAGAGAAAGAAACAAAGACAGGGACCTCAAAGTCTGAGACTGAAAGTGTGTATGTGCGTGTGTTTTGTGTGAGATGCTTGTTCCCTAAGAAACTGTGACACAGATAAGTGCTCATGTGACAGCTTGGTTTTTCTTTTTAACATGGTGGCCCTGTGCCTCTTCCAGCTTCTAGTCACAACAATGATGTGTCAGCAATGAGAAAAACAACCTGATATTTCAAGGCATGGGTTACACTTGTGCACACATCTGATCCTACAGATCTGTAGCTGTGAGATCACACTGCTTTGTGGGCACATTTGGCCTGAAAATGTCTACAATGTTTGTGATTGATAGATGGCTTTAAATCTGTGTCCATTCATTATCTGTTTAACACCTGTCAAGTAGTCTTTTGTCCATGCTTTGGGTTGGTGTTGGAAGGGGTAAATATGGTGCAAAAGGTGAGCGCTTGTAGAATACAATGTGAGAACTTGCAGAAAAAAACTCTGAACATGTATGTTAAGATTTGCACTTGTAAAAAAATATTCACACTCATGTGATCTGAATTTGAAGTCACATAAAGAAAAAAAACACAAAGCCTTGTAAGAAAAAATAAAATAAAATCTGAACTTGTAAATTGAAATTTGCACTTGTAGAAAATATTGCTACACAAATGTGTATAGTGATATTTGCATGAACCCAATGACAGCTGCAAACTTGTAATGCAACATTCACTCGTATACATTTAAAAAAAAATTCAACCACAACTCAGTGATTGCAAACTCTCGAATCTGTCACTGCAACTTCACATATGTGCCCACTTACACATCACAAAGTGGCGAATCTGCGCATCGACATTTGCAACACTTCTTTGATACATTTGGTGCGAAACTAATTTGCACCTGTGGACTTAGGCTGTCGAGGTCTGAGCCAACAGAATGGGAAAAACATGGTTTCTATCGCCAGATGAGGGACAACTCTGTCCGGCTTATTTATGTAGCATGGAAGCTTGGTAGTATAGCAAGCTAGTGTTAGCTAACTAACCAGCCAGCCTGCTTCTGTATAAATGTTTTAAGGGTCAAAGGTTTGACATGTTTTGAAGAAATATAAATAATATCGTGAAAAAATGTTTTTGGCGACACTCAGATCTGAACAAGCTGTAAATCCAACATTGACATTAACTCATGAAATTGATATGGTGAGTTGGTGAAGCAGCTGTCTATTTACACATCTGGCAGATGCTGACCATTCATTCAGAGCAATTGTTCTGGTCACTGAGTGTAAGTAAAATATTTCCTCTACTTTTAGCTTTGTCTGGGCTTCACCAACAGCTGTGGGAAATATCTGGCTCTTTAGCTTCTAAATGCTCTACTATGTTCACCGGCTAGTCGCTAACATTGTCTGATGCCTGGTGCTTACTCAGGTAGCATACAGGGGGCTTTTTAAGCTGCTTTTGGAAAACAGCTGTCTGCAGCAGCTGGGAAAAATAATGACAATGAAAAGTTGCTGACCGTAAAACTAAAACAAATGATCCAAAAGAGGCTAAAATGCTCCGCAGAGCGGAGGGAAATTGCTGTCATGTAATAATTTAGTCTGTGAGTTTGTCACTGTGTGCGACTTCTTTTCTAATAGTTATCTGCTTCATTGTTACTGTAATATAAAATGTTAGATTAGCGCTGCTTTAATATCCCACAGCATGTCACATATAAATTTGATTTCAAGGTGTGTAATGCACAATTACATTACTACCTATTCATAACAGTAAATGCAAAGTGTAGGTATATATGTGTGTATGTATGTGTGTACATATACATATGTGTGTGAATATAGTGTATGTATTAAAAGTCTAGTAGGCTTAAAGTCAGTAAGTATTATCTACTTATTATTTAAATCAGGCCTCTACATTATTATCTACAGCTACAGGCTTAATGGTTCATAAATATGAAGTAAAGCAATATATAACTGCATTAGGCCGAATTATATCAAATGACCAATTCAACCATTGATATTTGCTAAAACTCACGAAGAAACGGAATGCTAGCTTCCGATGCTTTCCTCATATTCAGTTATTTAAGGACTTTCATCAAACCCATATTTATTGAAACACTATTATGTAACTTCATAATGTATTGCATGTTGTTTACCATAACTGCTCTATTTAGAATGATGTGTGTGCCATAGTCTATATTTTAGCAGGGACGGAAGTGCTTGAATTACCCCTCTTGGTAAAAGGACTAAATGTGCATAAATAAAAGTGGGGCTGACAGTAGCTGAAACCCAAAATACTTAAAGAGGTGTAGCACCTAATTTAGTAGCTAGGAAACTGAGAGCAAAAGCTTAACACCATAAAGAGCAATTAGCAACCTCAAGTGGAACTTTGACTCAGGAATATTTTATCATCAGGATTGTGCTCTTGACACAAACACGCTTTTTATTAATACCAGTATTATCAGGAAATGTTAGCAAGGGGAGAGGAACTGATCAATGTGATACAGCAGAACCTATGGTCGTCTCAGATATTGTCAGCAGAACATGTGGCCTAGTTTTGTTTTCCTGAACTTAGTGGACTAGTCACAGAGGCTTAGACAGTTTCTACCTCTAATTGATAATAGTAAATAAATTTACAAAGGGCATTTATCAGGGCATCAGGTATTAAACTGCACAAGCATGTCTTAATGTTGTATCAATGTAATTAGTTTGAAAGACATCGGCATTTTTTTGGAGCCTCACCCATACTAGGGACTACCAGGATGCCTTAGGCAATGTTGTTTCTACTTTGACCATTCTTTTAAAAAAATCTGTCTGAAGTGCATTACTAAATTGGTAGAGAGTACCCCTTTTAAATCAGTGGTTTTGTTTTGAGATAGAAAATTCTTTTCTAGACAGGCCCATACATTATCTAAAATAGAGACATACACAAAAGTAAATATATAGGATACAAAATAGTAGTTTATTAGACTAGCAATCCCTTCTTTTAAAGCAGAGCTGCTACTGATCCCACAGACATCCAGTAATGTAGTATTTTCACGGTAAACCATTTAGTATATCTTCAAATTGCACCTAAAATAGTAGCAGTACATGTTAGTTCAACTGAGGGTAAGTGGATAAAAAGGAAAAATCCCCCCAAACCAAACCCTCTTTAATTGATGACATAATGGTGTCACTGTAGGGGAATTGTCTGCAACATCCGTGGCTCCTCATGTAAATACTGTCGTTGCATAGTTGTGTCTTTTTTTTTGCTGATACAATGTGTTTTTGAACTGCTGAGCAGACTCTTTTAAGACAACAGGGTCAGCCCATTAGCCAGTACTTCAGATTGATGTTGAATGTGAAAATTATCGGGCGAGATTTTGCAGGCTGTGTACAAGCCAAAGTCTAGCTGAAGGGAACTATGTGCAGAGAAGTAGCAGTTTTAAGACACAAGGGTGCGACACTAAGTCAGCTGGAGCTCCTGTGGGTCTAATGCAGAAAAACATTTTAGTCAGGAGCTAAAACTTGATAAGATTTATATGCTTGCTTTCATTCATTCTTTCTTATAATCAAAGCCATCTTTTTGGTTAGCTGTTCATCCTAGTGTTTAATTCTAATTCTATAACGTCCTGTGGAGAGGTAAATGCTCACTAAGGTTGCATGTGTGAAAGAGTTTTTTTTTTTTGATTTGTAGAGCAGAGTGCCCTGCCTCATGATTGTCTTCCTTATTGATTTTGGGGACATGTGTGGTTGGAATAAGAGAAAAGCTGCTCTGTTTGTGTGTGAGAGCACACCAATGTATCTGTATAGCCCCAAGTATATTTGATATTTGCAAGTGCACATCTGCGTCTGAATGTGTGTGTGTGTGTGTGTGTGTGTGTGTGTGTGTGTGTGTGTGTGTGTGTGTGTGTGTGTGTGTGTGTGCTCCTGACTGAGTTGTCCTTCCGTGATGCTGTGCCATTTTACTTTAACACCTGATTGGTCAACAGCTGTCTCTGTGAGCGGCATGATGTCTTTCACTCCAGGAGGGCTTTCAGCATGGGTTTGGCTGGTGTGTATGTGCACGTGTGCGTGGTGTTTTGGTGTTCTCCCTTAATCACGAGTATGATGCCCCCAGGCATTTCTCTCAGCAGCACATACAGTATATACAGCACACACACACTCACACTAAATCAGCACTAATTTGCAGTCTTTGAATAGACTAATCTAGTAAGAACACAATAGGCTAATTAGCATAGGATAAACCTCTGTTGCCATTTGACCACCTGTACTTATACATCGCACACGCACACACACACACGCGCGCACACACACACACATGTAGAGAAAAACAAAACAGGAGGAGGCAGTGAACCAGTAAAATGACTTCTAATTCAGAGTATGTGATGGAAATACTTTTATTTTCCCCTCTTGGGCCACAACAAGGATTTAACAGCCTATTTGACTGCTGGCATATCCTACAGATTTACCTGCTGTTTCTTCTGCCATAAAAAGGCATTGGTATTGTTCATTGGTGTTGCGTTGGTTGAGGAGGTGCAACACTGCGGGGGAGGTGGGCACAGTGCTATCACAGCCTCCAATATGTCAAAAGTAATTAGGCTGATCGGAGAGTATACCCTATTATGCACGGAGAGGTGTTCGCTGTGCGCTGTTAATTACACTGATGAGTAGATGCACTCTAATAATTCCAGTGTAGACTTCTCTTTTAAACTGAGAATTCACAAGGCATGTTTGCTGATATGGTTTGGTTATGATGTTTTTATACTTCTGGACAAGTGGTTTGTAATTGTACAAAGATATGAAGAGAATTGAAACAAGTCAATTAATCCTTAATTGAAAGATAATTAGTTATTATATAAACAAATCAATTGTTTTGCAAAATGCCAAACATTTGCAGGTTCAAGCTTCGCAAATGTGAGGATTTGATGCTTTTTTTTTGTCTTTGAGAAGTGGTTTGTAATTGTACAAAGATATGAAGAGAATTGAAACAAGTTTTCCTTACTAAAGATTTTTATTATATAAACAAATCAATTTTTTGCAAAATGCCAAACATTTGTTCTGTGTTTGATGCATGTTTTGAAATGGACCTATTTTTGCCATTTTCCATGTCTGTGTTACATGTTTGAAACCTATGTTTTATGTGGTGCTGCTGTAAGGGCCAGGACAAAAGAAAACTTGAAGCATGCATCAATAATGTAAATGATCATTAGTTGTAGCTGAGAAAAATGGCATTTGGTCAGATTTCATATTTTTCTTAATTTATATTTGTTCAATATAAAATAAAAAAAGTTTTAATGTATAGAAAAATACTTTTTTAGTTTTACGCCCACACTCATACCCACACAGGTCTCCAAGAGATCCTGGTCATTATGGTGCAATCCATTTTCAATAAATGTATTACCAGCTAAGCTTGTATACTGTATGCTAAAAGTGCCTGAATATGCCTTAACACCCTGTTTTTGAACCAGAACTATGGTGGTATGGTAGTGGTATAGAGTATGACAGTGCACAGACAATGTTCTATTCTTTAAGCAAAGCTCTATATCAAATCCATTTTTTTGCTGGAAGGTATAGCTTGAAAGACTACAAGAGCTATTCCAAGATCTCTTCTGTCAACATTGTGGATTTATCTCTATATTACCATTTTTCTATTTGGCCTAATTCCTTTTTCACCCAAACTTCAAAGACATCTGAACAGGCAAAATATGCAAGGCAGAAATAAACTGGGTCTATATTCTGCTCTGGGTTGGTGTTTGAAAATCTTTGTTGACAACTTGCCACTAAATGCACTGAAGCTACAAATTAGATAGTGACAATTGTCACCGTTTGAATAAGCTTTGGTCCAAGATTTTGATAGTCGACTACATTTTTGCGTGACAAGCATTTCATTTTCCCAAACGACCTTCATTCCCTAGAGAGAGCTGCCAAACTGGGTTCTGCTGTAATTAGGCTTGCTCGCTGGCAAAGAAAGGAAGCACCCAAGGTAGAGGTGGGAGATAAAAGACAGGGAAGTAGAGTGAAGGAGAGGATGAAAGTGGAGAGGATGTGAGGAGAAGGGGGTGGATGGGGGGGAGATAATGAGAGGCAGGGTGACAGAATGAAAGAGTGCAAGAGGAGAAGAGCATGTCAAGAATCAAGGGGTGTTGTTTGCCTGCGGCTGCCTCGTGGTGTGATGTCGTTGAATCTTTTCACCTTGACTATTACAAAGGGCTCTCTGTTAGGGTCTGTGTAGCCTATATCCTTCACGTTCCACTTCCGGGATCGCTCCGGTGCAACAGGAAATTCCTTAGGATTCATCCATTTTCGCTGGTGTCCGTTTCCGTCTGCTTTCTTTGTGTTGGAATGTTAAACTATGGTCGATTTATGACGACTACGATTAAACTGCTCCTCAGATCTCTGCAGGGTAAATCCAGACAGCTAGCTAGACTATCTGTCCAATCTGACTTTTCTCTTGCACGACTATTTTAATTGTGATTGGTTAAAAGAAATGTCAATTAACCAGAGCATGTTTTTCTCCCATCCTGGAATGCTATGTGGAGTAGCCAGACCCTCCTCCGCTCCGCAGCATGTGGATCGTCTGCTAAAGCGAGACTAGGGTCTGTGTTGTCAGCATATCAACATACTTATGTCAACTTGAGCTTCTTAGGCTGTCTGCTCCCTTTTGATTTTGCATACAGCACTTTAGTTCACCTACACAAATAATGTAGGAGAGCTAAAAAAAACAGCCTGAGCAAAATGTTAAAAAACAAACAAATCTGAAACAACCAAGGGCACATTTAGTGTTTTAGCCTTCTATGCGGTTCAAACACAATTTTGGTTTTGGTCCCCCTTCATGAGTGTTCAGCGGGTGAATCTTTTTAAAACTCACCCGTTTAAATTATATTCAGACTGAAAGTTCTGCATAATTAAGGGCCGCGACAGATGGGCTGCAGTCCCAGGAAGCAAGCATAGGCTTCATTTGTCTAGAAACCTATGGGTGGCGTCATGGAAACTACATCTATATTATAAACAGTCCATGGATATGTCATTACGTCAGTGTATACTTAAGTAACCAGAGGCCTGTTCATTTGTTTAGGTTTATATGTACACATTATGTCGTTGATGAAAGGGGGGGAGGGGGAGAAGCATTACAGAAAACAGTGTAAAGTGGAGTTTTATGAATATGAATGACATGCATCACTATGCACTGCAGTAGTAAAGTTTGTGTCTGAGCTGACTATTAATTAAAACTCATACCTGACCTCTTCCTGCAGCTCCCTCGCTTCACTTCTCCCTCTGTCTCTCTTTTTGTCTGACAGAGACGGTGATGGATACAAGGACAGCGACAGCTGAGCTCGGCTGGATATCGTTCCCTGCCAACGGAGTAAGAACTATGTGCAAAGGTGTACTGTGCATGTGTAGGTGTATGCGTGTATGTGTACCCTTGGTGAAAGCAGTTTGAGTACACTTTACAATGCTTCATTAAGAAGTCTGCCAAAATCTTAATTACAGTTGCAAGGTGACACCAATTAACAGCTATTTTGATGCACAACAGAATGGATTCCAATAGACCAGGAAGGTGTAGCTCACACGTGTCCACAAGAGACAAATGTCAAGGATGTTGTTTGCAACTCCTCACTATCCGCGAGCTGTCTGTCCCCAGAACACACTGTAAAAAAACATGGTCTTTCTAGACAGCGCAGGGTCCACAAACGGCAACAAAAATAAACTGTACCCACCCGCAACACGAAGCATAAACAGTGTTCCAGCTTTCCAGCCAATAACCAGGAAGAAGGGGGGTGGAGGTGGGGGGTTAGTGCGCGGAAGCACAGATGGGAGGGGGGCGGCATGAGGAGAAGTGGCAAGCTTGTCTCGTTTTGTTTGAAAATAATTTGAATGTCAACAAGAAGTAACGTCACCCAACATCGCTTAGAGCACCTTTTAATAGAAAAGAATAAGTTCAAATATAACGGGGGAAAAAATCCAAACAAATAGAGTCTTCCACACACTTTCTTCAACTCCTGGTTTTTTTCTAAATGCTGGCTTGGCTACTAGCTGGTTATTATAGTTTGTGTGTGTGTGTGAGAGTGTGAGAGAGAGTGAGGTGATCGGCTCTAATTGTGATGAATGGTTGTCTCTCTTCAGAAAAGAACAAGGTAGAGGAAAGGGAAAAAAAGTGAATGAGGTAGGGGGGGTTGGAAAAAAGAAAGACAAAATGGGAGGGAGGGAAAGAGAAAGTTTAATTTGTGTCAGGTCTTGGTAAACCCATTAATCATTTTGGCCTCTCCTCTCCCCTTCTCCCCTACTTTCTCCCTTCTCATTCATTACCCCCTGCCCCTTCCTTACACACACACACACACACACACACACACACACACACACACACACACACACACATTCCCAGTGGGAGGAGGTGAGTGGTTATGATGAAAACCTCAACACCATCAGGACCTACCAGGTGTGCAATGTGTTTCATCCCAGCCAGAACAACTGGCTCCTCACAACTTATATCGACCGGCGGGCTGCGCAACGTATCTATGTGGAGATTCGCTTCACCGTACGCGACTGCGCTTCCATCCCCAGCGTCCTGGGTTCCTGCAAAGAGACGTTCAACCTGTTCTATCTGGAGACCGAAAGGACGTTGTCACAGAGCATCAAAGGGGTGGAGTACTGGGCCAATGCCCCTTTTCTTAAGGTAATGAGTCCAGAAAAGAGGCAAAGCGTTAAGAGTTGCTGGTTCTGAAAGTATCGTCACACTATAAATTTGCACTTCAACGTAAAATATAGATGATAATCTCTGTGGTACTCAACACAAATACATCAATATGTGTGGACTGCCTTATTGGACCAGCTTCAATTTGGATTTTTGGTTGTTGTTTGACATGTTAAATGGGAGTCTGGGAATCTGATACCTGTTCAAATTCTGTACATTGGATTGGATTATCAGATTTAGATTATCTGAAAAAGGCTTTGTCTCAAAGCTGATAGCGAGGATTTGGAAATTAATTATTTTCATAGGATAGGGACAATCTGCCATCCAGAAGAAAACACTGAACTGATTCAAAATTGATCGGCTCACAAATGAGTTTATTGAACAAAGTCTACAATTTTGTAAACTTCCTTCAGCTATTACAACTGAATGCTTACTGATTGGATGTGTTTTCCCAGTGCTCTTTGGGATTCATAGTTGACTTCGCTTCTAAAAATGCAACATGTTTGTAGTTTTTCAATTAACCAAATTTAATTACATTTGAGTGTAGTTTCACACTGTTTGTGTTGATGAATCACAGTGTTAGAAACCAACCAAGTGTTGGAAGTCTCCTAGCAGCCTCAGCTGGTGGCATCATCGAGGTTCATTGGAAAAATACCAAAGTTTGACGAAATTCTAAACATTATATGGCATGTGGTCACAAGTGCATTTCTCCAGTAATATAGCAGATTCAAACATCACTTGAATCTAAATTAAGAACCAAAGAACAGCGACAGAGAACCCTAGAAAAAGTTTGTTTATTTTCTCTTTCTTTCTTGCTTTCTTTTGCTCTTTCTATTCTTTCCCTTGTCCGTACGTCACTGTAAGGTGGACACTATCGCAGCAGATGAGAGTTTCTCCCAGGTGGATTTTGGTGGAAGGCTAATGAAGGTGAACACAGAAGTCCGGAGTTTCGGGCCGTTGTCCAAAGGCAGAGGCTTCCATTTGGCGTTCCAGGATTTGGGCGCCTGCATGTCTCTTCTGGCTGTCAGAGTATTCTATAAAAAATGCCCCAGCGTGGTGCAAAACTTTGCCTTTTTCCCAGAGGTATGAGGTATCCCAGAACTAACTGAAAACAGCAATGCTCCTTCTATCAGACTTTGGTGCAGCTGTTGTCCAAGATGTACACAGACATTCAAGTTAACATTTTTTTTTTGATTCTGTGTAGACGCTGACTGGAGCAGAGTCCACCTCATTAGTCATCGCTAGAGGAAGTTGTATCCCTAACGCTGAGGAAGTAGACGTGCCCATAAAGCTCTACTGTAACGGAGACGGAGAGTGGATGGTACCCATCGGCAGCTGCAGCTGCAAAGCGGGTTATGAACCAGACAATGACAACGTGTGTCGAGGTAAATCTGTGCATTATTGAGGCTGTGCTAGAAAAATAAAAACTGCAAATGGCTGCAAATGGTAAACAGCATCACAGAACATCAGAGATGATGCCATGTATGCTGAATTTTTTCTCTCTTCCAAAACCTTTTCTGATGACCTTGCTACAGCAAACACTGTTGCAATGCTGCACACACATTTCATATTGTGTAGCAAAAGCTAACAAGCCGGTATGGCAGCAAATCAATATCCAGCAAACATGCTTCCAATAATTGACCATACCAAATGTGCTATTACAGTAGGCAATATCTCACAAAGTATACACCAAAGAAGGCATCATGCAGCATGCTAGAATCAAAAAAGTGTCAGCCTTGATTTTTATATAAAATATGTGCATGTTACAAATATGATATGGATATTATCTTTTGAGCAAATGTGTGCATAGCAAAAAAACAAGCCAAACTGTATGCTGAGTCAATTCTGTAGAAACTGCTAATGTTTTATTGTAAGCCCACGGTGTTCCATATGTTAATATTAGTAGAAGCAGACTTGGGTGAACAAGGCACAGAAATAGCTATTCTATCTTTTTTAGCTCCTTTTTTATATCTGGCCTCCTTCCCTATTTCCTCTCCGAAGTAGTACCCATCATTTCATATTCTGCCTGAAGAGTCTCATCTATTTTGTGTGTGTGTGTGTGTGTATGTGCGAGAGAGCGTGTGCAGGGCCGTGTGAGCATGAGTGTGTGACGAACTGTATGTACATATGGTGAAATGATAAGTGAGGCAGCTTCATCCAATGTTAATTAGTTTAGCATGTTCCAGCCAGATAAGTCTCCTGCAAATTAGTCCTGGACTGCCAGAGAGTGTCGAAAAGATAGAGGGGCATCTGGAAGGAAAGGAGGGAGAAAGGAAGGAAAGAAGGAAAGAAGGAAGAAGAGCCCACTGGAGGGATGGACTGGCAAAAAAAGTAAAAAAATAGGACACACCAAGGGCAGAAAGGTAAAAAACTGTTGGAAATAAAAGAGATAGAGAACACAGAAGGGAAGGGACTGGTGAATAGTATTCAATCTGTCTCCAGTGAAATAAATCAAGTGGTAGTTTTGCCTTTGGTGTCAGTGTCGCTTTTGCACAGAAATAACTTTTTTCCTAATTGAGTGGGAAGAAGGTAAGCCAGACACGATTCATGGGAGACAGTGATTAAGGCTGACAATATTACTGTGAGTTTAGTCTCACTTTGCCAAACCTTCCTTCACGGCGCTGCGGAAGAGAGTCTGGCTAGTCCACACAGCATTTCCTGTATGGGTAAAAAACAGTGCTCTGGTTTATTGGCATTTCTTTAAACCAATCACAATCATCATGAGCGGCGCTATACACCGGGAAAAGCCATGGGAAGGAATTTGTTTTGGTGGGACATTTTAGTTGCAACAGATTGGACAGATAGTCTAGCTAGCTTCTGGATTTACCCTGCAGAGATCTGAGGAGCAGTTAGCTATAGTCCTTATAAATCCAACGGAGTTCAAATTTTAAACACAAAACAAAATGGAAGGTAACGGACATCTGGTTGAAAAGAGTAAAATATGGCGGAATTTCCGACGGTAACGAAGCAATCTTGGACGTGGAATGCGTGGATGTAGACTACAGTGATGTTGATCGCATTTCAGAACAAATTTAGAATGCAGTTTGGAATTATTAAGGCCTTTGCTGTCAATCTCTAAAGAAAATATTGTTCTTGTACGTGTTGCCATTGAAAAACAAAACTAGAAAGTTGATATGGAAAAACATTTCATCAAAATAATTTAATATATAATTATAGTTTTTATATCAGTTGATATATTGAATGAATGGAATCTTTTTGACAAAATAAATTTGTTGAGTTTTATTATTTAAGTTTCCTTAAGCTTGACATTCCCTAGTAGGAGATTAACAACCTACAAAAGAAAATCAACCCTCATATACTGTAAGCAACAAACAGAATATCAATTTAAATGAAAAAAAATAAAAATCATTCCTCATTTTTTAATGGCTCATATCAACACCTGTCTTTTGCCGGATACCAAGCCCTGGGTGTCCTGCTCTGCCTTTGAGAAAATGAAATGAAAATAAAATGAAATTATGAACATCATGACGGACGGCGGAAGAGCTATGTTGTAGACGGACAGCAAGCTAAACGCGTTCATTCGTGTTCTCCCATACACAATTTGCAGAGTAATCCTCATCAACAAAAACATGTGTATGTATTGCCTTTCTGTTTTAAATGACTGATAAATAATAAAGTATCCTCAACAGCTAGCTGCCATGCTAACCAGCTGTTCCTGCTAACATGTTAAACTGATGATGACCAGCATACTAACTGTCATCGGTTAATCACTGAACTAGCTAGCTACATATCCCAAAAAAGAAACTAAAAAGTCTAACTGGATGTAGACAAAAGACAGACTCCCTTTCTGTAATGGCATGTCTACGTGCAGCTGCCTTGTGTGTTCTCTTCAAAGCTTTTTGTGCTTAAACAGTCATTTAAGATGATGTTGGACAGAGTCTGTCCACCGAGCTGGCATCTTCTGGGTGTGCTCTTCTGCCAATCAGCTGATAACAACTTGGCAGGAAACTGGACTCACTATTAGAACAGGTGTATGTGTGTGTGTGTGTGTGTGTGTGTGTCTGTGTGTGTGTGTGTGTCTGTGTACGTGTGTGCGCATGCACGTGTGTGTGTGTGCGCGCACAGACATAGTGTTTATTTTGCACCAAACCAGCATATTGTGCAAACCATCCAGCAAAACTGGCATAACATCAATCTACTGTGTGTGTGTAAGGTAAACATATTCAAATTGACCCTCACTTCAAATGCAGCACTTCAAATGTCAGCACCACCATTGAATACACAAAAACTACCCCTGATGTGGACCCCGACAACGCTCTAAGAGATTTTAAAACCTGTAGCCTTTTACCCCACACACGCAAAAATACTCATTTCCATAGTTTTTCTGTTTTTATGTTACCATGCGTTCTTTGATTTGTTCGATTTGCATGATGGGATTTCTGTGTCACTTCAACCTCTTTTGTCCATTCTATCTTGACACAATTGGGTACATACGTGTATGAGAATTACAGCAAACAAATGTACATACTACTTACTTTTGTAACATTAAATTATCTAAATTCTGACATTTCAATAACAAACACTCAACTGTGACTCCAAGAATGTTACTTTCTGTAACACCAAACAAATGTTAATGGATCAAAGTGACCCTTGACATTAAAATGAACTGACAGTACACATTTACACACAAACATTCACATGTAGTATAGTTTAAAATCCAGAGAGAGAGAGAGACTTGTTGCCATGGTGACACACCCCATGTGTACGAGCGAGGTGAATAAATGACCTTGACAAGTCAGATGTCTATCTGCCTATTCAAGAACACACACACACACACACACACACACACACACACACACACATTTGACTTGACACTCCTTATAAGACAACTTCAAAGAAAGGTAGATAGTAAGGTAGAAACTAATAGAAAGGGAAAGTGACATCAACAGACACAATGACAAAGAAGAGTGAGAAAGTGCCCGACAAAGAGGGAGATTGACGGAAAAGTTGGCATTTGAATGTGTGTAAAAATAATAATTACTACGACTTTTCAACTAGTAGTCCTACGCATACTTTGCAACAGGTTTAAAGGGCACAAGACTCTGAGGAGAGCAGCATTGGTCAGTTTATTCAGTTGGATGTATTGTAGTTGTAGTCCAGTTGAAAACCACCAGAGCCTCTAAAACAGTCTTATAGCCATTTACTTAGAAAGGTTTTGGGGGCATTTTTATGCCTGTATTACAGTCAGAGAGATATTATCAACTCATAACGTTGGTAGGGTGAATGTGTAAACAAACAGTTTCTTTTACAAAGCAACTATCATTTAGAGTCATCTTTCTGGCGCATGTAAGTCCAATATTCATTTAGCTCTGTATTTGGTCTCGACCAACTCCTGAGGGAAATATCTGAGTCTTGAGCTGATAAATGTTCCACTATGTCCACCAGCTAGTCTCTAACTGTGTCTGTCTGCGGTTTGGTACTGGGCAGGTAGTGCTGAGGACTGCTGCCTGCTGCAGCCACAAAAAGGATGCTATGAGAGCAGTGAGGTTGAACCAAAATAGTAAAATTCAACTCATGAAATTGGTTTTCTCAGAGACTCACAGTCTCCCCCACACCACGCAGTAAGGAGAGGGGACTTAGACCTAAAAAGTGTGTAGTTCACTGACGTTGCATAATTGTAAAAGTTGTGTAACGGTTACTCTATGCTATGATTTTGGGGTCAGCGATGTATAAAGTATTTCACAGTTAATATATGCTTGATCAAATCCTGCAATATGATATGAGGTGTACTTCAAATCTGAGAAGTGAGTAGTTTCTTCAAGCTCTGTGGCTCATGCGCAGTGTAATGTGCAGTAAAACATGTAGGCAGAAAACAGCATCCTCCATTGAAGAACGAAAGCAACAGCAAAACCAAAAAAGAACAGTATAACATTTGCAAGTGAACATGGACATGCACCACGGACATGATGCATGGACATGATCCAAATGCTGGTGCCATGAGCACCAGCTGGTGCTCATTTAGAACCCTGACTGCAGAAATAGTAATATTGAGAGGGAAGAATAAAACACATCATTTTCATTGTTCTCCTAATTCTCTCCTCCATTACTCCGTCTTTGTTTTTGTTTGTTTCTGTTTTCTCTCTTGAGCAACATCTGCCTGACCCCTAAACCCTTTAACGTTTGATTAAGTGACACTCCCAAGGCTCTTAACTCGCTGGCACTTTGTCTCATTTACTTCTTTCACTCAATTGATGTTAATATTCCTACTCGCAGTTAGTAAAGACTCCGTAAAAGTCTGTTTGTGCAATCCTCTGCCTTCCACCATAAATCTGTGTAACATTTGCATTTTGTTCTTATTGCATCTAAAGCCACATCTTCGAGATAAAGTGAACATTTATTACAGCGGAGGCAGGAAAAACAAAGTGCTTTAAATTAATCAAACCTGCAGAAAAAGTAACATAAAAAACTAATTTGTTTTTTCCTTAGCCTTTTGACAGAGCTTTTGTAATCATGCTAATTTCTCATTTTACACCTCTCGGTTTACCTTTTTGGCTTTGTATTTTAGTTGTAGTCCTAATTCAGAATGTGTTTGCCCTCACCAAAAAGGCACTAATAAAATCACATGTGTAGATTAAAGGAATGTGTCCTTAACCTGTGCTATATTTAACTTCAGATGTACGTACAACTATGTAATGCTTTGTGAATCTAAACTTTTCACCTTTAGCTTTAAACTAGATGTAATACTTTGTTTTGAAAGTGCTGTAACTCAGTTGGGTTGTAGTAGTGCTGCTGCTGTGGTGGCAGCGTTTCTACACAAATTGGAGTAATGAAGGATTCAATTGCTAACCTACTTGCAAATGTTTGATGGGTAACCTTAGCTACTGTACTATCAAAATGCCTCAAACAAGAGATGTCATTTACTCTAGCCTGAATGAACATAAACTCTTCTTGCACCTTCAACAGCTGCCAAACTGTCCTTTGGTTTTACTTGAGATTTAAACCTTTAAAATGATAGCAGCTGCTCTGAAAGCTTTTTTCAGATTTCACCCAATGCCCTGCTTTGTTTCATATTTGTAAACTGTGGCAAGGACTTTGAAAATTGTGATTTCAAGTTTAAAGAATTATTCCCACCAAAATAAAACTGATCAGAAGCACTATTTCTAACATAATGTGCTTATTTTGTTCAAAGAGCCAGTAAATATGTGTTGTACATACAGTATAATTCTAGTCTTTGACATTGTATTCAGTTTAAGGTCTAGCTTTATTGGTATTAATTATTTATGCAAAAATTTAAAAAATGCAACAATTGTTTTGGCAGACCAGCTGGGAAAAGGGGATGATGCATACATCTTTGGCATTTCAGAAACATATTGTTTTTGGACAGAAACTCTACAAAGAATGGGGTCAATGTAATGGTGATGAGTGAGATCCTTTTAATTAGTTAAAAGTTTTTGTGTGACCGTTTCCTTAAGCTTCCCACTAAATGATAAGGTGAGCAATGCACAACACAGTTATAACTTATTACTGTGGTGTTGGATGTTGTGAGGTCATTTTGTAACAGATGGATTTTATATACATGATCCAGTGGAGATAACTAAAAAGGCTCAGAGATGTGTAAATGCTTTAAAAATAGGTGCTGTTCTTCCTCAAATTTAAAGTGCCCATATTATGAAAAAAACACTTTTGGGGTGTTATTTTGTGTTTCTGGGGCATCCACGTGCATACAATGCTGTTTTGAATAAGAGACGGGTTTCTTCTGCCTTCAGTCTCCGGGTGAGTTGTTAAAAATCTGCACTGCTTTCTACGTCACTAGCCAAGACGAGGTGTCTAACCGCATTCTAGCTCGTTCTCAATGGCAAACCACTGCTATACCACACACTAGTTCACCATAATCTATAAAAGACCTACTTCCATGTCCCTGTTCTGCAGGTATTCCACAAGTGCACCCTCGTTTAGAAGAAGTCTCCCGGCTAATCCTGCCTTATACTGACCAAAGTTGGAAAATCAGTAGCTAGCTGATGTTATCATTACCTAGCTACTTCACATGTGCGGCTCCCAACAAAGATAATAAAGAAGTATGATTTCTCACTCTGTAGCTAAAGCAAAGACTTAAACATACAGGGTAAAAACAGGATCTGCAGTAATGTGCTGAACAACAAAAATATGGTGTTTTTTGAAAATGAAACCATGTAAACCTATTCTGGTACATCCTCAAAATACAACTATGAACCTGATAATGAGCATAATATGGGTGCTTTAAAGCTTTAATGCGTAACATTTTGATAGTAATGAACGTCAGTTCCTCTGGATAGCTATGTTCTGAAGATTTTGTTGTAACTTTTCCCACGCAAATTTTTTTAATACTCCGTGTCCTCCTTGGCTACTAGCAACTGTTTGAGGGAGGGGTGGGGGTGCATGCACAATCACGTAAGGCTTGACGCGCCAACAGTTTTGTTGTCATTACTTAAAATTCCTCATGGGGGTGACAGAAACTATGCACTATAGCGTTTGGGCTGCAGAGGGACAAGTAACAACACCTGCTGTGTCATTCACATTTAATGAACTGAAAGGGATGGCCTTCAAACATGCTACTAAACAATGTAGATAAAAAACAGGTATCCCCTTAATCTCAATGCAGGAGTGACACCCTAACTCCGACCTCCATTTTCAGCCTTGTCTTATCCTTGGTGGACTGCAGTGCAAATGATCCAAACAAGATTGTGCTGTTTGCTCAGAACAAGCCGTTCCTGGATGAATCAAAGTTGGATAAAGGGGAACATTATCTTTAAGAATTCATGTATGTGTTTCATGTCACAAATAATATTTTAGTTAATATTTATGGACAGAATCAATTCTGACCCAGATAAAGGAACCAGAGAAATGAAACCATATTCTACACCACACATAATCAGTGTGACGCTAAGTTTGTGGTAGTACACAAAATAGTTTGTTGTGATCGTGTCTGAACAAGATAATGTGCTGCAATCCTCAGTGCTCTGTCAAACTACCAGCAATAACTCCATTAGTATAGCCTCTTTCTAAAACATTGCCAAATGTCTTGCAATCCAGACAAACAAAAGGCTGACACTCATAGCCTATTTGTCGTGTTTTGTTCCTGTTCAGGAGGCTGAGTTGTGTATTGTTTTTTATGTCTTCTCTCTCTCTCTCTCTCTTTCTTCAGCTTGCCCTCAGGGTACCTTTAAGTCGTTTCAGGGGGCAGGGTTATGTCAGCAATGTCCGCTCAACAGTCGCTCCACCATCGAGGCTGCCACCATCTGCAGTTGTCGCAACGGCTATTACCGTGGAGACATGGACAAACCAGAGGACGTGTGCACCAGTGAGTCGGTCTTACTCAGTCAAACACACACACGCAAACAAAAATACATACTCTATAAACCTCTCAGTGATGTAGCTGACTATGGTCATGCAGGGCTGTAGTCAAGACCACCTTTGTCGAGTCCAAGACAAGTTCAAGACCAGAACTAGTCAAGACCAAGACAAGACAGAGTCCAAAAAGATTTGAGTCAGAGTCAAGGCTGAGTCCAGGACCAAAAAAAAATGTCTTGGTGATTTCTATAACCACATTTGATTATGGCAGAATTGGCTGACATCTTTGTTTGTTACTGTATAGTGTGTGTTCAGGTGGCCAGTGTTTCACTTTCCCTCCAATATTATTATAAACATAATAAAGACACCTGGACTCAGTCAAGTCCAAAAGCCATATTTGGCAAGACCAGTGGCAAAGGCTGAAACCAAGTCCAAGTCCAAATACCAGCAAGTCAGAGACTATAGAAAAACCTGTCTTGTGTCTGGACAGCCCTGTGGTAATTTTTTAGGGGCAGTCTTGTGAAGGCAGACTATTGGACTGAAGTTACCAATAGTTGCATATTACATAAATTAAAGTCCAACATCTGCTTTAATTTACCATTACAACCCTAATTTCATGCGCCTCATTCAGAGCGAGTGTGCCGCAATGTTCCCGTCCTTGTTTGGGGATTTGGGGAGCTGTAAGTAATAACACTGCCAGACTCCTCAGGCTTTCCATTGAAGTGAATATGTGTTTAGTGTGTCGAAGAGGCTATATTGCTATGCAAGACGAGGCACAGAGTTTGAAAAACGCTGCCTCTGTGTTCCACAGAGAGATGGTATAAGTAGGTTGAGACATGAATCATTTTGGACTGTCTCTGTAGCTAGTCTAAAACTGTGAAACTGTGTGTGTGTGTGTGTGTGTGTGCACATCCTGGTGACCTGGATACAGCTTCATGTTTGTTTTAAGGCTAGAAAAGCTCTGATTCATTTAGTGGATCATTATATTTCTGTTTTACATTCATGAATGAATTTGCAACATTCTGCCCGGATAACCAGACCAGAGATGGCGCAAGGGTAGGCAAATTTCTTCTGAAATAGGCAGCCAATGGCAGGCTTATTCCACCAGTCCACATCTTGTGAGTCAGACATGTCATACACGCATAGAACATAGATCGCTTTTTTGACAGTTTCCTATGATTAGATGAAATTAATAGTAGTTCATCTTTTGATTTCATGTAAACATGACTTACTGTATCTATTATCAATCTACTTGGTTTGCTTTGTGCTCACCCTCCCCCCAAACAAACCGCACCGGAAGCAAAACTTTTCAAGAAGTTTTGGTCCCGTTTCCCAGGAGGTTTATTGATAGCTTCCTCTCCTGTCTATATAAACCGAACCAAAAGGTTAAATGCACCAGAGATAGTTGTGAAAGTAGCCTTAGAGGCATAGTCAATGTTGTTGTAAAATAGTGACATAATGATCCATGAAAACATCCATAGAGACAACAAATGAAGTGATTTGTCACTCACAGATTTCATGTCTTAAATTTAAACTTATTATTATTATTAGTAGTAGTAGTAGTAGTAGTAGTAGTAGTCGTAGTAGTTTATGTTGTTGGGGCTACAAGCTGCAATATTTGCAATTAATTTACTGTTTTTGTAATCAAACTCTGTCGCTACTGATCAACTATTGCAATATATTACAGATGGAAAATTAAAAAGGATTTGGCGATGGTGAGGGAACAGTTTCTAGGGTTAACCAATTCTGTCAGCAGAGGAAGCACATGAAAAGCCTTACCTCAAACAAGCGGCAGCACACTCTCGAATTGATGCTGACAGAAGAAGAAAAATCAACTTTCCCAGTGAAAGGGTCTCAGGTGTAAACCTGCTCATCCTACACAGCTTTGGGAATTACCTTGGTACTTTCAATTCAAAGGCAAAAACAAATTGAGTCACAAGTTGTTGTTCTTTTTTTAAACACAACAGAAATGAAGAAAACGAGTGACAACTCTGAAAAAACTGTGGTGTATATATAAGTATGTAATAATAAGGAATAATAATAGGAAGATTCAATTTAAAATCTGATCAGAGGAAGTTAGTAGTAAGTAAGTAAACTTTATTTATATAGCACCTTTCACAGACAAGAAGGGTCACAAAGTGCTTTACAGCAAAAACAAATAAAATAGCAACACATAAAATACTAAGCCACATTGCTAGTTAAAAGCTTGTCTAAAAAGATGTGTCTTCAGGTGTTTTTAAATGTTTCCACATAATCCAAAGCTTGCAAGGCTAAAGGGAGACAGTTCCAGAGCCTTGGAGCCACCAGAAAAGGCACAGTCCCCTCTGGTTTTAAAAGGTGTTCTGGGGACAGTTAATAGGTCTTGGCCTGAAGACCTCAGAGAGAAACCAGAAGTGTGTGCGTGCAATAGATCCTGTATGTAAGCTGGAGCTTGACCATGCAAGGCTCTATAAGTAGTGATTAAAATTTTAAAATGCACTCTAAAACCTACTGGTAGCCAATGAAGAGCATTAAGCACGGGAGTAATGTGTGATCTCCTGCTGGTCTTAGACAAAAGTCTTGCTACTGCGTTCTGTACAACTTGCAATTTGTCCAAGGATGATTTGTTTAAACAAGTGTACAGTACATTGCAATAATCCAAAAGTGAAGAAATAAAAGCATGAACAAGCATCTAATTACTATCGCTGCCAGAGTGGTAGAGACAAAAATTCTGCACAAGGTTTAAATTGGGACAATTGCCCCTTTTCTTACATTTCCGCATTTTAATGTGCATTTGCGGGTTTCATTTTAATCTTTAATTTTAATTTTAATCTGTTTTATTGCTCCCCAATGGGGAAATTACAATTTACACTCTGTGCCCACACTTTGTTAGTTTCACACACAGTCCTGAATTACACACACACACATGCTCAGGATCTATACATGCACTAATGGAGAGATGTCAGAGTGAGTGGGCTGCCAGCCGAACCAGCACCCTGAGCGGTTGGGGGGGTACAGTGCCTTGCTCAAGAGCACCAAGGAGGTGAAGTGGCATCTCTACAGCCACATATTCACACTCCGTACTTTTTGGTCCATACGGGTTCCCAACCCAACTCCCTACAGACTGAGCTACAATATCTGTGTCAATTATAATAATAATAATAATACATTTTATTTAAAGGCGCCTTTCTCGGCACTCAAGGATGCCGATTGTGAGTATATTTATGAATGCTCAGATTCTCTCTCAATAGGGATATTTCTAAGATGGTGCTGCTTTAAATTTTCAACCTGTCACTGATTGTTAGCACGTTGATTCTGCAGCCAGGCTATAATACACACATACATACTGTATGAATATTCCACAGGGCCATCTCAGACGTTTCATAGGACTCTGAAGATTAAACATATTTCGACATGTAGTAGGAGTGTGTCTGTGTGTGTGGCAAAGGGGTTTTGATGTGTGAATAGTCAAGGACAAGTGAACGTGCTAGGTTTAACCTTGTGAAAACTCTGGGTGTGCTTTTAGGACTCAAAAGAACACGTTAAAAGCCCAAGTTTTTTCTTGGATCAAAAAGATGAGCTGACAGAAAAGAGAGAGAGAACCAGCAAGAGAGAGAAGTTGGCCGACCAAAGAGTGACAGGAAAAACTATTCTCTTGCTGGCAGTGAGCTGTTAGGTCACCTTCTGTCTGTTAGAGACAAGAGTTGGCTGAATTCCCGACATCTGTACCAGCAATACTGGTTGGAAACTGCAACTGGCAGTTCAATTTCAATTTGATTTTATTTATAGTTTCAAATCATAACAGAAGTTATCTCAGGACACTTTACAGATAGAGTAGGTTCAGGACATGCTGCAATTTACAGAGACCCAACAATTCTTTCAAGAGGAAAACTTTTAACAGGCAGAAACCTTGAAAAGAGCTTGGCTCTAGGTGGGCGGTCATCTGTCTCGTTCAGTTAGGCAATGATGTCCTCATATTCACTGGTCAGTGTGCAGAAAAGTTCTTTCTTGACATGGGAACTCACTCTAAGTTAAGATATATGATTTGTCTCTTTTTCTGTGGCCGTGAGTGTTTACCTCTGTCCGTACTTTAATGTAGATTATAATCCTGGCAAACAAGGTGAAGCAAAGGTTCTTCTAATGACGTTCTAATAAAGTTCCTTTCTGTCTTAACCTCCTCATTGTCTTTCTCTAGGTGTTCCTTCAGCTCCGCGCAACGTAGTCTCAGTCGTCAACCAGACATCGGTGCAGCTGGAGTGGCACCCCCCACGTGAAACCGGGCACCGGGACGACATGTCATACAACGTTTTGTGCCGCCGGTGCCACAGCAGCGAGCGCCGGGCATGTCAGCCATGTGACGACAGCGTAGTATTCGTTTCAGACAAGCAAGGGTTAAAGGAAACGAGGGTGGAGATCAGCAAGCTGCGGGCCCACACACCTTACACCTTCGAAATACAGGTTTGTCTACTGAGCAGGGAGAAGTTTATTCAGCATGTTGTTTAGTGTTGTAAAAATATCTTTATTTTTAGTATCACAAGCTAACTGTTTTTAGGCTTGAGAGGTGTCTTGAAAAATAGTTTTTCCTTTCTGTTGTTATACAGTTGATGGATATCGATGGCTACCCAGAATCACATCAGAAAATGTATCCAAAGTGTATCAAAGATCTTTAAGAAACCTCACATCCACTGCTTTTCTGCTGATTTATACAGAGTTTCTTCACAACATTCATGGCTACATACATGATTCTTCATAACACTGTTGCCTCCTCATAGCTCTAAAGCTATGCAGCAGGCACAGTACTGACAAAGAGACCATGCCACTCCTCAAGGTTGTCATTGGAATCTATTGTGACTGTGAATACAGCTGCTACCCTCCACAAAGAAGCAAGTAACTGCCCTTACAAAGCCACCTTAAAAGCCAACAGACGTAGCGTATTTCAGCAGAGAATTTCTTTAATAATTCACACCACTAGTTACACAATGTTCAAGACACTTACATTAAAATTTAACTTTTTACAAAGTCGTATTACTGTTAACAATATAAAGTTTCCCCTCAAAAATGTAGTTATACTGACTGAAAACAACCTTGGCGCTTAGTGTGTTGTCAACTCTTAATATGCAAAAAACTGCTATATTCACTGTGGTGCTCAAGGTTACTAAGGCAACATAGACGCTCGCCGACATGGAGGCTTTTATGCACAATTTCCAGTTATGTCATGTTCTCTCAAACCACAAGGCCACCCTGATACCTATAAAGCCACCATGATGGTGGACCCTCAATCTTCTTCTATTGGCCGCCTTTACCGTCAAGGCTGGTTGTCTAAATAAAGGTCATCTGCATTTTAATAGTTAAAGGAAGGAAGAGTGTTACCTTCTTTCCCCATTCAGTCCTCGGATGTGAAATCTCATCTAATCTAAATGTGGCCAACTCTTTGTTAAAGTCCAGTGAACCTATTAATAATAAAATAAGATTTTTGTAGGAATACATCGCATGGTTTATGATTGTTTTCTAAATGAAAAAAAAAAAGTTTTTTAATATTATTCAATAGTGTGGCCTATCCATTTTAAAAGCAGTCTGTTGGACAGATGGACAAATCAATAATGATGTATGAATGAACGTCCAAAACACTGACCTGATAGTGAAAGTATTGATTGTAATTTGATGTGTTTACTGAAGGCAGCCACCATTAAAGACAGAGCTGAATATCCATTGAGATATCCATCTATTTCTTTCTCCATCCATCCATTTTTTTGACAAAACTGTCATTTTTTAATCCTCAGAAACTCAAAAAAAAAAGAAAAGTGAAATGATAAAGAAACAAACAGAACTATATAGAACTGGAGAATTGGAGTAAGCCATTAAGCTAGCGTCACTAATTACCATGCCTTTGTTTAATGATTTGCTGTGACTGAAGACATTGATTCAACCGTCAAAATGATTAACTGAGCTCATGACAAACAATATGTGGCAGCTAATTAGGCGGTGTTTAAAACACACTCAGAACCTGTTAATTGTGTCTTTGTTGGTGAGATGAGAAAGATGGTGAGACTTTACCTTCAAAAAATCACCGAAATGAAACCATGTCCTTGTTGCTGATAATTGACTGTGTGTTGAATTCCTTCCCTGAACAGTGATTGTCCAATAATAGCTTAGCAACCGTAACTCAGCAAGGAAGTTCTTGATACACTCTATATACATAGGCTTGACAGGCCTAACAACAGTAGCTATAGGGGTTAATGTCTGTAAGGTGGAATAGCTGACCATTACACTTTTTACTCTACAGGCAGTAAACGGAGTCTCCAACAAGAGCCCTTATCCCGCCCAGCAACTGTCAATCAACATTACAACCAATCAGGCTGGTGAGTGGGGAGTGCAAAAGCTGTGTGTGTGTGTGTGTGTGTGTGTCTGTGTGTGTAACCATACCCTGGGGCACAGTGGATTAAGCAAGGGAGGAATGGCTAGGGGGATAAAGGAAATTGAGCTACGGCTTTTTAATTCATAAAACATTTTATAAACTTGTCATTTCTCTCCCTCTGTCTCCCTTTCTCTGCTCCCTTCTCTGTCTTCCCTGCACATCCACAGCTTTCGTCCTCTTTTCCCTATTTCCCTCTGCCTCTCTCTCTGTTCTCCTTTTCTTGCCTTTATCCCCTCCCTGCCCTCCCCTCGCTCTGTCTCTGACAGTGTAATTCTTAAAGACTATAAAGTGAGCAGAGTTACTGCTTCATCAATACTTTATAGAGACAGACACAAGTGATATTTCCACCGTTACCCAGATTTAGATTTAAAGGCTGCTTTGCTCAGATGGAAAACACATCATTTACCTCATCTAGAGCAACCCAGGGTCATTCCTAATCGAAACATGATCCACTGTCACCGTGCCGCTTTCTGAGCGTTACCGCTGCCGGATGCAAAACTCTCTTATCCCTGAAATCTTTTAGTACTCAACAAAAACTGATTTATTTTCAGGTTGACTGCACTGAGGGGTTTAAATTATGCAATAGGTTTTAGCGTATTTCATGGGACCTTAGGTTATGAAACTCACATAATATATAGAGAACCCTGTCAAATGTCAATTGTGTCAATATTAAAAATGACTGAGGTTTTTAGGTGACAGCTAGCTCATGCTGTTAAATTATGGCTACAGAGGAAGTATTTGGCGCATGAAGTATCACAGCATTTACTGAGGATCATTGCAGTCCTCTGATGTCCTGATAAGTCAGTTGTGTAAGATGCATACCTTCTGAATACATTTGAGTTCCTTCTTCTCTTTACTGTATGTGCTGTCAAGTGAAGTACAAATGATGAAAACCATCTCATAAAAAGATCTGGGAGGCAGAACCATGAAATACCTTATAGCCAAGAGCTTCTGGTTTGTAAAATTATGGGTAAAAATGCATTGCAGTCATAACTCTTTGTTCCCCATCAGTGACAAGTGCAGTAATTTGTTTTCATGAGCCTGGATGAGGAAACATTTTTCTCCTTTGGGTGTAAATAATCCTTGGCAATATGTCATTACATGAGACACTATATTTCCATATTTATGGAGTTTAAGCATGCTTGCTACTCTCTTAACTGCATAATTGATTGTGTATACTTGTGTGTCTGTGTGTGTGTGTGGGTGTGGGTGTGCATGTGTGCGTGCTTTAACAGCTCCCTCTGTAGTTCCCATAATGCACCAAGTGAGCTCAACAAGCCGCAGTTTCTCGTTGTCATGGCCACCGCCCGAACAGCCCAACGGAATTATCCTCGACTACGAGATACGATACTTTGACAAGGTAGAGTGGGATGATAAATGTGTGTGTGTGTGTGTGTGTGTGCACGTGAGTGCGTGCGTGCGTGAGTGCGTGTCTGTCTCTATCATAGACTCTGTTGTGGTCACAGACAGTAATCTATTAGAGTCGATCAAACAGGGGAATCAATATCTAAACTACATCTAAGTCATCTATTACTGAGAAGCAGCAACAGTCTCACTGCTTCTCAAATACTTGAGCTTATAAGTAATACTCCTGCACACTGTCTCACTATAGCTGGAATGTTTACTTTGGGTTTTTAGGTAGACTATATGGGAAAGAAGTCAGAGCAGTTTATTATTTACTCATAGATAAATTGGTAAACCAATCAGAGGACTACAAAAATGAGGTCAGTTGGTGAATGAAACACCTTGAGGAAATATACCGATTGCCAAGGTATTTAGATAAAGAAGGTTTTTTTATTAAAGATTTGTTTAACATTTTGGGAAAAACTAGTCTTTCAGTTGCTGCCCTCCGGAGCACTTATCATGATTCAGGTATACATGGATATTTTTTATTTTTTATTTTTTAGCTATTGAAGCAAATAACTAAAAATATTAACTGACTACAGTAATGCCCACTGTTATACATTATCATTACACATGCACATGCAAAACAGTGACACTATAAGTGTGTTTACACAGTCACGAGTATGCCGGTAATGATTGGGTTTTTGAAGTATCCCGTTTTTGTGTTTGAACATGTGGACACCATATCCCAATTTCAGAAACCAGAATATGCTAGCTGGAGTATTCCAAAAGATACCGGCCGGGAAGCTGTTGCATGCATACATCATATTCCAAAATCTATCTATAAATTGCAGGAATGTCTGTCTGTGTGTGTTATACACATATCTCTCGGCCCGTTAGTCCAATGGATTTCAAACGTAAGAGGTGTCTTGCTACAGGCACGGGTACGTGCAGTGCCAAGATTGATATGGTTTGGATTAGAAATGCAAAAGATATTGTCAAATACTGTATATACCGGTAAAAGAAGCACACATTGGCTTTTTACGCTCTAACCGCTGGCCATTCCCTCTCTCACACTGCTCACTGAATGAGCACAGCCCCGGATTTTGCTGCTTTGGCAGCTACAATGTGAAATACACCTCAGACCCATAAAAATGTGTAAAGAAGACTTTGAATAAACAAACGATAATTCTCGAATTTAAGGACGTTTCAGAATCCCACACGTTCAAAGTACAACCAGCTTCAGACAACAAGTGGCAAACAGAGTGGGATGCCACTTAAAGGCTACAGCTTTCAATGTTAGCTACATGATTGATGGTTGTACCAAACTAACTTTTCTTCACTTTCCTGGAGCCCCAGCGGATAGCTGAAAGGAAAATTGCAACTGTAAAAAAAGGAGCTATACTTTTCCATGTCTGTTTTTTTGCTAAGAGGAAACTCAATAAAAAGCCATTGTCACCACTAAATAAAACCAAAAGCCAGACACTATATAGTATTAAGTTGCTATGAGCTGTAGTCTACATTCACCACTTTTAACCAGGCAGAATATATCATCTCGGAGATTATTCCTTCACAGCGCTGTGCAAGGCGTGGAAATCTCAGAGCTGAACCGGGCAGACACAGCACTTTTCATCAGACTCACCCCAGGTTAATTAAGTTTACTGCTAACTAATAACATTACCATCGCCAAAATACCCCCGCGAATCAAATCCCCTACTTCACTGTTAGCTGTCAAGCCACTAAACCTGTATGGAAATGAACTCTGCTGAAATGTTAAATTAGTTAATGATCATACAACACGAGACAACACCGCCTTTCTCTCTCTCTCTCTCTTTCTCTCTCTCTGCACACACACAGGCCGGGTGGGTAGCGGACTGCCATGGGTCCATGAGGCTAATGTCTGATTACTCCACACTTCCATTGTGATATTTTGTGATTACATTCTTAATCTGCAACGTTCCCTGCCAGGGGAATCAGTAAGTTAGTACTAGGGTATATAGTAGAGTTCCATATTAAGTGGTTTGGGGTCCTTCTGTAAGTAGTTTTGGGCTACAATTTGGTTTTGGTGAATTCCACAAGCGGCACACACACACGCCAAGCAATCGGCCCGTTCCAAACAGGCATATTTTCAACTGGCACTGCACTAGTATTATCAAAACCAGGATAAGCCTTATAACCAGAAAACCCATGTGTAAACACACTACATGACAGATGAGTGTGTGAGTGTGTTAGATGTGTTTGTTTTGTTTGTATGTGTCCATTCACCACAATGTCTCTCAAAAGAATAATGATTAATCAATAATTTATTATTCTTGTATATTCCTATTGTTATTATAATAAATGTAATATATCACTTCCTGTCACCTACCACAAGTACTAATGGTTACTAAAAAAATCATTATTATTATCATTAGTAGTTCAGAGACTGGCATGTGTTCAATGCTGCTCCTTATAGACATGACATGATGAATAATGAAAGGCAACTAAAGGCGGAAACGTGCTGACATGCTTCTTAGATATATAATTTGTGACATTGATGTATGTTCTCTCTCACTTGTGCTCGGCATGTGTAAAAGTGATGAGTTTGTGCATCTTTTATACAATATTATTTCCTAATAAGTCTGGATTGATCTTAGAGCCACAGTGAATATTTCATGGAGCCTGTTGTCATACTGACAGGGTTTTACAGTGATACAGTACCTCTCTTTATTCCAGTGATTTTAATCATGCAGCTAAAATGAGCGTTGGGATCCCGTCAAACTGTAAGACTACATCAATTTTTCAAAGTTTCTTCCATGAACAACCGATGTAGTTTGTGGGCCTGTAGTTTCATAAGCTGTAACAAACAATGTGGAATCAATTAAAATCTGTGGGCTCTGGAAGATCCAATTAAACCCGTTTAATTGGTCAAGTAACTCATCTTGTGTGTCGTGTGCACACCACTCGTCGCTTTGATTGTTAGAAGAAACAGAGCCTCATGGACAGTGATATAGACAAACATAAATTAGACCAAAACAAAAGGGGAAAAAACTACTGTCACCATCCTAGTTAAATTATTAATTATATGTTACGATTGCAGGAGCTAAATCTACATTTTTATATCCATTCTATATGAACATAATCACATCACAAGACTTTTTAATTTTCTCAATATAATGAGAAGTTTTTACAGCTTGCATGCAGTATTTCACTTTAGGCTCTTCATGGTGATGACATTCCAAGTCATATGGTGAGGAATGTGACAGTGTTTGTGGATTGCAGTTGCTTATATTGCTGAATTGTTCATTGGGTGAACTTATTTCCAAGATTCTTCTCCCCTTAGCTCACTGTTTATGTGGCCTTCAAGTCTCTCTGTGGACTTTGATGTCTTGATATGTGCCAGAAGACATCACAGACCACCATTTTTTATACGTACCTTCATTTATGAAGGTTAAGTCTTTCTTCCCAAAGAGATGGACTCACCACACCGCATCTCTGCAGGAAACAGTCCATTCATCAAGGCTTGGATGTTGAATGTCTGTTCCAGGCAGTTGAGGTTGAATGCAAACAAGAGATATTATTTGTATACTCTTTGCCATCGCCAATGATCAGCAGTAGGCCTGCATGATTCGGGGAAAAATGAATCATGATTTTTTTAGCTTAGAATTGATATCACGATTCTATGCCACAATTTTTTTTTCTCACAGTTTAATGTTAATTGCACACATGAACCATGACAAAACAAAAAGAATTGGCAGTACTAAACATAGATTTTCTTTTGGCACCTAATCACCTTAATCACCACAAGCCTGTAAACATAGAGGCTTCAATGAAGAGAAGGGATCACATCGCAGCGCTTGGGAGCACTTTAAAATCTATTTTATACAGTCTATGTTTAAAACTCACAGAAGAAAGTAATGTTTGTGAAGCAGTCGGCTCTCGTAAAATTAAATGAGAATCCAATCATAAAAAAAAAACGTTAAGAGTTAAAATTTAAACGTTAAAAAGTATATTGTGAACAGGGTGAATTGAGATTGCGATTTTATAACAATTAATCGTGCAGGCCTAATCAGCATATATACTAATGGACAGAAAAGGTGCTTATTGAGAAGTGCCATCATGTCCTTTAACCAAACTCATTGGTAGTTGGCTTTATCCTTCCCACTCTGCACCATTGTGCAAGAGGCATTTCCACCACTTTTCCATCCAACCATTTTTTTTCTGCTTATCTGGGGCTGGTCAAAGTTGTCCAGATCTACCTCTTCCCAGCAACGTCTTCCTGGGACATCCCGAGGCTTTCCCAAGCCAGATGAGATATACAATCCCTCTAGCATGTTCTGTTTTTTCTCCGTGGGCCTCCTACCAGTTTGACCTGCCAAGAAAAGACAACCTCAAAGATGAGGTGCCCAGGATCCATCCTTATCAGATGCCCAAACCATCTCAACTGGCTCCTTATTGTCAGTGTTAATAAAAAAAAGTGAATGTGATGATAAACAATGCCATTCCACTGCTTTTTGCTGTTTGTCAAGACCTGTGTATCTCCCAAGCTAAATCACTTAAAGACAAGAAGACCAAAGCACCAATGTATTCTTTAGTGGCTGCTGCTGAAGTCAAAACTCCTACTACTCTTCTCTGTGAGGCCGTTTGTCTGAAGCAGTCAAGCCTCCAGCTGTTCTGTAGTGGACAAGGTCCGAACGTGTATGACCTAGCAGACTGAGGCACAAAACAATTCACTGCCAGAGTCCAATGATCAAACTAGCCTGCATAAAGAATGTCAAACCCGGGGCACCAATAAGGGCCTTTGATTCAAGGGTGAAACTTGCAGGACCTGATTGCTTTCTCATCAAAGGGTGCTGCTCCAGGACAGAAAGAGACTCCAAAGAAAGGACAAACTGTGGCTGCATATCTTCTTTTTTTTGTAATTCAGTCAGTGGTAAGCAATGCGTTTGGAGGCTGAAAGCTAAATTAAAAGCTTATCTATCACCCAAAGCTAAACATAAGAAAATCCTCATCTTTTCTGAAGCTGAACCAACAACTGCCAAAACAGAAAGACTTTCACTGCAGACCGATTTTAAAAAAACAAAGAGCAAAGCACCTACAAGGGATTTTGTGAGATACACCAAATAGAACAAGTTGCCTCCACAGCTCATATTTGATTTCTTGCCATTTAGCTATCCTTTTCACACAACTGAAGAAAATAGTTGTTGGCATGTTTTTGGGATACCACTGCTAGTCTCTGCACTCAATTTCTTTCTTTTTAATACATACTGTCAGCGAGTTTGTGCCGCCATAACTCACTACAATTTTGAGATGCATTCATAACAACAAACTGTAAATGCTCCAGACTGTTGTCAACGCTCTTTCTTATCTATTCTCCTTGATGAAGACACTCAGGTACACTCCTAAAGTCCATGACTCCAGAGGGCTAGCTTACAGATTTCAATTTTCCAGCACGATATAGTGTATTGCTATAATTTCACTACACTGCACAAGGAAAGGAGTGTGTGTAATTTTTACTAAACTAAATACAGCACTGACACAACTGTTCATTATATACTGTATGTTCTTATTGTAAACTATTACTACTTAGTTTTCTTTAATGGATTGATGGTTTTGATAAATATTCAGCTTTCAACAAAATCAAGAAATAATGTATGTATGCTGGTATATGCATTAAGTATGTACAATATAATCTTATCCTACAAAGGTATCCTACAAAAATTATGTCATTATTACCTCACTTATGTTTGCTTTTTTTATTCAGACTAGGCTCTTTCTTGTGTTACTCACACAATTTAAAAAAGCTACTAAAATGGTCAACACATGCCAATCCAGTGATAATAAAAGCTGGGTTCTAAAAATCCTTATTAATGATTTTCTTTCATGGAATACAATTTTTTTTAATGGTAAATAAGTGAAATGCAATTTTGCCCTCATCAGAATGCAGTTCATGTGCGGTCCAAAAAGAAATATTGCAGAACTGGCTGTAGTTCAAATATTAAGTGTTTAACAGCGGCATGTGTTTTTGTTGATTTTAAGTGGTTAATAAAATCTTGACATTTCTTGACATTTAACCTTTTGTGATCATGCAAATGGTGACCGTTCTTGATTATAGTAGTGGGACATTGTTTTACTGCCGCAGCACCTCTTAGGAAGGAGCTGAGGTGGAACATATTTTAGAAGACATTGAACATATAGTGTTCAGTAAAAGCCACTGGAATAAAACAGCACCTCATGACATTATGTCAGCCAAACCATATGTCAATATGAATATGGCAAAGTTGTACTTTACTCGTAAAGATAACTGCACTGGCATCACAGAGTCAACACTTATGACAATGCCATAGTTTTTAAGTGAAGCTGTTGGTTGAAAACTGCATTTAAAGAATGATAACATTATTTTAATGCTTGAGAGGCTGTCTGAATCTATAAGAAACTGTACACAATAAAATAGGAAACCATCTTAAAGGCTCACGCTGCCAGTGATAATTAAGATTAACATACAACAGCACAAATACATCTCAAGAGGCGGGGGTGCTGCACCTGGGGACGGGGGTGCTTCTTCCCAAAGTTTGGGTAAGAATGAATTTCCAGGGAAAGATAGAGAATAGCAGAGACAGAAAGAGAAAGTTGAGATTCTGCCTCTCGGAGAGCAATTAGAGTGAGTTTAGGACAGAGTGAGAAGAACTGAACTCACTGAGAGATGTACTCGAGCTGCAGTCTGACAGTCACAGATAAAACACTTACTTTGTCAAAATCAGGGCAGCGACTTTACTCAAAGCGTGCCTTATTTGCTGCTGCCTTTTGCTTTAACATTATTTAATATGGAAGCCAATTAAGACCCGTAATCAAAAGCTGGCAGTTAGGTTCTTTCATTGTTTCGTCTTTTCATTTTTCTACCTTGATGCATATCTTAAGACTGGAGGAATACTGCATATACACTGTAGACAAGCCATTCACATAAAGCATCTAATTTTAGCTCATGGCTTTAAGTGTAGAAGTCCTCGGGGAGTAGTTTGATAAGCCTGGAGAGAGAGAAATGACAGTTTTTTTTCTCACCAGACAGCTGTACTCCCCCCCCACACACACACACCCACACCTCTTCCCCTCGTAGCCAATAGCCACTCTATAGATAATGACGTTTTAATATTGTAAATTTGATATGGCACAGGGAGGCAGAATTTTCCACCACTACTTATCTCTGGCTTCCAGACCTTCCCAGATGGGTTGCCCCCTAACCTTTTCACTGTGGCAAGCCTAGAGCCCCCCCTACACACACTCACATTGACACCCCCAAATCCAAACCTCACCCTGACACAATACCCCCATTTCTCTCTTATTCTCTCCCAGGTTTTTAACACTGCCAACTCTGTGGTTGCCCATGGGCCGTGTACTAATTATGACAGTAGGAATCTAGCTTGTCATAATACAATATATCAATTGTGCAGTCCAAATAAATTAGACCCTAATGATGTTAAATACAAATCAAATCCTAATCAAAGTACTGTGGGTTGACAGGAATAACACTAATACATGACAGAAGACAACTCATTTCATAATAGTAACAATTGGATAGCCACAAGGAACAACAAAAGGGGTTCAAGACAATCCCCGGCTCACACTCAATTCAAATCATCTTGAACCCCTTTTTTATTCCTGTTTGTGCCCTTTTTTGATAAGCCTCTTTCTTCTGCTCTCTTTCCACCATCAAATCTTAACCTCCTCCATGCTCTTTTCCCTCCTGAACTCTCCTCTTCAAGACTCTGATCTCTCTTCTTCTTCTATTTGCTCTGCTGTCGATCCCTCCCCCTCCTTCATCCTCGCGGCATGATTCCCTCCCCCATCCTTTCATGCCATCACCAAACCATATCTGTCGTTCTCTCTGGACCATTTGGATCTTGCTGCAGTAAAACCTTTTTATCTGAAAGAAATGGGTGAGAGGAAGTCGGCGTAAAAAGATAGAGGTCAAAGGGTGTAGCCTTGGGTTTATAAGATAGGTGTGATGCCTAATTCCGTCAGAAAAATGACTGGATGGAAAGAGCCCCAAATGCTCTGCTAGACCTTTCTTTAATCTTTTCTAACTAATTAACTGCATCATCACTTTGTTGTTGTTTGAAGGCAATGGAGGTAAGAATGGGTCAGAGTCAAAGAGCAAGAAGTCAAAGAGAAAGAGGTTGTTTTTTTTCACAAAATATGAAAAATGTATTTGTGGATAAAATGACTGACTGAAAAGAAAACACTATTTTTTCAACTCTAGTGGTGTCTTGCATTGCAAATCGTTTAGGGTTTATGTGCCAAGGCTTTGAATTATGCCCTTTTTTTCTTTTTCTCTGTCACCACTTCAGTAAATGGAATTCTGTTTGTGCTGCACAAAACACGGAATAATTACATTTTGTAAAATGTAATGGCAACGCGTCTTTCCAGAAACAATGACCCAGTATCTCTACATAACAACATAACTGTTCTCACCAAAGCCTGAGGATTATCCTGTGTGAAATGTACAACATTTCTGCAAAGATAACTTGCTGCTATAAATGTAATTTAAAGACAATGGCTAGGTACCACTTATAGAGCAAGTTAACTCCAGACGAAAGTCTTCTTGTTGCTGACCTTCAGTTCAATCAGGAGAGACATGTTTGCAGATATGCAAATAAGGTTTATTGTACAGCTCAACAAAATATACAAAGTCTTTGGCGATTAGACTCGATCGCTATACGAATAGTTTGTATATACAAATATAGGGGTACAGCAGGACAGCAGCGATTAAAAGTTAGGTCTTCCTGAAAGAATTTACGCTGAGCTACATTAGTTTAATTTGAAATCACACATGTCATCGTAGTGATGACTTCCATTTCACTAAAAAATACACGTAGTACCTGTAGGCTTTTACTGTACATTCCTTCAAACCCCTCACTACCTACATGAGTCTGGACGAGCATGGAAGTAAACTGCAACTTGACTGGTTGGCGAAGGCAGTAATTCTATTTTACTGTTGGAAATGGAAAATGACAAAGAATGTGATGAAGACTGGCGTTGTGTGATTAATTCAAACTCAATATGTTGCAGTTACAACATCCTGCCATGCTGTCTGTGGTGACACATTTTGAAAATAGTGAATGTCTCAGTTTGTACTGTAGCATTGGACGAAGTAATCTTCTCTTAGCTGAAGGCCAAAACTGAGTACTAAATTTAGTCTCTCTTAGTCTGGGACTGAAAAAGTGTTATCCTCTCAATATGAAACATATATTCATCTCTCTCTCAACCTCCTCTCTAGTCCCTGTCGTCAGTACTGAACAGTTCAGTGGTCCAGAGTGAAACACCCAATGTTGTTCTGGAGGGTCTGAGGCCGGGGACCGGCTACGTGGTGCAGGTGAGGGCTCGCACTGTGGCCGGCTACGGAGCCTACAGCAAGGAAATGCTCTTCCAAACGCTCACCGACGGTAAGTAGGTGGATGTGTGGGTGGCTGAAGTGTATAAATGTGTGTGTGTGTGCGTGTGTGTGTGTGTGTTTCCAGTCATGTAAAATGAGTTTTGTAAATTTTATTTTGTGTATATTTTCCCTTCTGGAAATGCTTAGTTGTGTGTTTTTGAGAGTCTCAAAAATATGTAAATAATACCTCTATTTTCAATGTGTGTGTGTTTGTGTCTTTGTGTGTGTCTTTCTGGTTGTTTCTGCAGATGAGTATAAGTCAGAGCTAGGACAGCAGCTCTCCCTGATTGCAGGCTCTTTAGTAGGTGGAGTGTGTATCGTCTCATTGGTAGCTATTGCCATCATCTGCACCAGGTAACGCACCCACACATGTACACACACACACACCCATGCCTGCACGCACGCACGCACGCACACACGGACAGACACACACACACACACACACACACACACATTGTGCATTCATTTGTGTCTCACAGGAATATCCAAACTGGTAGAAGTAATATCATGTTACAAATAAGATATACCTTGAATAGTCCAACCAAATGTCCTAAAGCAAGACATTGAACATGTAATGACTTAATAGGATTCAATATGGCTAATCATGTTTCTTTTTTAATCTGGGTATGTAGCTGTATATATTTAAATTTCTTTTAACATGTTTGAAAATCTGATACAAAATCAGATTTGAAGATTATGAAGATAAATTGATATTTAGCCATCAATTACTTACAGAAAGTGACAAGAAGTCATGTAATGACAGGTGTAATCCCCTTTTGCTAGTTTAAAAAATGTGGTTATTTTGTGGAGAGAATTGGGAAAACCCAAAAAATAATTAACCTATTAGCTATAAACTACTAAATATAGTTTTTGTGCAACCATATGCCACGACATACTGTATGCAGACACATTAAATAAGAAATGCCCCTCACCTCCCAGAAACAGCAAGCAACAAACGTGTTTTTCCTGTTTAAAGTATAAGGTGTCTATTTTCGGTGTCGATTTTTGATTTATTTTATTATTTTACAAAAACATTAAAACAGTGTTTTATGTTTCACAAAAAGATGTGATGGACAATTGCCAAAAAACCTTCAGGGGGCATAAAAACAATTTATATAGTATTATGTAAAAAAAAATAAAAATAAAAACAACAACAAATTTCTTTGTATAAAACTGTTTTATGAAATCTTTATAGAGGATCGGGGGGGTGGTCGGCTGCAAACAAAAAACTCCAAAATACTGTTTCTGCTAGAATAATTTGCCCCTTTATCCCCCGCAGAACACCATGAAGCTGCGAGCACACGCTCACACTATCAACACGTGATGCAAAGTGAACACTACTTTGCAAACAAAAACACAAACGCTGTCACTGCTAGAATAATTGTGTCTTTTTATTCCGCCACAGTATACAACAGGGCAACAAGCATTGCACATGCACTCAATACGTGATGCTAAGTAAACACTACTTTAGAGCTCTTACCTTGACACAGGACTGGAGAGCCGTCAGTCCAGGCAGAGCAGCATCAACGTGGCTGGGCGTCCGTACGCGACCCGCAGCAGACTCCGCCAGACCGAGGGACTCCCCGTCTTTTTATTCTTTAGTAAACAAAGGATCGGGTGCGAGCAAAGGACGGCCAATCCCTTACTCTCAGCCCATCCTCTGTGAGCAGGTGTCCTGCTTCGATAGCATGTTTTCGAAACAGGAAGGCCGCTCTCAAAACATGTGAGCTCAACTCGAAACCGTTCCCAACACCCGAGCTCGGTGGCTCTCAAAACATGGAGTAAATAGGTTATACAATTGATAAATGAAACACAAAACAGTGAATACAGCAAAGCAACAGTGTATAAACAAGTTATTTAAGTGACCCACTTAGCTGTTGTCAAAGAACATAATGCAAAATAAACTTTTTCCTCCACAAAAACGATTTAAAATTACATTTAGAGCACAGACCCATATGGAAAATTTAGACAACTTAGGAGCAACAATCTTACTCTCTTTTTAAACTGTTCTTTAGAAACCTCAATGAGTGAAGTGGGAAGACTGTTCCGTATCTTTGACCCTCTGTATAACACACTAAACTGTGTTTGAGTCGTACGAGAGTAAGGAGGCCTAATAAGACAACTACTACGAGTCGGATACTGGTGAAATTCATTATTAAAAGTAAAAATATTACAAAAGTGCTGGGGAAGATCAGTTGACATATTAAATATTCCAGAGTGTATTTCCTTGTTTCCATCCAAAGATGACAGCAGGAAACAAGAGCTGACAAAACAGAGCAGTGACAAGCCACTAAATACTAATGAATTCCTGAAAGACTTTTTCCTTCTCAGAAGCAGACTTTTTTTTTTTTGACGTTCAGGCAGACTATTTATTTTACCGACAACCAATTAGCATTTTTCATTTTGTGTAGCATTTCTGTCTGCTTGCCTCTTTCCTCACAATCTCTCCGTATGTGTTTCTGTCTGCAGAAGAAGGCAGTTGAAAGAGAGTGTGTACGGTGACAAGCTGCAGCAGTACAACGCAGGAGGAGGTACGGCCAGTACTGAAACTTTAAATGAGTTCTACCTTTATACACACACCAAACTTCCAAAACAGGGTTTATTTTCACACTTTCAAATTTTCTCCTCAGATGTGACTCTGATGCCTGACATGTTCAGTGGTCCTACCCCCACTGTGACCTTTCCTACCTTGTCTGAAGGCCATAGTTCACCAGGGGTCAAGATCTACATTGACCCCTTCACCTACGAGGACCCCAACGAGGCTGTCAGGGAGTTTGCCAAGGAAATTGACCCCTCCTGTGTCAAAATAGAGGAAGTCATTGGATCAGGTAGAGATTTTCATAGATTTAGTGTCTTTGACCCTAGGTTCACCCTTAAGCCCAGTTCAGACCAAAGATTTGCGACGCGCCGGTCTGTGATGTTGGTCTGTTACGCCAGTTCACACTTGTGTAGTCTCTTTTTGCCAGACCATCCACATATTGGGTCTGGCTACTCCACACAGCATTCTTGGATGGGAGAACAACATACTCTGTTTTATTGGCATTTCTTTAAACCAATCAAAATCGTCATGGGTGGTGCTAAGTGTCGGACGGATCCACTGTAAAATACTTTAAGAGAAAACTCAGATTGGACAGATCTGGATAGTCTAACTAGCTGTCTCAGTTTACCCTGCAGAGATCTGAGGAGCAGTTAACTATCAGTGTTTAGAATTCCAAAAGAAAGAAAGCAAAACGTTTTATATCTCATATCTCATCTGCAACCTTTCCCTGCGATGTTATTAAATTGCTTGGTCATGTTTCGAATCTTTGGTCTGAACTGGGCTTTACTATCTTCCTCTCTCTCTCTCTCTGTCTCTCTCTCTGTGTTGTTTATGAAAGACAGAAATGTCTTTACAAATGCCTCAAATGAAAAGCCATGATTATTTTATGTGTCAAATATTAATGTGCATTCATTCTGTTTGTGCAAGAGCTTTTGTTCAAGCGTAAGATAATAAAAAACACACAGTCCTTGTTCATATCTACTATTAACTGCTTCAAGGGAAAGCTAGATTAGTAAACCTTGGTTTCCTCTAATGAGTCACTTGAACTGGCAGATACTCGAAAGTAAATTAATCAATTTCTTCAATTGTGCTAGATATTTATGTCAATGAGAAAGATTTGGAAACATGCACTGCCAATTTTATAATTTTGCTTTCTTTTTTCCCCTTTGAAGTCAGGAGACATGTTTTATTCATGCTGAAAACTTTCCCAGCAATACATAAAAACAGTCTTAGTGCATTCTCTTTGGCTATCCGAGCTGAACTGTGAAAGAAATGCTGTGTGATGTTTGGCAAATAGAGAAAGTTGGATGTGAAAGGGAGTCCGAAGGGTAAATGTTTTGGGGAGAAGGAGGTTCAGCTGTCGAAAAATAATGAAACGAAATGAGAACTGAAAATGAGAAAAAAAGGACACGTTTTACATTTTATTTTACTTCTAATCCATAAATAGTACTGAAACTATTTAATACATAAATTGTTACAATGGTGGAGAAGGTTGGACCCAAATGCAGAGATGGCCAGGCAATGTGGTGAGCTTGAATATTTATTAAACAAAAATCTAAACAACAAAAGGTGTCCAGAAAAACAGCAGGCAGGGTTATGCAAAAACGAAGTTACAAAGAATAACAGGAACCACAGGAAAACACAGACACAAAAACAGGCAGGCTAATCCACAGCACTCTGACACGGAAAATACCACAATGATAAGGTAAGACTTGGACCCAGTTTACACGTGCATGGGTATTTTGACAAACTGAGACGTTTTCCTTCGTTTGTACCCTTCGTTATTTGTACACGTGATCGGAGAATTCACCTCTGAAAACGAGTCTTTCTAAAGCCTACGGCCAGAGTGGATATTTTGGAAATCTTCTTTTGCACGTTTGCATGTAAACTGAGACAACTGGAGGTTTAGGAAGCCGAGAAAGTGAGTAAAAGAAGAGAGAGGAAGTTGTTGGTATTTTCGGGATTCTGATTGGCTAACGTGGGCTTGAGCTTCTCATTACACTGCTACATACAGGTTTGGCGTGCTCTTGATGGCATTGATGGCATATATACATACACGGGTATGTGTAAATTAACACTTGTGTACTGTGTTATTTTTGAAACCGGAGAAGTTGAAATGTCGATTTATGAAAATAGTTGCACACGTGTAATTGTAGTCTAAATACACAGGGTAATGCTGTAACGAGAGACGGGTGACACTAGCTTCAAGAACAGGTGAAACACATCAGGGTGGGGCAGAAAATCACAGAGGCGGGAAAACACAAAACACAGGTAGTCAAACCAGACAAGAATAGGGAGGAAACACGGACTACAATATAAAACAAGAACCAGAACACAATCATGACAGGAAACAGAACAAATACCCAATCATCACATAAATAATTGTATTATATATTCAATCATCGTTGCAAAGGTGAGCCAAGGCAAGACAGATTTGAGCATAATATACTGTACAATAAAAACTGCAAATACATAAAACATAAAGTACAGATATGTAAAATGTGCTAAAACACACCTGACAATGTCATAAATGTAGGTTCAGAAAACGCAGTGGTGGCACAATATAAATCGGGAGTATATCCAGCCATCATCTTCCAACCCAGTCATCAATTGCAGGGCATGCAACAATAAATAGGCATTTGACATCCGATCAAACTTTGTTTATAAATTAATTTGCCTTAAAAACTATTGGAATACGAAATACTGAAGAACAACATAAAGCTATGTAGGTGATATTGATTGTAGTATTGTAGTCCAGCCTTTACTTCTGCGACACACGTTAGAATGCTCGCCTAGCTGCTAACATGGCACGCCCTCATACTCTGCTTATGATTAGCTAGTCTTTACCTTGCTACTGCGCATGTGCGACAACAAAGATGGAATTGAAATGAAACTCCTTCCTCTAGCTAAAACAGAGAGCTCAACACAACACAAAACAACAAAAATAGTGTTTTTTGAAAACTAAACCACATAAACCTATTCTGGTACAACCTTTAAAAACAATTATGAACCTGATGAGCATGATATGAGCATACATTTAAAGTCCTTCATTAAAACCTCATACTCTTCTTTTTAATTATTTTAGTTCATATTGCACTCATGTGGAGCATATTCCTTAGTACATTGGTGTCCAATCAAATTACCATAAACTAATCAACACAAAACTCACGCAGGGTTCATATTTCAGCTTGGAAGTACTGGTTGTTTTTTGGGTCTCTGTGTACACTGCTCTTAATCAGAACACAATGCATACACAACACAGAGCAGGACGTAGACAAGGGTCATAGGAGCCGGAGGAAAAAAATACTTGGGCCTCTTAATAGGCCTCTTAATCTGGCCATTCCCAGGATATTCCCCGCATACTTCATCCTGGCCCTGTCTCATAGTGTTCAAATCTATTTCTTAGACCTCTCTTTTAGTTTTTGTTTTGCTTACATGGTTCATATTCCTAATAGTGTGTACATGTAATCTAATTACAATAACCTCACACAAATTAAGTGTTATTTCAGCATGTGTGCACTGGTTGCGCTAAATTTAAGGAGAACTTGGGGGTGACAGGGTACATGCACATTTCACTAAAGGCAGTAGAAAGGAATCAAAAGTCCAACAGCTAAATTGTTATCCTGGGGCGCCTAACAGTTTAATCTGGCCATGGTTGGGTTGGCAATCTGAGATAAATTGTTAATGAATGAAAGAATAACTACAAAAGTTACCCTCTGTTTTAGTCTAATCTGAGTGACAAATCACAGTACTTCATCACATTGATGCAAAAAATGTGAACAATGTTAAAGGCAAGGCTATTTGTTTTAGACAGCACAATTCAGACACAAATGCAATTCAAAGTGCTTTAAACAAGCATAAGCATACAAAGCAAATAAAACAGAACATTCAATAATCATAAAACAAAAACTGTATATTTATAAGACTTTAGAAGCATACAAATGTAGGAATGACTGTCTCTAAATGACCTCAGGGAAAGCAATGGCAAACAAAAGTTTCAAGTCTTGGTTTAAAAGTACACAGAGTTGGGGCAGATCTCAAGGGTTCTTGCGGTTTATTCCAGATCTGTGGTGCATAGAAACTAAAAGCTGCTTCTGCATGTTTGGTTCTGACCCTGGTTACGGTAAGCAAGCCAGTCCCAGATGTTCTAAGAGCTCTCGATGGCTCGTAAAAAAGCAGAATATCAGACATGTATTTTGGCTCCAAACCATTAAGTGCTTTAAATGGATAGTTAGCACAATTGAAGTGTATGGCTAAATGTATATTGTTTCATGGTGTGTATTGTCATATTGCCCAACCCCAACGCCACCATCTGGCTGCAGTGCATTCATGATTTGTATACCTCATAATAGATGGAGGGATGTTTTTACTCCAAATGTTATCCCTCAGTTAACTCTTTTTTTTTTTTTTACCTTTGCGCCAAAACTAATTAAACCCAAATGGCCATAGAGCTCTGGGTGGTTAAGGTCATGAACCAGATTGTTACCCTCACCGCTGAGAGTATGTGCTCTGGGCTTTTGGTCTGTTGAGGCTTTCCGTAATCCCTCCGTTTCTCACTTTATTTTTCTCGGGGGAAGGTTTCTCACCTCAGCCAGAGGTGACAGAGGAGAGATGAAAATAACGGGAGGGATGGGAAAATATGAGCCTAGGGTTGATACTAGCTGTGGCCGGACTTTGAGCCCTTAAACGGCTGGTTCTCTCCCACTGTGATAGAAAGTAAAAATGTATCCACAGCTCTTTCTCTCTTTCTCCCTCCCTTCGACTTTCTCTTTTGTTTTTCTTTCCGTATTTCTTTGATACTTCCTATCTTCATCTTTCTCTGGGATACAGCCCCTCTGGAGTTTTAGAGTTTGTTTGCATATAGAGAAATGCTAAAACAAAGAACCGAGGGGGAGAGGGAGGGGCAGGAGATCAACAGATTGAGGAAGAAAGATGAAAGTAGAAAGCACCCTTAGGAGATGATAAAAATATCTCACCTCACTCTCTCTTCCCCTTTCTCTCTCTCTCTCTCTCTCTTTCTCTTCTTTCCTTATTACTATCGTTCACACTGTAAGAAATGTCATAAAAAAATAATATATAAAGCACTTTATTTAAATCTTGAGACACTTTAATTTACAATTGACAGTAGCAATAATATTTCACCTTACAGGCCAGTTAATATAAAACTGTATTTAGATATGCTGTAGATTTAAGACAGGATTGGAGAATAAAATCGAGGAATATTTCTTCTAAAATATATCTATATTTCTGCTCCATATTCTCCTTGACCACCTTTATTTTAGAAAAAGAGGAAGTGAGATGTCATCTGATCTTGCCTCTCTTTGCGAAAATTGCTGTTTTCATCCCTCTCTGTCCATGCTTTCATGCTTTCTCCCTTCTTTTCCCTTTTTATCAATACTGTCTCATTTCCATCCTTCACTCTTTCATTTCTATACCCCCTAATCTGTCTTTCCCCCTGCCTCTCCTTTCATTCTCCTTCTTATTTTGCCCTCCATCCATCTCTACTTGAGCTGGTTTACAGCAGTGACAGTAGATAGTTTTTAATGAGCAGTGAGATGTGGAGAAGAGATCACAGTGAGACAGGACGACACAGCCTGTCATCCAATTCCCATCACTCATCCATTATTCACATGTGATTTATATCTCTGAGATGAGGACTTTTATTTTGAAGTGATATTCAATTTTCATGTCCCCTAACAGCATATGGCTGCATTTATTTCGACAAAAGACATCTGTGTCACCAGCAGTGTAGGAAGTTAAGACAGTTCATATATTTGACATTATAACCAACCACGACCTACCAGTTCATACAGTATGTCAACATAGCAATACATTAAGAAAGCAAAAACACGTGAAAAATGATAACCTCCTGGAGCTTTTAGTTTAAGCAGTTTTTCCAAAAAGAGGATAACTTTTTTGTACAGGACTGCGTTTGTCTCTTTCACACTGTGGAGCTTGGGGTTTATTTGAACATGACATGATGAACTGACTGGTCCAACTTGAACACGTCTCTTATAGTCTTGCATTGCCAGACCTTCCTCCACTGCGCTGCAAAAGAAGGTCCGGCACAAAGCATTCCAGGATGGGAGAAAAACATGCTCTGGTTTACTGGCATTTCTTTAAAGCAATCACAATTATCACTGGTGGTGCTAAGCACCGCACAGAGCAGTGGTGCCTCTGCAATATGGCCTTGGGAAGGAACTTGTTTTGGTGGAACATGTGTACATTCAAAGCTTGTTTAGTCGTGCAACAGAAAACTCTTAATTGACAGGTTGTCTAGCTAGATGTCTTAATTTACCCTGTAGAGTGGAGCAGTTAAACATAGTCCTCATAAATTGGGAGTTTAAAATTCCAACACAAAGAAAGCAGAAGGTAGTGGACATCCGGCCGAAATGAAAGACATCCAGCGGAATGTCCATTGGCACAATCCCGGAAGTGGAATGTAGTGAATTAAGACTACGTCTCATACAATGTCAGTATAACGTCAAACACTGAAAAACTGTTCTACTAGAAGTGCAATTGTTTTCAATCAGAAGTGCTGGTCAGATAGTCGCTTCAGTAAACCCTTTGTTTGGTATAATCATTTCTGTAACTTTCCGAAACCAATAATCTGGCAAGAAAAATCTGTCTTTTTTTTTTTTTTCTTTTTCTTTGAACCATTATCACCGTATTTAAACAATATTGCCTCCCCTCTCTAAGATGGTATATATACACTATAAAGACTTTTGATCACGTCGTACGATCTAGTTCTGATGGAGCATAACCAACCCTATGTGACTCTGGTGGATCTTTTTTAAAGTCTGACAACCTGATGATGTCATTATTAAGAATGTTGTATAACCTTAGACTAAATACTAGGTAGTCCAATCATAGTCTTTCTTACTTCTTGTCAGGTGACTAATGTTAAGTAGCCTACCTAGCTGACAGATAACCTGGCATCCTATGTGACCATGGAGACATCACCACATACATTGGAAATTGGAAGTATGGACAGAGTTAGAAAATGTTTTAGCCTACAGGACAACTAATTAAACTGCAGGCAGGGGATTGAACCTATGAATATTGTGTTTTAGTACAGTCTCTTTTTCCATGCCTAGTACCTTCACAACAATAACGGCATTGTTCCTTTTTATCTTGTTTACCATATCTGCTACAAACCTTTTCTTTGCCCGAGTGGAGCTATTGAGAGAATTCAATTTTTGTTGTTCTTTCGGTCTGCGAAAACCCGACCAGTGTCCCCGTAATCAAAGCCCTCAACCTCATTCTGCTCGGGCAAAACTGCTCAAAAGCCATCAGTATGAGACTGAGAGAGTGTTTGTGTTTAACATGCCCTGCCCCTCACGCTACTGCTAATACCCAACTCAGCTGCTGAAAAGGACAATATGCTCCCCTTTGTCTGATTGATTAAGAATTTGTAATCATAAATTGTAACCAAATGGTATGACCTTCAGCCCATCTGCTTTCTCTGTTGACCGATTTCCACGTCATACAATGTGATTAAAATGCAGTTATTTATTTGATTATGTTTATTCAAGGTCTCTGAAGTCAAAGAAGCATTAAAAAAACATCCCTAATAATGTACTTGTTTTCCCCTGCTGAATCGCGTATTGTTTTCTAAAAGAGCCTTAAATGTGTACTGTTCCTTTTTGATTTTGCTCTAGGACAGAATGCTTTCATTTCAGCTCTATAATGTTTTCTTCTTCTTCAGGTGAGTTTGGGGAGGTGTACAAGGGTCACCTAAAGCCTGTTGGGAAAAAAGAAATTCTTGTGGCCATCAAGACCCTGAAGGTTGGCTACTCTGAGAGACAGAGGAGGGACTTCCTGTCTGAGGCGTCAATCATGGGCCAGTTTGACCAACCAAACATCATCAGACTGGAGGGCGTGGTCACCAAGAGCAGGCCTACGATGATCATCACAGAGTTCATGGAGAACGGAGCACTTGACTTGTTTCTCAGGGTAAATAACATACGAACTGTACACACAAACGCATACATATGTAGCCATTGTTACAGAATGTTGGGCGGATACAGTGGAAGTGCAGGAATGCATACTATACCACTAAAATCACCCTGGTATCAACACTATATATATATATAATTTATATAGTGTATATTATTAGATTAAAGCTGCTAATGTCAGATATTTTCTAATACTACTAATACGAATTACAATAATAATAAACCTTATTAATACTGCACTTTTAAAAACAAATTACAAAGTGCTCTATCCACATGGTTGAACCCGGGTTAAGCTACTAACATCAAGACTACAATGAGGCAAATAAAATAAGGCAACTGAAAATAATATACAAATTAAATGGAAAAAGCAACAAACAATAATAAGATCATAAGAAAACAATAATAAAACAGATAAGACATGTTAAATAAACGTATCCATAACAGTATATACTGTACAAAATAATCTCAACCTAAAGCTACTGAAACTTTAATTGGCTTCTCTTTTCACTATCAAATACTTGTGACTAAAATAATGCATTCATGTAGATTCCCGTGACTCAAAGTAAGACACTGATTGAAGAAAATACATTTTCAGGGCCTTTTAAAAGTCCATTTACACTCTTATTTTGGAACATTCAGCTGAATCACATGGGCTTCATCAGCAGGTTGAGTCGTATGAGATGGTTGAAAGATTTTGTTTTTCAGCTTTTGAAACAGAACATTTACACTTTACAATTTGAAACCTTGTTCAAGTGTTTGAGGTGACTTAGTAATCCTCTTTAACACAAGGCATGACAGGCAAAATGAAGCAGTTAAGGAAAATATCTCATGTTTTTTGTAAAATAGCATAGAGGACCATAGGTGTAGTTTACGCTGTACATACTGTCTGTGTTAATGTATGTGCCTACAGATATACACATTCATCTTCAATCTAAAATTGGGGGGTTGAGGTCCCGGGACATGTCAGCATGTATTGAGAAAAGCGACAAAAACATTGTAAAAATTGTGGAAACAAAACACGATAAAAGGCGTAAAAACGTTGAAAAAAGAGAATTTCCCAAAAAGGCGAGAAAAATTCAGACAAATGCAACAAAACTACGGGAAAAAGCCCAGCTTTGATTATTATTAATGTAGCCGTAAATTACGCCTATGGTCCAAACACAGAAATATCCAAACAGATGGGAGGAGGGGGAGTTTTTGGAGAAAGAGAACTTCCCGCTTATCCTTTTCTCCTCTCTTCTCCTTGCTGTGCTCCTTCCTCCTCATCCTGCGACCACGTCTGTCTGCCAGTCTGTCCGTCCCTTTGATCCTGCCCTCCTTTCGAGGCGCCTCTAAAGACAGAAAGAGAAACTCTTTGATGTTTGGTTCTCACAGTGTGACCCCTTTTGACTCAAAAATCCTCCACTGACTTACACACACACACACACACACACACACACACACAAATGATCGATCTCACTGGTGTTGCAGTCCTAGCGTGACCATCTTGCAGACACAAGACCCAGAGGATCAATTGTGTGTGTGTGTGTTTGTGTGTGTGTGTGTGTGTGAGTACCTAGAAAAAGGTTTTGCCTGCAGAGGATTAAGCTAGAGGAGCATCAAAGGCGTGGTTTGATGCACAAAGTGAATTAAAAAGACACACACACACACACCTTCGACTGCAACCATGTCAGCAGGGATGTCAGTGATGTTTATAAGAGACAGAGAATGTCTGGCCCAAAGGTGAAAAGAGTAAATAGCAAAAAAAGACTTGGGATTTTGTCAACATGTCTCATAACAACATCAACAAGCCTCCAGCTCCTCAAAATGAGGCTTTTTCTGTTGCTTTTTGATATTCATCAAAGGAATGATATGTTTGCTTGTGCACATTAAGAATATACTTGCCAAACCTCTTCTGTTCTATGTTTTAACATCTTCTCTTAATCATCTGAGTTAAATTGTTGAAACTATAGAAAGAACCACTTTTGCATCTTATCACATACTATACACCTTTGGGACAGCAAAAACCAATTGATGGGTATTATTTAAGTCCCTATTTAATTAGTCCATCTTGAAAAACATCTTTGTTTACAGTATCTGAACTGTTAATAGTTAATAATAATGAATAATTATAATAATTAATTCATGCTTACCTTTTTATGGCTACTGAGTAGCATTGGTCAACCTCAATTGTAGATAAAGTAAAACTAATTGATTAACATACTGTAAAGGACAAACATAGACATACAACATGAAGCAATGCTCACATTAATGTAACAAAGATTGAATGTCAATTTAAGAAAGTTACAAATTTGTCGGACAACGCCTTCCAATTCTGACATTTGAAATTTTGGAGGAGGGTTATTAGACCCTATTTAATACAAGCAGATTGTTTATTATTGTCATTATGCAAGCACAACAAAACTGCAATTGGGTCATTATTACATGGTGCATTCTTTTAAAGACTTCACACATATTTACAAAGAATAAAATAAGGCACAAATGAGATAAGAGATAATAAATATCGGCAATAAGAAGTACAGAAACTAACTTTAAAGTATTGTCTCCTAACCTAGCCCATACCATACCCAAGACCAAGGGCTGTAATACGAATAGGAAATTGCTAATTGAATGATTAAAATTGTAATGTTGAAGTTAAAACCTGAAAATCACATTTCAACAGCACCAGCAGTCATATTACAACCACATTGTATTTATATGCAACTGTCATCTGGTTTGAAAAGAAGGTTCTTTTTCTTTCTCAAAAAATGTAAACTATTATGAAAGAGTCTGAAAACGGAAAAATAAATTTATTGTTCTGCAGCAAAATGATGGGCAGTTTCCAGTGATCCAGCTGGTTGGTATGTTGAGGGGCATCGCATCTGGAATGAGGTACACACACACACACACACACACACACACACCTGCTACAGAAATCATTATTATTATAAAGATGAAGAAGAAACGTTTTCAGATGTAATGATTGTTCAATTGTTGTACAAATTATGCTTTCATGTAACATTACTAAGAGACTTTGAGATTTCATGTGGTTATATCCAATATACTTAATCAGACATCAGCAGCACACAGACAAACAAACACACACGCATACACACACACACACACACACACACACACACACACACACACACACACGATCATATCTGTGTTTTAGTGCAGGTACAGTATATGGATGTGATAACACACAAACATGTACAAGTACACAGACATTAAATCTCATCCCTATATCAAAGGCTAGGTGGCAGTGATAACACACACGCATACATACACACACACACACACACACACACACACACACACACACACACACACACACACACACTAAATCCCATTAGCTTTTTATAGTAGCCCAGTATATCCACACAATAAATCCTGTTGATGTTACAGATACCTGGCGGAAATGAGTTATGTTCACCGGGACCTGGCGGCTCGGAACATCCTGGTTAACAGTAACTTGGTGTGTAAGGTTTCTGATTTTGGATTATCACGTTATCTGGAGGAGGACACCTCTGACCCTACCTACACCAGCTCACTGGTGAGGGCTCACACACTCACATGCTACCGTACACTCATGAGGATACTAATGCTGCAATTATTGGTGCAAAAGAAAGCAGTAGTGACTTTAAAGATACAACAATGATAAGAACAGAGGTAAAATACACAAGGACAAAGAATAAAAAACAATCAAGTCCAACATGTAATAATCTTTCCTTTTTCCCTGGTATCCAAAATCTACAAATGTTTTCACATTGCCTTAATTAGAAGATTTTTTTTGCCATTGAGCACAGTATGTGATGACATACAGTATGCATATGCAGGTTATGGTAAGGATTGTGATGACCACTACAGTAGTTAGTCCTCATCTTTGTGTTTATGACGTACTGTTCCAGATATGTGCTCCCTATGGCCCTTTGCGTAGTACTGTGTGATGACTGTGCACGTCATGAGTGGAACTATGCATACATATTTTTCCTTTCTTTCTTTCCATCATTTATTTTCCCCTCGCTTCTTCCCTTTTCTTTTCCTTTTTTCTCAGGGCGGTAAAATCCCAGTGCGGTGGACGGCTCCGGAGGCGATTGCCTACAGAAAGTTTACATCAGCTTCAGATGTTTGGAGTTATGGGATCGTTACCTGGGAGGTGATGTCATACGGAGAGAGGCCTTACTGGGACATGAGCAACCAAGATGTAAGCCACTCTGTGTGTGTGTGTGTGTGTGTGTGTGTGTGTGTGTGTGTGTGTTACAGTGACTCTTGTGTTCTCATTGATGTCTGTGACTGTATAATATTGTATACATTTTACCCATTCTTTTTGTTGCTCACTGCCTTTCTGGAGCGTGTGTGTGTGTGGGTTGGGGGCTGTGCTTGTTTGTTTCCTTTGCTGTTTCTCACAGCATGGTGTCTGCATGTCTTGGAAAACACATGGAAAATGAGGACATCAATTTCAGTGTCACAGAGATGGTTGTTCTCTGGAACATCAGACCAAAAGGCATCAGGAATTTTGTTTTTCAGCTGAACTTCACTTTAGGGAATACTTCATATCTTGACAACTTTATTCCAATTACCTGCGCAGTATGATCATTCCGTTGCAGCATATTAATACCTTATCTTTTCTCTGTGCTGGCATCACAGTGATGTTATTAAGTGGTTTGACGTTACATTTATTCCCGTTTTTTAGGCTAAAATAATTGACAGTTTTTTTTTTTAAAGAAGTGCTTTACTTGTGTTTGAATCTATCATACAACTACTCTCTTATCCTTTCTTTAAAATAAGTACGGTTTACTGTTTAAAACTAAAAGGAAACACGTGCTGTAAATCAAATCCATATGATCGGATTGTTGACAACCTTAGTTTTAGATTTCTATTCCAAGAAGAAATGGGATACTCAGACTATAGTTAGTTTTGGCACTAAAACCCACAAAGCATTGAGGCTCTAAATCCCAGTTCTTGCTTTCTGAATCTACAGTATATATCTAATGGCTTTGACACAGAGGGGACATTAATCTTCCTAAGTAAATGTTGTCGCTGCAGAAAATCTTCCAAAATATTTCTGACTTGCATGAGTTTGTGTTCATCACCTAGAAAATATTCTTAATAACCTTCTGTTAGGACATATATTTAGAGTTAATTTGTCACATTTTCCCCAGTAAGAACACATTTTTCAGACACACAGCTCCACTTCAGCAACGTTTAACATGCTTGAAACCTCATTAACTTGACTGTATGTAAACGTCTTTTCTAACTGGTTAGCTGTCCCATTAATGATGCCCTGCCTACAGAAATGCATTTTATACTAATAAAACTAAATCATTTCACCATTTTGGTCAGCAGGGATCCATTTCCGTCTCGCATCTGCATCATCTTAACCATCTCTTCCCCCTTATTTCACACTTTACCCCATTGCTTACCTTCCCCCTACTGTCTCTCCTCACCTCCTCCCTTGCTGCCTCACCCCTCATTCTCCCATGGTTGCTCCTTAGCAGTAGAAGCAGTCTATGCAGGCAGTAATGACATAGAGACACAGACATTTCCCCACATTATAATGATGGGGAAAGTGTGTGTTACCACTATAGCTAACGAGGGTCTGCTGGGGCATTAACTATGCATGAACCTCACACCCTAAACTCACACAGCTGAACCACACACATGCATGCAGACACACACACACACACACACACACACACACAAACACACGATTTCAAAGAACATGGAACGGGAAAATTGTCAGTGGAACCACCACAGGTGCTGTGTTCATCATGAATTAATCATGAAAGAGACCTGTGATGTTTTACTACACTCACTGCTATGTTGATTGACAGCGGTGCTTAGAGAGAATTTATGCAGCACAAAGCCTGAGAAGTGTGTCGGGGTCAAGTAGAGTTCAGTCAGCGAGCAGACAAATCCCCGGAGCAGAATTTACAGTAGTAGAAGCACCGCATTCCCTCAGCTTACTGTTAAGACGGCTTACAAGTGACACGGGCTAGTAACTTTATACTTGATGGGAAACATTATTTCAAGGAATGCCCTGGCACATCTGCTTTGTTAAAGGCAGATTATGGCATTAATAATATTGCAGCAGCACCAAAACTCAAGACACACTTGGAAGAAAGGTTTGGACTCTAAAGCTTGAATCACAGGCAAAACAGGTAGAGTTAAAACGTTTACTAGGTCAATGATAAAAGGGGGGGGACTCTGGTAAGGAAAAAGTGCAGAAACAGGCAGAGGTCACACAAAAAAAGGCAGGAAAATAAGAAAAAAGGACACGTTGGCAAAAAGGCACAATTTAAAATCTAGCAGAGCTGCTACAGGGCAGGAAACATAGGGAAGATAATGAGCAGGTGATGGGGAATAGTGGGAACGTACTGAAAGAATGGCAGTGTAGTGACCAGCAGAAAAAAGACCTTAAATATTCAGAGAATTCTGAGTTTATTGACCTGTAAGAAGGCAACTAATTCACCTACAATGTCTGGCTTATCTGACTCTAATAACACAACAAGAATAAAGGTGTAGTTCTGCACTTTGTGAAATATGCGTATTTGCTTTCTTGCCCTGCAAATTAACACATATACCTTGTTTGTTTAAAGGTCACGTGGCATGGTGTTCTTTGGATGCTTTTATATAACCCTTAGTGGTCCCCTAATACCGTATCTGAAGTCTCTTTCCAAAATTCGGCCTTGGTGGAGAATTACAGCCACTAGAGCCAGTCCCACAATGAGCTTTCCTTAGTATGTGCCATTTGTGAGTCTGTTGCTTTTGAAGAGGAGGGAGGAGGGGCAAGTTTGAAAACCATCTCTCTCATGGGTGGGCCAAATTCTCTGGGCGGGTAAAGCAGAGAAAAGGGAGGTGAACTTGCCCCTTATGACCTCATAAGGGGCAAGATTCCAGATGGCCCATCTGAACTTTCATTTTCTCAAAGGCAGAGCAGGATACCCAGGGCTCGGTTTACACCTATCACCATTTCTAGCCACTGGAGGACTATAGGCAGTCTGGGGGAACTCATATTAATGTTAAAAAACCTCATAAAGTGAAATTTTCATACCATGGGACCTTTACTACACACAAAACGTAAATGTAGAAACATCAATTGTGAATTTGCTGGGGTTACGTGTGGAACTATTTCCTGGCTGGGTGCAATGCAAAGTTCACCGTTTGTATGGAGACAGGTGTAGGCCAGTCTTTGAGCAAAGTTAAACTAACCGGCTGCTGGTGGTAACTTCATATTTACTGTGCAGAGATAGTGATATCGACATGCTAAGAAGAAAGGTACTTTTATTGTCACATACACACACACGTAGCAAAATTCATTCTCTGCACTTTAACCCATCCCTTAAGGGAGCAGTGGGAAGCTACTTACAGATCCAGATCTGAGCCAGTGCCTTGATCAAGGGCACTGACTGGAGAACCTAATATACATGTTTTTGAGCAAATAAGCTTGTTTTCTAAAATGTCAAATATTTAAGTAGTACTTGCTGAGAATGTTCCAGATTCTTGATGGTGGTGATTACAAAGAGTTGCAACTCCTCTGATTCCTGATGCTACAAAGGGTTTTTGGGCCTCTCAAGAAAGAAGTGTGAGAAGAAAGATGACTGGATATGTGATGTGTGAAAGCAGCTGAAAGATTGATGTAATCTGAAGTCATTACAAACACAGAAAACGGTATATGCTATTTTGAGCCATCAGGTTAGACAACAATGTGAGTTTTAAACCTTACAACAATCCTAATTACAGTTGGGTATATATTTAAAAAAATGATTGTCACATTCCTATCAAGGGAAGAATAATTTGAGATAATGATCACAGAATGATCACAAAACTTTTTCCTTTCTTTGATTATTTTTTCAGGGTGGCGAGGCAGGTAGTTACTCTTTTAGTCAAAGGAGTTTTTGAATTCTGTGATGTTCTTGATAATTACATTCAGTACTTAAAGGTATTCCGGCTTATTTAGCACAATCTCTCTGCAATACAAAATTCTTGGCAGATCCTCAGTACCTGCACTGCCTTAATGAAATCAAAAGCTTCTGTGTTTAGAACTACCTGCCTCCACATCAGAGACTGCAGCAAGCGTCAGATACGGTTGCTTAGAGATGCATATCTGGATATGCTGTGCGACTGCATGCTGTGTCAGGATGAAGTATTCAAATGGAAATTGAATCCCCTAACTGATCTAAGTCTTCTTTTTTACCTGTGGTTTTAATTCAAGCTGAAAGAGGCCAGATTCTTCAGTAAAAAAATACACCTTTCAAAATCATAAAGGCGCTACAGAATAACAGAGAAGACTGAACTCTTCTCTACCAACACTAAGTCACAAATCAAAACTCAACAGCAAAATATAAAGTGTCCCCTAAACAGCAGCCAGAGAGCTAGACTCAATTTTGGATCTTTCATCCCTTTGATACCCTGAGTTCCATAGACCAGCACCGTGCTGTGTGCAATTTACTGATGTCTGATCACAAAAGTAAATGTTTTTCAAAATGTTTTCTTTCCTCTGTCAACTATATTTCCCATACCCTTACTAGAAAAGTGTGTTTCTATAAATATATATTTTATAACTTCCGGCAAGGGGGTTTACATGAATTTAGCCTATTTAATCTGAGTTTATAGCATTTAATAACAAACAATAACAGAAGATGGGAATCATTTCAAAAACATTTTAGATATCTATGGTTGTTTGATTGCTAACATTAGCTCAAAACTCCATTCCAGTGACAGCCTTTGTTGTGTTTGATTGCTAGCTTGTAGCCATCAGTGAACGAACTTCATTATGTAGGTCCATTTTTACTGTATTGACACAGAACTCTCGTTCTCTCTCGTTAGCATCTTGTATGCTACTTGTTGCAAAGTGACGCATGTACGACTCAAATCTGCACTCGACTTACATTGGGGAGTGACAGTAGGTAAAACAAAAGTAGTTTACTGGGTAGAGTACTAACAAAACAAAACACCACTCACAATAAGAATCAAAGTACAAACTAAAGCGCTCACTTGGTGGATAACAAAATACAAACCAAACGTGATATCATGGAAACATGGCTGGAACGTTGGACGAGACTGTCACACAGACTGAACAAAACGCACTGGCACAAGACAAAGGGAGACAAGGACTATTAATGCAAGTGGTAGGGGAAAACAGGTGAAACCAATCAGAGTTGCTGAATCAATATTTCTTTCTCTGCCTCCTCATCCAACATTGATGGGTGATGGGGGGTCTGAATGGAGGCAAACGCCTCTGTACAATTGCACCCCGTTTCGAACTGCAGTAGTTCCCTAGAGTCGCTGTGCAATCAAATCCTTCAATAATTTCATCAGATCCCTTTAAAATGCAAATATGAAGCAACATTTGCATTTATTTGGAGACGTGTATATGGCAATCAAGTCTGGACCAAGTCCAATAATAGCTCTGTTTATAGTCCTATTTTGGTCTCCACCAACTCCTAAAGAAAACAGCTGGTTTAGCTGCTGAATGATTCATTATGTTTACCAGTTGCCAGTTGCTAACTCTGTCTGTCTGCAGTTTGCTGCTGAGTCTATTTATTAGCTGCCTGCTGTGTTTGAAAAGGGTACTGATGACAACGGAGAGAGTAAACCCAAACGGTAAAGTTGCGGGCCGTAAAACCAAAACAATCAGCTGAGAGTCGGCTATTAATCTTGTGTGGGATTTGTCCTGCTCCCCTCTTTCACTCTGTCCCAGGTGATAAATGCCATCGAGCAGGACTTCAGGCTGCCAGCTCCCATGGACTGTCCGGTTGTGCTGCACCAGCTGATGCTGGACTGCTGGCAGAAAGACAGGAACGCACGGCCAAAGTTCCCAGATATTGTCAGCATGTTGGACAAAATGATACGCAACCCTGCATCTCTCAAAGCCGGCACCAACAACATTGCCCCCGGGTGAGGAGCGATACACACTCATTTACGTACACAACCACACTCTTCCTGTCTTAAGGCTGATTTTGCCATAGCCTATGTAAGTGATCAGAGGTTTTATACTTTGTGTGCGTTGATCTCTCTAAAGCTTTAGTGAGTAACTTTTTAATATTAACGTCTGTTACATTCAATCCATTGCCAAATGAGTTGCTACAAAGCTAACTAAGACTATGAACTCCACACAGCTCACTCTGTATTTCTCAGTATAGCTATGTTCAGAAGATTGGTTACTAGAAGATGGCTACTAGCAATGACGTGGAGGGTGGGTTAGGGGCGGTGTGTGTTCACGGAAGGCTTACATCATGTGGACGAGCCAACAATTTTGTTTTCATGGGGGAGACAGAAACTATGGACATTATCTTTAAGAAAATAGCAGGGTCCAGCATGTGTGTGTCCTTGGGCTGTGAGTGAGAGAAACAATGTGTCTCCCCTGTACTGTGCTTTCTGTCCATGGTCAGAAATCAGTTGCAGGAAAAGTTAACCCTCTTCTTGATTTCATGTTGTTTATGGAGCAAGAGAACCAGGAAATGATTAGGCCTAGGGGGAAATGCAACGATACCAAGCCGCGGCCAATCGACGTGCATTGCCGCAACGTGTAGTTACGTTTTTTGAGTTGCACATCAAGCTACAGCGTAGGGTCCAGGCGTAGGGTTGGTATCTCCATGTACCTACGTACGTAGCCGCGGCGTAGATTTAGCGCAGAAGAATAAATTTGCCTTTAGTGAAACAATTTTTTTTTAAATACCTTCATGTCTCTCCTATTGTATCCACTGTCTTGTCGGCAGTCCTTCCCATCATCCTTTGTTAGACCGTGGCGCTCCAGACCTGAGCAGGTTGAGCTCTGTGGAAGACTGGCTGGCAGCATTGAAGATGACCCAGTATCGAGACTCCTTCCTGGGCTCGGGCTTCACTTCTTTGCCGCTCGTCACACAAATCACAGCCGAGTGAGTCTATCCATTTAACTGCCTCTCAGATTTTGTGTCTTTGTCTCTCCCTGCCTACATCTCACGCTGCTCACCTGCCAAGTCTGTGTCTTGTTAGTTGGACAACTGGCAGGGCAGTTGGTTGGCTGACTGCTAGTCCATGTATGCGCCTGTCTGTATGTCTCGCTGAACAATCTCCCAGACTTCCTTCCTTTTATCTTTTCTTCCATTTTTTATCATGAAATAAAATACTTTGAGTACAATTACATTATTATTAAAGACTCTTGTCTGTTCTCCAAGAGAAATGGGTGATGCTGTTGTTTCTTTAAAGCTTTCATGTAGTTATTTCCCGTATTTGGCATACCTGTTTTTTTCTGTATGTGGTCTTTTACTATAGTGAATGTGTTGGAAGCCAGATTGTTTATCAGCATTTCACCCCCTTGTGAGATATTCTGTGAGTTTTGGCTTAATTTACGTTGTATACACTGTAGGTATGCATTTTGTTGTTTGCTTTTTAAGAATGGGTAGATTGTTGCTGTTCCTGCCTACACAAGCCTGTAAAGGAGCCAAATTAGCCTCACTCCTGTCTGAGAGCTACGAAATGTGGCTCCTACTCCTGCTACTATCTTTGATAGAGGCACCAACATCACATCTGAAGTGGGTCCCTGTATGCTGCACTGTGGGTCAAACATACAGTGGGGCTCAAAAGGTTGGGCACCCCAGTTAAAAATTTGTATTAATGTGCATAAAAAAGCCAAGGAAAGATGGAAAAATCTCCAAAAGGCATCAAATGACAGATTAGACATTTGTTTAATATGTCACAAAAAGTTAGATTTTATTTCCATCATTTACACTTTCAAAATAACAGAAAACAAAAAAATGGCATTTGCAAAAGTTTGTGCACCCTGCAGAGTTAATACCTTGTACTTTCCCCTTGGGCAAAAATCACAGCTTGGAAACGCTTCTTGTAGCCAGCCAAGAGTCTTTCAATTCTTGTTTGATGTACATATCTTCGCTCATTTGTCCTTACAAAAGTCTTACAATTCTTTGAGATTTCTGGGCTGTCTGTCACACACTGCTCTTTTAAGGTCTATCCATAGATTTTCAATTATGTTGAGGTCAGGAGATTGTGAAGGCCATGGCAAAACCTTCAGTTTACGACTCTTGATGTAATCCACAGTGGATTTTGAGGTGTGTTTAGGATCATTATCCATTTGTAGAAGCCATACTCTATTTAACTTCAGCTTTTTCACAAATGGCATTAAGTTATTGTCCAAAATTTGCTGAAATTTTATCATTACATTTTTCCTTCTACTCGTGAAATGTTCCCTGTGCTACTGGCTGCAATACAACCCCAAAGCATGATTGATCCACCCCCATGCTTAACAGTTGAACAGAGGTTATTTTCAATAAATTCTGTGCCCTTTCTTTTTCCAAATGTACCTTTGCTCATTCAGGCCAAAAAGTTCTATTTTAACTTCATCGGTCCACAGAACTTGTTCCCACAATGCAACACGCATGTCTATATGTTCATTTGCAAACTTTAAACCCTGATGCACGAATATACATTTAAACAACATTTAAATTGTTAAAAATAAGATATTTTTGTGCTCCTTTTTAATCCTGAAAGGAGTTTAAAAAAATTTATATGTACATTTAAAAAGTTGAGACAGAATTGAAACATTTTTCTCTCTGGAAATGATTAATTAATCATAGGCTACTACTTTATTATTTCATCAAAAGTCAAAAACAGCCAGCATATTCTTGCTGTGCTCTAAATTTTAGATCACCTTCACCTCTTTTATTCCAATTCATGCACCACTCATGATGGATGTAATAATTCTTTATTTGTGTTAAAAAAAACTACATATAGCACCTTTTAAAAGTTTCTGTTAATATGACTTTTTTTGTGATGATGCTGCAACCTCATAGCCATACCTCTGTCTGTGTTTTTTCCCCAGAGATCTTCAGAGGATCGGAGTGTCTTTAGCCGGACACCAGAAGAAAATCCTGACCAGTGTTCAGTCGATGAGGCACAACATTGATGACCAGTCTCCTACTGAATCTGTGTAACAACACAGGGGAGCGAGCCAGTATGAAATATCCGACACGTGTACAGTCTGAACGAGCAAGCTATCATCTTCACGCTACTGTTTTACCCTCATACCTTGGAAATCTTAACCACTTTACAAGTATTTAACAATCACTGTGGCCATTTTTGTATCTCTGTGGCCTCAGCAGTCACCAGGTCCCTCCTTCATTCAGTGGACAGACGTCACACCATTAAGCAGATTGATTTAAACTAAATGTTAACCAGTAAACTTAGGTCAGGGAGCATGGACACACTCCAACCACACCTCTAACCACTTGGAAGGCTTACTAATCAAACCATCTTGTACAGTTTGTCTCAGTTTCTTCAACCCACCCTCCTGTCTCATCCAGTCCGCCGGACCCCACCTCTCCATTTCCATCCCCCTCATCCCAACCCCATCCCTCCCCCCTCATGCATTTACCCATGACCCCATCCATCCCCCTGCTCATCCCTATTCATCTCATCTTATTCAATCCAGTCTCCAGGTACTGTCTGAGACACGTTGGGAGACTCCAGAGTCCCTTCTTTCCCAGCCTTCATACATCTGTCCCAGACAGGCCTAACCAGTCAACATCCTCCCCCGCGTTCATCACCTTCTTTGCATTCGTTCATCCATCCTCAAGATCCTCATTTTATTAAACCTTTACATAATTGCTACATAATGGTGGTGGGGTCCTTGCTAGTGAAATGCCTATTGGAGGGAATTAAATGCAGATTTAGTGCAAGAGGAAAAACAAGGAAGACATGATCTGTGACAGGTACAATCACAAACCCCATTCCCTCTTACCCCGCTGTTTGATTCAAGGACAACATGGCCTGGTTTTTTATATAAGGATAAATCACACAAAAATGCTACTGTGAAGACAAAACTGACCAAACAGACATTTATATGAAGGGACACAAACTGGACAAATAGCCTGACAAATGGTCTTTCTGGAGACCCATCCAGGCTTTTTAATCTCCGGAATGTTTTGTTGAGACTACTTCAGTGTGTTGGTGAAAATTGCGACCATTTGAATCCAGACAAGAGCCAACAGTTAATGGGACTTTGTGAATCTATCTTCATATTGAAGAGTATGTACATATTATGATATGGGATGTTAATTTCCTATTTGCTCATTTGCTTTCCCTTTTGCCGACAGCATCAAACAATTAATTGTCAGTGGTGTATTTTGTGAGCTCTGTATGATTATCTTCCTCTGCCTGGATCATCAATGGAACACACTTTTAAGTGCTGTGGACTGCAGACAAAAAAACAACAGAAAAATAGGTTTCATGCTTCTATTTTTTGTACTTCCCATGCTGCAAAAGAAAAAAGATAAACTCTTCGATACAGAGAGCTAGCAAAGCCTGGCCTACTTAAAATACTTAATTCAAAGGTTACTCATAATGGATGATGTTTTACAATCAGCACATATACCCTCTGAGTAAAGGCAATGACAGACCAGGCAACGGAAAACAAAATTGGATAAAGAACTATTAAAGCATTGCAGTGTAATATGGGTTTTCCCGGCTAGGAATTAATGCAGGCTTTAGATAATAGAAGAAAAGGAAGAAACGGCTCAAGAGACCATAGATATGGAGTCATTATCAGCTGCTTAGATGCACCTGTTGTGAGTGAACACACAGCAGTGACCATAGTATCTCAAAAGGCAGAAAAGGTTAACCATCCAATGTTCTTGTGATTTGGCTGCAAATCCTAAAGCTGACTTCCAGTCAGGCATTAATACAAGGCATACAAAACCAGACATCTAATGGTGGTTTACTATTTGCACATGAAACAAATGTCATTTCTGTCAAAACTTTATGGCTGCAGTCCAGATGGTAATCACTCTACAATAGGCAGGGGCCTTTGTATCAATTTGTTTAGTTTTTATTCATTGACTGTCGGACATGTCATTATTGTCAGTCACATTTCCTCCCGATTGACTGTTGTGTCAGTTTGCAGATGAAGTGACCCATCCACGTTCATCTGTGGATAGCAACCTTTTCAATGGCGGGCATTACCCAAAACTCATTTACAAGCAACACAGACTGATTTCTCTGACATGTCAGAGAAAAAGATCTAACAAGAAGAGACAGTGAAATAATAAAATTCTGGAGGGGTCAAGAAGGAAATTGCTGGCGTATTTATCATGTTTTGGTGCAGAAATGTGATGTTTGACTCACTCATCTTCACAAAATATGATAGCAAGAATGCCTGATTTTCCTCTGGGGCACGCTGATGGAGAAGCAATAGAAGATCTCTTTTATCTTAGTGCTAAGCAGATTACCAGCTGTGAAACAACAGCAAGCTCGCTCTGCCTTTAGCCCAAAGCTCTGGTCATGTGTGCCCCCACATCCCAAGGATTACCAGTCTGCAGCACTGATTGGATGTTGTGATTTCTATTTGTCATTCCCCTTGGAACCGTGCTCATAATGACAGAAGTGACAGTATTTAGTTGTTTGCTTTCAACACGTTTTATGGCTGACATGTCCTACAGGACAATGTGTTTGTTTTTTGTCTCACACCGCTGCTCTCCACTGCCGGGACGGCCCAAACTCTTTTATTAATGAATTTTGTGACATTGAGAAGTCCGCAACTATTTAAAACCTCTAAACATTTCAGTTTCCACTTTTTTTGGGAGTGAAAACTCTGCTCTGCCGGAATTGCATTTGTTGCCTGGCAACGATAGGTTATTGAATGTTTTATCAGGAAGTATAGATCAATTGGGAGCTTGTCAGTGGTTCAGAGACATAATTCATTGTAAATAGATGTCTGTTTCAGCGCTCGGGGGTTTAACAAAGATTGAGACAATGAGTGTAAGCTCATATTGAACACCATCTAAACAAAAAAAATGTCATGCAGAAGAAATGAAAGCTACCAACACAGACAGCCTTCTTAGTGTAACATGTGGCTATCTGTGATGTGTATATCCTTTGCTTTGTGTTTTCTTTTCTTCAATTTAACAAGGTTTGATATGAGCTTTCAAAGGTATTTCACATGTTTCTGTGTCAGTGTTTGAGAAAGACATACATGATTTACAGCACGTCTTGTAATTTATACTTTGACATGTCTTGGTTTGAGGGCAAATATACAACCCAGAGAGAATATGTCAGGGACAAAACAGATGTGAGTTTTGTCCAAAGTGCTGCATAAAATGGGATCGTTTATCGGTACATGATGCATTATTTAAAAAGATACAGGATAAAGTGCTTTAAGAGTTCATGGAGAAAACTGTATGATGTTAGTTTTCTGAAGTGCTTATTAAAAGTTAAATCCACCCTAAATCCAGCTCCTAAAAGAGAGTAATATCTAACTAAATGTGTATATGTGAACAAGACTCTTATACAAGAAAACAGAGAGATACACTTTCTGATAAATTACTAAATTACATTTGTAATCCTTTTTCATTAAAAGTAAAGGAGTTTTGACATGTTTTTTTTTTTTAATGAAGGGTCTTATGTTGAAAAACAAAATCACCAAGCTTCCAATGAACTTCATCCTTAGAAGTTTTGCCATTCTTTATTACTTTACTATTTTACTCAAATATTTTATAATAATACAATGTCATTGTGGACTTTTTAAAGACATGCTCTGTCCTAATTCCATACTAAAGTGCATACTAAATCTAAGCAGGATTTGAGTACAGATGAAGTAGAGTGTTCACACTGGAAAAGTATACTCACAAAAAGTTAAAATGCTAATTAAAAAAGACCTTGATTATAGACCTGTTAATGGACACTTGACATTTAAAAAGTTGCCGTTTTAGTGACATGTATCTGTGCATGTATTCAGTGTTCTTGAACAAAACCGATTGTTTGTAGCCGTGATGTCTAACAAGCATGATGAATGTATTTCTTTCCTTTATAAAACTCAGTAGATTAGTTTTAACATTCTAAATCTGCCTTCTTTTACATCCAGGTTCTCTTTTTCTTTTCCTTCTTCTTTGCCTTTTGCTGCCACATTGCAGCATTGTATTGGCACATTGTTACCCAGAGATTATAGTGCGGTTAGCATGTACGCTTGCCTGTGCAAAGAATTGCAACCACCCAAACATAAAACATAAATACACAGTACCACTAATGGTCTAATACTCCAGATGAGATTTGAGACACTTTCAGTTGCCCTTTACCTTTGCACTTTTGGCCAGATCACAATCGAGGAATTCCAAGTAACAACAACAACACTGTTGGCGCATCCACATGATACAAGCCTTCCATGATGTCTATGTACCTTGTCTGTTCGTTGTATCTATTTAACCAAAACTGTCAAGTCAAATAAATGTATTATTATTATTATTATTATTATTATCATCATCTGAGTGGCAGTTGCTGGTTGTATTTAGCCGCAACAGAGCTCCGGGACGCCGACCACCAGCTAATAGCTGACTGCGAGCTGGCTACAGGCACAGCCATATGACAGTCCTTTTAGGGGCCATGGTAGTTGAGTTAAGCCAGATAAAGTGAGTGTGATGCGGTGATTACAGTTAGGTTTAGGCACGACTAGTTAAGTTTAGAAAAAAAGATTGTGGTTTGGATTAAAACACTCACGATGAACAAACCAGCGTTTCCTGTGTGAAAGGATTTAATTTTCACCGTTAAGGGAACTCCGCTCCCCGGCCTGAAAGCTGTGTTTGTGTTGACACCACATTTTATGCGGTGTCAACCGCATATTTTTGTGTATATATTTTATGCATATTTATTTCACTCTGAGATTATTATCCATTGAATATTGAAGTTCATTAATAAGTGTTTTTGCATGGCTGGCAGAGTGGCTATATCCATGTTATTGAAAGGGGGATTTAATTCTTGCATGTTTTAACCAGAGTGCGATTTGTGCTTTCTTCACAAATCACACCCTTGTTAAAACAATAACAGTTTAGCTCTCGTTAGCTAACAACATGCAACAATGAATCATATTAATGATCTGCGAGTTGGACAATATATACATTTTTTTAATCTCCTTCATCTAACTCACTGCTGTCTCCAGAGTCTCAAAGGCAGATTTGCACATAGCTTTCTTGAATTAGATCGGCTCAAGACTAGTGTAACTGGGGTCATTGTCTATTAGAAAAACTAAAAGGACTTATACTTGCACAACCACGGGCACCCGTAATAGCTCCTCCCACTTCACATCGCACTTATGAATTTACCCTGAAGGAAAGATCCGCCCATGAATATCCTTTAAGGTTTCTTTATTTGTATTCCGTGTTGTTTATTAGGATATCATTTTGTTGATGAGTGTTGCATGGAAACTTTGCTGCTCTGAAAAAGGTTGCCATATACATATATATGACCATAGTCTCTCTCCTTTACAAAAACTCAACATTTTGTAGTTGCAATGCATTCTGGTCTGCTGGGATTACTTTCAATGTGGAGGGCCATAATGAATTTCTCAGTGTTGAAGGGCGGTACAAATGGCAGTTGCTGACAAAAGCCCTCGCTCTCTGATTCACACTGACACCAAAACCTGACATTTACTGGAGATGTTTTAGATAGAGAACTCCATTCAGACTCCATTGTAACCGTGCTGGAAAATGTATCAACATGCTGTCACCTAATGTTTGGCCAATTAGCCACTGAAAGAATAAATATCTACCAATATAAATGATATAGGCCCAGAAATGCATGGTGTCACCAGAAGGACCTTTAAGTGCTTTAGGGTGGATTTATCTTTTAATTGCAAATATTTTTCTGGAGGCTGCTGGACCTACTTGGCTGCTTCTCTCCTCTTCTGTTGCACTGGTGTAATAGAAACTGTAGGTGCAGCTGGAGATGAGAAGAAAAAAACTGAAAGGGAATAATAGAAGGGGTAAGATGAGAAGGGAAGGATAAGAGAGAAAGAGAGAAAAAAGCCAAAAGGCAAAGTTTGACACTTGTGTTTGAATTAAAATGAGGCTGGGTGTGGAGAGATTACTTTTTCTCTTTTTGTCTCTCTCTCTCTCTCTCTCTCTCCCTCCCTCCCTCTCTCCCTCTGCTCGGCCCGGTTGTCCTCTTTCTTCTCCTAATGCCCACAACCTCTCTGTACAACTCACTCTGCTTCCAGTCTGCATCTCAACTGACAAACGGTTTAAAGGCAAGCGAGTTCAGCGCTGTTTTTTTTTTTCTTTTTCTTAGATGCACACAATCATTTTACAAGTATCACTTGTACACATACAAAAAACCTGCAGTATGATGTTGTCGGTTATCAGAACAGCATTCATCCCAAAACTGTGAAATTAAAGGTCTTCTCTACCCAAGTCTAATTTTAAGCTTTGACACATGTCTCCAATCATTCAGTGTTTAATCAAACTATCCTAAAACTAAAACAATTCTGGCTGTAAACACTCTCTGGACATGCAGTAAAGTTATTCCTTCTTTTCAATTGTTTAATTTAATTTATTTCCTGTTGCTTGCCATACTTTTCACTATGTATTTTATGTATATTGGTTTCTCTTGGAAAAAAAAGAAAAACAGCTCAGTAATCAGCTGTAGTCTGCATTTCTCTGTTTACCTACAATACTGTTATAGGTGTTACTGCTCATATAGTCAGAGCATCCCACTGTAATGTATTATAATGCTGTAATATAATGTGAGTATGTGCACGCCTGTGCATCTTTGTGTGTGTGTGTGCACGCGTGTGTGCGCGTGTGTGTGTGTGTGTGTGTATAATATAATGTGTGTGTGCTGTTCAGTGTGCAGTAAAATGTTTGTACATGGTACGTGTGTGAGTTTGTAGCTGTTAACATTCTGGGTCTTACATTTACAATGCAGTGTTTGTCAATAAAGACGACGAATCAATCAAAATGATCAGCTTTGGTAATCAATTAACTAGCAGTCCAGCTCAAGATTCACAAAGAAGAGGAAATAGAATTTACTAAATGTATTTTATAGGTTTTCCAAGTGCAATACAAATAAATTAATGTATCATTATTATTATTATTATTATTACTATTATTATTAAGGGTATGTTATCTATATATTGAGAAGGTAACAACAGCTGCCTATTGGTACCTCTAAAGCTCACCAATTAACACGTTATGTGTTGTTTATTGAATTCATAAAGCAAAGTGTAAAAAAGACCCAGGAAATAGTGTGGCACATACAGTAGTACCTCCGGATAAACACATTACACTTATTTTTTGGTACCGATTACACAAACAAGACCCAATGTGTTGATGAATGAGCTTTAGTGCTGGTAAAAGCAACTTTGATACTTTCAGACAGAGCCAGGCTAACCCCACACTGAGAAAATATAGCCAATCTTAAAAAGAAATATCATCAGAAATAACAGACACATGGATGTTTTCTAAATTAGGTCATTTTAAGTCTACTCAGGACATGGCAGATAACTGGGGAGTTCACATTATTAATAATAATAATAATGGGGCCACTCAATATTCTTTGTTCTATGTTCAATACTGGAGGCAACATTAAACCCATACTTGACACACTGTAGGATAAATTCCTTAGTATATTATAGAAGACAACACATTCTGAAAAGTAATAAAAAAAAAAAAAGGTAATAAAACCCCATAATGAGTTTCACTTTTATGCCAGAAGACTAAATGAATCTTTCATGGCAGTAAGAGTCAGTTTTTTTAAATATGTAAGTGACTCATGTTTTTGACTTTAACTGTTTTTTTGATAAATGACGTGTTTAAAACCTCTTAGAAGGACTTAGAATGATACAGTGTAGTTTACTCAGCGCGTTATAGAGGCATTTAAGAGCTGTGCTGAGCCAACAAAAAATTTACAAAAGCTCAAAAACCCACAAGGCGAGCTTGATTGAATCACATTTAAAGCTTGATTCACTAATAAAAGAAACCCATTACCTGCCAGCATGTGGAGTCTGCTGCAGTATATTATTTGGAGCAGTGAGAGCCTCATCAATTCATATCAAAACGATTAACAGCCAAGAAAGGAACTTTTGCAAATGGCTAATGAGTGCCATGAATACACGTTAGGATTGTAATTGACATAAAGCCGTTAAGTGACAGATAATTAAATTTGATTACAATAAAGTGTGGCCTGCGAGTGAAAAGTAATACATACATTCTCTATTTATATCACTGAATCACTGGATTGAAAATGCAGCTAATCAGCTATACATCACATCAACCGGCCACTTTCACTGATCTTGCACCTCTAGGATAAGGATATATTTTTTGTATTGACAACATATATCTTTAATTCTACTATCCTGTGTCATCTGTAGAGCCAAATCCTCATACAAATGTAGCCTTTCTGCGCCATAAAGCTACATTTTTGTCCAAAATGTTTTTTTAAATGCAAGAATGAACCACACTGTTGCACTGGGGGACATGTTCCTTTATTGCTATGAACATTGGCACTGTATTTTATTTTGAGTCAATCCCACAATACCACAGCACTAGATGTATATTAATCAGCGGCGGAAAATAGTCCCTTACAAATATGCTCTTTACTCTTGTTTGAATATTGTTGGAAGAATACAGACCTCAGGTGTTTTGGGTACTTGTCCACACATTTTCCAAAAATAAAAGAATATATCTATGACCTGTTTTTAAAGATTTATAGGGCTTAAAAAGTCACGGGCAGGGTAGAGAAGAGTTTTTTTGATGGAATCATTCATGCTAAGAAAAATGATGAATGTCATACCTATCAGCCTTTAAAGTCTGGTTTAGTTTAGGTAGCTGATATTCTTTTCTAAGTTTAGGGAAACTTTATGATTATGGTTAATGTTAGTGTGGATTACTTTTGTGGTTTCAAGAAATACAGTACATGTCCACTGTAGGAGATGTGATACAAAAGGCAAGCAACAATCTTAAGCTTGCACTGACATAACAAAACATCTTTGAGCTACTTCCACATTTGAAACTGACTCATCTGTTACACCAAACATGTGCATGCCTAGTTTGTACAAGGTCCAGGATGAAGCTTATAAGCTAACGAGGATGCTACACTGGAATCTAAACAATCCCTGTTTTTTTATCTAGTATCCCCACCATCTCTGGCATGTTCCTCAATGTCTGAGAATGTTCACCAAATTAAATAATTCAGTGAAACTTTTCCCCAAAAACCTGAAGGAAAATTTGAACACTGTGTACCACTATGGCATGCACAGCTGCTCAGAAGAAAATTGACATATTCTTTATTGAAAATAATGACCTTGCTCTGCACAATATCTTAGATGTTTGGCTGTTGCATGAAAGCAATGGGATGTCACTTGCCAGGAATTACCAGGGTAATACTTCCATTCACTGCTGCCTGTGTCTCAAAGTCTCAAAGCCTTCAGAGTTTAGAGAATTGGACCAGAGCTTGTGTCTTATGGATAATTGTGTGTGTGTGTGTGTGTGTGTGTGTGTGTGTGTATGGGTGTGTGTGTGTTGCAACCAACCCTCTGATCCAAGGGTTAATGGCTTACAGTAGTTACAAACCAAAGCCTGGTCAGGCGTGTTAGTGGAATGCACAACACGAGGCATGATGGCATGACTTCATCATCCATGGAAAGAGTGACAGAAGGAGGTGAAGAGAGAAGATGGTGGAAAAAAAGATTCTTTATGAAATGTGTGTGTGTGTGTCACATGAAGTAAGTCATCTTCACATAACCTCACCAAACAATTCCGTCTTTCCTCTCCTCCCCCAACAACCCCCAGGATAAATAATTGACTCCCTTTGTCCCAACACTGGTCGACTGGTGTGAGGCATTTTGCTCTCCAGACTGTGTTCCTGGAGATGAGACGGCATGATTCTTTCTCTTCCTCTCCAGCTCTGTTTCTTTCTCTTTTCATTCTCCTCTATCTTTCCCTCACAGAACTCTCTGCAGGAAAACGATGAATAGTGAGCGGGTTTTTACTTTTCTTTTTTTGAAGGAATGAATGGTTATCTATTATTGAGCAGCAGTCAGCAGCAGCTATCTCTATCTACTAGGCTGCTAAAATAAATATGACACAGCACTGGAGAGATTTGCACAGATCTGAACTGAGCCCTCTCGTGCTCTTGAGTTACACATTTACCAGCAAAGCCAAGACAGTTGTTCAAAACAACTAGAAAAATTAAATGTTTTTTGTGTGTGTGCAGCAACATACGATAAATATTTTGTTCACCTGTCTTGTCTTTGGAGCAACTCTTATGCTGAATGACTGGATGGTAGAGAAAGCATGTCTGTTAACACCACTGAGAAATAGTTTCACGTGGTTTTGCTTCCTTTTCTTTAGATTTAGATGTTGAAACAGTATTCTTCTTGAACTAACTGTCATTTTAGACCCTATTTGCAACTTGTCCAGCAATTGCCCTCAATGAGTTTCCTGCCTTCACTCACCTGATTGGTCTCCAGCAGGCACGTCTGCCCCTTATTAGTCAATTAGATCTCCGGCGGTATTCTCCAGAGAACACTTCTGGCCTGATTAACTGTGTTTCTTCTTCATTGGAGCTTTTCAGCCTTCTTCTCTGTGTTGCCTGCTTTGGTTGTTTTTGAGTCCTTACTTGCTGGCCTTTCCCTTTATGAATTTGTCTGCCTATTCTGTGAAATGTCTGCTAAGACTATTTGTATCCCCACAGTACCTGCTGGGTTAAATTAGTCTGCTTCTGAGCAATGTTGCTTTAGATCACAAGTTTTACAGGACCAAATAAAATTAGATTTTGTGGATTTCCATAAACACACCTCTGACTCAGTTCATGATACAGCCCTGTTCAGAATGGAAACACAAAGGCCCAAAAGCCAAGTCCTTGGGGTGCTGCTCGCAGGTGAAAAGCCAGGCAAGATACTTACCTTGTGGAGTTGCCATATGCGAGGTACAGAGACGGGATCAGGAACAGTTTCAGGCATTGTGGGACTTGGCAGTGGAAAACCTTGGCCATGAAATGTCACCTCTCTTTGCATCAGAGGCTGGGGTGGGTGTGTTGAGCTTTAGTAACTACATAGACGTACAGTAGTTAGACAATCTCAGAGGCTAAATCCCAACATACGGTTTAGCCTTCTAGAGTGACAGGCAGGGCTGTAGTCAAAACCACCTCAGTCATATCCAAGATAGAGCAGAGTTGGACTCATCAAAGCCTGTCTGATGCTATAAGGTAGATGTTGCTCCCTTTCAAAGTTTAAATTCCTGAATGCTGTGCCAAGATGCATCATCCCTGCAAGCTTTGTCAAAGTCAGACCAAGATTTTGACCTTTAATTATTGCATCCCATTGGGCTAATTATTTTAGTTTGTAATGAATACAGATTGTGTGTCAATTGGACTCACAGTGTTAGAGTTTGTGCCCTTTAACATGCTCTTAATAAATAGCTCCCACTCAGAGCATTTTTAACACAGGAAAACAATGTAAAGATGAATCATCGATCCAGCTTTCATCTAAATCAAACCCAATGACAAACCTTGCATATCCTAAGATTAAAGCAAGCAATGTAAATGTATGTCTGCAAATTGAATTATATACCTCTGTGGAGAAGGTGAGGCAACAGGAAATGTTAAACAGTCAAGGAAATTCCAGAAACAACATCAACAACAATGCTATAAATAACTGTTCCGAGTGGAATTTGAACACAGCAGGCAAAAAAAAACTGAGGTTTATGGCATTCCAGCCTTTTTGAACTGTGAACTACCCTGTAACGTAAATCACTTGTGACCTCATTATATCACAGCTACACAGTAAGAGCTTCAGTGCAGTGATGCACAGCATGGTCATTTGACTTTACTCAGGGTATATACAGTATATGGTAAAAGTAGATTTTTGGCTGGTATTGAATGACTTCAAATGTCATCCTTTTCATGGTGTGCAGTGTTTTCTCCAGAAGCACAGTGTATTTTTGTCAATCTAAAAAAAAAAACTTTTGGACCATAATGGGACACAACATGTTCCTCTGAAAGCCAGAAAAAGTACTTTATGTTTGGAGGGTTTGCAGGCTGCTTTGCGCCAGAGAATAAAGAATTAACATTCACAACTGAGCAATAAATAATGAGAAATTTGCTTTTCAGTGTATTATTAATTAATTCAGAAAGTATTGTCTTGCATTTTAACTAGATTCACACTGTTACCGAATCCGGATGAAATGAACACATTTTTGAGGGACTTGCCCTGAGCACCTTCATTTGAAAAAATTGGGTCAAACGTAACTTTGATGTTCATCTCGTCCAACTTCATCTGAACTTAATGTCTTCCCCCGTAAGGGCTCACTGAAGTAGATGCAGAGGTAAGATAAACAACTTTTTCTTCAACTAGGGTCAATGCCGTGCAAATTACCTGCCAGCTTTATTCGAGGTATACCGTAGCTTTCTTTTTGTTGAGAGATTTCTACTAAATTAGGATTGTTTTTAATATTCAAACCACCAGTGATAGTAGAACGCTGTGAGATACTTTTTCAGTTGTTCAAGTAAGACCTGAAGTTTAAATCTGTGTGAAAGATCAAAATATCATCATATCTGTGTTCTGTCTGCATTTTCACACTTTTCCCTTCCTCTTTCCTCTTCAGTCCTCTCTATCTCTTCCTTCCTCCCACCTCATCCCCTTTACCTTCCTTTCCCCTTTCTGTTTCCTGCATCCCATTGTTCTTTTCTACCCTAAGGCCTCTGATGTTTAAATTTAGCCAGGGATTCTTCTGGAGGGATCAGTACTTGTGTTGCTTTCTGAGGAAGCCCTCAGTGTTGCAGGAAGTAGTTCAGTCTAATCTTGTTTTTCACGGTGGGAGTCTTCTGCTGAGAATATTTTTGAAGTACGAACACAACGAAACCGAACACTGCTTTAAAACCAAAGTATACTGTTTAAGACCAAGTACAGGGAACTGTGTGACCCACTGGAGGTTTAAATCTAATCTTATGGAAGACGTTTTTTTTAAATTAGTTTGCTCGCTTATGTGTATATTTTTATTTCTCTGAACATCTTCTTGGCACTAACACACTGAAGTCCAACCCTTCACCAAAAACCCTAAACATTATAATTCCCACTTACTTCTATATTGCAGTATGACAACAGATACTTTGGAAAACACCTCAGTGTTGCAAGACGTGCTCTGGCTTATTTTATGGTCAACATAGTATTCCTGTCATTTCAAATAACAGTCTGCTTTTCTGGAGCATTTTTCTCTCCAAATCTTTATATTTGTAGGACATATATTTGTGTAGTACTGCCAATTACTGTTATTTGCATCCACTCCAAAAAGTCTGGTTGTCAGGAGAAGGCTGTTGTTTCGTGTCACCTGCATTTGCATCATCACAGAGGTATATTTTTTTTTTTTTACTTTTTTTTGTGCCAAGAATTAGATAAGAAGATTGACACCTCAGCAGTCATTTAGCTTAAGTTGGCATACAGACTCTAAACCTCACTATTTAACAGATCTTAATTGTTGAATCAGTACACAGAAAAAAAAGTTAAAAAAAAAAAATGCAAGTAGTTGCATTTGAAGTGTTGGTAGGTAGATTTACTAAGCCAGGCTATCCTTTCCCTCCCACTTTCAGTGTTTATGTTAACTCTAAATATATATCTTTTGTATATTTAACACAGACACGAGATGTACTGGCCCTCTGATCCAGTTTGGTCTCACAGAATTCCGTGAAATGATCACGAACTGTTAACGTGGTGGTTGCACGGAATGTGTGAAAAAGTCTGTGTGGCCACCACGGAAAACAATGCCAGTGTAAAGTCATTGAGTAAAGTCAATGAGTCAAGATGACGAAGTATTAGGAGCAACTATGGTAGCAAGTAGTATGAAAGCCCAAAAATTTGCGTAAGGAGGTTGGTTGGGGTGGTGGATGGGTCAAACACGGGACTTTCACCCGGGAGACTGGGAACTGTGTCCCGTGTGTAATGTTTCCTAAAGTCGCTTCTTTTCCTAAACCCATCCGTGAGCACACCTACAACCTTATCCTTAACTTAAGGGGCCGTGTTCATTTCACGGAAGTCTTCTGCGGGCCCATAACAGAATGTTTTGCAATTCCTTAAAACTGCCACTAATTTTGAGTTGAGGGGCCGTGTTCATTTCCTGGAATTCTTTGAGATCAGGTTGTCTGATCTAACTCTTAGGCTATTTACACAAAATGTTGACCTATTCCTTTAAAAATAAAAAGCCATGTTGGTGGAAAGCAGCTGTAAACGGATATCATGTTTCAAAGTGAGAGGAGCTTGACAAAGTGCGTCATTTTGTCATATGACTTTTAATATATAGGACTGACGTAATAGTAGCTAATGGGAAAATGCGCTAATGATTTTATTTTGCGGATATTTCATTCTTTCATTCTTTAAGCTTAAAATGTTAGCATGACAAATGACCCCACCATGGCTACAGAGAGTGTCACCAACAGAAACCTTCTGTTCATCCAAATATATTTCACTAGTCCATGTTTCATTTGATGGATGATCTCTTAGAGAAATAATATCTCTTTTACATGATGATGTGATTCATAATGTCATGTTTTCAGGAATTCACTATCATTGCAACTTCAAAAACAGACATTTGGATAAACTAGGTTTTCCGACTGCAGCAGCAATTGTTCGAGGAAGCCCCCTAACATGAGATTACACCGGTCTGATTCATTTAGGCTCCTTCACAGTCACAGCATAACAGCAACAACAACAGTAGCAGAAAGGGGAAGGCAGCACAGTCAAAAACACAGACACACAGACACACACACACACACACACAGACACACACACACACACACACAGCAGTTAAGGACTGCACCATGTTGATTTGACCATAATAAGGAGAGAGACAGAGAGAGAGATAGAGAGACTCAATTTAGTATCGCCATAGCAACAGGGGACTGTGGAGAAATTTGGTTCTCCCTTTTAATCTCTTTTTAAATCATTTTTTAAAAGATGGCTCAGTGACACTGTGTGTGTGTGTGTGTGTGTGTGTGTGTGTGAGAGAGAAATACTCTGAGTATGAGAATGAACTACAGTAATTGTGGCATACGTCTTTTTACACACCTTCTCCCCCTCACTCACTCTCACACACACACACACACACACACACACACACACACACATCCTTCACTTCCTCCTCTTTTGTCAGTGTACAGATTTTCTATCAGCGCTGGCCTTGTCTTCCTCCCTGCACAATGCCACGTCTCAGAATAGCAATCAGCCTTTCTCATTTGGCCTCTGTCTCGTGTACCAGAGAATACTTCTGATCTCAAGTCAAAGGCTGCTCCCTGTGGTCGTCTGGGCGTCCCTTCACAAGGGTAAATCTGATGTCTGAGTGGTTAGATGCTTTGTTGCTACTCAGCTGGTGAAAAGTCAAGATTAAAAACAAACAAAAAAATCAGCGACACTCACAACAAAGTTGAACTTGAATAATGAATTGGATTGAAATCCAATTTGCGTCCGTTGTTGCGTTTCATATCCTCCTCTCTTCTACTCTCCTATCCTTCATCTTCTTCTCTTTTTCCCATTCTTCAGTAAACACATGTCAAGTGATCTTGTTGCAGTACAAATTTGAATGTTCTGCTCGCAGTGATTGAAAAAGCAGACAGTTTTGCTGATATGAGCATCCTTGTAACTTCTCAAGGGGCAGCTTTTGTGCTAAACCAGGATGGTTCCGTGCCTGTCTCTGGTTTACTAACATAAGACTAATAACATCAACATGATTCCGAAAGATTCAGAAGAGATGCATATTCTGAATATTTTTCTCTGTGTGTGTCTCAGTTGCAGGATCGTTGCATCATATTAGAGTAAGAGCTGAGTTCAGACTGACTCACACGCACAGTGGCACTGAAGGTTACTTTAAATTACAATCTGTTTTAAATTACTGATTAATTACCTGCTGCTTTACACTTCAGTCAGAACAGGAATCTATAGAATGACTCCAGTCAGCCATGAGTCATCAAACAAGTACTCAAAGATTCTTCTTTCTGAATTTCTATCATATTTAGCTTTTTTCAGCCTTTGGAGTTTCAAAAAAATGTGGGTTGGTCTGTGGCTTCCCTTCTCTTATTTATATCTTCCTATTTAGAACAAAGTCTCTTTTTATGCCGACTTGACATTATGCAGAGGCCAGGGCTGTGCAGCAGCTCTACAGTCCCAGGCCTTGTTAATATTTCACATGGTTAGAAGCCAGAGCAGACGTCAGGTTTTCTCCCAAAAGGAAAATCTTCTCCTCATTTAACCTCCGGCACCAAATCTCCATACTAACCAGCCCAGCCATTGGGTTTGAGTAGAGACACACTGATTGTTGCAGCTGTGGCTCCCCTGTTGTTTTCTTCAGCAATGTGCTACACTTCATTGCCATACAATATGACAAACACACAAAATGATCTGCCAGAGAAAGAAGAATGATAAAACTAATGTACCTGCAATTAATTCTTGTTGACCGGAGTTACCTTCAAGGTTGAAAGCCCCTAATTGGAAGTCACATTGGATAAAAGCGTCAGCTAAATGACATTTAATGTAATGTAATCTAAAACATGACTGTGTAGGAAATATGGCTGTCACTGCAAAAACAGATACTATGGCCCTGACTAGAGGTCAGCCATGATGACGTTCCAAAAATCTGGTTTAATGAGGAATTCCACACTGAAACAAAACAGGTGGATCCTGTGATCTAAATGTAAATGACATTAGACTACTGTGGAAATTCTATTTTCTGTTGTTACATTACACATATAGGCCCGAAATGCACACACATGTACACACCTGACATGACCCATAGACATGCAATAATGTAGAGGTGAGCGAAGGGGCTGCCAAACAGTAAGCACTCCAAGCTGTTGGGGGGTTTGGTGCCTTGCTAAGGGCACCTATATACTGTACCTATATGTGAACTATGGAATTATACAATAACAAAGTTATAACATTTCTCAAAATGAATAGATTACCCATATTTCAATAAATAATTTAAGACTAGAATGCACATGAAGCAAAAAAGACATCAACATCAACAAACAATAGTTTGTTGATGTGTAAGGCCATTAAAGAGTTTCTTTCATTCACTTTATTGAAACATTCTGTCTCAATCCACCCCTAGCTAGATTATACAATGGGGCTCAAAAGTTTCGGCACCCCAGGTAAAAATTTGTATTAATGTGCATAAAGAAGCCAAGAAAAGATGGAAAAATCTCCAAAAGCCATCAAATGACAGATTAGATATATGTATAAAATGTCACAAAAAGTAAGATTTTATTTCCATCATTTACACTTTCAAAATAACAGAAAACAAAAAAATGTTATCAAAAGTTCGGGCATCCTGCAGAGTTTACAGCATCCCCTTTGGAAAGCTGAGACCTGACAGTGTCATGGATTTTTCTCAATCATCGTCTGGAAAGACCAGGAGATGTCAATCTTAAGGTTTTAAATGCCCAGACTCATCTAACCTCGCCCCAACAATCAGCACTATGGGTTCTTCTAAGCAGTTGTCTAGAAAACTTAAACTGAAAATAGTTGACGCTCACAAAGCAGGAGAAAGCTATAAGAAGATAGCAAAGCATTTGTAGATGCCAATATTCTCTGTTTGGATCATAATTAAGAAATGGCAGTCATCAGGAACAGTGGAAGTTAAAGCAAGATCTGGAAGACCAAGAAAAATATCAGACAGAAAAGCTTGCAGGATTGTGAGAAAAGCAAGTCCAAACCCACGTTGGACTGCACAATCCATCCAGAAAGACCTGGCAGACACTGGAGTTGTGCTACACCATTCCACTATAATGAGATACTTGTACAAATATGGTCTTCGTGGAAGAGTCATTAGAAGTAAACCTCTTTTACGTCCTCACCACAAAAATCAGCGTTTGAAGTCTGATGTATTGTGGAAACAAGTTCTGTGGACCGATGAAGTTAAAATAGAACCTTTTGGCCAGAATGAGCAAAGGTACGTTTGGAGAAGAAAGGGCACAGAATTTAATGAAAAGAACGTCTGTCCAACTGTTAAGCATGGGGGGGGATCAATCATGCTTTTGGGGTTGTATTGCAGCCAGTAGCACAGGGAACATTTCACGAGTAGAAGGAAAAATGGATTAAATAAAATTTCAGGAAGTTTTGGACACTAACTTGATGCCATCTGTGAAAAAGCTGAAGTTAAAGAGAGGATGGCGTCTACAAATGGATAATGATCCTAAACACACCTCAAAATCCACAGTGGATTACATCAAGAGGCGTAAACTGAAGGTTTTGCCATGGCCTTCACAATCTCCTGACCTCAACATAATTGAAAATCTATGGATAGACCTTAAAAGAGCAGTGTGTGACAGGCAGTCCAGAAATCTCAAAGAACTGGAAGACTTTTGTAAGGACAAATGGGTGAAGATATGTACATCAAACAAGAATTGAAAGACTCTTTGCTGGCTACAAGAAGTGTTTACAAGCTGTGATACTTACCAAAGGTGGGATATTAACTCTGCAGGGTACCCAAACATTTGCAGATGCCATTTTTTTGTTTTCTGTTATTTTGAAAGTGTAAATGATGTAAATAAAATCTAACTTTTTGTGACATATTATACAAATTTCTAATCTGTCCTTTGATGCCTTTTGGAGATTTTTCCATTTTTTCTTGGCTTCTTTATGCACAAAATAAATTTTTTTACCTGGGGTGCCTAAACTTCAGAGCCCCACTGTAACAATGGATTATGTCAGATGTTTACATTGTTTAAATACTAATATGTGTCTTTAAACCAATTGATACTTAGAAGTTTAACTATTTTGAACTATTAACAGCTTGATATTGTTTATTGGGGACCATCATTTAATTTAAATGAGCTACAGGTCAATTTGCAGTTGCATCATTATTTCTTTATATGCAGGCACTGATTCTATTCAGATACACACTGGTGTAATATGTTTTATAGGCTGCAGTGTTCGTAAAGTAGTACTTCATGCAGAATTGACGTTTGTGATTGTACTGCACGGCTTACTCGCTTCCGCCGCCAGGTACAGTAAACTGGAAAGGGTGGTGCGCAACGTGGGCGGAGTCAAATTGCACACTGCAATGAGGGATACTTGCTACAACCGGACAGTTTTTGGCGAGTTAACCGTGCATGTTGTGATTAGTTTTCCGGCGTTGCGATGCAGAAAATACTGACGGAAAGCCAGAAGAAGTACTTCGTTAACATGGACGAGTACCTGTGTAGTCTGGGCCTCTACAGAAAGAGGGTGGCCCAGGACGCGTCGAGTCTGTTCCGAGCCGTGTCAGAAAAGGTGAGCCGGTACAGGTTAAAGGTCAGCGGACAGCGCGGTAAAAGGCGAGGCTGGAGCCGGTGAGAGGAGAGGGAAGAGCCGGTGAGAGGAGAGGTTAGAGACGGTGAGAGGAGAGGGAAGAGCCGGTGAGAGGAGAGGTTAGAGACGGTGAGAGGAGAGGTTAGAGCCAGTAAGAAGAGAGGTTAGAGCCGGAGAGAAGCGGGGTTAGAGCCGGTGAGAGGAGAGGTTAGAGCCGGTGAGAGGAGAGGTTAGAGCCGGTGAGAGGAGAGGTTAGCGCCAGTGAGAGGAGAGGTTAGAGCCGGTGAGAGGAGAGGTTAGAGACGGTGAGAGGAGAGGTTAGAGCCGGTGAGAAGCGAGGTTAGAGCCAGTGAGAGGAGAGGGTAGAGCCAGTGAGAAGAGAGGTCAGAGCCGGTGAGAGGAGAGGTCAACCACAGGGGCGTTTCTAGAACTTGAGGAGCCCGGACCCATTTAACTAAACTGAATGTAATGCAAAACGGGGATTGGCTTGCCCAGTGCATGTTTATTTTAGCTGATCAGTTGGTAGATGTTAGTTAAATAGCACCAACATTTGGCCTTATCAAAACTGGCCAAAAGCCAAGGTTTTTCCTCCAGATTTGTGTGGTGGGTGGTCTGGGGGTCCCCCCATAAACCTTTAAAGCTCAAAACACTTCATTTCCTGCATTCTGGTGATTTTTTTATGCCCCGATTTCTACCTTTTGTTGAATCAATGTATGCTGAGAATATCTTTATGCAAAGGAAAACATAGATTACAATCCAAATATAAAAACATAATGGTATAAATTGCAGTAAGGCTCTCAGGCATTCTGTATTGCTTTCAACTATTTAGTCTCCTTTGAGCCAACTTTTCTAATTATATTTGAGTCAGCACACATTTAGCCTAGGCATATTTTATTCTTCCCTCTTTTGCGTCTTTTGTTGGGGATGTAACCTCCTTAAATGTGCATATGACAATTATTCAACTCAATGATGAATTAAGAAACCCCTGGAATGTAATATTTCAGATGTGGTCCAAAACTGTGTGCACATTTAATCCTCATGTTGTCCTCCGGTCAAATTGACCTGTTTTCCTAAATCAATGTTCTTTTTAATTACCCAAAATAACATGACTGATTCCACACAACACTCTTTGACAAGTACAAATCTCTACTTTCATTAATTTTGGGGTGTCTTATTCCCTTTTATAGCATTTGATAAAGAAATTGAAGTGGTTTTGAAATAGTATTGTTTAAAAGTTGACATATTCCAGTCTGTGATTATCCATCAACATACAGTCCTTTAATTTTAGTCTAAATAATTCCTAATTTATGCTTTTCTAAGTCAAACATTAGGTATAATTTCCTATAAATGAGGTTTATTGACCATAAATTCCCAAAAAATAACTTTTTAAGTTAATAAGTTAGTGTTCATCTAGTGTTGAAAACATCAAAAAAGTGGCAAACATTGAAAAAAAGCTTCAAAAGTGTTGAAAAAAGGGAACAAAAAGTTGAAAACATTGATTAAAACCCTCATCAAAAGTGATGAATTTCAATTTTGACAGGAAGACAACACAAGGGTTAAAATTTAACTCATCCCATCTGTGTCCTCTGTGATTTGGACGAGTCGTGATATTTTGAGGCTATTACAATAATAATTAGGTGATTGCTCTGCTGATATGGTAGACCCGTTTGGGTCTCTGGGGTCTGAATGAGACAGAGTTTAAAGAAGTGGCTGTACGCTGCTATACATAAGAGGTGGAAAACCGAAACTACGGCAGAAATACACGGAGCACAAACGCGTCACATCTGCCGCAGCATGCCCACAGCACAGCGTGTCCATTAACTGAAACACAATGAAATAAGGCAACTTATGATTTGGGGGGTTTACATAGGCTATTGTTTGGTTACATATTTGTAAGTCAACTTTTCAAACCACATTCAGTGCTACACTCAAAACATTCGGGGCTGAAGCCCTGGCAAAATCAGCTGAAACTGCATCTGGTCAACTATATTTCAATCAGGAGAGACATGTTTGCAGATATGCAAACGAGGTTTAATGTACAGCTCAATAAAATTGGTCTTGGCGATTAGACTCCATTGCTATACGAGTATTTAGTATATCTATATAGGGGTAGAGAACCATCAGACCCCCCTAGATGGAATCTAGACACCGGTGGTGGAAACGAAGGAGCCCGAAGACCAGACCGAAGGAGGCTCCAGACCAGCTGGAGTAGATGACTGGAGGTGGAAGGGGGGGTGGAGGGTTGCACTCTTTGCCTGCAACGACAGCTAATAGCAAAGGGAGAAACAGATTTTTAAAAGCAGGGTTGTGACTCTGTGATTGGCCCTTGCAATTTGTCTACAATTCTGATTAGTTAAACAGAAAGGTGAATGCCTCCACCAGCTGATTCCATTTAGGAAGAGAGCATTGATTAAATTAGGTCTTCCTGAAAGAATTCACGCTGAGCTGTATTTAAATCAGGAGAGACAGATATGCAACAGTTATACACAGCAAAAAAGTACATTCATTAGGATAACAGCTGAATCGATTTAGGAGTGCACTGATTAAAAGTTAGGTCTTCCTGAAAGAATTTACGCTGAGCTACATTAGGATCACAAAAGCAGATTGCTCAATTGTTGCCAGTATTACCGGTATGTTCCTCTGATGAACACGATAGCCTTCTGGCAACACTTGAACTTAAACCTCCTCATTATGTTTTGTGCAGAAAAGTTAAGGTGTCTTTTTTAAACTAGAATTTGGAAGGAGTTTGGAAAAGCAGTTGCTACAAATTAAAAGTGAGTTAAAAGTTGCACACCATGGATCAAAATAAGTTTTTCTCTACTCTACCAACTGTGTGTGAGTGAGTGAGTGAGTGTGTGAGTGAGTGAGACTGTTGTATTAATACTGTTGTATTAAGTCAGATCACCAGTGAAACCAGTAGACTTAATAAGATGTATTGTCAGTAAATCCTGCTTGATAAAACAGGTTTGAATAAGTCTGACCTCAGTTACCACCTCAGATCCCTTTTGAAAAACTTCTTTTTTAAACTGTTAAGTAAACTTGCTTCATTTTTACTGAGTTCTAAGTTAAACTGAGCAGTCAGAGAGCAGCTGTTGTCCCATTTCCAGTCCCTGTCACTACACTGTCCAAAAATGGCAAACGTTCCAAAAATTAAAAAAGAACTAAAACTATCAATGTAGTCAAATTCAAGCGATCATATTTGCTTAATGATGTGTGTGTGTGTAGTTGTATTACTCTCAGAACTACCATCAGAAGATCCGTCAGGACTGCGCCGACTTCATGAAAGCCACCAGATGCAACTTTGAACCGGTGAGTTACCGATCGATCAACCAGAGCAGACTTTTCAGTTCTGAAAGAATGATTTCAGCTTGATGCCCTACATAACCACTGACCAGGCTCTAACCAGTCAGTGAGGCAGCAAAGTGTAAAAAAAAATAAAAATAAAATCATAATATATACTGTAAGAGGCAGGTTGTTTTCAGCTCCTCTGTTGTCTCTTTCAGTTTGTTGAAGGTTCATTTGAGAAATATCTGGAGCGTCTGGAGGACCCCAAGGTGAGCTGCTGTAAACCTTTGACTCTTTGGTCCACATAGTAACAATGTGTAACAGTGTGTAACAGTGAGTGTGTGTTTTCAGGAGACAGTGGGTCAGGTGGAGATCAAGGCACTTTCTCAGCTCTACAGGTGAGATGCTGACTGCAGACTAAAAACTACATGAACAGCGTTCAATATAGTCACACAAGAAGTGTAGTCTGTTTACTACAGCTAATGAGAGTCTACCTAAGTGTTTGTTGTCATCTATTTTTGGCTTAAAAAAGCTTGACTCCGACCTCGGCTCTTTGCTGCATGTCATTCCCCCCTCTCTTTGCCCTTTCATGTCTTCAGCCGGCCTAAAATGCCCCAAAAAATTATCTTTAAAAAAAAATATTCTAAAAAATTAAGGAACTGGATCCAAACTAGACAAAAGCTACTGCACCTGCTGGGTTTATTAGAGCTGACAAACACACAAAACCAGCCTGCAGTAGTTTATTATAGATGTAAAGGTTCCAGTCAGAATATGTCAGGTTATACAGGCAGGTGTTTGTTCCAGCAGGTGTTACATTTGGATTGTCAGAGTCTGAAACTGAATCCAGGTGGAAGTTTTTGAATATGACATATGGCACAAAAGTTAAAAGACATCTGATGTGTGTGTAGGCATTGTTTCCTGATCTATCGTTACCCAGGGGAACCTGCTATGGTGATCTCAGAGGACGACTTTGTTGACAAGGTAAGCTGACCAGCAGGATGTTTGACTGAGGAAGGAATAGCTGTAAAAGTAGTATATACATACATATATAAACTAGACATGTTCCCATACCAGTATCGGTATCGCCTCCGATACCGCCTAAAACGCTAGTATCGGTATCGGGAAGTACTGGAGTTTATGCACCAATCTGATACCACATAATAAAGCCCTGAAGAAAATCTATGTTAAAGTAGTTTATTTATGTTCTTTTTCTGTTATAACTGGCTGTCAAACTAGATAATAAAAGAAAGTTCTGTGGAATTCCTTGTTTGAGAGTTTAACCTGAGCCAGACCAACAACAAAGGTAGAATTCATATCACGTCCATACTGGCAGAGTAATATACAGCTGTTAAAACATGATAAAATATATGACACACTGGTATCGGATCAGTACTCGTTATCGGCCGATACGCAAGTTCAGGTGTCAGAATGGATATCGGGGATAAAAAATGGTATCAGATGAATCCATAATGACAATATTTGTTATTTGAAGCCCTTGTCAGTACTGACCGTCCGCCTCTGTGAACGTCCGTCTAGGTGACACTGTGTGCCTCCAACAATCACTATGACATCATCTACCCGAGGAGTTACCTTGCCTCTGCTGCTCTCTGTCAGTGTGAGTAATGATCAGCGATTGGTGGATCAGGGTGGGAGAGGGGCTGTAATGTTTGTGTGTGTATAATGTGTGGGTGTGGGTGTGTGTGCGTAGCTATTCTCTATGAGCTGCTCTACACTAAGGTGTTTGGGTTTGAGGAGGTGGAGATCTGTGACGCCATGGAGGCCTTCAGGATCGGAGGTCGTTGCTATAGAAACAGACCATCCGTGTGTAGGGATGTCGAATTTGGCTGCGACACACCCGAGGACCAATGTCACAGGTATGCACACGCACAACCACACACATACACACACACACACACTTTAATATTCATCTGTGACTCTCATTCATCAACTTTGAAGCTGATGATATGAAAATGTAGACAAACTTAACTGACTGACATCATGAAACAAACTGCTGTGGATCACGCTAACGTTATGTAACAGTAGAGGGCAAACAGCACCTGTAGATGCGAGTAAATCCCAGTAGTTATGACTTCATATCTACCAACAATCTGCTGCGTAACATAATAATAAGGTCCTGTTAGTTATTACTACTATAAAAACTACTGCTGATCAAAACTTGTTATACACAGTTGCTCACAGTGTTTATTGAGTCAGATGGTAATCAGATCTTTCACATGAGCAGGTAACAGACTCCACATCAACTTCACCTGTACAATAACACCATGTTCTACTCTTTCTTCTATTGGGAAAAGTCACATTTGTGTTTGTGTCATGCTTTAGGGAGGAGTCGAAGTCAGGTGGAGCTTCAGAGGAGAAGCTCCAAGCCATGATAGATGACTTAAAGGTGAGAGGGAGGCACGTGTAAATGTTTTTCTACCTCCTAATGTGACTCATTATGATCATGTCATCTAAACATAAGGGCATAATTCATCACTTGAATAGTCTAGAATCAACCAATTTGTAACGTGTGCATGCGCTGGGAACAGTTTGATTTTAGTCGTCTGCAGTAACAATAGAAAGATGAAGTTTTAATCTGGCATATCAATAATATATTGTTCTCTGTATTTTTGCCAAATTACCACTGCATGGTATGGCTATGCACAACAACAACTCAGGTAATTTTCTCGACTGAGGTGATAACAAAAAAGTACCATCCATAACTTGCGCCACAAGCTTTTGCCAAAAGGTTCCAAGTGAGTCAAGTTGATCTGTGCCGTGCCATGTAGCGGAAATGGGCCATTACATTATATTACTCAACGATTAAACCTGCATTGATCCCAACCTTTTACTTTTATTGGTCAGCCTCCTGAAGAAGCCCCGCCCCCTTCCAGACTGTCTCTTCCTTATAAGGTCATGAAGTCTCTGGACGGAAAACGTTACAGAAACCTTGAGTTTGATGTCTGGCTGGACACCTGCAAAGGTAACACACGGAATCCTGAAGCAGAACTTTAATGAAGACTTTAATGAAGTCAGTTTATAATATTTTGTTATTTTTAAGTTGACAAACATCAGTTTTAAGTTATAACTTTCAAAATATTAATAAACAACATTCCTATTGTTGTTTTATATAACTGACTGTAAATCACGGTGTTTCAGATTAGTAACAGGTGTGTAATCTGGCTACAGTGACTGGTACTAAAATGCTATTAATAATAATCTGATCACTGTGACGCTGTATAACTGAAGTCTGTGTGTGACTGACAGAGATGCAGAAGACCAACTACATGGTGTTTGAAGGGAGGCAGTACTTCCTGGGAGACAAGTGTCAGGTAAAAGAACACTTCACAGCACTGACAGCAATAATACTTCAACTACTGGTACTAATACTGCATCAGGATCAACACTGCTTGTATCAAACTGTCAAACATTACTGACTTCATTTTGAACTCAGTGTAGAGCTCAAACAGCAGACAACTAAGATGCAGGTCCTCTTTACGGTGGCCTTACAGGGACATATTCCTTTCATCAGTCTGCATGCAGGCGAACATTGACCTAAATATGTTTGCATAACGGAGTACATCCAACCACTTCAGACAGACAAAAAAATTAAAAAAAAAGTTTAAAACATTTAAGAAAACAGAAGGAAAAGATGTGATTGGGCTTTGTTCCAAAACATATTGAAATTTTCTATAAAAGGTTGTGACATTAAATCAAACTTATTTACATTTCCTCTCAGTAAAACATCAATGTTTTCTAGCTGCATCACATCTTCCAACAGGACTTCTATAAGCTAACAGTCAGGTTTACTGAAGAGAAGGTGTAGCAAAGTTTCGGCGCTCTACGAGCAGATTCACATAATGCATTGTTGATATGTTTGGTGTGTGGGCTTGGGATATTAAAATGAATCATTGCATTGATGCAGTGACGGAAAACAATTAATTGCTGTCTACTGATGTTGCTTGTTGATTTTCCTTTTTCTGCTTTTTCTGTGTCTGCCTTTTGTTTGTTGTCCGCTGTGTTTAGACTCGTCTACATTCAGGAAGTGTCCTTTTAAAGAGCAAATTCAATAAAAAGGGGCGTTCATATATATCTGACTGCTTGAATTTGTTGATGAAAACCATGTGGAGCAATATAATAAAATTGAGGTTAGGTGTAATAAAATTGATGTGACACAACGTGATACATTGTGATGCATCGTGATATCAATTTGAATCATTGACAGGATAATCGCAATTAAATCTTGAGAGCAGTGAAGATTCACATCGCTAACGTGGCCCTCTTTGGAATGTACAGTCACACATAACACTCTCTATGAGTTGTTTCACTTTGACGTTTATGTCTACCTGCAGAAGCATTTATCCAGTTTTAGGTGATTTCAGTTTCAGCTGTACTATGAGCTAAATGCTAACGTCTGCGTGTTTGCTACAGCTGAACCATAAAACTGAAGCCTCTCCAGGGTTATGCTCAAAGAAAAACAAAAGCTGCTGCAGCATAATTGAATTTATATTCTTCTTTAAGATTGACAGACAATATGTAACATTCACAAAAGAACAGTATGCTGTTTAAAAAAAGTCAAATGGAAATGAAACTGATGGTTTGATTTGTCGCTTTTCAGCCTCCAGCAATGCAAGGCAGCTTTATTTGTAAAGCCCATTTCAGCAACAGGGCAATTCAAAGTGCTTCACATAAAACATTAAAGTGCAGTTAAAAATGATAATTTTTTTAAAAACCGATTAAATATGAGAATAAAATGTAGAGTGCAGAATAAGAAATTAACAATTATTTAAAGAAGGTTATCTCCAACCTGGCCTGGGAACACCTCGGGATCCCCCAGTCGGAGCTGGTTAATGTGGCTCGGGAAAGAGAAGCTTGGGGTGCCCTGCTGGAGCTGCTCCCCCCGCGACCCGATACTGGATAAGCAGGCAAAAATGGATGGATTGAACATCAAAAAGAAAGGTCTTCAGCCTTGATTTTAAAAAAAAACTGAGAGCTGCGGCAGACCTGCAGTTTTCTGGGAGTTTGTTCCAGATATGAGGAGCATAGAAACTGAATGCTGCTTCTCCCTGTTTAGTTCTGACTCTGGGGACAGAAAGTAGACCTGTCCCAGACGACCTGAGAGGTCTGGGGGGGTCACAGTGTAGCAGCAGATCAGAAATGTATTTTGGCCCTAAACCGTTTAGTGATTTTTAAACCAGCAAAAGTATTTTGAAGTCAATTTTTTGAGACACAGGAAGCCAGTGTAAAGACTTCAGAACTGGAGTATGTGATCCATTCTTTTGGTCTTAGTGAGGACTCCAGCAGCCGCGTTCTGAATCAACTGCTGCTGTCTGATTGATTTTTTTTTTTTTTTTAGGGAGACCTGTAAAGACACCGTTGAAAGAGCATGGACACGTTTTCAGGTGTCTCTATAGTTACCTGTGTGTTTGTTTCAGGTGCGTCTTGAGCCGCTGGGGAAGTACTTCAACGGCTTCATCCAGGAAGTAGGAACACAGCCATCAGCCGTCACCGTCTTCATCGAGGAGCTGGCAGAGAAGTGACACAGAATCTAACTTGATACTAACTTTAACCCTCAAACAGCCCTTTGAAGAAATCAAACTAAATTGTCTTTAAGTTAAACTGATCCTCACAAAGAAGCCTAGCAGCGGTTTTAGATGAAGTAAAAATGTGTGGTCAGTGAACCAGATCAGATTTTTAGTAGGAGAGTTACAACCTACAGTTTATCTTTAATGTTTAACATTTCCCTCTCTGTCTCAGACACCTGGTTCCTCTGTCTAATCTAATACTAGTACAACCAGTTCCTGCCTGGAACGTTGCTGATCCCAGCAGAAAAGGAGACCAGGGTAAATGTGCACTGAGATGCCGTTTCTGTTCAGCTCCTTCATTCTCTTCTATGGATGTATTTTCTTCTTCATATTCCTCATACCTTCTGGACTTGGTTTGTTTCGGCTCTTCTGGGTGTAATAATTGATAACCAAATAAGTTTCACTGAAAATTGTAATGACCTCCTGACTATTGTAACGCCTTCCTGACCACTGTCTCCCTGTCCATTTCTGTTTCTTATTAGACTCGGACTCTCGTGGTCAGCGACGTCACCGCCATCGGTACTCCAGGAAGTCTTGCGGAGTGAAAGGGGCAAAGCTGCTGATGCCACCACCATTCTACTATAGAAACCCGGATCCCTTTGCTTTGCCGCCACGCTTCCAGACCAACCCGCCCCATCCTCTGTCACCAGGAGCCATAACCTACGACCCCTACTCCCCCCTACACCATCACCACCACCCAACCAGACCTCCTCGCAACAGAGCCTGCAGGTGGGCGTTTATACCATTCCCAACATCAAAAAAATCTGAGCTTATTGGAAAACATTTAGATCCATACAAACTTTTTTTCTTGGACAGTTAGTGTGTTGAGCTGGACAGGTGCATCTTTTTTGTCCAACTGAATAGATATTCAGTTTGCTGTGATATAAATATGAAAAAACAGATTTGATTGATTGATAGATACATAACCTGTGTGTGTGTGTGTGTGTGTGTGTGTGTGTGTGTGTGTGTGTGTGTGCAACCTGTCTCATGGATTCCGGTCAGAAGGTCTACACGTTTTCTGAGCCGTCACCTAATTGGTCCACAGTTGACCTATTACCACCCTGGCAGACGATATTACCACGACTACGAGAACTATGCCTTCAGGTCTAAACAAAACAAAAACACAAAGCTTCAAGTTTTTCAGTGATTTCTTTGTTCTGAAGTTTCCCTGTTGGTCTAGTTGTTAGTTAAGTTAACTCTGGTCAAGGGTAAGGTACTAATAAACTATTAAAATGATTGACTTTTTGATGTTAACGAACGTCCATTCAATTCAAGACTTGCCAAATAAGTTGCTTCAAAGCTAATTTAAATCCACACAACTCTCTCTGTATTTCTTGGTATGGCTATGTTCAGAAGATTGTGGCGTCCGGTGACTTTCCCATGCAGAAACTCGAGTGAAGTTAATTACCTATTCTGAAGAGTCCATCATGTTTTTTTAATCCTATGTGCCCTCCTTGCTTGTATTAATATTAATAAGATAAAGTAGGTCCCTTTACATGACTCAGGGTAACCACAACAAATTAAACTTGTATGAATGTCTTTGTCTAATGTCACATCTAACAGCATGGCATTATTTCACAGAGCTTGTCCAGTTGATCTCTAAGACCAATTTATAATGAATGGGGACGTTTACCAGTAGTGTTTGCGTAATGAAGTAATGAGCTTCAGATCAGTCGGGTGCTTTTGGTTTATTCGTTTTCATTTTTTGTTCAGTCGAAGTCGGCGTCTGATGCTGAATAAAGAGTGTCAGTTTGGTTTCCCTGATGAGACAGTGGAGGAACCCACTTATCAGGATGGAACCATGGCATACTACCAGCTGGACGAGACCAGTGACGCCGTCTTCCCTCCAGTGCCGGTGAGACGACCAAAACTACAAGAAATAGATTACACAGTAAAGGATAAACTTGTCCAGGAATTATTATTATTGTTATTATCATTAATTATTATTATTGTTATTAATTATTAATATTATAGCCAATATTTATTCTGGGAGGCCCATTGAGAGCAAGCTCTCCTTTCCAATGATCCCCTGATTACAGTGCAAATAAAAGGGAATAAGACTCTTTGTAGACTCTGACTTTAGACACTTGAACTTTGTGGGCCCTATCTTGCTCCCGGCACAGGTGCAAACACACCTGGCTTTTAAAGGGAATGATGACGCTCCGATTGGTTTATTGCATGTTACGCCCAAAACACAGCTATGAATTAATAAAGACACTAAGTACAACCCTTTTGAGCAATGCGCCTGGTGCACAGACCGTTTTTTCCACCGTCAAACTAACAAAAGTGGATTTGGACGCGTCCTAAACGCACATGCGCCATGCACTTCACGCCATGCGCTTACATCGTTAAAATAGGGCACTGAGACTCACTGAAGGTTCGGACTCGATCCAGAGACTTGTGACTCGGACCTGGGACTGTTATAAACGCTGACATGGTAACAGTGTCATGATAGTATTAAAACATGTACTATATACTGTATGTAATAAAATATGGCTCCTCCTTCAGGACCCGGTTGTGGCACCTCCCTCCATGGGAGCCCTGCCCCCTCAACCTGAAAACACCCCAGTCTGTTCGTCAGAGGAGGACCAGGGTGAGGAGCAATTTAAAAAAACAAATTGATTGATACTGATTTTACAGTTTTTATGTGTTTAATCATAATATAGTCTAAACAATGATGCTGTCTGTTCTATGACACAAATGCTGATTTCATTAGCCATATTTTCCGGAGTATAAGTCGCATGAGTCAAAAAATGTGTCATGAAGAGGAAAAAAACATATATAAGTCACACTGGACTATAAGTCACATTTATTTATAAATTTATTTCAGAAAATCCAAGACCAAGAACAGAAATTTAATCTGGAAAGGCAGTTTATTCAACTACAAAATAGCACACAGAACAACAGGCTGAATAAGTGTCCGGCATGTTAACGTAACACATTAACAGTTATTCAACTACACAATATCACACAGATCAACTACCAGGGCGTGGAGACGTAACTGCACCGTTGACAAGCCTCTCCTGGCAGTACGTTGTTCAAGCACCCATCTGTGGACTCGTTCCTCTAGCTGTGGCCATCTTGCTTTTAGCCCGCTGTTAGCTTTCTTTGTTTTTTTCATTGCAGTAAAAGTTACCTTTTCACCAGTCCCTCACAAGTTTCTTACTCACTCCAAACTTCCTGCTGCTCAGTTGCCGGCTGCATATTTTCTACCTGCAGTTTGTAATCTGCAGATGAGGATTTTTGTTTTGGGGGCAATTTTTCTGTGTTCAGTCTTTCTCAGTTGTCATTCGGAGCAGCATATAGTTGTCACAAGCCTAGAGTGCCCTCTCGCGGCTGTATATGTAATGTTTTCAATATGAATTAACATTTAAAAAATGTGTAATATTTATTAAGTAAGTTATAAGTTATATATATTTTGATATTTAAGTCAAACCTGACTATAAGTCGCTATGACTGTGAAAAAAACTATGAAAAAAAGTATGACTTATATATTATTATCGGACACTTTTATGTTTTTTTAATCACTGTTTCAGAAACTCAACACTTCCTTTATATTTCAATATAAAAACCTTCCAGTGACTCCACGGGCATAGTTGCTCACTCCTCTGATAGGCTTTTATTGGGAAAGATTATGCAGGATGTTTCATTGATGGTAACTTGGTAAGGTTTTTACAGTAGTTCTGTAAACATCTGATATGATTTATGTGTCTGTTTTTGTCAGCTGAGTACACAGACGAGTACCTCTACTTTACTCAGGGTGAGTAACCTTATCTGTCTGTAGAAAGTCTTTAGAAAGAGCCAACCCTCCAGCGGAAGTGACTGATGTCTGAATGTGAACCGTTTTTAGATCCGACCTACCAGCCCTCGGGTGTTTACACTGCTGCTGAGGCCCCCCACAGATCAGGTAACATACCCAACCTCTGACCTGCTGGATGTCACTGTAGATCTGTTGTGGTTAATAGGGATTTAATCAAAATAATGTTAGGTTTGGTTTGCAAATGTGTTGTCCACTGTAAGGCATTTTAAAACACATTAACCAAAATGAACAGACAAACAAGAACTGAGATCATGCCTTCCTCTCATGATCATTTATTTGTTAATAAAATATTTGTGACCACAAGAATGTCAAATGGGAATTTAGTTCTAATTTTATATCTTGAGATCTGTCTAAAATTCATCCATCCATCCATCCATCTTTGTCCGCCTATCCAGTGTCAGGTCGCGGGGGCAGCAGCTCCAGCAGGCTGTCTAAAACTGGCAAAGATATTTAGGAGCTGGGGACATTCTGGAGAAAGAGCAATGTATTATCGGCATACAGTGGCAATTGATTTGGTGGCAGCAGGACAGCTCTGACGCCGGCTACAACCTGAATGCAGCAACAAAGAGCTGTTTGCACATTTCAAACGATGGATGCTCACTGTTTAAGAAACAACTTAATGGTCATTATCAGTACTAACATTCAATTATTAGGCTCTCATTAGCTTAATCAAAACTGAAGCTGTGTTCAAAAGCATTTCCTCATTCACTCACTCTCTATTCCCTATTGTAAATTGTGTTCATGAAATAGTAAACTATATAGGGAACAACCAAACATGATTTCGGATACTCACTGAAAACATTGTTCATTGTTGCGTCAGTACCCTCGCCGATTATTTTTATGATGAAGGCGTACGCCCAGCATTATGTTAACAAAAGGGTACACTGGAAACACTTCCAATAAGTCCCTAAAACAAACCAAGCACTCAGGATGATAGTAAAAGGTTGTATATAGGTTGCATGTTACATTTCCACTGTTTAGAAATGAAAGCCTGCTCTATTTTGCATTTTCAGTTTTCAGAAGTTAGGGGAAGTAATTTTTAGTACTTTTTAGTAGTTTTTCAGAAGTAAAATGTAGGGTACATCGTATGTTCACTGTGCATTGTGGTTTTTTTATAGTCTAGATTGTGAAGGAAATTAACCACGGAGAATTTGAACACCACTACAAAATGGCGAACACACTATATAAGGCACTATTTTCATGATAGTTATTATGCCAGGGATCCAATCAAGCAGAGGCACAGTCACTTGTGAGTGTATGTGTGTGTGTGTGTGTGTGTGTGTTTCAGGTAGAGAAGCCATTAGAGGCCACCTGCTCTTCACCCTCCTCATCCTCCTGCTCCCCATCTTCTGAGTTGGGTGAGCCCCGCTGCACTGTGGAAGCTTCGCCCCCTTACTCCTACGCCCCTAACGGCAGTGATTTACCCCAAGGTCAGAGGTCAACCAACATAAACACAGTGTCTCACTTCCTGCTGCATCTTCTTGTCACACTTCCTGTCTTTATTATTATTATTATTATTATTATTATTATTATTTATTTTATAACAGATTGAGTATAAACTAGGGCAAACTGTTTCAATGAGATATGGCTCCATGTAGTACAGTTCTTTTTCTTCCTCTGACCTCTGATCTTTGGTTGGGCTTTTAGCTCTCTTGCTTTTAGCAGCACTTGACCAGTTTACTGTTAAATATCATGAAGTTTAGTATAAAATAGAAACGCTCAAGTTAAGCAAAAGCTCCTCATGATTGTAAATAAGTACACTACTTACTAAACTGCTAAATCGGTTACTTTCCATCACTGTGTATTCAGACTTTACATACAGTACAGGGATACAGGGTCGTAGTATAACTCTGATCCTGAACACACACATAGAAAACACTCGCAGTAACAGCCATCCCGGTTATAACAAACCCCCCCACAGTCTATTGTTTTTTTGCTATGCTTTGCTGTGTCTGTGTGTGTGTGTCTGTGTGCAGACTGCAGAGTCCTCCAGTATTACTTCAACTTAGGACTCCAGGTGAGAGAATATGTTGCTGTTTAATTAGTTCCTCATTGTCCCTTACCCTAACCCAAGTAGTTTGGAGGAAAAAAAAAATCAAATTGCAATATTATGGAAATATATTATGTAGTAAAATAATAATAATACAAAGAAGAGTGTAAGAAAAGTTTGAAGAATAGATAACTGAGTCCCTTCCAAGTCAAACTAAACCGTTTTCATTTTTTAAATGTATGATGTTCCTCAAAGTCTTGACTGTGACTCCTTAAATATTTATTCAACTTCCAAATACCCTTTATCTGTCACATGTGGGTTTTTACTCTATGTATTAATATATTCATTCAATGTTATTCAGTTATTATTTTTTTTTAAGATTATTTTTCACACAACACACATGACAACTGATTTAACTTTAGCCCCCCCTTCATTTTTTATGGGACATAATTTTTTTGTGTAAAATCACAAACACTAACAGCATCTGAACCCATGCGACTGTAACTCTTGAGAAAAGCACCAGTTTTATTACTGAGGAGAGAAAATGTCAGATCACTAAGCACAAAACATTTCTTTTACTGACGATCATTGTGCCAGTTATTATTTGAAGAATTATTTAAAATAAAACATGTCAGATAATAGTGAAAAATGCCCTCCATCATTTACACATTTGATGTATGAGTGTGTCTCAGCAGTTTACCTTTTAAGTATCAGGGTTGAATCAGCTGCAGTTGTAGTCAGCTCTGAACTCCCCCTTCCATTCTTTCATAGTGGTACCATCATCAGCAGCAGGTGTACCATGCCAACTCTCAGGAGGCACCCTACCCCTACCAGCACTACACCCCCTATCTGAGCCAGGAACCGCCCCTGCATGGTAAGGCCTACACCCTGTCTGATTGGCTGCTGTATGAAAGAGGCGAGCCCTGAGCCGTCTCAGCCTGCGATCTGAATGTGCGTTCACTACTTAAAAGTGAGGATGTGTTTATCTTGATTGACAGATGCAGATTTAGTTACTTCACCAAGAGTTTGAACTCTCAGCTTTGTGTTACATAATTAAAAAGTGAGTTAGTTAGTAAGTGAGATAGTAGTCTGGATCAAGGGAAGTACATTTCCAGGAGTTAATTTCATTTAATATTGTATGTGGCGTTTTCTTTTGTGGGGTGCAAATGTTCCACCAAAACAAGTTCCATCCCGAAACCATTTTGCAGAGCCACCGTCTATGTCTGCAAAGCCTAAGACGATGGTAATTGGTTTATAGAAATGTAAACAATCCAAAGCGTTTTTTCCTTCTATCCCAGAATGTATGTGTGGTGTAGCCAGACCTTACTCCACAGCGCGCTGTGGAGTATGGTCTGGCAATGCAAGAATATTGAGGTAGTTAGTTAGTAAGTGAGTTATTTAGTTAATGAGTTAGTTAACAAACTGCATACCTATCAGGAAGTACAACTACTCCTTCCTGTAGACAATCTGACCCTAATCTGGTCTTCTGCCCCCAGCTGCCCGTCCTTCATACCCTGAGACAACTCGAGACCCCAATCAGCCACCCTCTTCTTACCCAGAATCCACCAAGGCAGAAGATGGACACACAGCAGGACACAGCAGTGGTTAGTACTGATGACCGCCTCACAGCTACACTATGACTGTGTGGTGAAATGAAATGTGTGCTTCTAAAGTAATTTTGCCTCAGTTTTATGATCTTCACATACATGTATAATAACATATATAAAATATTACAAAACATATTCACAACTCTTAACTCTGTTAGACTGATGATGGACAGTTTAAAAATGATCTAAATTGATTCAGCACAACCAGAGGTCTGGTAAGATCACTTTTTTCTAAATTGTATTCTTTAGCCCCAACTTCACAAAGCTTGCGCAGGAGACACTAAAGTAGTGTTGTATTCATCTACAAAAATGATGAACAAATATTGTGAACAAAGCTTTATTACATGACGAAAACGAGACTATTCGCAACTAAATGCTGGTCATGTGACAATAAATATAATTAAATGTATAATGCAATATTGTTGACGAATAAAAACAAGACTGTGGTTTACAAAATAAAACTATGCTAAAATGGCTCTTCATTTTTGTTGATCAAGACGTGACAAGTCGAATTGTTCTAACGTTTTTTTTTCTCGTTTAGTTGCGTTATTATTTTGCAGTATTTCTGTTCCCTGTGTCTCACTTCATGGGCTGCATCAGGTCGCACTCCGTCGCACTGCGCAGACACAGGCGACGTTACTTCCTCAAGCCCTGTCGCGGTATTATTTAATTTAACGATTTAAAGTTTGACACAGAGAAAGGGACTGTGGGCGGCATTTTCGGGAGATTGTCTTTGGGAGGAAAAAAAAAACGACATTTGGGGAAAAATGTCATTACATAGGAGTGGAAAACAAAAATGTGTAGTGGAAAAAGATGGTGAGAAATGCGGCTACAAAATCACAGGAAAAAACACCACAAACCTTAATAGACATCTCAAGCCATTCCATAATGAAACTGAAGTAAGTCAAGACATTAACGTAAATTTACTTTCTATTTTAGAAAGCTCATGCTAACTCATGAGGCTGTGGTTAATGTGTCTAATTTTAAAGTTAGCTTTAGACGTTAGCCACTGGAGCGTAAAACAACTGAGACGTGTGTGCGTGTGTGTGTGTGTGTTGTGTTCCGACTGGACCATTTTTGGGATTTTTAAGTTCCTCTAATCACAGTTCCTGTAACTCTTTCAGCTCTACCTTCAGGGCAGGTTCTTTTCCCTCTTCCCTTTTCCGCATAGGAACCTAGGTCAACAAGAGTCAGGTTTCCGGTACAGACAGACCAACAACGGGACAATTTAAACAATTTAATACCATAATACTATATTGACTGGATTAAATAGACTAGACTTAAAATTAAAACAAGCCGCTGAAAACAACAATATACTAAAGGCTTTATCCTACTTTAAAAACATGTCCAGTAGAACTACTCAACACCTTGAAACACACTGAGGTGAAAAATCTCTGCCGTTTCTCAAAGTATAAAGAAATATATATTGATCTATGATCTTAAATTGACTGTGTGAATACTTTCAAAAGTAGCTGTGTCTCCTTTCAGATTCTGTGTTTTCATTTGTGTTGTGTCATCCATCATCAGGCCCCGCTCCCTCCTTTGAAGCCTCCTCCTCCACCATCAGCCCTGCCCCTTCAGACTCCACCCCCTCCTCTGCTTTCCCATACCCATATCAAACACCCCACCCACCTCCCCCGATGCTGCACCTGCCATATGAAGCTCCGCCCACAGCAACCTACCTGTCTACCGCCCCTCCTACTCTGGCTTTCTCTGCTCATCTTGACCCGGCCCACCTCACCCATCATTCCTCTTACCACGCCTGCCTCCCCCACTCCACCCACTGGGGGGCCCTTCAGACCCGAGGTCACGCCACACGGGTCTACTGCCCTGCCCCCAACCCCTACCACTGGGGGGCGCTACAGACAAGAGGCCATGCCACACAAGTCTACTGCCCTGGCCCCAACCCCTCCCACGTTGTTGGTTACAACAGAGTCCCGCCATCCCACCACATGGCCACACACTACATCTCCCTGCCCCACCCCCAAATGGCCACACACTATAATCCTCCCAGCATCTAACACATGCCACATACCTCACTCATTAGCAAAAGGCTAACTCCCTTTGTGTTCAATGAGCATTGCTAACAAGTCCTCCAAACAAGTTCCTGCTAATGTGGAACCTCAACAAAATTGAGAACATTTCAAAATATAATTTCAAAAATGAAATTTGAGAACTAAGTTGTAATAAGTTGTAATAGATGTTTATAAAAAAAGGGGACGGACAAAAAATCACAATTTTGGCATGTAAGCTTCACATTTAAAATAATGTAAGAATCAGCAGACAAGAGTTCTGCACATTCTGCATGTTTTGTACTAAAAGTTAGCTTGTTGCAAAGTAGCCTTTTTTGTCAACAGTTAAGTATATAGCACGTCTGCCTCAGAATCACTTCCTGTTCAAAACGTTACATTTTTGGACACTCGTTAAGTTGTTTGTTAATTGTTTAACTCATTAATGAGCAGCTCGTTAAAGTGGGATGAATGACGCCTTGCTGTTAACACAGCAACCCAGATGACAGCGTCCTCGGTTGCCACAGTGATGACTGTGAAGCACGGCAACCAAGTCACTGCGGCCACCTGACAGAACCTAATGTCAGATTTATTTATTTTTTAAATCATCGGGAATATATCTTTTACAAGTTAGCCAGCCAATCAGAGAGGCGGGGCTCCAGGCTAGGCATGGTCAGTCTGTATTATGTTTTGTATTATGTTCACACATGTTTTTGTTACTGCGTAAATAAAGTTTGTTTCAAAAGCAGACAATTCAATGATTATTATTTTTATTCTCCATCAGTAACGATGGTCACAAAACCATTACTGTTTCATGTGGTCGGTCATGTAAACATCATCAAACCTGAGCAGCACGTGGGCTTCGTGGAACCTCTTGATTTTCCTTTCAGTGCCAGTATTAACAGGTTGAAGTAGCCACATAGAGTGACCTGCTCTAACCTGTTGAAAAACAAGATCCAGGTCCATCTGTGCATGTGACCACAATATCAGACGTGATTTATAAATCTGTATGTAGTGGCAGAAAAACGTATTTCAGTTGGACTTTAAACACATGTAGCTTTTCACTGCATTCGTATACCCAGGTAGCCAAATGTGTCTTAACACCAACCCAACAGCAGCCTAAATCTTGCACAATTGGTTGCCAGACTCAAGGCAAATGAAGTACCAGATCAGGTTCATTGATCCTGTTCCAGGTGTTGACACCAGCCTAAATGCTGCTAACTGGAGCTTTTTCTCAGCACAACTCTACACCCCAACATTTTCTGCCATATCAAATCTGGCAGCCATATATGGGCTATCTGGCTAACATTTGGTCTTCATTCAGCTAAGAACACCTTCAGGAAGATTGGCAGCCTCAATCGGACGCTACATTTCACATTGCTTGCCACAGGGTTACATTTATTTACACTAGAGACATTTCCCTTATGACACAAACCAGTAAGTGATTGATGTTCTTCAAGCACAAACAGACATAATGCTTGCGAGTTTCTCACAAAGGCAGATCATAGAGGGAGAGAAAGACAGATGGGAAATCGCTTTAGCTGTTTATCCTCTTCAGTATGCTGATAAGAAAATATTTGTCTGAAGAGGCAATATCTTCTTTCTTGCGAGGAAGTGTTGCTTTCCGTTAACACTATTTAAGGTTTATTGTTTTTTGGGACCGTTTAAATTTAGAGAAACATTAACAGTGACAGCATCACTGGTGCGAGGCTCAGATTACCAATCATCTCAACCTCGCCGTCATTTGATTACAATAATTATACAAGGGTATCACAGTTTAACAATGACTGTCATTTAAACAGCACCTTTATTTTCAAGTATTGTAGATGAGTACCTACCTTTTCATTAAAGGTGCAATATGTAATACTGACAGCTAGTGTTTAAAATAGTTACTTCAGTACAAATTCAAAATACTGGAGAGAGAGTCTCCCCCTCCTCCCCAGATTCAAACTTCACGGAGGTTGCCAGGCTGAAACCGCAGCATCCACAACAATGTTGCCCCAACTGACAGCCATACTTTTTCTGCTTAGAATTACGGTGGGAACTGCTAAAAACACAACAACCTTGCCATTCTCTCCACCTGACAGACAGACACTTCATCGGCTTAGAATAAGCTATGGTAGGAACCTCTAAAAATAACATTACCTTGCCGTCCTTTTCCACCCGACTGAACCCACTTTATTTGGTAAGAATTAAGGCAACAATCACTGAACACACTGCAAACTCACTGTCCTCTCTTCACAATTACAGCCTTCCTCTCTTGGCTTAAAGGTCCCATGACATGGTGCTTTTTGGATGCTTTTAATATAGACCTTAGTGGTCCCCTAATACTGTATCTGAAGTCTCTTTCCCAAAATTCAGCCTTGGTGCAGAATTCCAGCCACTAGAGCCAGTCCCAGAAAGAGCTTTCCTTAGTATGTGTGCAATTTCTGTGTCTGTAGCTATTGAGGAGGAGAGGGGGGGCAACTGTTGCTCATTTGAAAGCCATGATGTCTCTCTCTTTGTCATGGGCAGGCCATATTTTCTGGGCAGACAATGCAGAGGAAAGGGGGTAGTCTTGCCCCTCATGACCTCATAAGGGGCAAGATTCCAGATCAGCCCATCTGAACTTTCATTTTCTCCAAGGCAGAGCAGGATACCCAGGGCTCGGTTTACACCTAGTGCCATTTCCAGCCACTGGGGGACCATGGGCAGGCTGGGGGAATGCATATTAATGTTAAAAAACCTCATCAAGTGAAATTTCATGCCATGTAATGTTAGCCAGGACCAGTCGGGATCACTTTACTGGGTCTGTCTCAACTGTCTTTGCGAGTAAAAAACTTGAGTACTCTGGCTATATAATTCAGTGTGAGTACACAAATGTTGATATGACATAATTCAAATACATCTCCAATATTTACCCTGGGTTTGTTATGTCTCTGGTCACTTAACTGTTAGAAACATGCCTTTTTTCTGTAGAATTTATCTCTGTTGATCCCGTTTGTTTGCTGCTTTCATGGCTGCACCAACGTTACAGCTGTAGAGCGCTAGCTTTAAGTTTTTAAAGGTACAGTATATTTATCTGGCAAGTTGGCCTGGCTGTCAAACTGGGCAGTTGATAACGACACAAGCAGAACTTCTGTCACGGAAATTTCAAAAGGAAAAAATACTGGCATTAGCATTGTTGTCAAAAAAGATAGCTTTTCAACTTAGCATGTTTTCTTGATATCTGATGATGCATTGGGGTCATATTTTGGATTTGTTACAGTAAATATATTACATATTGGACCTTTTAACAATGTCATGATACTGGGATGAAAGTCTGCTCACCTCTCCTCAGAAAGTGTGAGGGATAAAGGATGCAACAGCACTTCACTTAGAAAACTAGATCACATATAATATAGACATTTATTCTTAATTCTTCTCTTCTAGCAGTATAATGAAGACTCCAGGGATATTGTGGCCTCAAGGGTAGAATAAGGGTCAAAGGTCATACAAGACACAGCTAATCAGGATATTCATCTCACTTGGTGAATTTTAGTCTCTGACATAGCCTATGTATCTTTCTCTTTGACTATCCCGTTAAAGTATTTTGTGAAACCTAATCTATTTTACATGTGTTAACCCTTAGTCCTTATAAACAAAATTGAGTGTCTTTTTAAGACAACTTTTACAGGATTGTCTGCTGGAAACATGAAAAAGTCAGCCAGAGACAGCTTTTTTCAACCCAATCATCGAGCTAACATTAGCTTAAATTAGCTTAATTAGCTAGCGGCGGTTGATAAGGTCTGCTAGCAACAGTTCTCATTTCAGAGGGCAAATTGATGCCAAGGCTACTTTGTCCGTCTGAATCAAAGACCCATTATTTTTTATTGATTATGAATATAGATGGTAAATCTGCCACTGCTGATCACTGTAAACGGCATACATGTAGTAGTGTAGAATGGTAAGCTTGACATGTGGAGCAGCCACTGCTAGGAATGGTAAATGCACCACAACATAATTTACATGGCTTGTCACCATTATGATTATGCTTTTTTAGGTCAGGAACTTTATTTGAGATTTCTAAATGACTCTCTCTGTACTAGATTGAATCAACACACACCCACAGTCACAATGATGGCTCCATCGATTTGATTATGTTACTTAGATTAATACACTGGTAGTTGTGAACACCCACATTAACCTCTGCAGAAATAATCATCTGTCACCAGAAATATGGCAGAAATATATGTGGATTTGTGGAGGATTTATGGCAGTCATTTAGGGCGAGGTAAACAGTTGCATGAGTTGGGGAGGAAAAGCATGGCTGATGAAAAATAGTCTGTCAATCTGTCCGCCCTGGGTAGAATCTCAAACCCTGGAATCTGATGGGAAGAATGAAGTATTATGTGAAATGTTCCAGTGGTGAAATATTCTGCTCTGTCTGTCCTCATTATCTGTCTCTCTCTGTCCGCTTCTCTTTTTTTTCTCACTTTCTACCTTTCTCTCCATTGACTGCTCTCTTCATCTCTCTGCCCTCCCAGTCTCTCTTTGTCTCTTTCTGTCTGTCTCTTTCTATTTCTCTGAATGCTGCAGGGAGTTATTCAGCATCAAATTAGTCACAGTTCTCACAATGAAGGAAGAGAGGAAGGAGACAGAGTGGAGAGTAAGGAGATGGTGAAAAGGCATTACCTATCTTTTTTTTCCTGATGACTAAGATTTATTTAAGATTTTTAAAGAGTGAAGTAGAATAATAACATTGACATAATTGAGAAAAGGGTTGTGAAAGTCACCAAAACATATTGCACCCAAGGGAAATTCTGTAAAATGTGATGTGATGGACTATATAAAAACCTTAACAACTCATCAACTCATGGATGTGTTTTACTAGAACACACTCAGCACCAGGCGTCTCATAAACATTGAGAAGGCTGTGACTAGCAGGGAACCTAATTAATTTAATTTGACTTTAAATGAAATGAAAGTAGAGAGTTTAATTTAATTTGTGTGGCAGAGAGTCGGGATGATTCGTAGCACCAACTATACAAGTTATTAGGGCTGAGATACAATAGCTGACTCAAATAAAAGTGGACAAGAAAGACAGTGTAGTACACTTGGTCTGCTAGTAATTGGGTAGATTTGCAAAAATGCCATTTGCTGTTGCCAATAAGTAAAATGTGATAACTAGGACAGGGACTGGCAATGGTAATCGTTTTACAGAGGATAAAAAACATTGAATTCCTCAGTTAAAGGCATCAAAAGACGTGTTAATACAATTTCAGTCAGCAGTAAGGTTTCTTGGTTAATGCATCAATGCATTTTCTACTGATTATCTGGGTTAGATTATTTATATGAACTAGCTAGCTAAGAAATACTGGAGAAAATGGCATACGATAATATATAATGCTGGGTTATATGGTCCCCAGTGATTTTTGTCGGTATAGTTAAAATTGTCTTAAAACTTGGTAAACTTAAGAGTTAATATAACCCTTATCAACTAGGACATTAACAATCTGGTAACAAAAAAACAAAAACATTGCTATCTTGACAAGTCCTGCATTGTGTCAATATCCCGGATGAAATTGGATGATCTCAATGTACTGTAATGCATATGTGTTGTGAGTTTTATTCATGATTGTTGATCTGTAATCGAAGGAATCAAGTTGCCATTCTGAACGTTGTCTACGTAAGTATCTTTTTCTTTTGTTTAGAATCACATAGGTGATCTTTAAAGTAAAGAAATATAAATAAAAAAATGAATTACAAGACAGAAAAGAATGTCACATGTCAAATAACAATTAAATTTAGGCTATGAATAGAGAACAAAAACCTGAACAAAATAGCAAGAAATACATGTTCAATGTAAATTTGCAGTACCTCTGTCTGCTATCAACACCGTGTAAGACATTTCAATGTTCAAAGCTCCATTCCGTTTGAAAAGTCCGTGTCAACACATCCCAGCTGGACTCGGTCCCGGTTAGATTGACTCACTGTGCTATTGTTACAGGCCTTCAAACTGACAACCCCATGAGATGCCTCCACTTGTCAATCATGAAACTTCTCTTTAATAAATCTACTTGGACTAGTCGGTCCAAAATGAGATAAATGTCAGTGATCAGGCCTGAAATCACGGTGCAGTGAGCAGGGTACTGTCCATGGTGCTGATCAGGCACTGCGGCCCGTGGTGTTGACAGCAACACTGCGATGCTTGACTGCCTTTATCCAAGTGCAGCACTCACAAAATCACCTTCTGCAAGCTTTTTTGCTGATGTAATTGATCATGTCATCTCTTTCCTCTCAGGGTGAACCTCATCCCCATCTTGAACACATGAGCCCTGTGCCTGCCAGCCTGATAGACAGTCACGCCACATACAGAGTTAATTCAAAAGCTTGCTCCTGAACGAGATGAAAGATTGTATTTGTGCCAGTGACTTGAACCGATTCCCTTGACGCTGTGACACTTGATGCGCTGTAGCTTCTTTGTTGCAGGAATATTAGTAGGGAATGGGATTTTTCCACATTTTTACCTAACCAGAAAGCACCAGAAAATGTCTGGAACTTTTTAGGAGAAACACATTTTGTGAAGCGCACACTCCCTGCCTCTCTCTACCACACACATCCACACAACATGCGTGCATGTGCATGCGCAGACACACACAAAATAACACAGACAGAATAATGAAAATGTCTCTGCACTCATGCTGTGATGAGAGCTTGCAAGTGGAAAATAATGACATCTATTGGGAGTCAAGCATCCGTTTGTGCAACACACATTCACAGACAAAAATGCACATGTGCACAAAGAAGTTGAAAAAATACACTAATTCTCTGCGCATGTTGTGCATATTGGATTGGCAGTTCTATCAGTCTTTTTAATTCAAGTTAATTCAGTGTGCGTTTGGCTGGCATGTAAGTGGTACTGCTTTGGAAATTAACAGGCCGCACCTCTTTCTGAGTCATGCTCTACAAAAGAAATAAATCTGCCATATGTCACTGCAGCTAACTTGCGTGTGTCGGAGAATAATTGGGTATATATAGAGTTCCAGTCAGTGTCCAGTCTATTTTTTCATTTGATAAGTTGTGCTTTTATTACATCTCCGAGTCTTCTCTCCTCCTCTTGGCGCCTCCACAACACCAAGAAAAGTAATCCCAACTGCAACGTAAAGATAAGGATTTACTGTACGCCAGGGGATAATCTTCTGATACTATGTTGTGTAGCTGCAGGCTGCGCAGGACATGTAACACGTGGTAGTCATTTAAAAGTCCCATTACCTGGCAAGTAGAGAGCCGTGGAGCTGTGGATTTTCCAAATTATTGCACCCGAGAGAGGCAGGGGTTACCAAAAACAGTGCAACAGGAGATACTGTAGCTTTTCCCTGAGTGAGTCACTATGACATTTAGAAGCAGAAACAGATCAGAGTAGTGAGTTAGACAGGTTGTATTAAACGATCTTCTGATTTTCTTCAGATCAGCAGTTCTATTTCTTGTCACAAAATTGTAAAACTTTGCATTTGGCAAAACTGTTAAGACAACTTGACAGAAGTCATCTGAGAACAGCTACTAAATGGACCTTGTGGTGAGATTGTTTTCTCAAATTTTATCACAGTGTTGTCAGACAGACCATGGATTTAAGAGATTCATATTAATATGCTAATGTCAAAACACAGGAAGAGGTAAGGTGAGACAATAAGGAAAGAATTACTACTGCTTTCTGTTTCACCCAGACGTTGTCAATACCAACTCGTCTGGTGGTTTTACCTGCATTCAGAAAAAGGGGGCCAGTCTAGTGACACAGCAGGGTTGGAAATGGGAAGTAATCTGACAAATAAAACACAGAGTCACACACTGTCCTGCTTCTGTTTAGCCTACCTCAAACGCATCACGCCAGAAGATAAACTCATTAGTACCATGATAAATGCCTAGAGAGTAAAATTCAAAAGTCAAACTCATAGATCTGTTACTTGGGAGTTCATGTATTGTTATTTACAAGATACTACTGTTGCTTGAAACAACAAAAGATATCCCAAAATGCAGAGTAAGCACTGAAACATGTTGCAAAGCTTGAGGAAAAAGCAGAAAATGATCACAATCAAGCTTAAGTTATCCTTTGACATAGACCTTGCAGCCTTTCAAGTTAAAGTGGTAGAGAACTGGGAAGCTTGAATGCTTGTAATCAGCTTCTCGTCCATTTTTCACCGACCATTGTTCATGAAACAAAATTACAGTGATGGGGGTACGAAGAGGTGTGAGAACTTGATTGGCTGGGGATGGCCTATTGATTCAGAGAAGTTTAGTTGTGGCCAACTGTTTTTCTTTTGACAAGATTGTGTATCTTCCGCACACAGGCCAAGTTTGTTTGCTCAGCTCTGAAGGAAAATAAATAGTTTTCACGCTGATAATGTTGCTTGCAGTGCAATATAATGGATTTTTCTTTTGACAGCAGTTAAAGGCAGCAAGTGTGAGAGTCACAAGCCACCAACACAATGAATGAATGAACTAAACAAATGGAGCAAAAAAATGAACAAACCAAGTAAAAAACATACGTCACTCCGTCTTAAATCTATGTGTTCTCTTTATCCCTCCTAATCAGTCCATTAGTTACCGTTCCATTAAATGTTTCCAAACCTTGTTAATGTCCCACTGGATTTTGCGTCTGAGTGTGTTTTGGAGTAGCATGGTACAGACTGCTCTGAGTCAGCAGAGAAGTGTGGAACTGAATGTTAAAATGACTAAATGCTAAATGCCAGCCTCTTTGTAATGAAAAACTGTCTGAAGCTGTCAGAGGCAACCTGCACCAAATGCGGCAGTTTGATTAAGACATTTATCGTCCGTGTCCCACAAACACAAAACAGACTGCGCTCTAAAAAAGGTCAAGTTTATAAAAAAGTGTGAAACATTTGTTAATTTACCCTGTGTGATCTCTACATTTCACAATGTATTCCAATGTGCGAAGCAAGGCGCAAGTTTGCAGACGTTAGTCTGTATGTGAACACTTCTATGATCATTAAACTGACTCATTATGTAGAAGATGATCAAAATGAGTTTCCTTGCGTTAACTGTAGGTCTCAGACAAGGTTTGGGGTTTTTAAACAGGTTTTATCCAACTCTTCTGGACCCTATGTTCCCTAAACCATGACCCCAGCAACAAGTCCAGTTTTCAGTGTGGCATACTGGAATTCTAAATCTTTGGACACATTATTCATTCATACTGTATATATCAAGCATATTCAAATCTTCCCCTCACCATTTAACTGTTTGTTTAACTGTTTGTTAAAACTGTTTCTTTCAATGTATTCAATGTATTATTGTTCATTCTGTACATACTTTAAGCGCTTTAATGCTTTTGGCATTTCTGGTTAGCTGCTAACCTGCATTCTGTTGTCTCATTACCTGTACTCTGTGCGATGACGATGAAGTTGAAGCTAATCTAAATCTCAAGTTAAATTCCTTTATCAGGCCCTACCCGTGCACCCAACAAACTCACATTGTTTGAAGAAGTCAGTTAATAATTGACCTTTTTCCATCACAAGTAGTTTCCCCACAGCAGCAGAGCACAGTGAAGTTGGTTACCATGCTCGGGACTTAGAAGTAGCAACCTGTCACCTGCAGCTCATCATATATTGGCTCAGTGTGGCTCCTCCCTCTTGTTCCATTGCTTCCGGCAATAATTAAAACTGATCCGCTGTCAAAAAATTACATACATTATTGTTGTCTTGTTTGATGAATGCACTTTTTTGTTGTTGCTCTATACCACTACTAGAAGTCCAAAACATCCCTGGGTACACTCCCCATATCGGTGTCAGATCAAAAAACGCTTGTGTCATTCTGGAGGATTTGGGAGAAACAATATGTTTTTAATTTTAATTTGGAGAACTTGTTTGGCTGTCTCTTCCACATACCATTCTTTGTCTTGTGCTTTGTTTGGCCACCATGCTGTTTGATTATTGATTAGATGTACAACATTTCTTTCTATCTCTCTACAAAAAATCGCTTGAGACTGTTAATAATAAAGGAATTTATAAATGAATGATACGTTGAAATCATGTTCTGATCTTTTACACTACAGTCATATTTTATTGGTTTGAGTATTGTACAGTAGATTTCACAATCTTACTGTATATTCTCCTTAAAAATGTTGCTTTTTTATCATTTGGCTTCAACTGACAGTTTTCAGTCCAGCTAATGTCCATGATGAGGATGAAACCTTTCCATCTTCTATTTTTTGGTCTTTGTTGTTTAATTTCCGTCAGACCAGAACACATTTTGGTTTTCAGACGATTGTCATCTTGGTAACCACAGAAGCATACCCCCACCATGGTCGGCACCAGCCTCTCTTATCAAAGCCAGGGAAGCTACTTTGATTTAGCAGACAACACAGAGTCGGTAATGATGTTCTCAGTGGAGCACCCCCTCTGGAGTGATTGCGGGCCATGTTTGTTGGTGTTGTTTAGATGCATCAATCTCACCGCTGAATGGAGCAGGCTCCTGCTGCCACTATTCAGCATTCAAATTATCTTCCAGTCAATTAGTCATAAAGTTGGGAAGAAAAACTGATAGAGGAAGTTTTTTTTTATTTTCAGAATGACCTAAATCTGTTGGTTCAAAGCAGTGACATGCAATCTGTCACCAAAAAACAGAATGTCACCAGAGCAGACAGATAAAAGTCCCCTGCAGTTTTGCACTGAATTGGAGTTTACTTTTCATTTCAGACTGGGTTATTTGAGAAGACTTTTTTTTTTAAAGAAAGTATAAACACACACACACAAACACACACACACACACATACTCCCATTCTCACATATATGCACACCCTCTCACACACTGATGAGGGTAGAAAAACCTCATTAAGATCAAAGACTTATTTCTCTTAATGACTCATGTCATTGCAGCCCTATCCTGCTCTCCCACACACACACACACGCACACAAACACACACACACACAGCAAAAACTAATGAGACTGGTTATTTTTAAACCGGGATTGCTGTTTCTGAAAGAGTTTTCTGAGTGTGTGATCAGGATCAGGGCTACCCTACAACTTTATGTCACTATCACTTAGTCATATGTATTATTATTTTTATATTGCCTAAAGGTGGACCATACACAGTGATAGAAAGTAACTAATTCACTTCTAAGTACTGTACTTATTTAAAAATTTTAGGAACTTGTGGTTAACATTAACGTTAATCTGTTCAAGTGCTGCTGGAAAAGCCCAACCAAAGACCAACGTTATTTCTAATATATAATATCTCAGAGTTTTCCGTGCTTTATGACTTGATGTACAATGTAATAATTTAATAATATTTCAGCAACAGGGGTCGGTTTTCGGCAATATTAGTACTTTACTTTTGATACTTTAATTTTTGTTGAAAATAATTCAGTACTTGTATTTAAGTAAGTTTTTAAAAAATCACTTACTCACATATTTTTACATTAGTTACTTACTTAGGATTTGACTACTTCTTCCACCGCTGCTCATATGACAATAAAGATCCTCCAAAATTATTTTAAAGGTGTTGTTTTTTAACGTTTGCTCTGTTATTTTTTTTTCCTGGGTTCCAGCATGCAAGATAAACTGGAGATTAAAACACAACACACAGTGTTGAAAGAATGTACATATTTGCTTGCAAAATGTTTTATGCATCCCCAGAGGAGGAAAAAAATGTTCTATTTAACCAAATAGTGTTGTCAAAGTTTTTGGCTCATTGCAACCCTCAAAACAAGACTCGCATGCTGATGTGTGGAGTAGTGACAACTGACAATGACTTTTCTGTAATTCTTTGACTTATTCTACTGACGTGCCACTGGGAAGGGAAATCATGTTAGATCAGTTCTTTCTCACATGAGCAGGGAGACTCAAGTCAAGTTAACCCTCTTCCCAGATGACTTACTCCTGACAACCATGTAGGTTTTAAGCCAGTTTTTTTTGTTCATTAAAGCCTCAGTAACCTAAGATGTATGAATCTGATTATGCTATACGTGTCAAAAACCATCCCTGAACAGCATATGTTCTTTGTACCTGGCAACAAAGGGCTATTTCTCTCTATCATTCTCCAACATGGTGGCATTGTGTGTGTGTGTGTGTGTGTGTGTGTGTGTGCCATGTAGATGGCACACCTGCCACTTCAAAGCTCTAGCCAGATGTGAAAGCACAGGGACTGGCTACACAGGGATCCACAGTGGGAGGTACATACACAGTTCACTGGCATTATTCCCAGATAATTATACATGCAGAAACATAATGGCACTCAATACAATGCTGTAAATCATGCACCAGCCCTGTGTCTTCACCTGTGGTCACACTTTGATGGTCCAACCTGCAGCAGCCATATTGCGCCTCTCGTAAAATAAGCATTTGTTTTAAAATGTTTGGGACAAAAATGGTGTCTTTTTAGTGTTGCTGTTACAAATCTGTGTGTCAGGTTTGATACTTGCTAGACCGAATGTGTGCTCGTTAAACAAAGACGCTTGGTCAGGTGCCTTTGTCGTTGTTATAGACGCTAAAAATCTCCTTTAGTGTCATATAACACGCTTTAGTAAACACTTGGTCGGGACTATTGGCGTAAAGTCATACTTTATATAGGATGTCAATATTTAGCCTCTTGTACCTACAACTCTCTTATCTATTTTAAAAAAAAAAATATTGAATTCACATTTTTACTTCTCAAAATGTTTTCATCTAGTTTCATACCGTTTGCTTTCCAAAGGGCCAGTCATTTGTTCCGCCAGTCAATGCATGTGACTTGATAAATGTAGCCTATTAAGAAAACTTTTAAAATGTCAACTTAAGCTATGGATGGCATGTCCTAAGAAACATGTATTCTTATTAATCAGGCTGATATGAACTCTAGACTTCAGTAGTATTGTAATTTTTTGGAGGAGGTGAAGAACTTGATTTATGCACTTAATTGCAAGAAAGTAGTCTTTGCTTGGGTGCATTTAGCTTATTGTTTGTCATCATTTGTTTCCCTTTTTCAGTGATTTGTCCAGCAGTCAGCCCACTCCTTTCTCCATGTTAGGCATCAGCCAAAGGGAGGCTCTTCTCTGGACCAGAATATTGTTACATGGCAGAGTTGATTAGGATTACAGTCACCTTTTCCACTTTCTTCCTCTAGACCAACACCCTTTTCGCCTCTGCTTGCTTGCTAGTGTCACATATTACTTTTTAATACCACAAACTGCTTCCCATTTCAGGGTTGATAAAGCTGCAGAACTATTACTCTCAGGAGCCACTGAGGTGTGTGCATGCTCGTGCGTGCGTGTGTGTGTGTGGGGTGTGTGTGTGTGTGCGTTTAAGTGTAGAGGGGTTTTCTTATCCATTAATGCTTAATATCATGTGCAGAGGGCACAGCTCTCCATTTCCTCTCCAACAGCATTTACTTTAAGTGTTGAAACATCTAGGATTAAAGTGTTCATCGTGTCTCCTGAATGTTGGCTGTTCATTTGTAACAACCACTTGAGTGATATCATGGCAAGTGTGTGCACACACGTCATAAAATGCATTTCATGTTTGGCTCTGAAATGCAATGTCCTAATGTCACACTTACATGTAAATGTGTTCTATATTAGGAATGCGTGTGTGTGTGGGCTTCTGAATTTGGATGGAAGTTGTCACATATCTATAGCATCCCCATTTTTCACTAAAACAATAAGGTTTTAATATTCCACAGTTCATGCCATGCATTATAATACTGTCAGGCTGAGGGTCTTATCCATTCAAGAGTCAGACAGGTAGAAAACTGGAGGTGTGTGGGGGGTTGGGGGGGCAGTGATATGCAACACACACACACACAGTCAGTCACGCACACATGGGTTGACACTCCTTGTTTCAGTCATTCTCTGGCAGGCATTTCCTGGGGTTGCTCTCTCTGCATGAGCTTTTCACACTTCCTCTCTCCATGGCTTTAAGCAACACCGATCTGATGAAAAGAGAGAGAGAGAGAGAGAGAAAGAGAGAGAGAGAGAGAGAGAGAGTGCAATCAGGCAGATAGTTGGTCAGAGGCAGCCAAGCAAAGAGTGGTAGTCAGACGGAGACAGACTGTGTGGGAGTGGTGTCGGGACCTGAATTTTGATTTCACCCTAACCAGCCGTCTTCATTCAAACATCAAACCAGGATCAATCTAGCGGAAGTGAAGGAAATGTGAGGTTGAGGTGAAAAGAGCAAGTGTTCTTCAATGCCAGTGACATGTTAGATGTTTTTATTATCTTCAAAATGGGACATCTTTAACTCATCAGTTTCCTCCAGTTAGAATAAAGTTGTATGATTTACAGCAAAGAGCAACTTTATACCAGAGCACTGGATGAAAACTGCATTTTTGCTGACCTCAAATGGTTTAACATCTCACATTGCTGCAGTGATGAAGAAGTGCACTTGAGGCTGTGCCAGTACCGTGTGACTTCAGGGGTGTAGCACAACATTCTGGACCCTATATATGCATGGGCCTCTCCCTGCATCTTTAGCTTTTTATTCTAAGCTAAATGAGGAACACGTGAACTCAGACCCCCTTTTCCCCGCAGTCCGACGCCCTTGTGTGACATCCCTATTGGACAGGTGAAACACATCACACCTCCTACCACACCCATCGGTGATCTTGGTATGGACATTACAGTTCCAAAACCCTTTTGGGTTTATCATTCCTACATTTTGGTGACTCACTGCTACTTTTCTTTGGCACATGTCCACCTTGTCTTGAAGAGAATAGGTGAAACCATGTACTATGTGTACCGCATCATGCGTGTGCACCCATGTACTGTACAATGAAAGAAAGATAGATAAACAAAATGAAAACCGAAAAAGATTCAATATTTGACATATACATAGACATTAAAGAGAGAGAAAAAATGCTAAGTGATTTTCAAAGACTGGGTGGATAACAGTAAGATTAAAAGATTACTCCTGAGAAAGTGAAAGTGAAAGATAATTGAAATGGCATCCTGCCAAGGGCATCCCAAGTCTGTGGTATATAAGGCAGTCTGAGAAATACAACGTAGGCTATCAAGATCAGTGGCCTGTTGACAGAAAAGACACAGGTACAGTATATCTACTCAACCATCTGAAACACCGCGGTAAAGGTTTAGCTATAAACTAAGGAGAAAAAAATAAATAAAAATGAGATGCTAAAATTTCCTGAGAGAATTTATATGTGTGAGAGTACATTAAAACATTCCACCCCGAAACAAAGACTGCAGACGTTCAGACTTTGTCGGAGCAGATGGACATAAAAGGGAAGAGAGGTGTAAAGTCTAGAAAATATGAAAGTTTAAAAAATGGTTAGTCATCATGAAGCTAAACACGGATGGCGAGCACACACAGCACACATTCTCACACATACCCAGACGTACACACACAGGCTGAGACATCCAGAGCATCCTCTGTGTGCCAGGCTCTTCCTCCAGGGTGAGTTAGTGGTGCTTTTAAGTGCCGACATCAAAGAGTCTTCTGTGGGTGTATAAATAGACTTTAGGGCTGAAAAAGTTTTAGTTGTCATGAGTTTGATACACAGTCAGTTAGACAAGGTCATGCATTGACTCTGTGACTTTTCCCTAACCCCTCTCACACAGAGAAGAGTTCATGGATGCACGGAGGCAGAAAACCACCTGCACACAGGCTTTTAAACACATGTATCATGCATCATACAACATGCATCCAAACACATTTGAGCATATTCAGCATGTACTGTATGCATATAAATGCTTGAAATAGGCAAGTATAGCAAGTAGAGGTGAATACATTTTCCTAATGGCCACAAAATGACTGCCAGATAATTATTCTTTTGTCAGCATAACTGGCAGTGACATCCAGCCATGTAGTGGGCAGCAGGTGACTGGTCACGATACATCTAAGAGTTGGCCGAGGAGGTAAAATGAGAGGCCAATGCAAAGAGGGCCAGACTTTGGAGTACCCCACATGGTACTTCAATCACATCCAGTGATTGAGCTAGTCTCTCACACTGTGCGTCATCATCCCAGCTCTGGGATTTTATGATACACTGTGACATGACTGTTTTCCTCTGTATTTTCTCTCAGTGACTCGAACTGATGCAACTGTGCTTTCACCCTCATTTACTGTAATGGCTGTGCAACGCATCTGTGTCCCATAATGTGTTTAGATGGCTTTTGCCAAGTCTCTTGTTCTTACTCACTCACTTACTTTTTTATTGTAAACAATTCTGTGAATGACATGCCAGAACATCACTGCATCACTTGATGTTTTTGTTTCAACAGCGAATCAAGTAAATGTGTGTGCGGTGGAGGGTCTGGCTACTCCACACAGCAAAACTGCTTTGGTTTACTGGCGTTTCTTAAAACCAATCACAATCATCATGGGCGGCGCTGAGCTCCGCATGGAACCGCTGCAAAATATCCTCGAGAATGAACAGAAAACTCAGATTTTGACAGATTTGACAGATCAGTCTAGCTAGCTGTCTGGATTAACCCTGCAGAGATCTTAGGAGCAGTTAACCATAGTCCTCAATAATCAGCTGGAGTTTAAAATTTGAATGCAAAGAAAGCGGAAGGAAATGGACATCAGCAAAAAAAAGAAAAAAAGAAGTAGAACGATATAGACTATAGTAAGTCTAACAATGACCCACTAAAGACAGCTCAGTTTACTTGATGATTCTGAAGTTTACAATTTACATCCAATACCAGCATTTAGTGTCAATACAGGAAATAGTGTGCCCTACTATAGTAGCTTGTCGGAATGTAAGTGCTTGCAGGTTTGAGTGGTGGTGGGTGGTTGAGTAATCAGAAACAAAATAACGTTGGTATTCAACATGATCCGATGTTTTGCTAAATTGTTCCACCTTGATGTTTATCTCAGAAGCTTGTGGAGACCAAAACAATGACAAAAAAGAGTGAATATTCAACTGGATATTTCTTTGGTGGATAGTAACACAACTCCAACAGCACTATTATATTGCTTTTTTGTGTATGTCAACAAAGGAGTCATAGGAGCTTCTTTGGCCCTCTAGTGGTTAAAAAACATTTGGCAATTTTAATTTTGTGACCGTTCAATTCAAGGTAACAGTCACAGTTTTCCCCCATTGTTGCGTCACCAGAAGACCACGGATACGTGTACCGGAAGCCTTTGTCGTCATTGTCTACCGCGTGTGGCGTTTCATTTGCTCGATGTTGCGTCCCCCAGAGACTGCGGTGTCCTAGCGGTCGTTTTTCATGTGACAACCACCAAATAAATGAGTAAATCGTGTCCCTGTTGGTGAATCAATAGATCAAAATTTACAAAAGTTTAGAGAAGTAAGAGAAGCTAAATACATTATGGGGAAATTAAGAGTCTAAAGCTTAGTATTTTATCAAATTAAAATGACAGGGATTTGTGACCACTGCTGCAGAGAATGCCAACCGACTGTGAAAGCTTTGTTAACAGGAGCTCATAGCTTGACCAATTACAGTGAAATGTAATGGGTTTAGCATCAATGTCCATGTTTTACCCACAACAGTGTAGGAAGCAGTTCCTCCAGGGGAGAACAAGTTTGAAACCAATTAAATGAGGGAATCTTCCTGCTCTCTCCATCCTATGTCTTCCCTTCTCTGTGCAGACTGTGACCAATACGATAAGAAAGAAATCCCAGAAGTATCTTTTGAGATAAAAACAAAACAGAAACAGTGATAAATAGCAAAAGAGAAGACAAAGGCAAAGATAGTGTGCATGTGAGAAAAATAATGGAGATAAGAAGGAGGATTTGCAGGAGATGAATGCTGGCTGCCGTCCTGTAATTTGGCTCTATTCATTTACACATATTTCTTAGCAATGGACAAAGTAATGGTAAAAGTAAACATGTAAATACATGGACTGAGAAACCCATGCAGAAAGTGGTTAGAAAGGGAAAGAGAAGAAAAATCATTGGGCTTTTTTTTCTCTCTTAAACATGCAGTACAGTAAAGAAACCAAATTCTTATCCTCCCCTACTGGCAGGCGATGTGACACAGGAGGAGATTTCTGTCAGTTTTCCCCTCAGAAAAGTGGTCTTGGCAAGTTGGAAATATCTGTGAAACAGCATTTAGGGCATGCTACACTGAAATTCTCCACTGAAAACAATGCTCATGAACTTCGCTGAAACAGCATTAAGACCATGTCAGATTGAAACTTTCCACTCCAAGTAACTCCAATGAAACCTTTCAAAAAACTATTTAGACCACGTCAAACTGAAATGTTCTCCTCTCATCCCAGGCCCATCACTGTACGATGTTGAACAGCAGGAGCCAGCCCCATTGGCAGCAGCCCCATCGTATCTGGGCCTGGGCATCACTGCAGCGTGGTATGTCTCCGCAGCGAGCAGAAGGGGAGATTACTCTGTGCTCACATCAAAGGAGGTTTGTCTAACTTGGGTCTGGCGTTGTGCTGGTAGAGCGAGTCCTTGGAGCAGCCTTGCTGTTCTTATCTCTCCCCCACAGACTCCTTCTGCTTTCTGCTGCAACACAACTAGCTGCCGCCGGTAACACTGGCGCATGCAATCATTGCTCTGCACGGTCAAATGTGCACACAGACAAACAGCGGTGCACATACTATTGTATATTAACACACACAAACACACACACACACACACACACACACAACACATTGAGACAGCTATTTTTTTCTTCTTCTGATATTAGTAGAATTTGTTCTGCTGAGTGTCTCTCTCTTCCCAGCCTCTGTTGAGAACTGAACCTGGTTCAGTGAATATTTGAAATGGGTTAAATGATAATCCCTGCTTTCAAAAATAATCCACTACACTTGAATTTGATGTTAAATATGTTAACCACCGGGCGCCCAGATAGCTCAGTTGGTAGTGCGGGCGCCCATATATAGAGGTTTACGCAGTGGGTCCTGGTTTGACTTGGACCTGCGGCCCTTTGCTGCAGGTCATTCCCCTCTCTCTCCCCTTTCAAGTCGTCAGCTGTCCTGTCAATTAAAGGCGTAAATGCCCCAAAAAATGATCTTTAAAAAAAAATATGTGAACCACCTTCGGGTGGATACTTTCAACCAAAACACAACCAAAGTAAACATGCTTGCATAAGACATATAAGCAAACTGTTTTCCTTGATAATCATGGCAATTATACTTTATGCTCAGTTACTAAATGCTCAAATGATTCAAACCTGTAAACGAACAGCAGTTTGTAATAGATTTAACATGGAGAGTCTGCAGCCATGTTAGCTGTCTTGTTTGGCAGTACTTACAGGCACAAAGGTGCTTTGAGCTAATTGCTGACATCAGCATGCTAACATTTGCTAATTAGCACAAAACAGAAAGTACACTTGATACTGATGGGGATATAATTAGTTTTGCATGTATTTGGTCATAACCCAAAGTATTGGGTGAACTGAAATGTTGACCTAAAGATGGTGTTTTATGAAAGGTCAAGGACGTTTTTACATATTTAGCCTTTTGAGGACCAACACACTCATGTCTTCATGCCTTTTCGTGGCAATCCATCTAATAGTTAGTCCAGACATTTGACTCACATTTCACAGTATAAGTCAGGGGAATCATTCAAAGTCATTAGAAAGCATCACCTGGGAACCTGTGGGTTCAAAATGATGTGTCAATCCATGTAATGGCTTTGGTATATTTCACTGAAGTGAAAACTTTCACCTGATGGTGGGGCTTAAGATTAGATAAGGGGATCACCAAAGTCTCTACCATTCATCCTGCAGGGATCATTAATATCTGTAGCAACAATCCATCTGGTAGATGGTATTTTAGTCTGGATCTGGATTTTAGTCTAGATTTAGTGGTGGACTGACCGACCAACCTGGAGCTACGCTGCTAACACTGATAAAAAAAAAAAGGTTTTATTTTTCCTGTAAGCGTCCACAGACAAGGTTTTTGAATCATTCATACCTTTTGTTTCACACTTAAAAAAATCTGTGTGAAAACTTTGAAGAATCAAATATGTGTTAAGCAGACAGATGTATGGAGTGTGTGTGTTTCCCACTTTGTATTTGATTGCAGTCACAAACATTAATCGATCTTGTCGTAAACAGAACCAATCTACATTCTGAGTCACCTGCTGCCTCCATGTTCCTGCTAGACACCCTCTGCTACAATTCTCCATGTCTCTGTCTGTCTGTCTGTCTCTCTTTCTGTCTCTCTCTCTCTCGCTTTCTTTTTCTCTGTCTGTCTCTTTATCTCACCCCCAACCGGTCGACGCAGATGACCGCTCACCCTGAGCCATGGATCTGCTCGAGGTTTCTGCCTCTTAAAAGGAAGTTTATCCTTGCTTCTGTCACCTGGTGCTTGCTCTTGGTGGGAATTGTTGGTTTTCTGTAAATAACATCACAGACTACGGTCTAGACCTGCTCTTTTATGAAAAGCGCAATGAGATAACTGTTGTTGTGATTTAGCGCTATATAAATAAAATTGAATTGAATTGAATTATCTGTATGAAATGTATTCAAAATAGTTTTCGTGAATAGTGCAGATAATCTGGAGAAGCTGGAATAATTACCATTGCCCATAGTAAAGCCAATTCAGTCAGATTAAGGGTCAATCTGAATCTTGATTTTTGTTTTTATGGAAAATCAAGACAGAAAACACAAATATCAGAGCTACAAGGTTCTAATACAGCAGCAAGTCTAATTTTGATTGTAATTAACTGGATATCAATGAATCCTTAACCCAGTTCTGACTGGTGGACCAACAGTTTACCAGATTTCCCTCCAGGACAGCACACCAGACTCACAGTGACCTCTCATGGTGAGATGCTCATATGGCAGCCACACAATATGACTCAATGTACTGTTCAAATTATAATGTAAATGGGGACTATTGCATTACATTTGTTAAATACACTACATGCATCTTTTGATCAGGATCCAACAGAACACCCGCACTGCACTGAGAATGAAATAGCCTAAAATCATATTTTGTTCATGCACATAAACTTCTGTAGGCCTATATTAGAAATGAAACTTGTGTCATCCATTCAATTTGTCTTACAGGAAAGAAAATACCTCAGGTTAAATGAAACACTGGAACACTCATTCACGAGTATTAGCCCTCTGACATCAAATAATCTTTGTCCTCGGCATCATTTCAACATCACTGTGCTGTTTTGATTCCAAAAGTCACTGCAGACATGAACGCAAACACAAGAGAGCAAACTTTAAACCAGCTCCAGTCTTTCAGCTGCTGGAGTCTCTGCCACTATGGCTAAATCCATTTTCACATTATTACGGCTATTATCCCTGCTCTCCATTCACACTCTGTGTGTGTACGCCGAGGGTTTTGCACTGTCGCCTATTGCACTTGCTCCCATCCCCTGTAATGACAAGGCAGTGGAGAAGCTATCTCGTCTGGCTGTAACTTACATCAATGAGGATCGCCCCGATGGCTACAAGTTTGCCCTCAACCGCATTGCAAATGTCCACCTGCACGCTCAGGTCAGTACAGAGACAAATGCCCAGTGGGAGAAGCAGTTTGGGATTGTTGTAATATTGTCAGTGGGTGATTTGTTCATGTTTAACAAGGGGAGTGGGGAGGACAGGTTAGTTTGGCTTCTGTTGTTGCTGCAATATCAAAACCTCCGTGTGAAAAAAAGAAGTCACACGCTGATAGATTTAACCAGCCGTGGCCAATCTTCATGTCAGTAGGTTCCCATTTGAGCAGATTTGTGTTTTGTTGTGACAAATGACAAACAGTGTGCACAGTCAAACCATCACAATGTGCTGACTCTCACTCTGGAGAACTGATATGGAAATTAAACTCTGCCTCTTAAGGACTTACTGTCGTCCCCAGACCCTAGTTTGGGAACCACTGAACTACATTACTAAAGATGTGAGAAAAAGCAGCAATTACATTAGTGTGCAACCACTATAGGATTTGTTGTTTGCACTTTGTTGTGAATAACTCATTAGTGATTAGTATGTGTCGGTCATAATAGACCTAACAGTCAAATTGGTACAGAATTTCATGTTTAGTTACCCCCCTTCACAACTCATGAAAGAAGGACCGAAGTGAAAAGAAAAATCCAGTTCATTTGAGTCCAGGGCCGATGGGGACAAACCTTGCACAACAGGCTTCATGAACTTCATGCTGTCATCTGCTGAAGGCTATTGTAGCCTGGCAGTGGAAAATATCAGGTTTTAAGAGGCTCAGTTCAACTTCACGACCTGAAAGGCTTCCACTACACCCAGTCAAATCGTTGAGATTTTTTTTTTTTGCAACCTCTAAAATTGATATTGCCCAAAGTGTTATAGGGTATTACATAGAGTACCCCCTAAAGGGTTCCTCAAGATGTTGCTGAATAAATGAAGGTACCTGACCGAATACCTCTCAGAAATCTGAGCCTCAAATGTGTGTAATGTCTCTAATTATTACGTAAACAAAAAAACTGCTGCATATAACAGTACTGTTGGAATATCTGAGCACACAGCTTTATTTGTATATCCTCTCTCTTATTACTTGTGTTTGCTTTGTGCATGTCAGGGCCCAGCAGGCAATGTTTATTACCTGGACCTGGATGTCCTGGAGACCAAGTGTCATATAGGCAGCCCAAAACCATGGAAACGATGTGACGTCAGGCCATTCATGGAAACAGTAGGACACACAAACACACACACACACACACACACGTTTGTGTACTTTACATTTGTACTATACTTGTGAGGACTTTTGGTGGCTTAATGCATTTGCTAAACTGCAAAAAGGTCAGTTTTAAGAGTCACAATATCTAACACTCTTTATCTAACACTCTAACACCTTTATCTTGAATTTTTGATGTGTCATGGTTACTTTAAATAATCCTATGAAGTCACTTTAGCCTATCCCATTGGCAGATGTTTTTGTTTGATTCCAGCAAATGTGGTTTAACCCAGGAGTGACCTGGCTGACCCGCTACCCTGATGTTACCTTGTTGTGTAGCGTATACATTTTTGTTTTTTACTGTGCAGCATGAAAATGTCCATAGTCTTTCAGTTTTCAGCAGTAACGCCATGTACCATCCATGTACAAATCAATGTGTAACTGTAAGACAGAATTTCAAACAAAGGTTTAGTGGCAATGCGCCACAGCGTCCCAGCAGTCAAAAACCCTTTGCCCTTCCAGGACAAACATCTGCCAACACCAGTTTGGATCCTAGCGTTTTAGCCTCTCCCCAGGTAATAGCAGAGCGACACCCAGTGCACCCTCAAAAAACAACACCCAATGTCTGATTGCTCAAAACATATTTGGCTCCCCTACAGTTTTGCTGTGGCCCAGAGTACATGGCCGTTCTTAGTTGGTGCACAGTTTTGGCCTGTTTTGCGCTCATGCTGGCCTAAACTTGTTCTGCTTTCAGGTCCTTGAACTTTATTCTATGGAAGAACGGCCAAAATATCCTCACTTCCCAAAAATGTCCTCACTTTTAAGGTTTAAAACATTGGTCCTTGCAAAGATAGAAGTACAAGACCACACACAAATTTAAAGTCAGTTTGTTTGTTATGTCAAATGTTGCCAAGTCTTTGCACTAAAGTAGCTTTGATTGTTATAACTGGAGTTTATTTTTATATGTTCCTTTCAGCAAATCTCTGGCAACTGTAACACCACCATTCTCCACACACCAGAGGGATACTCCTACCTGTACAGCTATGACTGCACCCTTGTCCCTGGTAATGTTAACATGTCATGAGATTGAATACAGGTGCTTTAACATATCAAGGACAACACTGCAATACAATATCATAGGGAGATTTGATACCAAAAAATGGTGATTTTACCATATTGTCTTGTATGACATTTTGTATGGTTTTGTATCTTAAAGAATTCTCATCTGCATCGCATCTTACTGATCACTCAACTACTGGTGCTGGCAAGAATTTCTCAACAAGTAAAATGTAGTAATATTGCTCATTATACAAGGTTCCTCAGAAAGAAAATAAAAAAAAATACATTTCCCTCTGTAGACCTTTTAAGTCGTCACAAACAGGTGTAACTAATAACATTAATAATGGCTTTCTGACACACCTAAATGGACCTGAGCCATAATTAATATAATTAGTTACACCTGTGCATTTCCCTGTATGACAAATTCAAATGTTAGCCATGACAAATGTCTATTAGTTTCACCCTAATCTCCAACTGAAATTCAATGTTTTCAATTTTTTAGATCACATAAAAGCCCTGAACCCAGTTTTTAAAATTATTTTTCCTGTTAAGACCTCTGCTCAAATTGCAAATAATATATATATATATATATTTTTTTTAAGGAATATTAAAACTGTAAGATGTTCTTCCCTTACAACCAATGACTTAGCGCCTGTGTGAGTTTACTACATGTAAAAGGGGGGTTTATTAAATTATTAACAAGAGATGTTCCAAAACATGTTTTGTTGCTTCTTTTTTAAGCTTTTACTTAATTACTGCTTTTATTACATGCCCGTGCATTTCTGCCCAACATATTCTGCATACAATAACTTTTTTTTTGTATAGCACTTTTATAAACATCAGCTTAACAGAAAAAATAAAAGCATAACCAAAACATGAATATACACAGCATGTCAGTACACATACACAACAAAAGATGGGGCAGCTTTAAAGGACAGAAAAAAAAAGACAATTCACAAGTAGATTGAATATAAGTGAAAATATATATCGGAGCCAGTCAGTAAGTGGTGATGAACAGAGAAAAGGCAAAAGGATAAAAAACATTTAAAAGAAGTCACTGATTTATTGTTATTGTAACCATTCATCTATATTATCTCTGTCTGATCCTGGATAGATCCCCCAGAGAAGCTCCAGCAGACCTGTCCAACCTGTCCCCTCCTGCTCCCTGTAGATAGTCCACAGGCTGTGAACGCTGCTCAGGTTACTTTGGCATCCTATAAGAGACAGTCCACACTGGGTGCAGAGCTCGGAGTAAAGAAGATCACCAGAGCTGCAGCGCAGGTGGATATACAATTATTAACTGATTGGACAAACAAAGCTCAGGGGTTCATATCATTGCACAACAATGTGTTGAATGTTATGTTTATTGGGAATGACCCTTAAGAAAAGACTCTGGGTGTACGTGAGCAGATGGCACAGTGTACATATGAGCTCATGGGTGCCAAATGAGTACCTTTACTGCTCCACAAATACCATAATGACACAAGTCTGGCAAGGTTACAAAAAATACTGAAGGCACTTTAGACCTTACTGTCTGGCCAGGCTTTTGTTTGGGGAGAAAATGAGAAATTGAATAGTTTGCTTGGGGAATTAATTTTCCTTAGCTAACATGTTTTTGTGCTGTAAAACCAAGATGATAGCTATTAAATTATAGCTACCATGCCGCCTCTCTGTATCAGTTTGTGTGTTTGTGTGTTTATTTGTTCTATTTTACCCTTTCTTGCTATTTTATTTTACTATTTCAGGTTGTGCCAGTGAAAGCCAGCTTTGTGGAGTACACAGTCCAACAGTGTCCAGAGGGAGTGACAGAAAGAGGCACCTGCCAGCGACTGACACTTCAGTCTGACACAGAGGTGCTCAACAAGGAGAATCCAGAGTCAACAGATTCAAAACAAGACATTATCTCGACACAATAAACATACCAAATTATGCTAAATCTGATACTTGACATTTTACACAAGAACTGGGGCATATCATTCCAATCTTGATTTGGATATATTGAATGAAGGTGCTTCATTAATTTCTGTTGACAGTCTGACACCATTATGGTACTAATCAATGTTGTTGAAAACTAAAATAAATATCAATCATCCAGGCAGCATACTGTTTACTATCACTAAAGGAGCTTCTGGAAGTACTATTACTTGATGACATGACAGATTCATTTTTTAGTTTTACAACTGACACCACTAAATCGCTGCAGTGATTGATTATTTCATTAAAGAAGCCTGACAGGTCCTTTCCTTCGTTTATTCCATTTTTTTTTTGAGCTGTGACCCAGTGTTTGATAAAACGTTAATTAAACTTCTCATCTTCTCCTCTCAGACTGCAGGTTTCTGTGCCGGATCTGTGCACGGAGACTTAAGCGGCCATCCTAACGTCCAGGTGTCCTGTGAGATGTTCAAAGCACAGGTACAGGGAGCTTTTAAGAAATATTTACCATAAGAAGCCAAATCAGGTGTATTGCCAAGTAGGTTTTCACATACAAGCAATTTGCCTTGGTGTTGTGGTGCATACAGTATCAGTCAATAATATGTTATACATCTAATTTCTTAAAGCTTTAGTGCGTAACTTTTTGATATTAATGAACGCCGAATGAGTTGCTACAAAGCTATTTAAGACTTTCAGCTCCACATAACTCTCTCTGTATTTCTCACTATGAGCGCAGATCGAGCGAAGAAGAGCTCGTCTGAAAAGTCCATCATATTTTTTTCATCCTCCGTGTCCTTGGTTACAAGCAACTGAGTGGTGGGAGGGGTGGGGGTGGTGTGGGAAGGCTTGTATCATGTGGATGCGCTGACAGTTTTGTTGTCATTACCTAGAATTCCTCATGGCGGTGACAGAATCGGCACACTATAGCGAGATCAAAGATAAAGTTACAACAAATGGCCATAAGCAATATGTCCAACATTAAAATGAAAGGAAGAGAACGTAAAAAGTCCATTCTCTATCTACTTGCTGCTGACATATCGCTACAGATTTTCAGAGCTTCCCTGTTCTTTCTTGACAAAATTATTAGATGTATGGGAATAATTTGACCTACATGTCAAATCTGATCCAAAGATCCAAAGATTACAATTATTATGATTATCTATGATGACAGTACAGTAACTACAGAAAAAAGCAGCAGAGAGGTTTAACACTAATATCAGAAAAAAGCATATACCCCTCAAACAATAACAGAACATCCTAGTGTATCAAAAGATGTAAATTGCAAAACTGTAAAATTAACTGCCAGTCACATCACACTGTGGAACTGCATTTTGGGAATGTAACCCTAACCCACTGACTGGCCAGGATTTAATGAATACTTTATGCTGTGTTCTTTTTCTAATTTTACCAAAGCAACCTTCAAAATGATAACTCAACTTTCTGAATGAATGCCACTGGCCATATAATTATTTTGTCATATCTTGTGTCTTCAAATGTATGTTGTGCTCGAGTGTGTTTAAACGCATGCGTGATATGTCAAATTGCATGTTTCTCTGCTATAATTATGTCGTCTTTAAAATCCTCCTCCTTCAGAGCTGTGGTGTGTAATGTTATCTTGCATGACTGAGACTCTTTCAGCAGCCAGCGAGAGTGAGTTAGTTAAATAACAGTTTTGTGTTATTATGTCTCTTTGGCTGCAGGATGTGGACATCTTCAGACCCGTGCAGCCTCAGGGTCACAAACTCCCCCAAGACCATGCGATTCCAACAGTCCCCACCCTGTTTGATGACCCAAGAAATGATCTGCTGCTTGTTCCCTCTTACAACCCACTGCCCCCTGCTGTTCAACCACCAGCCTTTGACCCCACACCCATTCTCCCTCTGCCCTTTGACCCCTATGTTGTGGTTAACCCCTCTATTCCCCTGAGCTCATCTTCCAGTGAGTCTGCTGAAGATCAAGTTAACCAGCAACAGCAACCCCCAGGTGCCGGTCCTTCTGCTTCATCCTCTGAAGAGATAGGAGGCCCCGTGGCACTACGACCACCCATTGACTTCCACTACAAGAGGCGTGACCGCAAGAGACGGCAGGCCCTGGTGGAAACCTCACCCTCTCACAACCCAACCTTCCTGTCTGATTTCCCTAGTGGGCCTTCTCCTTTCCGCTCCTGTCCTGGTCCTGCTCGCTACACCACAGTTTAACTGACTGGTGCTGCCGGTAAGGGGGTGGACCGATAAACTCCCTGTCACTGGAGGCTTGTAATAGCCTTATTTTTTGATAATTAGTGGCCTTGAAATGACCCCTCTGCTGCTAATAATGCTCCCAAAGCAGCCAAAGCTAAAACCATATTCGTATTTGAAAATGGCTTAAAATATTTTAACAATTTTAAATAAATCTTGAATCCCCTGTCAACTGCTTGATGAATTTATTTACTTTACTTACTAATGGTCTAATACTTACAGTGTCTATTTGGTGGTATAAAGCGAAGGAATTTGGATTTTGAAGATGAATATAAGAGCAGAAATGATTAGTCAGGTTATCGATTTGTCAATTGAAAGAAAATAAATCTGTAACTATATTAGAAACAAAAAAAAACATCTGTTTTTTTGCTTTCCATGTGTTTTATACCTTTCTAAATTAAACATGTATTAGGATTTTGGCTTTTTGAAACAGGACATTTGAACACATTGCTTTAGGTTCTTGGAAATTGTGATGAGCATTGTTTGGATGTTTTTTTGTAGTCTAAACAATTAATCAATTAATTTACTTTAGTTGCACCACTGTACGGAATTCCCTTGTAACACATTGAACTACTATGCCCTGATCATGGATGAAATGATTTTTCTTTGAACTTGCACTAAAATGTTTTAAGAAAACACTTAGAGAATAGTACCAAGTTCTGAGAGGAAGCACAAACATATTTCAAGGACAACAGAAATACAAAAAATACATTCAGTGAGAAAACCCCAAAGGGGGCTTTTGTCAACACAGAAACTCAAGCTTTTAGAAAGAGCAGAATGACACAGACAAAAGAAGCAGTGGAGATGTGATAAGTCATCCCGTATGTGCTGGAGTGTCACTTAGTCTGATCTTCAATAAACATTGCATCCCTGCTTTTTTTCCCCCAGAAACTTGCCCTCCATATAACCAGTCACCAAACATAATTCAAGCAATGTGCAGTCAACAGCAACTGCAAATACCCAGACCTACACACCATGAGATGAAACATTGCCAAGATAAAGCAAAGCCCACAAGTCAAGAAGCAGCCGTCTGTCTTCATTTAAAGGACAGTGGAAACTCCCTTGGGGAAAGAAGAGTACAAATGTATTGACAGGTGGTTTGAAAGATGACTGGAAAAAAAATCTTAAATAACCATCCTGAAACCAAGTGAGAGGCTGTGGCACTGCTGCCCTGACAATCCGTTCGCATACCACACTTAGACCCTGCCCTGGTGGGACCATGCTCACCTCAGACTGACAAATTACATTGAGGCTTAACTTGTGTATGTATTTATTCAAAGTGACTGTTAAATTGACAGCAAATCCTTTTTTGTACACATTACTGCAGAATTTCAAACTGTCACTACATTTATTTGCATATGCTTGTTGTTGTTTTTATTCTTGTAGGACTGTCAGTCATAGCACACCCATCATGAGATTACTTTTTTATTATTTGGAACATTTTTGGTAAAGTTAAAAGAGCATATGTGGCTGGTCAATGTGAGGTGAGCCATCTTGAAATGTGCTACACTGGGGTGAATTGAGGGGTGTAAAAAGCATTTAATAAACAAACAAGAAACGTTGACATTGAAAGCTCATTCTTGATTCTTGAAACATAAGTTGACACAATGTCCACAAGCTGTTATTGACCTTTTTATTTTATCATCAAATCTTCTTCAACAGATGTTTAGTTTGACATAGCCCGGGTTGTAACAGATCCCTCATACAATGTATTTAGAACTTTACTCTGTTGGGTGCTTTTGGAGATTAGACAGTAAGCCAAAAGGCACACTTTACATTGGACATACAGTACTTATATTTTGAAATCGTATTAAAGATTATTTGTTAAACCCATAGACTGTATATTAACAGTCTATGGTTAAACCTCAGAGTGCTTTCTCAGAATTATCCAACTCCAACTTCAGAATTTACAAACCCCTTTGTAAATAGACTATATAGCAAGCCCAGTTGTGGTTTTAGAGCTATTGTTATATCTTAGTTTCGCTAATTGAGTAGCACAGAGCCACTTTGTCCGACAGGGGGCGGGAGAGACCTTCAAATGTAACTAACGAGTCTAATTGCTGCAGGATTAATTCAATCTATAGCCGCATTTTGCAGTATAAAAATGACTTTAATCCACCAGCGAGGACCTTAACATTGCCCCCGCCCTCTTAATGCCACATTTAAATACTTTTTTTACGGATCTTATTGGTGGATCGTTTGCGTTTAAATTGCGATACCAACCATTCCGATGGCACTTGAAGGCAGCATCCATGGAACCCTAATTGAAGGCAGATACTCAGCGCGAGGAGTGGCTTCAACTTCTGCTTCCCGAGACAACGGCGTCATCTTCCTCCCAAATGGAAGAGTGAGTAGTTTGTTAACCAACTAGGCGAAATATTTTTAAGAAGTTTTTAAGTCGCTGGAAATATTTTCTGAAGCTGAAACTATGTTTGTGGTGTATTCGCGTTTTTCAGTTTGAGGTAGGTGAAATGATAAAATTTAACGTTACCTGAAAAAGTTGTTTGTGTTCGTCATGTTGTAGTGGTACATTCCCAGTATTGTTAACGTTAGCTACTGCTAAACGCGTAAAACGTTAATTTATTTAGCTATGTTCGTACTCGGTTTGGACTCCGTCTTTATTTTAAACTTTCTAGACAACGTCTCTCCACTATTATTGTTGTCTGCCGTTAAGTCAGACAGCGAACATGTGATGGCATGTCCATAGTAAACTGACTCGTTTCCAGTCTAGTAAGTTGTTTTTCCCCTAAACAGTCATCATCATGATGGTTGTGTCATCATGACACTCCACTATAAATAGTTTGACTAACTGGCAGCTATCCTATTTTTCCTTCAAAACAACAGGATCTGACTACTTTTAGGACATAAACATGGTAATTAATTGCAATTATTAACGTTAAATCTGCACTCTTTCTAGTAAGGAGGATAATTTCTACACGTTTACACTTAATATTATTAGCTAATTCTCCTTTTACTTCTTCATGAAGCACACTTGGCTGTGATTGCGGAGTAGCCAAGCTACTGGGATGGTGTGGCAGCTTCGTTTATCATTTAACTTTGCCTGACCTCTTTTCCCACGCAGAGTTAAGGTTGAGTCTCTAATGATGGTTTCTTTTAAATAGCTCATTCTTCAAAAGAAAATATGGGTTCCACTTTAGAGAGCATCCCTTAATTGGATAGGGATTAGTTGGCTGTATTACATATTGAAGTGGTTATGGTTTCTCTCTAGCATATGTGACTAAATGACTCAGAGCTGTTTTATTTTTTTTATTTTTTGGGCTTTAATGGACAGAACAGCTAGGTGAGAAAGGCGAGACATGCAGGACATCGTCACAGGTTGGATTCTAACCCTGGATCTCTGCTTCGAGGCATAAACCTTGAAGTATATGTGCACCTTCTCTACCCACCGAGCCAACTGGCAACACAGCAAGGAGCTGTTTTATACACTCTTTCATAGTTGCAGTACTTTTCGTTTGAACATACACAATCATTCTTCTACTAAGAACTAAAGTCAAGTAACAGCATTTATATTTGTTGCAGGTGTTGGTAAAGAAACTAAAGATCTTCTGTGCCATTGTTAACACTTGGCACATTGATGCTGTGCCAACTCTGTGTGGTAGGGGGAAAAAACGGCTTCCTCTAGGATTTTGAACTTTAATGGCTAGAATACCCACTCCTGTTGTGGTTCTGTCAAGTAGGCCTATAGCAATTGTAAATGGCAACTAATTGCTCTCACTTCATCTACAAAAGGCCTACACATCAATCCTTCCAGCAATTCAGAGATCTACTCTAGGGATAGTTAAAGTAAACAGATGATATTAACATTACATTTAAACAAATTATGATGCGTATAGGCTTGATTAAAATTTAAAAGTGAAAGGACATTTGGTACTTTCTGTTGCTGTTTTGTTTAACATGGCCGTACATCTCACTTCCTGGTGAATTTGTCCTTCAGTGTTTCTTGATATTGATTGAGCTATTGTATAATGCTAAAGGTGAGTGAGGGTGACGATGAACTGTGCAAGTGTAACTGCAAAGTTTGTCCCTGTGTTGTTGTTGTTGTTGTTGTTGTTCCATTTGTTTAAGAATATGTTTCGGTGCAATGTTCAGCTTTTTTCTGTGCATTTAATGGGGGATTAGAAAGGTGTTAGTATTTTTTTGATTGCTTATGCTGACTTTCTTTTGCTTTTACTTTGCTAGCTACAACCCACAATTCCACTGGAAAAAAATAATGTAAAACATGAAGACAGGTCACAAAGGGAAGTTACCGCAATATTACAAAGCACTAAAGTGACTTTGAACATGGTGTGATTGTTGCCAGACATTGTGGTCGCTACATCCAAAACTGCTGCATCCTTGGGATTTTTGCGCGGTTGCCTACACTATCTTTGGATGATGCAATCAACATAAAATCATGCAGTCAGCTGGAGATTTTCTGGGGAAAACACTTCAGTCAGTGAATGAAGTCATAAAACAATGGGCTCATTCAGGCCAATATGGAGGCAGACGCGTCCAGCACAGCTCAATGCAATGGTATACGTGCAGAAAGATCTAAACAAATACCTCTAACTGAGACATGAGAGGTGTGAAGAATGGATGAAATATTCCCTCGTCTGTTGAAGTTTCTGTTGTGACATGCTCGTAGGAGTTTTGCACAAATAGGAAGTGTCCTTGTGCAGTGGTTCCAACGTACAGACTGGTGTTACAGACTAAGTATTGTTGCTGATCATGAGCCTATTTAAATGTAATACTAATACAGCAAAATAACCACATATTAAGTTAACCCTCTGGCCATCGGAGCTCAGCGGAATTAAGGATTAAGATATGTATTTAAATAGCTTCACATGTTTTTAACAGAAATCTTATCCTTTACACTTTACAATGTGTCTATTGCCAAATGTAATTTTTTTTATTTCCTGAATTAGATCAACCCCAGGAAATAATGTAATTTTTTTCAAAGTTTCCATCGCACTTCTTAAAGTAGTTTTTAAAACGTGTTCATGTACCAGTTATACTTTACAATGAAATATATTCTACTTAGATATTAGTGTAGCTGACTTTGTCCTGAATACAAAAAAGTAATGTAACTTGGGAAATGCTGTGAAAATACTCCCAGAACCTTGCTAGAGTTATCTGACAAAGGGTTATCTGACAAAGTGGCCACAAAATGTTTTCTGTATTTATTTATTGTCAAAGTTGCATATTTTATTTTTTATTTTTTTTTTTTAGAACCATGAGGGAAAGTTGTCAGTATTGCCTCAGCTGGAATTGATGAATCAGGTGGTTGTGATTGTTTTAAACAAATACAAACAAGCCAGAGTGCTTTCCTCTATCCCAGAATAGATAAGTGGTGGAGCCAGACTATGATTAGGTGTGGCAATGCGAGACTAGGCTGCAACAAGTGCTTATTTTCATTATCGATTAGTCTTTCAATGGATTTCTTATCATTTAATCATTTGGTCTACTAAATGAGTCAGAGGTTTTATGAGAGTCAAAATGTTGAATGGAATTTACCAGACTATTAGTTTACATTTTAAAGTCAGCATTTCACTGTAGGGGACTAAGAAAACTAGTGAATTAGATTTCATTTTTGCTTAAAAGGTTACTAAAATGATTTATTAATTATAACATTATCAGCATTATTGCCAGTTATTTTTCGCTTGAGTGACTAATTGTTTCTGATTGTAGGACTGACAGCTTCTACAAAATGTCTGGCAACTAAAGCACCAATGAATATATTTAGGCTGTAGGGCATTGCGGATTTAAGTGCTTTCCCATCTGCATCCTCTCAAGAGTACTTGATTGGTGGCGTTTGTTGAATGAATGAAATAAGATGTTGCTGGTGTGAACACCTGACAGTGTGTGTCAGGGAGTGTTTACTGCTGCTTCCCAGCTCCAGTTTCAAGATAAGAGGTGAGACAGAGATAGTATGACGGCGGAATTCTTGTGTTGTGCAAAGGAAACCAGCCTTTACCTATGACAAGTCCATTGTCAGTTAGTCTCCAGATTCTTTCAAATACCCCTTCAGCTTGGCAGTTGACAGGGATCCATCATGTGGTTCAGTCTCCGGCTCTAGTTGGGACTACCAGGCTGAGTGTCATGTATGGCAGCGTTTCTCTGCACTATGCACTGGACAGGTGGCATTTACTTCATGTCCGCCAGAGGTAGGCTGTATATTTAGTGTCACATTAACCTAAATATAGTGTCTTTTCTATGCTTTCTAAATTTAAAATGACTGCAAAATGATCTGTTTTCATTGCTTAGTATCTGAAGAAAGTTTACAGATTTTAGCTCTATATATAATGCAGATAGACTAAATACTTTGAATATTATTTGATTAACCTCATACTATTTAATATAGTCTAGAGCTGAACCAATAAGTCAATTAATTAATTAGTCCTTCAAAAGAAATATTGGAAAAACTATTATCAAATAATAGTTGAAATAACTTGAAGCAGAAAAGCCAAACATCTGTGGTTACAGCTATGTAAATGTGAATATCTATTGGTTTAATGTTTTATTGCCCAATCAATTAATTGAGAAAATTTAAAGATTATTATTCTTCTATATATTGCTGGTTAAAAGTGTGTGTTTGTTTTTTTTTTTAAATAATTTTGTTCATTTCAAAAGGGAATATCCAACTTAATCAGTTTATTGTTCAAACATAATTGTATCAAGTGTCATTTAAGTAACACCTGCCTATACTATAGGTAATTTTACAGATTTCTGTGTCCACATAGATGTGGGTATAGTAGCAACAGTTTTATCTGTGGCAGTAACAGGACACTTTATTGGCTAACTGATGAAGGATGCTGAGTAGACTACGGGAGGTCCTTACTAACCACAATGTAAATATTTCATGGTACGACTGAAACAATTGTGAGAACATGCACCTGATTGCTGGCTATGTTGTCATTGTAGGGTAGAAGTGGGATATATTGCATCACCCCATTGTAATGTTGGGTATTACACACAAGCCTTGTCAAGTTGGTGCGCCATCGGCACTTTTCCTTCGCATGAATTCCACTCTCTGTGTCAATTAGCTGCAGGCTAGTCTGTAACCTGTTACTGAATACAATCTGATAGCCAGAGACTTGCGGTTCCAGCCTCAAGCACTAGCAGCAATGTATCTTCCAGATAGGAAAAAGCAGGAACATGTTGGCTTTGTTTTAAAATGTTGGTGCCCACCTGAAAGAAACAAGGACAAATGGCACTAGGGCAACTGCAATTAAGGTGACTCTGTGCTCAGAGTTGTTTTAAGAGAAGAGACATTCAGAAAGCTTTATTATCAGATGTTCACTAGTCTAAATTTAAACATGCACAAAGGTTGGTTTCTTCCCAAATATTCAGCCTTATTATATAATGATTGATTGTCTTGTTCCAGTCTCTCCCCCTAGAGGGCACATTGGTGCAGACTTCTTAGTTAATTCAGACAAGTGGATTTATCTGGATTGGCTACAGCTGAGTTACAAAAGGCTTTGGAGGGATTGATGGGATTTGTCCCAAGAAATGATTGAGAATTGAATTGAACGGAAATCCAACAATAGTCCATCTCATTAAAATGTTTACTATCATACAGGTAAATCATTTTTGACGGGTCTATAGGATAATTCTCACCCACCCCGGCTGCCTGATTCTGAATGTGTATTTCTTAGAGTGTTGAGCAAATAGCCTTAGGGTTCACTGGAGCAACTTACCGCTATAATTACCACTGAGATCTGGCCTAATTGGAAGTGGCACACACCATCAGGTGGCTTAGAGATGGCTAAGTCGTAGAGAGATACAACAGTCAGCTAAAGTTTGCAACCTGGCTGACCATTCTCTCTCTCGGTCCATTTCTGATTATTTCTTTTGCTGTCACTACGGCTTAGCAGAGCGCCCTGAGGGACAGCAGCAGATCCTTTTGGAGCCGCTTTTTATTTTATTTTCATGAAATTGGGACACTGTGGCTGTCTACGTTATGTGTATGCACATGAAGGAAGAGAAGATACAGGGTGTTGCACTGAAAGAGCTGTGTTTGCTCCAAAGAGCGATCAGGAAACGTGAAATGTCCGTCGTGTCAAACTGTCTTAAGTGCATTAGAATGGGGAAAGGCAACAGGTAGGTGGGCCTGGACATTAGTATGTCACTTTGCATTGACTCAGGGAATGAATCGTTCTTTAGATGTCGGGAACATAGATGACGTTTTCTTTCATTTCATTTTAGCTCTAGTGATACTGATGGCAGATTCATCCCTAGATTTCCCAACATGACTGGGTAAACTATCATAGAAATATCTTTAGGCACCAAGACCCAACAATATTTTTTTTAATTCTGTAGCGCTAAAAACATTCTTTTCTAATATACGTTTCTGAAGTCTCTGCATCATCTCTCACTTCTGAATGAAGGTCCCTGCTGTCAAGCAAAGATTAAATGATTATCTTGCCACCAAGCTGTGTTTAAGTACCAGTGAAGGGAGATGGGGAAACTTCTAAGTTTAGAAAGCAGTAAGTTAAGGCATGATTTGTAATGTATAGGCGATGGTGACGCAGTGGATATTACACATGCCTTTGGTGTGGGAGACCAGAGTCCCACTTGTCGCTCCAGAGCCGTGCAACCTTGTACATATGTAGCAATTGTAAGTCACTTTGGATAAAAGCGACAGCTAAATGTAATGTAATATGCTAATTTTATGAAGCCACATTTGGTCAGTCATTTCTCAATCATTAATACAGTAAGTAGACAGGATAATAAATAACAGAGTCCTGCAGCAAATACAACATCATTTGCTTAACCCCAACCAAAGCAATGAATTTTGGGGGGTCAGACTGTGAGCTCATGACGTCTGTCTGGGAGCCCTAATACTGGGTCTCTCTGGGAGGCTCAAAAGTCAACATGGAAGGGGATTACTCACACATCCCATTTTAAGAGCTAGATGCCTAACCTCTACTAGTTTTAATTGGTGACATTAAGAAATAAAAACTTGTGATTATTCAAATGTACTTTTAATGTGATCTGCATTTAAAACCAAATCATATTTTGTAATTTCTGTATAAGAAAGGAGATTGAATTCCGTTTGTAAACATGGCCTTTTTCTAGGTCTGAATCAATACAAAGAAGTAGTTTGTTGTTTGAGTGTTTGGTCCAAATTTAGAATTAGTCCACTAGAGTAGGAATTAAATTCAGCTCTTGAAATATTATCTCGACACTGCATCCCATAAATGAAGTAAATGCTTGATGTCCTGTGCATGCATGACTGGGTTTATTTTTCAATCGTATGATGTATTCACTCTTATTTTTTTTTTATTTTATTTTATTTTTTCATTACTGGCAGTCTGACAAAAATGCATGATCTTGTTTCTTAGAAAGGGTGTGGAGGCTATAAAGTGATAGTCCTTACCACAGACACATGCGTTTAATTTGTGTTCGTAGTTAAATGTAAGGCACATATTTTCACTTAAGGTTAATTTGGGAGTTTTTAGGGTCATGCCAGACAGGAAATGCTCTGTCCTATTTTGGATTTAAAGTCCACGTCTGTGGCTTCACATGGTCTAGTCTTCTCTCTGCTTAACATTTGCTTTCTGAAGTCAGTTCATCATTAATTCATTGTTGGAACATACATTAACAAAGGTTTTGATAATTGTGTTACTTTTTTTCAGTAATTTGTCAGTCACACATTAAGCTTTTGCGGCCATACTTTCTGTTACATTTAAAATGGAATAACTTTGTGGTTTGGACTATTGAATCAAGCAATTTGAGAACATCACTATAGAGAAAAGTGTCTATATTTTCTGACATTTTATAGACAATAATGTAATATAAACAGTTAATATAGAATAAAATTTAATTCATGAAGTATGTGGTTAATGAAAATAATTGTTAGTAGTATTAGCCCTAGTTTAAAATATTGTTGGCTCACCTTGACTTTGACTAAGTTACTTGATCCGCAATCAGTATCAAATGTTTATTGTAGTGATGTGCTACTGCTCTACTGTATACTGAAACACAGACCAACGGAGGGTCCTTTTGATATCTACAAATGTATAATGAGAAAGAATTTCATTTGGAATTGCATATTTGAAATTGATTATCCCGGTTCAGTCCACTACTCTCTCTCGCCTGTACTAATGTAACTGACTGGGAAACGGAAGTTTTCCTGTAGGTCGCCACCACTCGTCATAGGCTAGGCTAGTCGTCCTCAGTACCGTTGAGTGTAAGATACTCTAAATAACATAATATAAAGTAAATAGAATAAATAGGTTTGGAATTATTTTATTAATTTTTTTTTTATATTGAAATACATTTTTTTGTAATTACAGTGGGAAAGTACAGAAAAAAATGTACAGTTGGGTACTGGAAGCGAATTTCAGGTACCAGTACTGATAAAAATGAAAGGTACCCAACTCTACTTCTCACGTAGATTCCACTTCCCTGCAGGATGGAGTCATCATGTCTGGACCTGGCTCTGGAAGGTGAGCGGCTCTGTAAGGCTGGTGAGTATCTTGCCGGCGTGTCCTTCTTTGAGTCTGCCATCCAGGTTGGAACAGAGGACCTTCAGATCCTTAGTGCCATCTACAGCCAGCTGGGCAATGCCTACTTTCACCTGCAAGAGTACAACAAAGCCCTAGAGTACCATCGGCATGACCTCACGCTTACCAGGTAAACAGTTTCATTGAAAAATACCTGTGTTTTTACTGGAAGGATTTTTAACTGGGGTTAGTGACCGTGCATACTAGTTTTATGCAGTTTCCAGGCAAATTATTCGATTAAACTCTAATAATATATTCTGAACAAAGGCTAAGGTGTTTTTAATCAGTCTCTCCCTCTCAATAATTACATTTCTAGACTCTCGACTCCAATGTATTAGTGCTTGCAGCTGTAAATTATTTTCTTGCATCTTGTGTTTTTGTACTCAAACACTTCTGTAATCCACTAAACTCCAGTCTAATGTTTTCCTAATGTGTTTTTTTTTCTCCTCTGAAATCCCAGAACTATTGGAGATGAACTTGGTGAGGCAAAGGCCAGTGGCAACCTTGGGAACACATTAAAGCTTTTAGGGCGTTATGATGAAGCAGTGGTTTGTTGCCAAAGACATTTGGAAATCACCAGAGCCATGTATGACAAGGTGGGTCATATTTTTGTGATATTTAAGAACTACAACAAGATAGTTATTAGTTTTTGGTAGGCGAAGCATCCCTTTAGTCCCTTTATCTTAATGGATGACTTTTTACTATTCAAAGTTTATAATTGTAATTACAAATTTCAGTCACTGACTAGAAGGGCTTGGCTTGATTAGAATACATGGATCCAAATTTGTTTTCAGTGGTACCACATGACTTGCTTTGCAACCACAGATCTGTTTTTGGTATGCACGATAACTGTGAAGCGTTGACGTACCAACATCTAGAATAGTTTGACAGCCCACATGCAAACAAGCAGGTCTGGTGTGAGTGTATTTTAAGTATATAATTACAGCACTGGTCATTCTGGTTTCCGTCTGTGAAAATCTGGTGTGCGTGCTGTAGGTTGGGCAGGCTAGAGCGCTGTATAATTTCGGGAACGTTTACCACGCCAAGGGCAAAAGCATCTGCTGGATTGGATCCGAGCCAGGAGAGTTCCCAGAGGAGGCCCGGATAGCCCTGAGGAAAGCTGCACAGTACTATGAGTGAGTTGGTTTTACTAAACATATATTTGTTGTTTTGCATTTCTTTTGAAAGCCCTGAGGAGTGATACAAGTGACTTGATTGTTAAATTGCCAATACCTCCCAGGTTTGTTCCCCACAATAACTTTGTTAGCTTTTTTTGGCCCAACTCGCATGAGATTACAAGGAAACAGCTGTTTTACAAAACTTGCATTTTCCAGTGTTCCAATAAACAGAAGAACAGAACGAAATTACATTATGTTCTTTCAAATAACATTTATGTGGACAAATTCCAAATGAACTGAACACTAAAAAGAACTACCTACAGTTTATCCTGATGACAGTGCTATTTCCCCATCTTTCAGGCTTTCTTCAAGGAACTGGCTAATTCAATATGTGAACAGCCATTGTATCCGTGTACCCTCGAGTAAGATGCAGAATTGGTTATTTTTTGTAAATTTTCCACCCACAAATGTCTACATGTAGATTTAAAATGTAGCATAGTTTAAACTGGTTGGATGCTGTACAACATTTGCAACAAAATGGTTACCTCTTAAGCACACCTTGGCTGCCTCAACTTTTACTTTTCTGCAGCGTTGATAAAGTTGTTGACGAGGTAGCTCTTGTCCAGGCATTTAGTCTGTAGGTAAAATCTCTGTGGGAGAAAGGGGGAAACCAAAGGAAAAGATCTTTTTTGTTGCGAGGGCTCGTTGGGTGTTGTCCTGACAAATCCTTCTGAAAACAAACGTTTTTTTTTTGTTTAGTTTTTCAAAACTAAGCAATTACAAAGTGAATATGTGTACCATAACGTGTAAATGTGTTCTTTGTGTTGTCTTTTACAAAGAGCAAACCTGTGCCTGGTGAAGGAGTTAGGTGATCGGGCAGCCCAGGGTCGCACCCATGGTAACCTTGGCAACACTTACTATCTGCTGGGTGACTTTGACGCTGCAGCAGCTGCACATGAAAAGGTAGGTGGTAAACATGTATAGCTTCAGTGTCTGCTGCACATCCCCTGCTTCAAACTGGCTTCCTTCTCTGTATTTTTTAGTGCCTCTGATAGACAAGTGACAGCTTAAGTTGATATTGGACACATTTGTTGTGAAGATGAAGTTTTTATCCACATACAGTACATTTTTGTTTTGTCTGACGTCATGATCGTGGAAGCTGTGTTTGTATTGATTACCTTTTTTAAAACGTTTCTGGTTAATCCTGACCTGAGTAATGTGCACCCCACTGTTTGTTCTTTTTGGCAGCGGCTGCTCATCGCTAAAGAGTTTGGGGATAAGTCTGCTGAGAGGAGGGCCCACTGTAACCTTGGCAATGCTCACATATTCCTCAGCCAGTTTGAAGTGGCGGCTGGTCATTACAAGTGAGTAAACAAGTGAGACTCGGTTATTTGCAGATATTTCTGTATGTCATCATACTTGGAAAAGAGACTAGTACGCTGATGTTGTTTTTCATTTAAAAACACAGTCCTGATCCTGAAATAATTTTTCTTCTTTGTACTGTAAAGGTTTAAGTGACAGAAGCAAAAACATGCATTTCACTTAAGAATACACAAGCATAAATCAATTAAATAAGGAAAAATCTGATTACACGTGGTAAAATGAGTTAATCAGCTGGGAATGAGTCTTTTTTTGCAACACTTTATATCCCCCTTTTTCAGCATTTATAAGCAGTATATAAACATTCATGTCAGCAACTATAACTCCTGTCAGCATTCATAAGCAGAGGCTGTTGTATAAATGTAAAATGAATGACAGTAAAACCGTTAGAACAAAATATGTCTACATAATGGAAGTGTTATTTCTGACAAATACTATAATTAATAAACACCTAAATATGCTTAGATCTACACTACAGTGTGCTATAAACCTTTTAATCAAAAGTTTGTCTACCGCTTATTAATGCTAAATAGGCGGACATGAATTAAATAAGTTACTGTTTTGGTTATGTAAAGAAGACAAACCGAAAGCTCTGAACACAATAGTAATTAATAACAACCACAGACATGTGCACCAATATGTAGTTGTTTAGCAGCAGTAGTTAATTAAATTCAGAAGGTTTTCATATCTTACTCCAGTAAGTTCTTGATACAGAGGCCCTTGGAAAATTGCAACAAGGAAAGAAAACAAAGTAGCAGATAACTATCATTCTCCTGCTCCCACCCTAGACATTCTTTGACCGTGTTCCTCCTCTTTTGTTTCACCCCCAGGAGAACTCTGCAGCTGGCCAGGCTTTTGAAGGACAAAGCAGTGGAGGCCCAGGCCTGTTACAGTCTAGGCAACACCTACACACTACTGCAGGACTATGAGAGAGCCATAGATTACCATCTCAAACATCTGGTCATTGCTCAGGACCTCAATGACAGGTATCTGCCATAAAGCCATTTGTTTTCAGCTTTCTGGCAAACTGTCTTTGAAGTATAATGAGCATGTACAGTTTCTCTGTGGGTGGCCCCGGAACTAATTATCTGCCAAAATTTGGTGGTGTTGCTGCAACACCCATGAAGATGCAGTAAAAGGCAGAAACACAGACAAGCAGACACAGTCACAAGTAAACAGCATTTGGTGTCTTGCAAGAGGCAAATAGGCTTAGTCGTATACAACGAATACAATTGGATGTAATAGGAGGAACAGAGAGAGTTCTTTAAACTCTCATTGATTTTGAAAATGTATATTTACTCATACAAATATTCTTCCTATAAGTGGAACCTAAGGTATTGTAATACATTTTGTTTTGTACACTGAAATGTTTGCGCAGACGTGAGATTGATTTAACCATAAATAATTGTTGAATCCTAACTGTTTGCAAAATCAGCATACACTCATGTTAGGATCAGGTTTTTGTGATTTTGCTGTATGATAGTGAATGGCAGTCCCATTCTTGCGTAATTTCAGTTGAAGTTGCTCAGCCTGTTTCCCTTTGTGTCTCACTGCAGAGTGGGTGAAGGACGAGCATACTGGAGTCTAGGAAATGCCCACACCGCCCTGGGGAATCATCAGCAAGCAATGTACTTTGCTGAGAAACATCTGGAAATTGCCAAAGAGGTGACTGTTTACTATGTACCTCTTCCCTCAGAGTGCAATTTGTGCAATCAGTTGCTGCTATCAGGCCACACCCCCCTCTACTGGTTGTATGGGGAACAGCAGGAAATAATAGCTTCTTTTGTATGCAGCATTTGTATGTATGCATTCATTGACGATTGTTGTGGACATACAAACTGCAAAGCCAGTATAAAAAACAAATCATACTTAGCAATAGTATGTTTTTGTCTTTGATTTGTCACATGGTCATATTAAGCTTTGGTTACATTAACTTGGATGTTGCAGACGGGAGACAAAAGCGGTGAGATGACAGCCACGATGAACTTGTCAGACCTACGGCTGGTCGTAGGCCTGAAGTCCAACTCCAACATCCACCCCAACATCTTCCGCAACACCAACACTAACAGCTCTGCTCTGCCAGCAGGGTCCCAGGGTTACCCCAGCCCCCAAGGTAAATCACTCCTCTGACAGAACACACAGTTACATGATCTTCATGCACACATTTCAAGATGTAAAATCCTGTTCTATGGAAAATCTATTCTCTATAAAAGGCCGCCTTACATTGTGATTCTTCGTTAAAGTTAACTTGTGTTTTTTACCTCCAGCAATGACATGTATCCATTAGGGGTGGCAAGGTTCATGAAAAAACATCCAAACCTTTCGGTTCGCTTGTCTTGGTACGCAGCGTGTGTGTGCGTCCCACGGCTTGACGCCTGCGCATTGTAGCCTCGTGCCCTTATGTGACCTCAGTGTGTTTCCTTTTAGGACAAAAAAGAGGTTTACCAACAAAACATACAGCAAAAGACCGTGCAAAACATTTCAGACCGTCCTGCCAACCTGTATACATTTTAACATCAATGTACTCTAAAGTTTTTTTTCACTTTCAAGCCACTGAAGCAGTTGCTGTTTCAATCCTGTCGGCTCTCCTGCGGGCGGAGCTGCTGCTCAGTTCCTCCTGCGTCTGGCGCACGCGCGCACAAAATCACACACACGCACAAAATCACACACACGCACACACACGGTGGATGCAGGAAAAATCTAAGATGAGACATACACGATGACCTAAATTGACCTACACTTGTTATTGTCAGTGCAATGATAAGTTAAAGTCCAATAAGTACTTTATCAAACCGTTTGAGTCTTTGTCCCAGCCCAGGATAGGAAATTAATTAACAAGGTAAAGATCAACAAGCCACTGACAGACATGTTCAAATTTGATTCATTCAATAAATTATTTTTTTGTCTTAAATCCACCAGCCATTTTCATTTCATACATTAATTTGCTGCACCCTGAGCCTTTTTGGTAAGACGGAAGTTGGCAGTTTGATAAAGTAAGTTATTTCAATTGATAAAAAGGCACATCATTTCCTGAAGATGGCAATACACATTCTCCTTTTTTTGCCAAATAAATGAAAAGCTTGTTGAAATCACCAATGTCTTCCCTCTTGCTGTATCAAAACCTCACATAGCTTTCCTCAGAGATTGTTCCAATAATGTGCTTAAAGTCAGGTCCAATTCAGTTTGTGCATGATTACATGATATGAACTATTTTTTAATACTGTATCCTACATTGTGGATAATTAAGCTATATATCATATGCTGAAGCAAATTCTGGAGTGTTAAAGATTAAAATAAAAAATAACAATCGTACATAACCTAAAACCGTGATATGAACCAAGCTGTGGGTTTTGTGAACCGTGCCACCCCAAGTATCCACTCACATGTGCACACAAGTGTAATGGTACAAAGTCCTACCAATGGAGTCCCACTATTTCACTGACCTACAGGTAGCAGTAACGCACCAATAAAACACAGCAATGTGCCAACAGAGGCCGGAAAGAGACTGCAAACTCTGCTTTGCTAATCATGTTGTCTAGTAGTTGTGGAAGTGTGGTTGTGGTATAAATATTAACATGTGGCCACACTGTTGAATTTAGTATTTTTGTTTCAGGGGTCAAGTTTCAACCAAGGATAAGAGACAGTGCAGAGACCGGACTTAGTCCCAGTCCTGACAGAACTCAAACTGCGGATTCCTCGACTCATCCAGTATGTGTGAAAATACTTTCCAAGGCACAAACACTCATGATGTGAAGTATGTAATATCTTTAATGCATTGCAAATCAGTGGCCGTGGATGTCACTGATGCCAAACCTGTCAAACTAATTAAATGGTTTAACTTCTTAAAAAGTTTAACCATTTTCAACATTCCCAATTTGTTTGTTTGACATAAAAACTCTAGTTTTTAACATAGAAAACTGTAAGCACTACTCTGGTTGTCATTAACATTAAAGTAATATTTTTTACTTTACATTATTTATGAGACAATATGGTTAATTTATCTCGCCTTTACTGCTGTTGTGACTAAGAAAATGCCAATTGATTGATTAAAAACTGTCTTAATTTTCAAAATGCAAGATAAATCAGCTATGGCTCTAGGAACATGTAGTCCAAATGAAACAGAAACTTGTTTTTGTCATGAAACAAACCTTTCCACAAGAACCCGATCACCAAACCCCCTACAGTGCTAAACATGGGGGGGGGGAAAGTAGCTGGTACCTTAACAGACCTAACATGAATCTATCAGCGATGTTCAATTAAAATGATCAATTTGTTTGCACTTTTAATGTACAGGACTGGGGAGACAATGAATTCCCCGGGTCTTCAAAAAACACAATCAAGGCTTCTACTAAGCTCTTCCTCTTCCACCGGCTGAAAAGCAAGAAGCAGAAGAACAAGCATGAGCCTTCAGCTCCTGAGCAAGAGGCACCATTGTCTCCTAAGGTAATTCGAAATACACTAGATATTCCTGCTCACTCATAACATCTCTGGGACCCACAAGATGGGCAGTGATGATTCACCCTCAAGAAAACGTTAAAAGTGAAACCTGTATCATATGACAGCTCCTCTACCAACAATTTTCTTCCACAGACAGTTTGAGGACTTTAGGAAGAAATGTTTTTGTGACTCATGTGTTCCAAAAAATAGTCAGATTCCAGTCTGGGTGAAAGAAATGTCAAGCTAAGTCAATTACAAAATGAATAGTAAATTAATAATAGTTTTCTATCAAATGAAAACGCCTTTTGTATTACAAACTATATAGTGTAGTCAATGACTTTATGCCCTCCGTGTCCACACACAGCAATGCAACTATATCTAAAAGCGCTGCTATGCAGAACAACAAACTTCCTGTTACAAACTCTACAGAATAGTTCACCGTTCACCTTTTACACTGGCTTCCAGTGCCTCAAAGAATTGATTTAAAAATACTTTTGCTAGTTTATAAAAAAAAAAAAATTTAAAAAAAAAAAACGGTTTAGGGCCGAAATATATTTCTGCTCTGCTGCTACACTGTGAACCACCCAGACCTCTCAGGTGGTCTGGGACAGGTCTGCTTTCTGTCCCCAGAGTCAGAATTAAACGGGGAGAAGCAGCGGTCAGTTTTTATGCTCCACATATCTGAAATAAACTCCCAGAAGGTGCAGGTCTGCTGCAACTGTTTTTTTTAAATCAAGGCTGAATACCTTCTTTTTGATGTTGCCTTTTATTTACAGTAAATTATTGTTCATTTCTTATACTGAAGTTGAAGCTGTATGACTATCTATAGAAGCATACAAAGAGAATTATAAAGTAAGACCGGTGGCACCGACCCATTCTGGGAATGGCAAGGATTGCGGGCGGATTATGTGTACAGAGCAACGGCTTAAACACTGTCCCATACTAGCAGCCTAAAATATAGTATTTTATCTACTTTTATATTTATAATTTAACTGCTCTTTAATTTTTTATTTCTTATACTGCAATATAATACGTTTTGTCAATTGACAAATTAACTAATTGTTTTATCCCTAAACTATTGCTTATTTAACAGGAGAGTTGAGAAGTAGGAAGGTATGCGGTGTTTCTATGCTGTTTACCCTTTCTTTCCTGTATTTAGCCTGTTGGCTATCCTGATCGATTATCTGAAGCCCTTTTCCAATCTTATTAAGTCTATTTGTTTTGTTTTTTTACCACCGTAGCCAGGATCACGGGACACCATTGGCGAGGATGGCTTTTTCGACCTCTCTCGTTTCCAAGGCAACAGGATGGACGACCAAAGGTGCTCCCTACTGGATGACCAGAGCAATCTCACTGTTCATTCCTCTCCCTCCTCCACCCCACCTGTAGCTGAAAGCAAATGTGAGTCAGTCCCTTGTGTTCCCATCTGTGTTCACAAATCCTTTGTGTTTGTTTCAAAGATGAGTTGGTGATACGCCATCCAAAATCTTTGATTAGTATCTAACACTCAAAAGATAGATTTTGGTTTGAGTGTTATTTTAATTTCATAGAAAAACTATAACCCACGAATATCCCAACCCTTCTCAAACTCTTTTCGTCCTGTTTCCTGTATTTGCCTCCTACAAATTCTGAAATGCTGGGTAGAGGAGCATACGATACAACAGTGTAATACACATACATTGTTGTTACAAATCCCACACAGCTCATAAGTATCTCTCTTTCTAGCTATTTTGGAGTGCGAGACACCGTTTCAGGATCCTGGTCATTTCCTGGAGCTGCTGGCCAGCTCCCAGGCCCGTCGTCTGGACGACCAACGAGTCAGCCTGAGCCATTTTCCTGGCTTACGTCTCAACACCTCCAACCCGCCTTGTACACCCTCCACCTCCAGCACAGACCAAGTCCCCCCACAAGGTAACCAAATGCAGCCAATTTCTGTCTTCTACCTCAGTAATACTACTCACATTGTGACTAATACTAATTCTCTCCTCCCAGCCCCAATCTCCAATACAGGTACCTCTCACACACCCTCCCTCTGCAGTCGCCTCGAAGCAAGCACTGTGCAACTTGACGGGGACGATGTTTTCTTCGACATTCTAGTTAAGTGCCAGGTGAGGAAAAAGAAATCCTGTATATTGCTTGCTGCCCAAGCATACAGTATAGTATTCTACTAACACTTTATTTTACCTCTGTAATTTTGGAAAGAACTTCATAGTCTGTTACTAATTACGAGGAGAAAGAGCTTGATATTCATTTATTAATAGAAACTTTATTCTACGTGTGTTTTATTTGTATGCTTCTCTATGGACAGGTTTTACATGTGTGCATGTTGATACATGACCTGCTGTGCAAAGAGGAAAAGACTCCAGGTTACACTAGCTCCCTATTTTTCCTCATTAGTACCATATGACATGGTTCTTTCCAGGAAACATCTTGGCAATTATTGGAAAATCACAGACATCTCAAATAAAGCTTGACCTATAGTATATGCTTTTCAGGCACATTTTTAAAAAGTCATTGTTAATATTTTAGATTGTGTTCAATACAGTTGTAATTATTTTTCAGTTTACAGAGTGGAAAGGTTTAGACAAGATTCTTGAAGGGTTCGATTAAAGCCAATTTGTAAATTTCTGAGCGTACAAGGACGCTGGTGCAAAACTGTGAATTGCTCTTGATAAGCATCAGCTAATGTGACTGAGTCTCTCGTCACTGGTTTTAGGGCTCCCGACTGAACGACCAGAGGTGTGCTGCTCCACCTTCTAAAACCAAAGGACCAACTGTTCCGGATGAGGATTTCTTCAGTCTCATCATGCGGTCCCAATCCAACAGGATGGAGGAGCAGCGAGTCCTGCCACCCCCTGGCGTCACCCAATCCAAACCAGACTGACTCCATTACCCCTCCCACACCAAAGGATCAACCAGGGTTAACTTTGTGCTTGAAAATATTGACCGACTCGGCTTTGCGACCCAGGTCAAGAGGTGGGTCGGACACGGGTCAATGTGAATTGCACTAGACCAGGGTCACTGACAAAGGGGTGGGACAGATTATGTAACTGGTTGAAAACGAGAGGCACAGTTGTCAAGGTCGCTGCGCACTTTGAGGAAAAAAAAAAAAAAAAAACATTTTCCAAAAACACTGCTTTAAAATGTCAGTGTATGAAAAGGTTTTATTTCTGATTCAAAGCACCGCTGGCTCGTGCAATTTTTTTTTTTTTTTTTTTTTTTTTTTTTTAAATGAGTAGGGAAAGCCGACATTACCTCTAACCTTACTTTTAATGTTCTCAAACAAGGAGCAATGTTCTTTCCTCGTCCTAAGATGGTCAAAGATACTAGAGAAAACCTACTTCCCTGTTTACTGCTGATAACCCTGGTCATTGGTGTGAAAGAGGTACATGCATGAGTAATGTTTCACTCAAGATACAAGATGCGGTAACCAGGCTTCCATTTTTCATCAATCAGGGTTTTATACGCTAGGTTGTTGTTTTTTTTATCACAGAGCTTTGCACCAGTGACGTCTGCCTACTCTGGAGGCTTGTATCAAGCCACTCATACAAAGTGTGAGTTGTGGTGTTTTGAGTGGTTAGTAATGTATCCAAGGACATAAGCCAAACAAAAGGGATTTCTGCTTGACAATGATGGACAAAAAAGACATTATGTGAACCTATCTCAAGCAATTAAGCAAACTGGAACATTGCATGGCTTCTGCCTATTTCTGATGTTCAGCAAGTCTCAGAGTGGTACATCTCGGTTTGAATTGATGTCAGACCTCTCCAACAATAACTCAAATGACAAATCCTCTCTGGGGAAATAAAGGTATACTGCTACTACTGCAGTGGAGCCAATTATAGTATCTGTTTCCCCAATATTGCTTTTTAAAGTGTCAGTTTTATATTAAGGGTTGCATAGAGTTATTGCCATGAATTGAAATAGGCATTTTCTTTGTAACAAGGTTTAACAGGTGATTAACTATAGTGTGAGAAAAAAAAATATTATAGATTTTGTATTGAACAAATAAAATCTCACTATTTTACATTACAACTTATTTATTTAACCTTGTTCATTATCTTCAGTGTACAACATAGGGATCCTTCCAAAGCACGTTTTGGAAACCTTACAATTCCAAATGGGTCACTTTATTTCATCTATACATCAATATAAATAACTGCATTTACAAAGGGCTATCTGCATCATAGACCTGACATCACCTGTGTCTTGAATTTGTTTCTTATTCCTGCTCCTTCACATTAAATCTAATCACCTGAGAAAAACTGGAATGTTTGTGGGAATTTTCAAGACTCCCCTACTGAATATAACAGTATAAAGTGCACATTAATTGTAAAGCCTTTCGATATTTCCACATCAGCAGCCAGCTATGCCTCTGACATCAGCGTCTCATCATGTTTCCTGCACCTGAAAAGAGAAAATGGCTCAGCTATATTCTTTTGGAGATGGTATGTCTAACAACTACATTGAATATTAGCAGTTAGCATTGGCCAGTGTGAGCTGTATTTGACCTACCATTTAATGCAGCAGTTCAAGAAGCTGCTGCTCTCGTTGAGTCTGTACACCCCAGAGTTAGGCAGATCTTTACACAACAAGATGAATGTCTGCAGCTCTGATGTCGGAGTTGCACTTTGCTGCTGCTGCTGCTCAATGAGTGGCAAAAGTGAGTTAACACCGTGCGGCATAGCTTACTTAACAACTGCAAATAAAGCATTACTCTTCTCTGAATAACCAGCATAGCCTTCAAAACTAGGTGGGGAAAATAATAATGGTAAATGCTATAAAAGGGGTTAACACAATTACCTTGATGGTGTCGTAGGTGTCGGTGATGATTGTGATGAAAAGGCTGAGGATCATGTAGATGAAGAGCGAGACAAAGGTATAGAGGTAGACCTTGCTGAAGATCCACACCAGGCTGCTCTTCTGCTGGATGTTATTAAAGGTGGAAAACATGTCGTCTCCGTTGATCAGGGAGAACAGACACTCCGACACTGTGTTCAATGTCCGGAACTTAAACAAAAGGGCAAAGAGAAGAACGTTATCAGATCTTCTACTTCAAAGTAGCAGTACTGCAGTTTAGAAATCTACAAAAGGAATTGCATCAAAATATACTTAATGTCCAAAAGTTAAAGTACTAACTATGCAAACTGCCCATTTCAGAATAATGTTAAATTAGTGGAATAGAATAATTGATGCATTAATGTTGCAGCTGGCAAAGTTAGAGCTAATTTAACCCTTGTGTTGCCTTCCGGTTGACCATGACCTTGATGTCCTTCTGGGTACAAATTAACACTTTTAGTTTTTCCTTTTTACTGTTATTTTTATTTATTTTTTTACATGTTTTTGACACATTTTCTAACGTTTCTGTCCCTGTTTTGTCACTTCTTCAATGTTTTAAAGGCCATTTTTCCATAACACCAACTTAATACCACTAGTTTTACACATATATCTGGAATACATGGTCAATACATTTTGTTTATAGGAAATTCTATCTAATTTTGAAATGAATTACTTTGACTTATAGAGGAACCTGTGTTGATGGATAATCAGACATGTATCTCAAATGTTAGTCAGGTTTTAAATCCATTTCAAATTTTCAAATGATATAAAATTGAATACCCAAAATTCAATGAAAGTAATGATTAAGTATTTGTAATTGTACTTAACGTTTTGGGTAATATGGTTAAAAAGAAACCCATATTTTGCTAGTTTTGAGAACGGGTCAAATTTGACCCGAGGACAATACAAGGGTTAAACAAATGTGTATATACTGTTGGGTAGCTTAACCTATAATATTGTACCATCATTTTTTGTTGATTGTATTTTGTATATACAATCTGATTTTGCAGTAGCTGACACTTAGCTATGTTATCAAAAGTATCAGGAGTTAAAAGTACAATATTTGTGTCTGAATTGTAGTGGAGTAGAAGTATAAAGTTGAGTACCTCAAAATTGAACTTAAGTACTTTTGTGAATGTACCAAGTTACTTTCCACAGCAGAACTGGGTTAGCTTTTTTTGTAAAATCCAGCAGACCTTTCTTTGTATTATGTAAACGCCTCTTACCTTTTCATGGTATGGGCCGAGGACGATCCAGCCGCAAAAACAGTAACTCAGGTATATGATTCCAGCGCAACAGATGAAACGGATAACATTTGGGAAAGCTGCCCTCAGTGTCAGGATGAGAATCTGAAATTGCCACAGGCGACAACAACAGATGGTAAAAGATCTAAAAAATGTACGTTGAAGACAAGTATCTGGAAAACCATACAATAAGGGAGTTTCTCTTTTACAGTTCCTGTAATTTGCGGCAATTATCAGAAATGAAATGGAAAAAAAATAACCTCAGATCAAATTTTCAACAAAGACCAAAGCATGAAATAACAAAGTACAATGCTTCATTGATAAGTGTAGGAAATATGGTGTGGTCCCATAGGTTGTGTTGTTACAATGAGATTCCCCTTCAAGAGGAACGTTTGTTCACATACTGGCAAAGCAACCAGCAACCAAACCACATGAAAACAAAGTTTAGCGGCATACCTTTTTAAGAAATATGAACAGTTGATAAATGATTTCTGCTACTGTTGTATTGTACGGTATCTAATTGTAAACAGTGTGGCAATGGTATTGTTGAATTTTGTACTACATGTGACAGACAAAACTAATGAGCATGTGCTGTGCTGTATTTGATAAATGATCTAGACTGTTACATTATACTTCCTAAAGTAGCCCATGTAGCGGATGACCCCGATCCAGACAAACATGGTGCCGATCCCAAGGAAGATGCTGCAGACATCGTAGCTTGTGAGGACCTAAAAGAAACAGTGGGTGTTTAAAAATGTAACCTTTACTGAAGGAATACCTCGGAGTACATTCAGTGTAGACAGCAGCTGATATTGATGGGACATAATACTGAGACATCGCAACAGAGTTTCTGCAGGTTTCACCATGTCAAATTTAAGAACATTATGAATGAAATTTAAGACCTTTATCACGTCATCACCTAAGAATTTTTTTTTTTTAAATTTTTTTTCTTCTTCAAGCCAAGTATCCCTTAACTTGCACTTCTCCATAGCTGATGAATAAAATCTGGCTATAGTACAATACGAAAGAGACTCTTGCCAATTACACAAAAGGAGATTGTCTGCAATATAAGATGTGGATGGTGGTCTCATTTGTAGCCGTAATACAGTGAAATAATATCTGGACCAGCAAAAGAAAAAAAACTACATCACGGAATTAAAAATAATAAAGCAGTAGAGGTAGCGTGTATGAACGTAGGAAAATTAGGACCTCTTTAAAATGATCTAAGATCTAGAACACAATAGTTGAATGGATTTAAAACTTTTTAAGACCCTATGGAAACCCTGTGCAAATAACATGGATTATCCTCGCTCATACTGTAATAGAAAATCCCCATTACCTTAGACTGGATCTGTATCTTGAGAATGGAGCCAATGATGGTCATTGTGTCGCTAGCAATGATCAGAATATACCAACCATTAACAAACTCCAACTTGTCTGACCATGGAACCTTTTTACCGCAATCAATCTTGCAGTAGTGTGTGTACTCCTGTTTACAGCAGAAGGAAATACAGGTAATTGTACTGTTAATCTTGGTATGAAAATTGTCAGTACTTTTTATTTGTGACCATTTAAAAAAAATTATGTTTAACATTAAGTATTTTCATTCCATGTCACTTCTTACTTCTACTCCACTACAATTCAGAAAAAAACTATTTTCACTCCACTTTGACAGTTGTAGTTATTTTACTAAGATGTTGCATACAAACCCTATGAGAATATAATGCAGATTGTAACGGCATAGTAGTTAAAACTAAAGGACGATCATGCATTTTACAGCTCCCGTTATTTGTTTTAATACAGTACATATGAATGCAGCAGCATAATGAACAGACACAAACAATCCTGTTTTCTTACATCTTAGCAAACAAACTGAAGAGGCTACTTGCTGTGTTTTATGATCACTTCAGTTAACTTACAATCTGCAGCTTGATCCCATTGATCACTGAGCGTGTGCAGAGGGTGAAGGAAGTCATGCATGTGATAATGATGAGGCAGTCAAACAGCACAGTCAGGTATATGTGTTGAGCAGCTGAGGGAGCAGAGAAATTTAATTTACTCTTATGAAAAGGATGAACATCAACAGAGTCTCAAGCTTAAAGAGCACCCTTAAAGCAACACATAGAGAACGTTTTTGTAACTTTAAAATAATGGTACTTAAATTGTTTGAATGGCTCATCAACTTGGCACTTCTGCATTCTCTTGGCGGCTCTCTACCGGCAATAACCGCACTAAGTTTGCCAGATCGGGTGGCGGAGCTTTAGTTCAAATGAGACATAATGGGACAATTCTGCTTCCAACCTGTAGGAGGACCGAAGCAGGAAATGTTCTCAAGTGTTGCTTTAAGGAATCCCCGGAATCCTGTTTGTGAGCTTAAAGCAATGCAGATGATTCTTTTATACAAACTTAATTTAGCTCAACAAACTTACATGCTCCAGTTATATTCCAGTCTCTGCATTCTTTGATATCGACATCATTTTCCAGGTCAACCTTTATCATGCCGCTGTGAGCTTTGTTGTTAAAGGTTATCTGTTTACGCAGAGATGTCGTGTTTAAGGGAGAAAAGACACATTTTCAAGGACTATAACCCAATAGCTAAACAATCACTTATGAACATAGAATGCACTTTGTGCAACAGCCTTGCTTTAAGACTGCTCGGATTTGTGTCAACAGTTTAATTAAATAAACATGATTAACACTCTTAACCGCTATCTGTGCTAAATGCACAGGTGCAGTAAGGAATCCTTGTCGCTGTTATGGCTGCAATAAAGTGATCATGTGTCATATCACAGCTTTTCAAAAGATACAGTCTGATGGGATCTATTAGTGTTTTCTGAGCCATGAAGACAAATAAAGTGACTTACAATAATAGTAAAGTAGTAACAGTCTGGCAGCTCTCGATGTCTCACGGTCTGTAAATTTACAGCCTTGAGAACAAATGTGATCTTGACAGAGAGCATCCTGAGGACAAAGCAAGTACATTAACTGAGGGTTATGTTCACATCATGTATAAAACCAAGAGAGAAAAATGACTTGAGCCCCATGAAAAAAGAGTCCAAACCTTTTGAAATGCAATTCAAAATTTGCTTCCTGCAATGATGGATAATACATCGGATACACTTCAAGGCACTCTGTTAGATACAAGCCACAACAAAAAGACAGTGAACAGCAAGCAAGCAAATAATCTCATTAAACCTGTTTAAGTGGTAAAGTATTCGGTTTTTCCACACATAACTCAAGCAATGATACATCATACCAGTTTCCACTTGGGCATCAATTTCAAAGGTCTCATTTCTAGGGTAGATGGTACCGTTTCTGTAGAACTGCTGACACACTGACAGGGGGGTGTAGAAAGTACCGCTTTTCTCATATTCGTGATTGCCTACTGTGATGTTGTGTAGATGTCCATACTAGAAGTGAGCAATTGAAATCTCGATAAAGTTAGGTTTTTTGACAGGGTTGGTGTGCAAAAGTAACTCTGAAACATTGTGGCAGCATGACATATTCTAACTACATGAACAAAGTCCAATCCCATAATGAGAAACATCTTGCCATGGTCACATAAGCATGCAGTTATACAAGTCCAACAATGATTTACAGCAACACAAAAGCAAAAGTAAAATGTGTCACAAGGAGGAAATAAAAAAAGAAATGCTAACATTCAGTTACCTGTTCAATGATGTAATTGATGTGATCATAAACATCAGGCTGTCTGTAAACAGCGTATGTATCCATGCCTCCAACAACATAATCTTTCAAGAAGAGGTGCTTAAATGTCATCAGATTTTCCTCCTTGAATGTGACAACCATCTGGTTGCTCAGACCAAAAGACACTAACTGAGATGGGGGTCAAAGACAATCTGTTATCAGGGTGATGAAAACAACACAATTCACATACTTTTCAAGGCATGTCTGGGATAACTTACCTGAATAGTAATTATAGCAATTTTGATAATCTGCAGTACAAGTTTCCATGGTTTTCGGCCTCGAGCATGGTACTTCTCACAGGGGTTCATAAAGTAATATTTAATCTTCCTTCTGAGACATTCCACATTGTCCAGATCCTCCAGACACTGATGCTGGTGCTCTGCCCAGGGAGCGGGGCCATTTGTCTCGTACACAATATACAAGTCACTGGACTCCTCCATATCTATAATCAATTATAAGTGAGTTACTTGCAATATCCTACACGTTGGCATTACACCAATACTAAGAGGAAAAAGGCAAGATTATTGATCATCTTTTTTTTTTTTTTTAAATGTACATGTTTAACTTTGGTGGCACCAAAGCCTTGCGCACTAAAAGTGTTTAGATTAGATTAGATTAGATTCAACTTGATTGTCATTACACAGGTACAAGTACAAGGCAACGAAATGCAGTTTGGGTCTAACCAGAAGTGCAATAGCGGTAAGTGCAGGATATACAATGGTTCCATGAGCGCAGGACATGGATATGTACTGAATAAGTATGGAAATGAATACTATTATAAACAAAATTTTACAGATGGGTTTGTCCTATGAATATAAAATATAATTACATTATGTACAGAGCGATCAAATGGCATGCAATAATCTTTTCTTTACATTGTGGTTCAACTTGACATTTTAAGGCCTTTCTGGGTTTGTTTGACTTTATCATATTAAAAGAGGTCATAAGGGAACAAAATGCGATTAGAATTGAAATACTTAAAACTGTGAAATACATAATTGCCCTTAAACATATGGCATCAAAAATATAAAAGAAAACACCAAACGACATTCGACACAGGATTGAAATAAAGCTCTTATAGACTATTCTACTTTCATTGTCTTTTTCCAACTTACAAATGGACGACTATATGCATACACTGCTGTGAAGAGGAATCTAGTCAGGTGTACCGGGGCATTGTTGAATAATATACAGCAGCTCAAATTCGGAAATCAATCAGCTTCCAGCATTGCGGCAAACTATTAAATATTAATTGGGCTATTTGTCGTGTAAGAATTAAGATCATTTCCTGACGATTTCGGCTAACACTGAACAGGTAAATAAATAAAATGTAGCCAATAGTTCAGCCTACTCACCAATGTCCACCTGTTGTCTGCCGCGGTCAGGCGGCTTGTGTCCAAAATGTCCTGGTTTAAATAAAACCAATTACTTAGTCAAATTGTTGTTTTAATCTGAGAGTCATGACTATAATATGCTAATTAAACTTTGTTAAACTTTGAAAATGTGTGTGTATGTTTCCTTGTGAGCAAAACTCTGTAACTCCTCGGTTCAGGTAACTCCTGACGACATTGTTACGTCATTTTATTGCTGAGACCTGATTGGCTCTTGGACCTGTCAGTCATGTCGTTTTTTTCCCTCATGTTACCCTTAGCAACCAAACAGTGCCACTAATGAGACAAGAGGATAGAAGTGTGAAGAGGATTTCAAGCTAACTCCTATAGTTAAACCGGTAAACTGTATTTATTGGTATATAAACTGTAGTTAGAAAAATAGAACAAAAATGCTAATTTAAATGGTAACATTGGCTAGCTAGCTAGGCATATTGTAACGTTATTGTTTCCTATATTTCAGTAGGAAATATGTAGCTAACGTTACATAGATAGCTAACATTTTCATAGTTGTAAGTTAACGTTAGTTTATATTTAGCTACAGATATACATTTTCACCCCGAATATATTACAAAACATAATTCATTTATGGAATTTACCCTGTAACGTTAAAATGTGTCGAGCAAATACCTTAACGGTAATCTGCTGCTCACTGATGTACAATGTTGCTCATAAGTTTATGAACCCATGCTAAAGTTGACTAAAAAGAGGAATACAAAAATAATCTTTTTAGAAATAAATTGTAATGCCTTCATTAGAAAATTAGGAAAAATCCAACTGTTAAGGACACCTACAGAATTTTCTTTGTGAACGAATCATGTACTGTGAATAAATAAATATTCTTCCTTAAGGGGGCATAAGTATACATACCCCTATGTTAAATACCCATTGAGGCAGGCACATTTTTATTTTTAAAGGCCAGTTATTTCAGGGATCCAGGATAATATGCATCCTGATAAAGTTCCTTTGGCCTTTTGAATTAAAAGGCATATATTATATATTAACATCATCACATACCCTTCATCATATCTAGAGATTGGCATGGGGTACTTTCCATAAAATCATCTCTCAATGCAATCAGACCAGCTATTAGGCTAACTGAAATAAAACCCTGCCAATTTCTATGTATGGTGAAGGGTAGCTTATGTGATGATGTGGCTCTATTTTAATTCCAAACATTTATTTATTCACAATACATTATTCGTTCACAAAGAAAATAGATGTCCTTAAAGGTTGGATTTTTCCTAATTTTCTAATGAAGGCATTAAAATTAATTTCTAAAAAGATGATTTTTATTCCTCTTTTTAGTCAACTTTAGCATGGGTTCATAAACTTATGAGCACCACTGTATCAGTAATAATAGCATTAAATACTTTAGAGTGGGGGCCATTATGTATGATTAGTAGGCTACTAACTTTTGATACTTTAGGAAAGGAAAGTTTACATTAGCTACATAAACAATTTAAAGATTTTAGGAAAACATAAGATAATATATATAAAAGAAACACTAGGCAATATATAAAAAACATCTTTATAGTATCTAAAACCTGAATACTTCTTTCCCCACTCTATATCATTAGTCATAAACAGAACATCATACAGTGTATGTCAGCCTGAAGACTTGGCTTCATTTTGTTTTCACAAGTAAATTTAGATCTGGGTCCTTCTTATAAGGCAATATAATGCAATTCTCTCATCCTCCACAAGATGTCGTCATGTGCATTGATAAGGATTTGTATTGTGTGGAGCCCGTGTGTTGATTGAAATGTTCACTCTCTGGTCAATGAAATAGACATGTGTATAGATAAAAGTGTGTAGTTTGGTGTTTTGAAAGTAGAATTGTAACACTGTGTTGTAAGAAAACTGTCTCCCTCTCATTAGTGAAACTATCCTAAGAGCAAGGATGCCACCCAAGAAACCAAAAAGTGGAAAAAGCAGTGCAGGCAGTAAGGGGAAAGGTAAAGATGAGTGTCTGAATATTAGTATAGTGTTACTGTGTTTAAATGCATGTTTGTCTTAATAAGATCAAATGGAATGACAGTAAAGTAAATAGTAAAATGACTATTATTTCCCATTTAGGCAAAAAGATTCAGTCACTGGCTACAGAGATGGAAAAGCATGGTAAGAGAAAATTATTCACTTTTTCACCTATTTATTTGCCTATCCCGAACTGAAAAGTAGATTAGACAATTAAAAGTTTGTTTTTACTTAACACTTTATGCACTCACAACAATTTCCTCAAAACTATTGGGTAAACCTCTGGAGCCACTAGGGATTAAGGGACACATTGGTTAATGTAACGCAGTAGGAATCAAACCCCTCTCTCCAACAACAAAGGCAAGTGTCCTATCCACTGCACTATCGCTCCCCCTATATTAGAGTACTAGAGTAAACAACTGCTTTGTAATAGGTAGTGTGCAGATCGTAAAGTGAATTGTATTCCTCTCAAATTATATGAACTAGAGATCTAGTAAGTTTTACATGGTCTTTGAATAGAGTTAACTAAAGCACTTTAAGCCTTACATTTGGCCTTACAATTGTTGATGATAGAGTGAATTTGTATTTGATTACTTCATTTATTTGATAGAGCAGGGTCCTTTTAATCAACGCTATACACATATTACACAAATTTGTCTTGGATACTGTAGGAGACCAAGATCTTTCTGACTTTCTAGTTGGAGTAGGAATGTAAAAAGCATGGCTGAAATGAATAGTCAGAATAGTTTTTGAGGAGATGGAGAAACTATTCTTCTGATGCGATCTTGAGTGTACTGTTGTGTAGTCTTTGGACATGCTCTCTACTCATCTGTGGGTACCCATTGTCATGGTCTAGTTTACTGTCAACATACCAGCCCTGAAGACATGCTTTTGGTCTAATGCACGTCACCAAATGTATTTTTGTACTATAGATTACATTAAAGGTAATGGTTTTAAGAGTCTGCAGGTTCACATTGGCTCTGTTTTGTGCATGTATTTAGTATTTATTGTTATTTATTAATGTTACCAATGTCCAGCTTAAATAGCCCAGCAGTATAAATGCAAGTCTGTTAGAGCTCTTAAATGAGCATTCTAAATTCTTAACATCAACCCAACCCTGACCTTGAACTTGACATAAAACCAACCCTAACATGCATTATACAGTATATATATATATATATATACAGCTTTTCTTTTAACCCCTGTTAAGGTTGCTAAAAGATATTGATGATAGGTAATCTTATTAGCTGATAAAGAACTATTGTCCAAGCTGAAATTCTTAAGTAATATCAACAGAGATGAAAACAAGCTACCATAATTACAATGTACTGTGATATTGTATAAATAGCAGTATGCAGTCAAAGAAATGCAAGCCATAAGTGGATTATGCAAGAGGAAAAAGACAAATTCACAATATCTCCTCAGCGCAGAATACAAACACAGTTTAATTACATTCTTTAGGGTAACGGAACATTTCTCATCACACTCTCTTCGTCTCTCAAGCAAATATCTCCCATGAATGTAAATGCCATAGTTGACACATAACTGTGTGAAATGAGGGGTGTGTGTTTCCACTACAATGATTTGGCATGAAGCCTAACTGGTGTGAGTTGAAAAGGTTGACACACCCAGCTGGGAAGTGGTTACTTAAGCTGTACTTTAGCATTCCCAGCGTCCCCTCAGCAACCTTGTGGCAAGACTTTGAAGAGAGAGACCGCAAGAAGGATGAAAACTATCATTATGCAAAGCCCTGTTTACTATAGTGTGCCCTGGACTGAGCCTAGCCTTACTGTAGATACTGTATGGAGGAGCGTAACAACTTTGTTGTGGTGCTGGTGCTCTACTGCGGTTTTATATAGTAACAATCCTGGTTAGGTATATGTGACTGAGCTGTTTATGTCTTCAATTTATGCATAACTGATCTGCCTTTCACATACCAGTATAGTAGTATAATATACAGAAAACTATCTTCTACAAGTGGTTGGACATTGTGTGTAGACTATTCACAAGGATTGCATTTCATCCTGTGATATTGTAGGTTGGTCCACCCTAGAGGGTGGGGCAGGTGAAGGATCAGAGGCGCTGTTGTGCGTTTGATCAGAAAATAGGGGCAAGAATCTGTCTCACAGTCCGTAAGCAATAGTGACTTTAAAGCCTGCCCATTGTGTTAATATCAATGAATAAGTGAGGTTTGGGCTCTTAGCCGTGGCATAACTGCATTCATACTCATCAGGCTTGCATCTCTGTTTTCAGAGACCCAAGTTTTCAGATCTGCTATTAGTATTGTTTGTTTATGTTTTTAAACCTCTTGGTTTAATTTGATTCACACACAACTGTAGAAGATAGGAAAACCAGAGATTTTCTATGCGAGTCATAATAAGTTATGAACCATTTATATTTTTGCTTTACGTGCTCAATTCTGCCACTATATTTCTACATCCCATTTCAGGAAAATAGTTGCACAGACAGTGACAGCAATTTCTTTTGTACAGTCTGCGGAATAGACAGAACAGGTAGACATGACAATTAAACACTTAGCTCATTATTATCATTGTCAACACTGTAAAGCGTCAAATCTTCTGGCATCTGACAAAAACAGCTCGACTTATGATTTCAGACTGACTTATATGATGCTTTATTTTCTCTACTGTATGTATTTGGCAGAAGCGGAGGAAGATAATTTAAATACACAATGTGTGTTTCTGAGCAAATTCAGAGATTTCTTACTTGTATGTTTGTCCACATTATTTTGATATGCGGCTTTTTGTTTTCAGATTATCCATTACGATCCATATTACACTGATATTTGTTGCAAGCAAAACATTACTAGCTCTAGTGATAAAATAAGATAATGAGTACCTTAAACATTTTGAAAAGTGACCCAACTGACAGTTACTGTAAAATATCGAGTGGTTTCCTCAAACACTATTAGAATCCAGTAATAGTAGTAATCCACACAACAATTTGTGATTCCACACATGATGTTCTTAATGTTTGCTCTCAAAGTATATAGGTTTAGATCCAGCTCATTTCAATATATAATGTCCACTGTCTAACATCTCTCTTGTTTTTATAGATTGGGAACTCTCCAACCAAGATCATCCTGAATATATCTTCCCCATGGTCCTGACATCAGCTACCCAGGAGCTCTTTGACTGCCAAGCTGATGAGGACGTCACAGGGGAGAGCCCTTACAAGCTGCTGGAAAAAGACGACATCATACAGGACATTAAGACAAGAGCTGCAGTGTCTGATTTCAGCCCTGTGAAGCAGATTGTGCTGGTGAGGCTGATTCATTGTCATACAGATCACTCAGACAATACTTCCAAGACACTGTGATGATGCACAGACCGTTAAGGGCTGTGGGAACAGACAGAGTAACTGGTTTAACCTTGTTCTCTCTGTCTCTGCTCAAGATTAAATACATGGTAACCACCACTCTTACTTTTACTAACACATTACTCTAATGAGACCAGAAACCACCCTAAGGGACCCATAGAGACTCTGTTCCAAGTCATAAGTAATGTCAGCTTTCTTATTAGGGACACAGCCAAGATCTGGCCTTGGCTACGGCCGCCTACACAGGATCTACAGCAAAATCGCGAGGTAGGGGACAGAGCAAAGAGGCAAAGCACAGCACAGGAACATTCTGGAATTAGTATAGCCCATGGTTGGGCATAAAAAGATCAGCGGCAACAAGGTCAAGTTAAAATAATTTGAACTTTGAAAGCAGCAAGAAGTGGCAATTTCAAGTGGTGGGCGATGCCAAGGGTAGCACAGTTCTCCCCATAGGATGGGGTCAACGGAACGGCCAGTACAGAGCAGTTTTATTGCGGATCGTGTATATGCCGATTTAGGAGGCAGCAAGCCAAACCATGACAAACACACTACAATCATTTTATCTTAAGACATTTTGTCATGCAAATAAATAAATGTTGTCAATTCTAAATTCTTTTATCTGACAGGACTACCCAGAGGATGAGCTCTTGCTGGTTTATGACAGGGACTTCACCTATGGCCAGAGCTTCTACCTGGTTCTGACACCAGAAGCTAAGGACAGAATCCTCAATGTAAGCAGATGGTTTTGGTTTTGGTAATAAGGTTCTCTTTTTCCTTTTGTTCCTACTAATGCTCTATCCACTACTTTGTGTTTAAAAAGTGGTGCAGGCAGACCCGTTTTTCTTTGCCAACTGGCACATTTTCAATGGTTGTTTAAAATAAAAGACTTCCGAAACTTATTCACTACACTGCTCTAGCTCAAACATTTAGTGACACTGTGTGGGAAGATTTCACGTTTAACTATCAAAAGAAATAATACTAACTCATCCTATACTTTAATGTTTCCTGTTCTTTATACTGTATGTTCTTGTAATCGTCCCTATGTTCTGCAGCCCCCAAAGCCTGACATACCAGAAGTGTTTGAGAATGAAGTCGTTAAAACCCCAGAACCAAAGCCATGGATATCACTTGGCAGTGATAAGGAAATAGATGAAGAAGCTTTCAAAGAGTCCAGAAAAAAGGTACTACAGCATAAAAAAATACATTAAATATGCATATTAAATAAGATGTAATTATCATTCACCCTTGTCTTTTCATTATATTGCACCTGTGTATTCTGTGTCCTTTTTTGTCATCAGCTGTTGTACAAGTTCTCCAGAGTGCGGAAGAAGTTTGGGGTTCCAGTCTGTTTTTCTGACCGCAACACTGCAGATGCTAAGGATGACTACCTAGAGTGTGCTTCCTACCAAGACAGTAGATTCAGCATCAAACAGCTGCAAAGAGACTGCGGGATACAGGCCGTTCCCAGACTGCAGAGCAGCAGTGCCCAGACACAGTGGTATGCCAGCTAATCAGTACAAATAAAATTGGTTTGTTCTACAGGGCGGAAAACACTTACAGGTTCTGCCAACACCTCAATGCATTAATAATGTAATACTAAATCAATATGTGAGGATTTTTCTGCAATTCATGCCTGTATGCATATACTTTGGTAGTGCATATTATATAGCTGACACATTCATGATATAGTATTCGCCATAGACCATTTTTTCTTTCTTTATTACTTTAATAGTAGTCTTGCAGTGACAGACCTTCCTTCACAGCACTGCGGAGAAGCATCTTGCTAGTCCACACAGCATTCTGGGATGGGAGCAAAAACATGCTCTTGTTATTTGGCATTTCTTCAAACCAATCACAGTCGTTTGCGTCGGTGGCGGTTAGCACTGGAGGGAGCGAGGGTGCCTCTGCAAAATAGCCTCGGGAAGGAACTTCTTTCGGTGGAACGTGTATGTTCAAAAGTTGTTTTAGTCACCCGAGAGAAAACTCAGATTGGACAGATACTGTAGTTTAGCTAGCTGTCTGGATTTACCCTGCAGAGATCTGAGGAGCAGTTAGCCATAGTCCTCATAAATCAACCTGGAGTTTAGAATACTAACATAAAGAGAGTGGAAATTGACAAACATCCGGCCGAACAGAGGAACATCCGGCGGATTTTCCGGCAACACCTGAACAACGAAGGGGAACTTCGTCGATATACAGTAGACTACTTTAAATAGTAACTCCACCTCCACAAATGTATTGTCTAATTATTTTCTGTCCACTTCACAGGAAGTTTCAGAAGAATATCTTTACCCAATACACGCCAAGAGAGTTAAGTGTTGAAGAAAAAGAGAACATCCTCCACCTTGAAAATCTGAAGAATTTTTGCAATTCAGTGACCCCCAGGTAAGACGAAATATTCTAGAAATTAATTGTGTCTTCTCACTGCTTTCTAAGAGAGTTTGTATTGTATAGGGAGAGGGTACTGTATCAGTCTCAGGGTACCCCAACCCATCCATTGTTACCACACTAGATGCATTAGAATACACCTCAACTTCCAAGTGTATTATATTTTGTGTTATAGTTTCCTTCCCAGCCCGTACTTTGGGTTTTAAATAAGAGTTCCAATGATACATTTAAATCTTACACTTTACCCTCAACCCTCCTTTGTGTCCAGGTAAGAGATAGAAGAACATCTGGACTCTCCAGCTAAGAAGAGATTAGATGGAGAAAAAAGAAAAGGAAAAAATGCAAACGTTTTACCAATAGACGTTTTACCTTTTTTTGCAGGGTTTTACAAGCCTTCAGCAGGAAGGAATCATGAATGTGTTCTTTGATGACTGGAAGGCTCTGGGGTCAGCAGTTGAAGACGGTGACTGGGCTGGGAAGGTTTCTGAAGGTTTGATGCTTCATCAGGCCTTCACAGACCAGAAGTACACAAAGGACAAGAAAATCTGCAACATTAATTGGCACCCTACCATCTACGGTACACATATCAATCCCTCTCAAGAGCAATAACTCTTTGCGTAAAGTTCATCATTCACATTCATCATTTTCTCTCAGTTCTTCATGAAAAAAATTACTTAGATCATATTACTTTAGTTAGTTCATCTTTAACAAATTTTCTACAAAACAAATAGGTCAATGTTGATACATTGTGTGACTTGGGGTGCAATACTTAGATGATTATGGTTTTAAATGTCAATAATAGCATTTGGTCGGAAAATGTTGACATGGATAGTGTTGATGGACAATGCCAACAATAAATATAACAAAAGTAAATGACAATCATTCTCCCTGTAACCTCAGCATCACTGACAAAAATACCAAATCCTCATCCATTGTAAAAGCATTAATGTTCTTCACCACCTCTTTGTAATGTTGCCCAGCTTTCATCACAGCAGGCTTCCAGCAAACTCCAGAATAATATCTGTGCCAAAACATGTTATCAGTACAAAAATATCTTTTTCAAAGAAGGGATCAGAGTTGAGCCACCAATTTTTCAATCAGTGCATTTAAAAAAAACTCAACCTATTTAATGTCTATTTTCCTGCTGCTGTGTAGTTGATACCTTGTATGATATGTTCTTTGATGTGGTAGGTGTGATAGCTGTGGCTTTGACAGACAAAAAGAAAGAGCAGTTGAACGAGTCTGTCGTCAGAGCTTCTTTCATTCTCTTCTATACCTTCGCCGACCCCTCTAATCCCCAGGTATGGAAAGTATGTGAGTATATGGGACACACTAACTCTAGCTTTGACAGCTTGGAAGCTAATTCTCACCTCATATCTGTTTGAGACATAGTTTAATAACAAATGGCTGGAAGGATTTTCTTTCTGCTGTAATTCAAGACCCTTATTTGCTTTAGCAACATCTGAGAGGCTTCATTGATTTGACCCAGACACTCAATCAATAAAACTTGAGCTGCTTAATCGCTCAAAAGTAATATGAGTTCTGCATGACGTACGCCTTCACCAGTGTGTGCTTCAGGCTTTGGTTTCACTGTCTGCTGAAGCGTGGGGCGTCAGACTGGGGGGGAAAAGGGGACTGAGTACCCAGGGCCCTCATGTGAGGAGGGCCAAAAAAGATGCTACAATGAATTGCTGTGGATGTTGGAGGGGCCCATAGAAAATACCTTTCTGCAGGGACCAGAATTTTGTGCTAAGCCCCTGGCTGAAGCAATGATCAAAGTGGCAAAGGCTACTGTGTAGGGGAAACCAGAGACAATGTACAAGTGAAACAAATATATTTATTTACTGTAGTGTAAAAAATAAAGTGCTGTAGTTCAGTGTTGCAGCTAATTTTATTCTCTTAAACATGATTCTGAAATATGACTTCTCTCTAATACAATCCTGCCCCTCCTGGGTCTTTTTCCCCCTTATGCCTTTTGAAATGAAATTCGTATGGAGAGACTAAAATAAATAAATACTTGGGATGGCAAGCACCCAATACATGGACATGTCTACTTTGAAATGTAATGTATCTGCCCTGTGTGTGTGTGGGTTTTCTGTGTTGTTTGCAGCTGCTGCTGGAGTGCCCAGATGACATTTTTGCCTTTGAGTTCTGCCCGTCTGATCCAAATATTATCGTTGGCGGCTGCGTAAATGGCCAGGTGCTGACTTTGACTCTGCTCTGCATATCTAGTTTTGCTGCATCTGCTGCCTTTTCTGCCTAGTATTAGTTTTTTTATAACTTACCACTTTTCCATGCCAACTCTGTTTTGATTATAAGGGAAAATTATAATAAACCTTCAGTCATCTTACTCATATCCTGTACCGTTCCAGTGTATCTTTTCTGTTTCCACTCTGTTTTAATCAACACTTTATCATATTTATTTGAGCGTTTATAAAACACTGAGAATTGACTGATTTTTGTGTTGCTGTTGTCTCAGGTCGTGTTGTGGGACATTTCTGCTCACGTCACTTGCTTACAGGGAACACAGCCTGGTAAAAAGGTTTCTGTCAACACTGACATATCCGTAAGTTCCCATATCCTTTCCTTAATGTGCACAATGTTGATACAATAATACATGGTGTTCTGTATCTGTGTTTGTGTATTACTTGTGTTATCAATTATCGTAATTCTTTGGCTCCTGATGATGTCTGCTGGGTTCATTTAAGTATGGGTCCTCAGTTTATCAAAGCATGCAGTATATCTGCTGAAAAGACAGGCTGTGCTGTACAGAGTGAGATGATGATACGTTGACTCCTGAGTTCTCCACTCATCCTCTATTTCATTAGATGATCCTTTTCAAGCCAGCCACAGCTGTCAAAACTAGTTCCACAAACATACTAATGCCAGTAGTGAATCTCAAAGCAAGTTTGTATCATTACATGACCCCACACTGATAAACAAAGGCAGCCCTCATACAAATACTCCAGTCAGACTGAATTGATCTAACTGAATAAAATAAGTCTTGACTGAAATTAAAAAATAGGGTTTCTCTTTTGGCTTAACATTATAGTAAACTAATATTTGCATGGCATAGCTGCCATAGTTATGTGGTATTATGTATAGTAATAAATAAAAGGTGGGAGAAGAGGGAGGTAATGATATGTGACAAAAACCAGGGCTCAGATTTTAACCCACATCATTGTAACTACATTAATGCCACAGTAGCCTGTTGAGAAGTCCAGACACCCAAATATTAAACCAATTGTGTCCCTTAAAGCTTGACCTCCACTGACATCTTCCACTGCTGTATTTAAATAGACATAGCCATTTTCTTTGTGTGTTTTTATTGCCTCCACAGTGGAACAGCTGTCTCTATCCCTGTCCTCACTGCATCATTCTCTTTTGTTTTCCCCTCTGCCACCATCCATACCTCCCTCTGTTCACTTTGTCCTTGTTTGCTCTTAATTCCCCAAAGTCAACAGCATCAGCTCACATGCTGTTCCACAAGCCATCCGTCCTCCACCATAGTTTTTTTCCCATCGAAGATAACACACAAGCAAATCAGATCACTGCCCTCCCTTGTGTTTGCAGTGTGAATAATGTAGCTGCTAAAAAGCTTTATGTCGATGAGTTGATTTGAGTTCTGTGAAAGCTGCGCTACACTAGCACCTGGCAGCTTATCAGATAAATGAAGAATTAAAATCGTTCTGCATGGATTGCTGTTCTGTTCACACCATTTAAATCCAACTGCCGGCATACTGCTTACTGAAATAAATGATGTGTTACACATTCTGTTTTTGTTTCAGGATTTCAATCAGGACCTTGATGACAGCAAAGAGCATAAGACTCCTATCGTGCGCTATTGTGCAGTATCTGCATTAGAGAGCAGCCACAAAGCACCAATTACTGATGTCCAGTGGCTGCCAGCAACATTTGAGGTACACAGAGTTAACGCGCAGAGGGTTTGGAGGGAGTAACAATTGCATGTAAGGATATCGATAGGCTGAATGCTGATTGCGTAGAAAGTTATTTCATACATTATCCATCAGGAGTGAATTGGGAAGGGGCTGGAACCTTCCACAAGGTTATTCACTATTCCTTTTGGCCTATCTTGATTAATACAAGGTGTTTTGTGTGACAACACAGCACAACTTTCGTTAATGTTTTCTTGATCTCAAGGTTTTTTATCATATCTAAAGTAAACACTGTGGCATAGTTTCCAACATACCGAGAGCAGATAGAGTACATTTGAATCTTTTACACCTGAGTTGCAAATTGATAATAAGATAGTAATCACTTTAAGGGTCAGGTCTCTTATTGACCTAATGATTTTCTTTATCTAGGTTTGGAATATTATCAGAGTTTTTATCTGAAGTTTAAAAGCCACTTGAATGTAAACATCTCTAATAGGAAGTAAGGCAATAGTGGGCACAGAAAAGTCTTCAGGGCAGAGAACAATCTGTTATAATGTGACATATTGAGGATATGATGATAATAATAATAAATAATAATAATAATAATGTATTTTATACAGCGCTTTAAAGGCACTCAAAGCAAAGACAAAGAAGAACAATAACAAGATCAGTACAAAAAAAATGATAGAAATTACAAGGTTTAACTGGAAGGTATGAAAGTATGACAATATTGGACAGAACAAACGTTACTCATCAGCACCACTGCCACAAAATATTGCATATTATAATAGCCTCTGGATGTTTGTTTTTTTACTCTTAACAACAGACTTTGCTGTTTTTAACATCTGCAGAAATGAATGTGGCCCGGCATAAAATAAAATCTTTTCATGTTCTGCACAGTACATCTAGAAATGTATTGACCTAAAGCGATTGTTGCTGTAGTGTTTAGTCTGTAACCCAGCACAAAGAAGTGTACTGATAACTGTGAAAGATAATGTTAGCAGACAGAAAATATACAGTAACAATAAACTATGGGCACACACAGATTCATTGCATTATCAGTCTAAAAACCCTAAGCATGTTGTTTAATGTTTTTAAAATCTTCTTCTTCACGGCACAGTGAAAACCTATATCCCTCGTGTCTTTATTGACACTCACTGGCACGTGGATAAATAAAATAAGGCAATCATCAAAGTGCCCCCAGGGGAGCATTAACCTATTTATCATCAGGAACCTTTTTCACTACTATCTGCTCTTTACAATAATAAGCTTTTGATTTTGTGACTCTCTCTCTCTGATTAGGTGACCAGAACGGGCCTACCAGTGGAAAACATGTATAACATTTCTTCTCAACTTGTCACCTGCTCCCCTGACTGGTAGGTCTTATACAGAAAAAAAAATGTTTAGATGAATTGTTAAATTGGTGGAGATGTTGCTTTAATTAGACTGGCATGTAAGTCTGTATCAGTCAGTATTCACAGTGTGTATAAGGATTCAATACATTTTCAAGTTGATGTTAGTTTTTCATTTTTCTCCCTCTGAAGCACTATAATGTTCTGGGATGTGCGAGTGTCAAAACCGTTGAGCCACTCAGCATCAGAAAGGAGTCTTATTATGGATCAGAAGACACCCTACAGTATCCCCGACACTTTCAAACACCTGGACCGGGACATGGAAACCTCTCTTCAAGGTAATGCAGGGTTACAGGTAACAATACAAAATGAGTACTGAGATGTTTTATCTGTGTCTTCCAAATCTAAAAATGAAGTTCCATACGCATTGTGATAGTTTACAGAAAACCATAAAGCTGTTGTCTACATAAAGTAGATCCACCAATACTGGAAGAAAACTATTCTACTTGCAAATAGAAAATTACACTATCTAACAAAATAAGTGTATGTAAATATATGAAAACACCTGCATGTAATATAAAAAGTGTAAAATTAAAGCTTCCAAATACAATTTTTTTGGTAGAAAAGCAATCCAGCATTTGTTGTAGATTAGCTGTTCACCTCCCATCTTGACGTTTTTAGGAAAGTCTTTTGATATACCCAATTCAGCAATGAAATTGCACTTGGAAATATTTTTGAGAACAGGTTTTATAAAGGATTTAGGCTTTGTGTTTGGATAATTCCCCCCAATGCAAGTAACATTTTAAACTTTAAAGCTCTGTGAATGTGTATGTCTATTTATGTGTGTATGTATGTATGTATGCATTTGCATCCGAGTTGGGTTCATGTAATGGGTTTTAGTGTTCAGTGGCTTCAGTATAGTCCTTGATTTTGTTTTAAATAGTGTTTTGTCTCTGCTAGTTTTTTAATTGTCAAATACTGTCTTTTTCTCTGTCATGTGTCAGGTTTTCCTACCAAAGATCGATACCAGTGGAGAATACGCTCCTCTGAAGTTCAACCTGGAACACTACACCTGTAACGGTAATACAGGCAGGAACACAGGTGAGGAACTTTATCCTTCAGTCTGGTTTGGTTTGTTTATTTCTGTCTGTTGGACAGCGTCTCCCTTTTCTTAAAACACAAATAAGCATTACTCAATTACAATATCTTGTACAATAAATACTGTCTGATGTTGATGCAAAGTACCTCATGAAAGTGGGTTATAGCTCATTCAAACACACAATCACTTTTAGAGAGCGACAGATTGTCAAAAAGAAAAAGGCTTCTTGGTCATTGTCACAGTATATGAACTTGGATGAGGAATGTAATAATCAGTATGCAAGTTCAAAATGTAGCACACATAAATACACGTATAGCAGGGATAAAATATATAAAAAGCTGCAAGTGTTACACTCTTTGCCTACAGTGTCAAAATTGCAGAAACTATGTCACACTGCTACTGCTTTGCATGAACAGTGCTATTGTTTTAGTCTTCAAAACATCACAAATTAGAGGAAAGCTAATTTTAATTCATAATGATCATAATCATACAATTACTGGATTCTGAATTTGTGTGCATTAAAACCAAGTGAGTAGACAAAGCAATGAACATTACATACATAACCATTCCATGTTTGATAATTCTCAAAAGTATGTACAAGGCTGCATGTCTATTTTTGGGGAAGAGTTATGATTTTTTTTTTTTATTCTGTACTGGATCGTTGAGCACAGTGATCAGTGGGGCAGGGTTACACAGTCTGTCTCTCTCTTCTCCTCTCCGGTTTCATAGCACGTTATTAAGTGATACTTCCAAAACAAGGCCCTCATAGTTGCAGTGCAATAGCCTCGCTGACTGTCAGCTCTTTGCAATATGCTGCTCAGGCTCTTTAGAGCCAGAAGATGATCGTGTGTGTCCTGGCTGGTCAAGAAGAGACCTGTCTTTGTCTGGCTGAAGGTCTGCTTCCATAAACACAGCTTTGGTAGCTGGCGGTCAAATAATTAATATGTTCCCTAACTGAGGCAATAAATCTGCTGTAGCCCTTAGGCAGTCTGTTATTACATTTTTAATTAATCCCTGTGTGATTAATACTTTAATGATACTAGATGTTTGAGTCATACACTGTCTGCTTCTGAGCTATATCTACAGTATACATCAAGTTTTTTTCTCATATTGCCATCTTTGGTGCTTGAGTCACTTGCACTTACAGTAGTAGCCACTGTAGAAAAGCTCAACCCTGCCCTTCAACAACACCACATGAGTTTCCACACTGAGTTTTTGCTAGCAACCCCTCGTGGGGTCTAAGCAACAAGTTAAGCAGCAGTGCAGTGTGGTAAAAGTAATACAATGTCTACATCTGTTGCTGTGCCGTATCGTCTGCCTCATATCTTTACACACATCTTAACTAGAGGAAAGGGGATTTAGAAGATGTGTGATTGGGTAATCTGATTCAACAGAGTGAGGCTGAGATTTGATTGGGAGCGGTCCGCTGATAAGGGGGTGTGAACGGATGGCCCTGTACTGTCCCTGACAGACAGTTGGGCTTTTGTGATGGAAAAGGCTTCTTCCATCACTACCAGCTCTGTCTATCTCAACCCTCCCACCCTTCTCCCTTACTTACCTCCATCTCGCCACAATCCTCACTCCCAACTCCTGTACCCCTCCCTATCTCTCCACATCCTTCTCTTGTCTTGTTCATGGTCAGATTACAGAGCAGGCTGCACCAATGCCACTGTTCAATCTGTCTTATGTTTCTCATTTTGGTTTTCTGATAAGTATGTTTTATTACTCCTGTAGATAATTGTTTTATGAAGAGTTTTCTACAGTGTACTGTCAACATATTTTGTTCCCACTGAGGACCATGCTCTTGACTGGCTAAAACAAAAAAAACATGAATGTTTAAAAAGAAAAGTATGAGTTGAACTTTTAACCTTACTTTCTACACTCTCCCCTTCTGTTTCCCCCCACAGAAGCTAATGAAAATGGTGACAGCTCAAAGGTCATCCCAGACTACAGCCAACTCAGTGTGCCCTCGGCTAAAGCACTCAACGCTCTGGAAGATGTCAATACCAAACTCTATATTGGAACAGAGGTAAACATTCCTACCAATAAAATCAGCAACAACAAGCAGTATTTAACTTCAGTACAACACTGAACTGCTGAATGACCTTTATAACAAAACAATGTTTTTTTCCCTTCTAACATGTGTGTGTGTTTTTACTGCCAGGATGGGGAGATTATTTACACTGACTGGAAACTGGGGAAGGATGACTCTGGACGGATGCAAAGTGAGTATTCTGGTTTATTATCAATAACATCAGTTTAAAGAAACATTATTACATTACATTTGGCTGATTATCTAAAGTGACTTACAATTGCTATATATGTCAGAGGTTGCACACGTTATCTATTCTTGACTGCTGGCCATTCTGTTTTAGAAGTTTGACATTATACGCATGAGTAATTGTATTCTCAAAATCTTTAGACAAAAGAAGCCGTTGCCGTATGGATTTAATCAGAAATACAAATTATCCACTATCACTGTAAGGCAACTCTTTGGTTTGGCAGCAATGCTGAATGCAATCCCTATTTACATAGAGGACACATAGGGTTAATAGTTCCTTGAACTGCATTGCCCTGTTGCTTCTGTGGAAGCAAAGTACTGTCAGATAAAACAGTGCACCGGATCTTTCTTTCTGCCCTCTCTCTCAGGTGCCAAGCCCCTCCACTGTTTCAGCATCCATCACTGGCTGGTGAATACGGTGCAACGGTCGCCCTTCTTCAAAGACATTATTTTGACAATGGGAAGCTGGAACTTTGCCATCTGGAAGGAGGGAGTCATGGTAACAACACATGTCGCTTGAATTACAGGAGCAGAAAACATTGCAAACAGTTAAAATCATACCTTGTCATTCTAATTCTTGATAGGATTAGAATAAAAATGAATAAATATCAGAGTTCTCCTGGACTTTTCACATAATCAATACTTTGATCCATAATGATGTACACAACAAGAGAAAATACATAAATAAATAAATATGTCACTTATAACGGACCAGATCCATTGCCTTTTAAATACATTGACTCTACAGTATTTAACTTTTACATACTTTCATGTACATTCAGGATGGCCCCATTATCCTGTCAGCAAACTCTGAGCAGGTGTGCACTGTGGGATGCTGGTCCTTGTCCCGACCAGCTGTTTTCTTCATTGGGAAAGAGGATGGCAGCATTGAGGTGTGGAACCTGCTGGTAAAGACCAGTGAACCTGTGCAGGTCCACGCAAATGTTACTAATGCCAAGATTACCTGCATCAAACCCTGGACCGCCTCCTGTAAGTTCTTGGCCTCTTTGGTGCAAAACACAGTAGTTAGCAAATGTGTGGTTTCATTAGGAAGGCATTACTTGTTCCACTATGATTTGTCTTTAACGTGTTATGCCCCCTATGACCTCATAAGGGGCAAGATTCTAGATCGGCCCATCTGAGCTTTCGTTTTCTCAAAGGCAGAGCAGGATACCCAGGGCTCGGTTTACACCTATTGCCGTTTCTAGCCACTGGGGGACCAAAAGCAGGCTGGGGGAACTCATATTATTGTTAAACCTCATAAAGTGAAATTTTTATGCCATGGGACCTTTTTAAGACAAAAAAAATACACAAGACACACATAAAACACACCCAATGCACACCAGAAATGAATATTATGAAAATGTAATAATAAAACCGATAAAATAGATTTAAATACATAAGAAAATAAAGCATTAAAGGCAATAACATAAAATAGGGCGTCAGGAGGGGTAACACATTTAAAATACAATAAAATAAACGATTAAATAAAATAAACAAGGGCCAACAAACATTGGGATATTCTCTCTGCTTCTCAGCTGAAAACCGTTTTTGCCGCTGCGACTGTGCCTGCCTATCTGTCTGTTTTATTTATATTTTCACAGCTTTGGCGATAAGTTCCTTGTTGTAACATTGTTATTTACTGGATTTGTTTTGGACGTACAGCCAAGCAGCACTTTCTGGCTGTGACTGATGACATTGGAATGGTCCGTGTTTTTTGAAATCCCGAAGACACTCTACGTTCCCTCCAGGAGTGAGGTAAGACAGGCTCCTTCTCACTTCCCCTATTTGATAGCTCCTTGGTCCTGGGCTGAACCAGAAGTTGTTCTGGCCCACCTTACTGAAGGCCGTCTTATTCCTGCCCCAAAGAGCGAGCATCAAGGAGAGATCCCCGAGGAGCCGTGAGCAAGGATGCACGAGAGCCATTGCTAACTCCACCCATACAGCTGACAAATTCAGAGTAAAGGACGTCTCATCCCTCTAAAACACATGTTATCATGTCCTCTCTCCTTCCATGATTTCCCCGTTTCTCCCGTGCTTCCTCTGTGAGACAGACTAAGATACAAGGAAGGGAGGCAAGTGGAGGAGCCGGGGATGTAATTTAAGTGAAGTAAGGAGGACCCACGGTCCAACCACCTCCTTGTACTCAGAAAGAAGGCTATGAGTTGTCTGTTTACTTATTATTTAGCATGAAGGAATTATAACTCATGCGAACCCTAGGTTAATTTGTAATATACAAAAAATATTATTAAATATTTGAATAATGAATTCTAGTAATATGCTGGTCCTGTGGTCACCAAACCTCCGGTGTTGTCAGATACATTTCTTTTCTGTCTGTATGCAGAGTTTAAATGTGAAGAAATACTTTGAGCTGGAGGAGGACCGGTTGAAGGATTTTTTGAGAAGGGAGGAACTCTGGGAAATACAGAAGAAGAAAGATGAAGAACTCAAGAAGAGAACGGTGAGCTGTGGCGTCTGTCTGTAGAAAGAATGAACATGCTTTGTGCTCTCCCAACCATCAATATTTGCTGTTAATGTGGCCTTGAATGAGACCTTGTGTCCTCACAGACAGCCACTGGTGTTAGCGAGATTAACAAATGATTTTTACCGGCCCAGTTTAACGTGTGCACACCATTTCAAAGTTGACCCTCTGTCTCTTCTTCTTTAATCTTTCGTACTACTTTCCGTGTGAATGTGTGTCTAGGCTTGTGATTGTCTGTGTATTTCTCTCAGCTGCTCATGATTAGCAATTAAATAAAAAGTGATTACACAAAATTGTCCTTTAGCAAACCTTCATTTGAAGGAATACTTTACCCTCAAAGAAATTTTGTACATCGATTGCTCTGTGAGGGTTGACTTAAATTCATAAGGAAAACGTTGATATTGCCGCATAGCCCCACAGAGAATCAACAACGGAGCAAAGTGTTGATGCATGAAAGCTTTTTGTAATGTTTTAGTGACAACGCACGTGTTAGTAGTGTGTGCGTTTGTGTGTGGTAGTACTGTGTGGTACTACTGTGGTAGTACTGAGCATATGACTGGATAAGCAAGACTTGGAAAACACTCTACGAGTTGTGTGAGAGAGAGTTTATTAACAGATTGTTTTGACCCACATTACTTCCATGTTTCAAGACTTTTCTCTGTTTTTGATACTTTGTTTGCCGAGGCATGCGACAACAATGTTTTCTTAATGACTTATTATATGTATCATTTGCAACATATTGTTCATGACTTTAATTCTTCTGATGTTTATCTCCAGGAACTTGACAAGCTAGTCAATTCCCTAGTGGAGAACGAAGAGGTGAACATGAAGGAGTACAACAATTACCTGATGCTGGAGGAAAGTGTCCTGAAGGACATGGGCCTGTGGCAAGCTCCCGCCGACACACAAGATACCTGATATCACACACATTAACACATACACATCTGCACAAATTGCATTTCATATAAACTAGGTTTTATTATTTTTATTTATACATTGCTGCTTTCACAATTTTGTATCATAACTACTAATGTATGTATGAATGTATTGTTTTTATTGAAATCCAATCTATATATAAAATCTGAGAACAGTGAATATTTTTGTATATTGATTCTGCCATCGACATTTAGACCATGTTTGGGGTGGGGTTCAGGGTCAAACATGGATTTATTTTCATCCACCCATCTGAGATCTAGTTACTGCGTAATACCATCCATTTGCCCCCTCTTCACCACCGCTCCCTGACGATGCAGTCTGGAATATCTCAAGCATCTGACCTTTGCCGGAAGTCCTTTTATGGCTCTTTAATTTCATGATACTTATGTGCTTGTTGAAAGCTCCTCTAGTATTAAAATGTATTTTGTATGGTTCATCTTGCGTGCTGCTGATAAAGAAATGTTTGATTAAGAAGGAATTTAAAAGGCACAGGTCCTTAATGCAAAAGCTGTTAGTCCCCAATCATCAACCAGTTGGAGTGGGTGGATGTAGGCCTGACTGCATTTGGAGGGCAAGGTGAGAAAAATAGTATGTACAACCCTCTGTAAATCATTCAGGTGATTTACTGCATAATGTGAAAGGACTCCTTTGTAGTGATGCAGGAAGTCTTTCAGGTCTTTTATGGTCCACAGCCCCTTACTGTTTTGGTTCATTCTCACCACTCTCATCTACCGTGCTTTCAGTAACAGAAGGGTTTCAACAAAAAAAGCTCTAAGAACTGTCTGTAAACATCCTTAGCAGCAAACCGCTAATAGAAAAAAGTTTGCAACTAGCTTCTGCTAACACTATGGAGCAGCTAAGGAGACAGATATTTCCTTTAGGAGACCAAAACAGAGTTAAAAGATGAGTGAATTTTGGCCAGGTGGCCATAATCATGACTGTAAATTACTGATGTTTCTTCGTGCTACTGGGACTTCATGATCTTAACAGTGGTCACGTCACCCGTAGATTTGTAGCAGTCGGCTACATTGACCATTTTAGTAATGTGACTCCTATATTATTATTTTTATTTGTTTTTGCCTGTATATAGTGCTGACTAGCTGCTGTCCAATCACTTGTGAGACTCATTCTGCTTCCCTTTGCAACATGTTGCAACAAGTATCTCTCCAGCTCTCTGGACTCCATTGGTTTCGCTCCTTCATGGGGATAAAATAAGGACACCAGTGTCCACCTCAGGTCAAGAGCAGCTCAGCAAACCTATAGTCACAACTGACAGCCGGTATCCTGCCAGAAAAGAGGCTGGAGGGATGGGGTGGGGGGGTCGGAGGGTCGCTGCATAATATAGGGCAGCGGTCTATTGCCAGGTTTTCACACTGTGTCTGAGAGGCCTCTAAAGGAAAGAGAGCTAAGAGAGAGTGTTATAAGACCAGATGAACAACAGCAATACAAATGGTTGAATGTTGGGTGAGAGAGGGAAGCAGAGAGTGAGAGAGAAGAAAAAGAAGATGGCAAGAGATGGAAAACAGAGCGGGTTCCCCTCTAGAGTAGTGAGCTGTGGACAGCTTCACTCTGGCCATGACTCATTCACGTGGACGGTCCTGTCACGGAGTGGGGGGGGTGAAGAATGGGTTGATGTGAGGGTGCACAGAGGCAGGCGTCCATATGGCCCCTGAGGCACCAACAAGGCCCGGGTGACAAAGGGGGCCTCTCCTCTCCAGTCGTCCCCTCCTCAAATCTCTCTGGGAATTCAGTTTTGCAGTCCCTCTCTCCTCAGCGGAGCCTCTCACTTTCTCCCAGGCCAGCTCAGGAATGTGCCTTCTACCAACCAAAACACACACTCACACACACGCACACATGGCTGCTGGTTAGTTATTATTGTTTTCTGATGCAAAGAATGTTGTGCAATTGAGTAAGCTTGCATGCAACGTAAACACCCGTGGCATTTGAAGTTCCACAGACATGCAGAGACTTATGCAGGTCATAAGCTCTGCTGCTTAGCACTCACACTTCTTTAATCTTTTTGGCCAATGAGCAACATGAAGGGTATTCATGATGCCATATTTTCTTTAGCTGATTTCTTCATCTAAGTCCAAGACATCTCCCAAACATAAAAATACATGTTTAACTAAGGGGGGTGTCCATATGTGATGGATGGCCTGCAGTCCAGTTTTTAATCACCAATTCTTCAAAGTTTTCAAGCTAAATCCTGGGAAACAATGTGAGCAGGTGCTGTGCAGGAGGGGCTGTAAATCTGGCCTGGCGAATTAAGCCATTGCTTTGGCATTGTTCTGGCTGGCCTCTTAGCTGCTCCTGCTGGGGAGGGTCTTAGTTGGGGTGGGATGGAGCGAGGGGCTGCAGAGGGCGAGATACACAAACATACAACCTCACAGGTCCTGCTGGTGGTTGCCTCTGAGGAAATGATTGCTCAGACATGTGTCATATTATTTTTTTTCCATCAGAACGACACATTTGCATCCAGTTAAAAAACAAACACTTTCCTCAGCACCTTCCTTTGACATCAAAGCAGCCTGTTCCTAAAACGATCCCCGGTTTGCAGTAATCGTCAGGCTATGTATGTTCCAATGCTGTAACATGTAAAAGCCATTTTTCTTTAAACCTTCTAAGAAGCTGTCGGTAGGTTTCATTAGTTGATCCTTGACCTCATAAGAGATCAGGTGACCAGGGCACTGCTGTGGAATGTTTCCTCTGGACTCCTTTTCATTTTCTAATTTCAAAGCTCTCAACAGTTTGAATTCTTATCACTTTTACCAGCTCCAACCCAATGTTATCATCTGTTTGTGTGTGTGTGTGTGTGTGTGTGTGTGTGTTTTTGTCCTGTGTAGAACATATAAAAGTACAGTACAGTTTGACAAAGCTACATAGTATCTTACAGTGTTCATTAGCAGAGTAAGTTGGCTTTCTGAGCATTTCTATTTATTGATGAAAACAATTAATCTCTGAGACATTATTTAAGGATAATAAGACAAAGCAATTCAATAAGGTATGGAAGTACATTTATGAGGCCCTTACAATAAGCATGTACTACTTATGACTCATGATGTTTTTTATCCCTTTTTCTATGTACTTCACCTTCTTACGCAATTGTGCCAGCAATCCAGTTTAGCTTTAGCAATTTAGCTTTTCAGCATTCTCAAGCATTTTCTGAAGGACATTTATTTTCTAGTTCTCTATATAGACATATAACTATACTATAGATGAGTGTGCTATTTTGGATGTTTCCACTTTTAATATTTAGTTAATATTATACTGCCCTTGTTTATATAGGTGTATATTGAGAGTTTTTTTATACAATATCTTTGCATAAACGCAAACCAGGATGCAGTGCCTTCAGAGTGGGATCTGTCATCTAAACTATCAGTCAATCAGAGCAAAGGTATGGAAAACCCATGCTTTTCCTATGGAAACTTTTTACAACTTTTTACATACAGTCATTAGTGATGACAAATAGAAATTAAACAAAACAGTTTGTTGGTTGGAAGTTCACACACATTGTATTACGTATACTTACGTGCTTATTTGCTTTCTTGTGAGAGCTAGATGAGAAGATCGATACCACTCTTGTGTCAATCTGTTGAATATAAAGTAGTCTCACATTGCCAAACCTATCTCCACAGCGCCGTGGAGTAAGGTTTTTATGCTAAGCTATGCTAAGCGGCTGCTGGCTACAGCTTCTTGTCTATCCTACAGACATATGGTATCATTTTTCTCATCTAACTATCAGCAAAAATATCAAATAAGTGTAGTTTCCGAAATGTGGAACTATAAAAAAGAGGCTAGCTAGTAGTCAGTCAGAATCAAGGAGACTTTTCAAGCAACAGGCAAACTAAGTTTTACTGCTGACAGCTGGAGAGTGCTCTGCTGACAGGAGGTAGGCGATAGCATAAACTAAAATACCAACTGTCACTCCACTTCCTCTGAGGAGAACAAAGTTATCACTGCGCCTCATTTCAGCATGATGTTACAGGCTGGTTGGAGGATGAATCACTATAAAAGGTGTGCCACCTGCAAGTTTATCTAACCACAGAGGCCCAAATCTTCTCAGATTTGGGCTACAGCAGCTGTCAAGGCTTCTTTTCAGTCTCACCTTTCACATTTTTCTCTCCTATCAAGCGGAGCAAACCCTCACCCTCATCCTGTCCTCATGGGGGGGGGGGGAGAAGTGATGAGCAGATTACTTCTGGGAGGGATTAGCCTTATTAAAATGAAATAGTCTAGTCCTGAGTGACAGAGCAATGGAGTTAGAGGAGGAGGGAAGAGGCAGGGAGCACGGAGGAGAGGGCCTACGTTGTGTGAGGCCCGGCCCCTGAGGATCTGAAGCACCGCTCCTCTGTGTTCTCCTTTCCCCCATTCTTCACTTTCACCTCTAGCTCTCTCCTCATCCCCCCCTTCCTCTGGTCTGCTCTCTCATCATCACCGCGGTCCAGAACAGGCGGATCTGTCAGCGGTGCGTCAAGAGATCTGCCCTAAGGCCCTCAGATGAGCTGCCAAGTACAGGGGCTGGACTGTAGGGGAACAAAAGACCCCCCCCACCAAAAAAACACATCAGAAAGTTTTGGACCTTAGTAAAATGTGTTCAATAGCCCTCCTTTTGAAGGCCACTGCATGTATGGAATGTGTGCCCATGGCCACAGCGTAAAGGTTCCCAGATAATTACCTAGGCTTAGTTTTGTCCATGTTTATAAGGAGTGAACGGGTAGTATGCACTGGAGAACATTAATCGACCTGAGCCTCTCAGAACTCGTCCAATGAAAGATGTACAAAAGGACTGAACGTGCTGAATATGACTTTATAATTTGTACCTAATGACGGTGCGGTAATCCTTGTTATGCACATAAAGCCATGATTGAATCCAAATACCAGAATGCACACCATGTTTGTGACTGACTCTCATGCTGGCCTAGAACAAGATACATTTATTCCTTTGGAGATAACAAAGAATGTATTAAACCCCCCCAAAAAAAAAGCAAACTTGGGTATATTTCATTGGATATGGTAACAGGAATATTATTCACAAATGTTCCTGTTTGAAAGAAATTTTTTCATTTCATTTATTTGTTTATTTGAAAAGGGGACAATGTACACTGATCAACATTCGAAGCAAGTGTAAGCGTACCCGAGTTAGCCTGGAAGTTGTGATAAGACAACATACAGACCTTTTAATTCTACCGATTTAAAGAATTAACAAATAGCAAAGACCAATCAGGAGGATGGTGCTCCTACAAGTGTATCTTAATAAATATATAGACAATACATCACTCCACACACACGACCTATGTTTATAACCTTTATATATTCTTTTATTATGAAATAAAGGGATCCTTAATTTCTTATCTTTGTCAGTGTTTCGGTGTTCTGAGGCTGTTCACCTTGGCTACCACTTCTTGGTAAACCTGGAGCTGAGTGAACATTTCCACATCATGGGAAACAGTAAGGTTTACACAAAGCACCAACAATAATAGCATGCACTGACTGTCCTTGCTTCCTTCCTTCGGATGTGATTACTGCAGCTGACTACTATGTTGCTGGCATGAAATACTATAGTTTAACACAATACATCTTGATACATCAGTTATTTTATTATTTCAGTTTGACATCACCAACTGCTTTACTTTAATGTCACATAAAGGTCTAATCACCCCAAACCTTTATTGTCATGGTTAACACTATACTACCAAGGGAAAAAAATCTAAAACAAAGGCTGTGTGTTTTTGTGGTTGGCTGGTTGACTTGCAGCAATGATACATACTCAAAGTTCAGCATAGATTAAGTAACAGGGGGGGGAGAAAAAGAAGAGGAGGAACGATCTGGTTTCACATGCAGGTGGCTGTCAAGGATGTTTACCTGAAGACACCCATATCTCTTGTTGCTTCCAAATTAGAAATGAACAAAAGTTTAGTTCAGTTCACTCCAGACAGACGGCCTGATATCATGTGGCGACCCTGACTATCCAAACAGGCGCCATTGTTATTATGTCTACCTCTGTTTTCATATGGGATTTCACTCTTGCTTTTATTGGGGCTGAGAGAACTGCTATGCAAGTCAAACACGGGGAAGTACTTCACAAATAGGCACCTGAGTCATTTTCCAGATGTTTAAATAGGGAATTTGAAAATGTTAAAATATTACTTGTTGTAAGAGTGAATAATTGTTCATCGTGAAATGACCCAAAATAACTAAACTCTCTATAATGTGTCACATATTTGGCTCCATCGCCACCCAATTCCAGTCTGATGATGCTTAGATGTTTTTTTTGTGGGGATATAAAAAATAAAAGGCTTCAGGGTGCAGGCAGGTATGTATACGTTCTGTACCCTAGATCTTTCTCATACCTGTTCAAGGCTGCCATAAAAACATGACATGAACCTACAGTAGTGACATCAAACAAGGCTTAAAACCATTTAGTGCTGAAAGGCCGGCGGCTGCTCTGACTTCTCATGCTAGCTGCCAGAGATATGTATCACCTCAGCTGGAGCCGCTTGGGCGCAGCTCCTTTCATGGTCCTGGTTTTAGATCTCATTTTGGAAAAATACTTGAAAATACATTTAACTGTTTCAGCAAACTGCTGAGGAGTCTACACATTGCTCTTGGATTAGGTGTATTCTGTCACAAATGCTTCTGCTAATGTTGCTTTTTGAGCCACAGTAAAAAAGTTTACCCTTCCACCAGTGGATTTTACTGGATGGCTAAATGCAGCTGTATGCTGGGAATATCCCTGAAGCTGGAAGTCGGTTTGGGAGATTCCCACAAGCCAACAAGGGCAATTCCCCAACTTATTTATCTGTTCGCTGCTGTGGCTGGCTCTCAATGCTACCACAGCAAAGAGATAAATCTTCAAAAGAAAAACACAGAGACCGTTTTCCTGAAGTTAAGGTCAGATTTTCCCATTGGTTTTCATTAAAACAAAGTTTAGAATGGTTTGGGGAAATGTGGCTGCAGTGTCATGTCATTTAAACAAGAGTGATATGATTTGCAAGCCCCATGCAGAATACCATGTGTGTTTTTATAGAGATTTTCATAACAAAGTTTTTTATGAATGAATTCCAGGGTTATCTGACTTTGCAATCCCAGATATTTTTGGTACTTTTTCACACATATATTTTGTTTTCTTTGTTTAGAAAGCTGCATAATCAGACCTGTTTCATCTCATTCCAGTGTTAGAGAAGCTTTAGGTCAAGTGAGTGTTAATGAATTCTGGTCATTCAAGGTGATATTTCAACTTAAACCCTGTGTGGTGGAAAATGTATTAATTATGTAGTAAAAATGAGGAAATGTCTCCGAGATGAAAGCTCAATGATATCCTAGGCAGATTATAGCTGAATCCAATGATGCACTTTGTGCCTCTGCCAAAACGAGAAAAAAGAGAACCATGTGAATGTAAAATAATATACTTTATTATGACCATACATTTCTCAGGATCAATACAAAGCACTTTTCTGTTTTATTTAGTGATGCTTTCCATGTGACGTTTTTTCTCCAGAGGACAAAGAGGACAAGACACAACGATTAAGCCTAAAAAATGTAACACACACAAAAATGATGCATATTATGTAAAAGAGAAGCGATAAGGTGGTAGCTGAGCATATGCTAAAACAGACAGGAAGAGTACATAATATTTAGCCACAGCTTTGGAAAACAACAGCAAGAGAGTATTTCTTTGAGCATCACTCACATGGCTTCCTCATAAAAAAAACATCTCAGTCAAATTTAATCTAAGAAGTGTTTGCCGGCAATTTTAAAGGATAATCTAAGTGACGCTCTTCATTTGGTTTCTATGCTGTAAATGAAGCCCTGGTTGTTTTTGTGTTGACCAGGCAGACAGATGGTTTGAAAGGAACCCTGCTGGAACTCACTTTGGCCAGACCCGCTCGGACTGACAGCAGCAGCCACAGCTTCACCACCATGAAGCAGCAGGACTGTGAACAGATAGCATGCTGGCAGCCGGGGTGTGGACTAACAAATAAAATGAAAAATGTACCAATAACTGAAAATTCTACATCAATTGTCCATCTTCAAGCCCAATCTAATGTATCTTCCTTCAAACAGATGTTTCATTCTGCAACTGGGTTTCACAACTGTAACCGTCTGATGTACTTAGAAAAAATAAATGGCTACGTTCTATGATAACGGTAAATATACTGTATATTTGTACTATTTGGAAGTTTCCCAAACAAATCACTGTTTGCCTTTAAATCCTCTGGGGAAAAGCTTGACTGGTGAAGTCATCTGTCTAATGGAGGAACAGCGTGATGAACAAACAAGCATACATCACAAAATAAGTCTTTTTTTTTTTTTACACATAAATATCAAATACAAAGGCAGATGGGAAGGAGCCTTGTTAATGTCAGTAAAGCTTTTGACCATGCAATGTTCAGTACCTTAAAAAAATACAATATTCATATACACAACTTAGTCCAACAGCGTCACAAAACAATGTCAAATATATACACAATGCAATAAAAATAACAATATCACTTTTTCTGCAAGAGCACGATTTTATCATATATTTTACAGCTAAAGTTGTACCATTAGTCCAGCACATTAAGATGTGTACAGGTAGCTTGAAGGGAGGAAAAGCCACTATTACTACAACACTACGAGGTCATCAGAAGTATTTAAATACGCCATCGAAATAGAAGCTGTAAAAAATAATATACTCCGGATACATTTATATAATTATATACATATAGGTTAAATACTGATCTTTCTGAATCCCTGGATTGCTGAAAAGGTCCTTTGTCGATTTAGGCAGCTAGCTAAGTCTTACTAACTGAAGCCCTCTGCTAACAGTTCCCACTGCTGCTCTGAAAATTGTGCATTTCACATTTCGGTGTGTCTATTTCACGGTTTTGTAAAAAAGCTGGGAAAAGCAGAAAGGTGACCGGTTGGTGGTATTTAAAGGAATAGTTTGACGTTTTGAGAAAATATGCTTATTTGCCTTTCTTTGCAGAGAGGTAGAAGATTTGATAGACATTAGCTTATCTTAGTATAGCATAAAGACCTTGTCCAAATGCAAAGATTAATTCAACACAATGATATGTGTTAATTAGTGAGTTTTAGAAGTGCTGTTGTTTTACCTTCGAACCAAACTAGACTAGCTGTTTCCCCTTGCTTCCAGTCTTTAAAGTAACACTAAAGCACTGTTCCTGCTTTGGTCCCCCTACAGGTTGGAAGTGGAATTGTCCATTACATTACATTATGCAAGTTTGCCAGATCGGGTAGCAGATCTGTAGTTCAACTGAGATGTTACGAAAGCTGTACTGGACAATTCTACTTCCATCCTGTAAGGGGGACTAATGCGGGAAATGTGCTTTAGTGTTGCTTTAATGTTAAACTAAGATAAGCCAAGCTAAGAATCTTATATATACTGACTAACTTAAGAGTGGTAAGCTATCAATCTTCTCATCAAATCTTGGCAAGAAAGTGAATAAGGTAATTTCCCAAAGGTTGGACTATTCTCTTAGCCTTAAAGTGAATATGATGCCACATACAAGACATTTTCTGTTATTAGTTTCCTGCTTATGATTAAATACATCTTTACTGTACACCTTTCTGTTAACAGAGATCAGATTATTATTAAGTTATAAACCTTTTCTTGTATCCAATTCTGACAGGTGTGGGTATGCCTGTACATGGGTGTCTAAACATGTCAAACAAAGCATAACACAAATACATTTTAAGCCATATTCTTATTTATCTTTAAGAGGTTTCAGTGGTGGCTATTTCACCCTCAACTCAGTCCCTATTATTTACTGCATGACGTAAAATGACAATCTACACTACTGCCTGCCTCATAAGTGCATTATTGTTGTACAATATTTAGTGTTTCATACCTCAATACAAAAGCTCTCTGCTGCCTTAAAAAAAGGAAATCCATCCTCAAACAGAATGTACATCCGTTCCTCCCGTGATCATGGTTTGTGTTACTAAGCATTGTTTACATGCTTGAAAAAAGATGGTAGAAGCTAGATACTCAGAGGTTTTCCATTCAGCATTAGAGATTAATGTTCTGGTTCAATAAAAATACTAGAATTTATTTTTTTCCAATGCCAAAAATGATAGATGGTCTTAACTGTAGAACCAACATGTTTTTTTTTCTTTTAAATTATTGTAATGAGCTAATTACATATTTTTGTTGGAAACAGTTGAAAGGCCCATTACATTCCTTATTTTTTCCTACCACCGCATAGATTTGGAAGTGTCCGATGTCCAAATGTTACATCAGAACCCTGCCAATAAAATACTTATGGGGGAGACACTGGTATATTTTGGTATGAAATGGCCAATGTAAAAAAAAGTGTCTATCAGTAACTTTGCTCCACAAATGTTGGCATCAGCATTACCACTGAAAAGTTAGTATGAATAGAGCCCCATAGTACGCAGGGTGGTTAGTACCTGCTCCAAAACATTATATACTTCAGCCGTTTTTGATGTAGAAACAAATCTTCATAACATCATAGAGGTTTTCCTATTGGTTATCAACACTATCAAAATCACACGAGGGAATGCATTTTATTTCAGGGCGGATTTTCCTCTTGACGTACCACCTTCACACAATTAAGGCACCTTTTAAACCCCTGAGGGGTCAATGGGTTCTTCTAATAAGAAGAGAAGCAACAATAACAACATGAAACACAGAACCGGACTAAAACACACCAACAACATAAAGTAAGACAGCCAACAAAATGAAAGGAATGTCTATGGGTAGGGCACAAAGTGCCCTGTTACACATCTTCTCATCCTTTAGGTTTTTACAGCAGCACCGCGCTTGCATCAAAGGATCTCCATGGAAACACTGTGGCTCTATCCTGAAGCACCTTAATCGGTAAAGAAGGTCTTCTCCAAACCCCATCAGTCCAGATGAGTGTGAGTGGAAATATGTGTGTGTGTGTAACTGTAGTAGGAGTCAGTATCCAACGTTGACCTTGTTCTTGTTGAGCTCTCGCTCCAGGTTTCCTATCAGAGTGTCGATGCTCTCCTGCAGGTCTCTCAGGTTGACCCTGTTGCTTAGCACGGGGCTGATATCCTGGATCTTCATGTAAGCCTGGTAGGTGTGCTCTTTGGGAAGACGGGGGGGAAGGATGTGGTCACACAGCCTCTCTTCCTCCTTGTCCTCTATATTCTGCCCATTGCATGAACCATCACTGTCTACAGGCTCCTCCTCCTCCTCCTCTTCCTCTTTTTCCTCCTCCTTCACCGCCTCCTCTTTCTGAGGTTGCTCCTGCTCAGCAAGATCAGACACGGGGCTCGGGACCATCTGTCCCTTATCTTCCTCTGCATCCTCAGGATTCTCCTGGGCCTCCTCAGCTGCTTCTGAATCCTCGGAGGGCACGTCGTCATAGTCCGCCTCCTCTTTGCTGGGAGGCAGCAGAATATCACAAGGGAAGTAGCTCTCTCCGCAGCCGCTCCAGTCACCGGCATAGCGGTTGCTGGGGCTGTCCAAGCGTCCCGGTCTGGGCCGCAGAACGCCCGCCATCTCCACTTCAGAGAGGTTCAGGACCTGGGGGCGCTCTTTTCTCCGCCGTATGGGAGGAGCTGTCAGCAGGTCAGATGAGGCCGGAGCCACAGAAGCTGCAGGGGGCTGGGAGGAGGACCGGCCATGTGGGTCCACAACTTGAGAAGCAGAAGAGAAAAAAAAGGCAATAGACAGGCAGAGTTAATCAAATGTATAGAGGACATTTTACATAATATCCTTAAAGAAATGGTTCCACATTTGGGAAATACACTTTTTTGTTTTATTTGCCTAGAGTTAAATGAGAACATCAAAACTACTCTGTTTTCTAAATATGTGGCAACAGCCAGTAGCTAGATAGCTTAGCTTAGCATAAAGACTGGAAGCAGGGAGAGACAGCTAAGGGTGGAATTTATTTACCTTTTGGAAAGAATATTTCGCAACATCCCAACATATTTGCTTAAAGGGTTAGTTCACACAAATTACAAAAGATTTTTTTGTTTGTTTCTCATATACCTCTTGTGGTATCTATTCATGCAGATATTTATGGTTTTATTAGCCCATATCTGTCTCACTAATTTGACCGCCAACCTGATTTTCATAGGAACTATTTATTTGGTAGAGGGTAGTTCAAGTGAAAACTCTTCACAGTGAGGTTTGGATAATCCTGAGTGTTGCTTATGTACAGTCACATTGCTGCTTTAGTTATTTTGTTTTACATTTTAAATGCTTTGAGTGCTACAAACAAACTTCCAGGAATCTTAAAACATAAGCACAAAACCAAAATTATCTGCAGAGCAAGACATCACTACGCGTAAGGGACAAAATATATTCTTTTTTTGTAATTTGGGTGAACTGACCCTTTAAGTCCCCCTTTGGGTAACTTCATGGTTAAAAATGGCATTAAAAACATGCCGTGAAAACAGCAATCCTTTTTTTGTGACTGACACCATAGGTTTATCTGTATTAACTTCTATCAGGGCAACAAAAGGTATCTGGGTAATACAGCAATAAATTCATTAAGTCGTGGGAGCCCTGATATAAACCCTGCCAAAATAATCAAAGATGCCATGCTGTGTTAAAGTGAGACACACACGTGCTGAAGTCACACCACCACACTCTGTGACTCTAATGCCATCCTTCTGTAATATTTGTTAGCAACTGTTGACTAAACCAAACTTAAAAATTAACTAAACTAGAACCCTGTTTGGACATTATGAAACAATCATCTGACTGTGCAACAACAGTGCGAACAGCGAGCACTCCAACCCAACCAGCCCAGTCCGGTTACCTGTCTGTCTTTATCTCTGTGTACCTACACTTGTTGACACCAATAGCTCTCCCTTACTGGATTGGAAAGGAACAAAAAAAAAAGTTAAAAGTTATGGCTGTAAGAGGTACAATAGGGTACAAAAATGTACGACTATTTATTTATTTATATCATGACTCCATTTCATATATCAGGAGTGGCAGGTGCTGATACAGTATTTATGTGCAGCGATTGCATGCCTTGCAATTCTCCTGAGGCTAAAGACTAAAGCAATTAACACCTAAAACAAACATAAATTATCGTCCTTTAAGAGACAACATGTTATTTAATTTCAGACATGAGTCACTGATGAGACAATTTAAGTTATTAGCTGTCAGCAGAGAAAAGTGAGGCAGGAAGCAGAGAAAAATACTGCTTCTATGTGCCGATTTTCTCCCTTATCCCTGTACACAAGTACAATAACAAGAGCCTAATACACACACACACACACACACACACACACACACACACACACACACACACACACACACACACACACACACACACACACAGAGTTTGGCCTGTCTAACCATCTGCTCACACATACAGTAGTCAGACTACATAATTCACAGGAACACCCCTTCTGCCCCTTCAACACACATATGCTCATGCTCTCTCACACTACCTGTAAATAGTGTCACTAGTGTTAGATGTCCCTGCATTTGCCCAAAGACAAGCACACTTGAGGCCTGAGCAACAATGCCTTGGAGGGTTGAGTATGTGTGTGAGAGGCGTGAACAGGCTGCTGAAAATATGCCATAATGATTGTGAAATGTTAGGGTAAAGACTCAGGGGCTGAGGTCTTAGGTTAAGACTGGAATGTCTTTAATTATAGCCCAGGCATTCTACGCTCTGAGCTAGGGAAGTGGACAGAATGGAGATGGCACTGAGGGTGTAAAAGAACGCTTGATCCTGGACTGAGAGTTTTGTCAAGGTTATTACAGGTTATCATAGGCGCTAGCTGCGTGACATCAGCTGCAGATAGGAGTGCAGAACAAGTGCATGATTCTACTGAAGATTAAAAACTATTTCCTACAGACCACTTGACCCCCTCTCCCTCCTTTATTGTCTACATCTATGTTCTTTCCTCTAAAAGAAAAACATGTTATCACTTTTTTTGTTTCTTGGAATTCCACTTGTACTTCACCAGACTACCTGCAATTACGGGGATTCACAGATGCTGACTTATTCACGATACTCTCTGTGTGTTTCTTCCCCAGTTGATATAAAGGAGGGTAGAGGGGGCTCAACTTCAGCCGTTTACACTGAATTGGTTTAATGTGTGTGTCTGAGGATGCAGTTAAATTCAGAGGCCACATCAGACACAGTTCTTCAGCACATCTGTTTAAAGCTGCAGGTTACAGGGAAGAGCGCTGAGGTTTTGAATCTTTCAGGAATAAAGTCTGACCAGCGAAGATTTTTCAAAATACAGCACGCATGTGAATTTTAAAAGATGTGCCTCGAGACACACTGACGAAGAAAATCACTGCACTCTGAAAAACAGCTTTATTTGAATTAAGATACAGAAGGCAGGCTTAGTTTTGGATTGATGACTGTGCATATTTAATGCTGGATTTAAATGGATTGTCAAACAGTCTCACAATCACCTCAATGTTTACAAAAATGCTAATAACCAACAGAGAAACACAACTGCCAACAACAGTAATAAGGTTATGTCCTAATAGCAGTAGCAGGATTTTCACATTATCTTTTCAACCTATGTAGGCAGAGCACACTTGTGAATTATATAATGTTTTGATTGAAAGTGCCCTGCCACACGTATTTCATTACTGAGTAATGTCTGAAGTTCTACCATGGACTCTGTAATGTTTTTTTGTGGAAGAAATGCCTTGGTTACCTTGTTTCAAGCCATTCTGGTGTGGTATAGAAAGCCTGCAGGAAGACTCAGCTTGATTTGTGCCAGTTCTCATAAATATTCAATGAGCTAAGCTGCTTGACTCTGACTGGCTAACAGCTAACCAATGAGAGCATGGCTATCAGTATCCTTTACCCAGCGCAACTGGGCAAGCTCATGAATAGTAATGAGCTCAGGCAACATGACATCAGACTGACCAGCTTTTGTAATGGGTCTGATTTCTCCCCTTATTTCTTTTCAGTGGCTAGAGCTGACGGAGGAGGTAGCAGTTCATTTTCACGTTCACGACATAACACAAACAAGTATGGACCTAACATATTTCAAAAAATCCAAGTGTGTGGCGGGGCACTTTTAATATCCGACAGTAGCTAAGATTTTAAACTGCACCACTGCAGCCACGGAGTGGCTCACACATTGATTAGAGATGTAGTGAACACATGATTTAAAAATCAATCAAATTAAATTAGTTGCTGTGACTAATACAAATGTTCCTTCGCCTGCAGCTCTTTTTTAATCATTCTTGACTCCCTCCTGAAAAATCCCTTTATATCTCACACTGAGCAGCCAGCTGCAGCTGGCAGAGAGCAGCTGTGCAAGCAGACAGAAGACCTGTGTGTGAGTGAAGCTGGTTCTGGGTGTCTGTCCTTGATTGGTGATTTATCTTAAGGCAGGGCGCCACGCCTCAAAAGTTTGGTTTACATTGAGGCTTACTGGCTTGGCTCGGATTGGCTCAGTCTGCCGTGATGAAGCATTCTGTGGAAAGTTTCATCTCTGAGGAGCCAACAGATGGTGGCCAATGGCTATCAGCTGTACTTGTGCCACTGGTGGATAACCTCAAGGATCAAAACAGCTCAGCCCTTTGTAGAGCTGAACCACAAAGCTGGCACTGATTTGTACAAGACCTCGAGCTATTAGAGCCAGAGGCTGGTACAGTATATACATTCAGATGTACTGATGTAAAAAAAGAATGTGTTTCAAACCAAAATACCTGGTAGACCTTTAGGAAAATGTTCTGCAATTTAACAATCACTTACCAGGCCAGAGCTGCAGCAGGTAGTGCAGGACTTCAATGTGTTTTTTGAAGTGCAGCGCGCTGGCCAGCTCCTCAGAGTCAATGAAGACTCGGTTTGTGTGGCAGGATGCCTCCTGACGCTGGCTGAGCAGCACCGGGCCAAAACACACCGCCAGGTTCTGACATGTCATCTTGTTCACTTCCTGGCAGGACGCTACCAACTTCAGGTGGTCAAGAAGCTTCTGCAGTGTCACCTGATGCACAAATACACACACACACACACACACACACACACACACACACACACACACACACACACACACACACACACACACACACACACACACACACAAAAAGACATGTTATTATTATGATTAGTAGTTGTAGTAATGCCACTGGCAGAAACAGAGCTGCACTGCAAAATCTACTTTAACAAGCCATGTGTAGTAGTAAAATGCTAGAAATACCAAAAGGTTTTAACAAACAAGGCAATATTTTAAGATAATGCTACATTGCTATCCAGTGTTGTACTTACACACATAGAATTCGATACATGTTACAAAGCAGGAAATCTACATCTCTTTGCTTGGGACATTATTATTCCTCATGGGAAAAATGGGCAAGGTTTCTAAAAAACTATTAAGATATACACAATACTGGCCAATATTTTTAATTACTCTGCTATATTTGCATTGGTATCTGCCTCAAAAAGACTTTCATTTTGTGTCATTTATGATTGATCTAAAAATAGTGGACAGTGAATTGGTGAAGACATTTTTTTACTGATACATGCTTGTGGACGGTATGCAACCACTAATATCCCCCCGATGTAAAAGTCTATATAACAGAAGTTAAACAGTAGTGATATGTAGCATTATTATCATGGCCATCATTATCTATGCCACATTTATCCCTTTCACAAACACTTCTGTGACAATATTCTAGCACTATGAAGACTTTTAGAGCCAGTGGGGAGATGCACAGTTAGTCTTCCTCACCCTTTCCACATCTGGCAGGTTGTCCAGCAAGCTGACGGTGTGCTCCGAGTCAGCCTTGGTCGTTCTCGCAGCCCGCTGCTCCTATCCGCAAAGGCCTTGTGGCCATGGCCTCCAACACTGCCTCATACAGGTTCTTGGTGATCAGAGGGTAGGGTAGCTCTCGTAGGTAGTCCTTCAGTACACCTGAGACGTGAAAGATTATAGAGCATCAGATAAACTGCTGCAGCAAGGTAGTGAATGGATGTTAAATTTATCAGTGAATATCTGTAATCAACTTATTTGCAGCATATCAGTTTTCCCACACACAAAAAAACAGACAGCTTTAAAGGTCCAGTATTATAAAAAAGTAAGATTTCCAAGTTTTTTTTGTGATTACAAAGCAGGTCGAGGTGCTGTATAAATACTGTGAAAGTATCAAAGTATTAAAGAGACGGGCGCTAAAACTGAGCTTTTCAGACAGTGAGTGAATACAGGTATATTCAGACAGACAATTTGAGAAAAAGAATGTTTTCTTGGAAATTAAAGGAAGTAAACATGTTCTAGTAGAAACCCAAAATACAAATATGAACCAAAAAATGAGCAAATTATTAGACCTTTACTACCTGAAAAATCACTATTAAGAGTTGTCATTGAGAATTTGAAAATCTTTCATTTTTTCTCTCTCTTTTAAACCACTAAACCTGGCACAAGGTCTTGGCTGCAAATTAAGGTCCCATTGTTTCAACCGGTGACCCTGTGGCGCCCGCTGAGATACCTGACGCCTGGTGTCGGGAGTGACTCGACAGCCAAAAAGTGGTGGTGGGGCCTGTTGTCTGTGACCGCACATTCACACCTGTGATTCAGACAAAAGCTACGGGAAAACATGAAACCCACGCTGTCTGTCTCCACTAAGCTCCTGAAATATCGCTGCCATGTTTTTTCATCAGACGAGGACGAGGATGGGAATAAGCAAGGCTCTGTGACAGCTCTTTGTGGTGAGGGTCTGCTCTCTTTTCCCTTTGCATGAAGCTGGATCAGTTTTCAGAGACAGCTTGGGGCTGTGTGTGTGTGTGTGTGTGTGTGTGTCTGTGTGTATATTCATATGTGTGTGTGTAAAGAGGAACGCTATATCATATAAGTTAAAAAGACTTATAGAATGATAAAATCACCTTCAAATGAAGCATGCTGTTAATCAAAACATTTAGAAATGCAAAGGACCCATAGTTGTCCACTGTCCCAAATGCAACTTTAAGAGTACTTCAGGGATTCAACATTGTTTATTCACAAAGAAATGTTTGACAGAATTTTATGACAGAAAACAAGCAGTATGAAGCCTGTGAGCCAGTTCAAGCAGTTTATGTGTGTTGTGCTGCTGCAAACCTAATGTGTAATACTGTACTCAACATACACTAATTCACCCACACTGAATCCAAATATGCAACACACTCAATGCAATTAAGCAGTTTTGTTCTGCAACGCTGCTGCTTCAGAAGCTCACCTGCCAACAGTCCAATCATGTTGCTTCAAGATGGCTTTGTTGAGGTAAAGTCATACAGCTATGGCTGCTCGTGTTCCACGACCTAGTGTTTCTGCCACTTATCTTATCAGCTGTTAGGCTCAAACATGCATTTCAAGCCAGCATATGAGATTTCCTGCCTTTGCTGTCCACACCTATGGAACTTGGCGACTCTATCCAAAAGGCTGATTTTCTACTGAGATGCCAGAGATTGCTGCTTTCTACACCAAGTGCTTGTGCTAACATGCTTATCATTTAATGTCTTGGATCTGTTTGGGTTTTGTGTATTTGACAGTATCAATGTGCTTTACTGTTGCAGTAGAGATATATTTCACACAAAGGCAGTGTTTACTTTTCATCCTATTACTCCTAAACAGCTACTGTAAGTTTATTTTTTTAATGGTCTACAGTTCTACTGCACTCAGTTGAGCATATCTGAAAAACCAGCAATCTTGTTTTAATTTAATGTTTTAATTTGGGCTCTTGGAAGATTATTCAATGAGCTAAAAGAAATCCAAATAAAAAACTAATGTTCTGCTTATAAACATAACATAATGTTAGATAATTGTTTGCTTTGATAATTGTTAGCCATTAATATTTGTTTTATAACAGATACTTTAATATGTATCTGCTGCATAGCCAACATGCTTTATCATCAATCAGTTGAATAGCTAGATATAGATTTGCTATATAATGTTTGGTGCATAGCAAGTGTCAATAAACTGTAAGAAGATGAATAAATAGAAAATCACTTTGCACCACTATGGTGTAACAATTCTTGCAATAGATTGCTTCTAGAGAGCAGAACAATAGTATGTTTGTGTCAAAGCAGGTAAAAAGACATATGTATCTATGTCAAGGACCATCCTGTTTGTAGAAATTCACCAAATAGTGGCACAATCCGCTTTTGTAACTGATTCTGCTTTCAATAGGAGCTCCTACTTTATCACTTCTACATCACTGTTCCCCTCCTATACACCCGAGGTGTTTTGCCTCTTGCCTTCTATTTACAGCAAACTAAAGAGTCACTGTAAATCCGCTGACATCTCTTTAGGCCCAGTAAGGAGAATGGAGGGCACAACTTTAACACGCTCACTTTTTAATCCCTGTAAATCCCCACTCTGCTCTTTAAGGGAGCCAGAAGCTTAAATCTTTGCAGTCTATTCCTAACTGGCATTGTGGCTCTATCACCCAATTATCTTATGACGTAAACAGTCAAATGTTTTAAAATAAACCTTAAATTTCTGTGTTTTAGGTCCTAGATCTACTGTTATATGAACTGATCAAACACAAATATATATATATATATAAAAAGGTAAATAATACATAATGTACTTTTTGTGCCAGCTACCTTCTTAACAGAACCCCCCCCCACACACACACACACACACACACACACAGATACAGAGATATTGTGCATTCCTGAGGCAGGTAGTAGTGTCTCTGTCTGAAGAAAAACAACTCACACCAAAACAAGCACAGTGGTGCACTATGTCAGCCCTCCTACCTTAGGTAGCCCAACACAATGGCAGCTATAGGGTCAGCAGGGTCAGATATTCAGACTTTAACACGGCTTCAGGCAAACATGCACTTAAAACTTCATAAAATGTCTCTGCAATTGAACCCCCAATTGAACCCAATTGAAATTGCAATTGAGCCCCTGCACCCTCTGAGCCAGATGATCTGTGCCGACACGTTTGTTGTCATTTCTGATTCACATCTGTTATCATTTATCTTCATCACGTTTGGTATGGAATCTGGTATGAGCAGAATGCGATAAGGACACATAAACACAAGATACATTCTCTCTCCGTAACACCCCTCTAGACATGCTGATTTCTAAATCTGATTACACAGAAATGCTTTGTGAACATCCTTCGGCTTTCCGTTGTAAATCTTTAAACGTGCCTGAGATAATAACAATCTGCTTGTTTCATCGCAGGAAAAACAGACTGTGTGGAAGTCAAAGAAATGTTCACCCTTATCTCTGCAAAGCGAGTGTGCTACTAAAATGCAGAGAGGTACCACTTGATTTGTCATTTGTGTGCCTTAAATGGAAATTCAAGCATGGTGGAGCCTCTGACCTTGGATGTGCTGTGAGGCAGATCATCTAGACACAACAAAAGCAGGACTTCTTAACGTAACCACTGCTTCATGAAACAAAACATGCTCTGCAATATATCAGATTTACCATGTGTGTTTAGGCTGTTTTCATTTCAATAATTAAAATAAATAAATACATCAGTCAGTCATACCTTGTGCTCATGTGCTTTTGTTTTCTAAAGTGAGGAGAAAACAGCTATTCAGGTAAATTATTAGCCTGCTATGAGTCAGTTACTAGTGTTTACTTTTGTGTCCTGTTGGTGCTCTGATCCCCACACACACACACACACACACACACACCCACAAATACACACAAGGTCATGTACTCAGGGGTGAACAGGTGTACATCCCCTACAGGTGCTTCACTTTCCTTTACAACCAAGCTGACAACAACCCCACACAGAGTGTCTTTTCTCTCACATTTAAACTGTCGGGGTTGGTTTTATATCAGCAGGGATAGGAACAACACATGTACATATACTGCATCTCCACCCACACGTATGGCTGACTGAGACCAATCAAAAGAAGCTAAGCGAAAAACAACCCCCTAAATCAAAGCATGCAATTAAAGCTAGAGATTATAGCAGCTAAAAGAATGTTGATGCAAAAGTTTTTCTTCTAATCAATTCAGACATTTAATGTTCCAAATGTGCCACCAAACCCTACAAGCCACACAATTCACTGGTGCACGGCTCTACCTTTGACCTCTTGTTCAAACAAAGCGGAAGGTCACTCCGCTTGTCAGTGCTGCAGTCAACGCCTCGCCTTGAGAACAAATGGGGGTTTGTTCTCCGTCCTGCCCCCTCGCCGCTGTCCTGCACGCCCCCACAGCACTAGGGGGGGCCAGAGGAGATGTGTGTGCCACTGCCTTGTCCGGTGGCAGGGTAAAGCTTTATCCTGTAGTTTCTTGAACTTTTCTTTAGCCCCCAAAACCCCAAAACGAGTGAACCCCAGTCCTAACTTTGATCATCAGAAATATGTCTTTACAATTCCTTCTGACACTTGCACTGCCCTGCAGCTCTCTGTAAAGTGGTTGTCTGCTTCCCCGGACGGCCCAGGGTTCAACTAATCCCCCATGCGTGAGCCAAATACCATCTGTGTTTGTTCGGCAACAAAGGGGGCACTTGTTAATGACTTTCCATGTCTTCACTGGTGTACTGCTGAGGGTGGGGGGCAAAGTAGGGAACTAGGCTATGGAAAAGACGAGTCAGGCCAGGCAAATTAGAAGACCTCAAACAAGGATCAATAACTGTGCTACCACAACCATAGGGCTTGGGACACTGGTGTCATTTTCCCAGGAGAGAAGACAGATATTTGGATGGAAGTTCCTCATCATTGGATCACTTTGGAAGCTTTGTTACCACACAAAGGCCAAAGCAGGTTGAGTTGAGGGCTTAATCATTAGTTAAGGTTGCTACTGTGTCCTGTAAAACCAAACGTTTCCCACAGTGATTCATTGTGTATTTGTTAAATCCAACCAGAGTGAGCTGTAAAGCGGTGTGAAATCCAAAGTAAATAAATAAAGTTTTTTTTTTGTTAAGCAAGAGACTCTGGTTTTGCTATAATTTGGCACTGCTGATGTCATAAACTAAACTGCCAAACAGTGCACAACTGAGTGAGGCCTCTCTCTTATCGGAAAGTAAAACATAATTTGATAATTTAAGTAAATAATGTATTATAACTTTATGCAAAAATGGCTACTCAAGCTGTCTAAAAGTCCCGCTCCAATAAAACTTCTTCTCCAACAGCATTAAGAAGGGAAACAACTGAATGTAAATTGAAGCAGTTGAAAACAAGAAGAAGCACTTTAAACAACTATTTAATTAAATACTCTGATTAGAAATTTAACCAACAAGGCACCAAAAGGACTAATACGAATAGTAATTTAAAGATGTGGTAGTATTGGATCTGGATGGGAAGGATAACTCTGGGAGTTGGAAGGGATGTGTTGCGATCATTGCTATTCTGCCTTGTCACATGCGACACAGGTTTGTGGATCTGAGTGTCGCGGTTACGTTTCACTTTGCACATCGTTACAGCCCTAGTAGCGGCGTACAGCCACTTCTGTAAACTTTGTCTCAATCAGATACCAGAGACTCAAACAAGGCTGTGTCCATAGACATAATAAATCTTTAATAAATCTTTATTATGTCTATGGACATGAACACCGGTAACGCTAAAAGAGGTATAACATTACGAATGGCCACTGTTCGGATTCGGGTGCCTGGGTTAGCATCCTCAGCACCGGAGTTAAGTGCAGACCGGGTTTTGATTGCTGTAATGATGCTGGCTGGGGGCTGACTGTGGATGTGGCCCTGGGCACCGGGGCTGTTGTCAGCTCTCATCCCGACTGAAGCCTTGCAGCGCCGGGAGAGTGAAGCAGACAGACGGGTGTGCTAGCTAGCTAAATTACCTAGATTATTTGTCTATCTATACACTTAACGTTACGAATTTGTGGGTTTGCCAAGAGTTGTTAACAGTGGTCAAAACGATCATACTAGAAATAACTGAGCGTGTTGAACAATGTCGTAATCTTATGTTACCCCCCAAGAATTAGCTAATGTTTTAGACCAAGCATTAGCATTAGCTACTTGTCAACCAGCACCTGTATAGTAGGCTAACCTTAAACTGGATCGATGTCTATGTGTGTGTCTGTCAGAGCAATCACGTAATGCACAGCAGGGGATGGTGCAAGTGGATTATTATCTGTAATATAGTGACTTTATTCTTGTAATAGCCTATTAATTCTTTATTTTTTATAAAAATCAAGACTCTACTAAATCACAGAGAACACAGATGGGATGAGTTAATTTTAAATGTGCACAAAGTTTGGAACATGAGCAGAAATCTTGCTTGCACATCTGAAATATTACAGTCCAGGGGTTTATTAATAAATTAAAATGTATAATGTATCATTGAGGTGAATGACTGTCATATGCAACAAAAGATGCAGAACAGGGATGAGTAAATTATATAAATGTGTGCTGACTCGAATATAATTAGAAAAAATTATCCAAAGAGAATAAATAGTTGAAAGAAATACAAAATGCCTGAGAGCATTACTTCAATATATTTCATTATGTTTTTATATTTGGATTGTAATCTATGTTTCCCTTCACATGAAGATATTCCAAGCATACATTGATTCAGAAAAAGGTAGAAATAATACACATTCACATACAATTTGGTTCCCAGGCCAGTTATGATTAGGCCAAATGTTGGTGCTATTTAACTAACATCTACAAACTGGGCAGCTAAAATAAACATGCACTGGCTATTAAGAAGTTAGAAAAGCCAATTAATGGGTCCAGGCTAAACCCAGAACTTCCTCAAATCCTAGAAACGCCCCTGGCAACAGACTCTTTTTATGACCGCCCTCTAAAGTGTCACACATGAACAGATTAAGTACACAGCAGAAAGAGTGTTTACTGAACACAAACTGCTGAAGATAAAATGGTTTGTCTTGTTTTCCCATAGCGTGTTGGTAACACCTTTCTGGTTCTCTTGAGTGAATTGTGATTTGAAACAATGGCAGGCCGCACACTGAGCATGTTTTGCAAGCTTTGGATTGAACTCTGATCTCTGGATAATCCCTTTCACTACCTCTGCTTTTAAATTAGCCATGTGACACGCCAGCCCACTTAGCTCATCCGATGCTGTTTGCTCATTAGCTAGCCTCCAGTCTGACTCCTCACTGCAGAGACTCATTTTTAATCAACCTTTGCATTTGAAAGATGTAGACAACATAACACGATGGGCCATTTCACTTAAGTTAGGAATTCAAGTTAGAAGGCATTCCTTGAAACATAGATTACAATTCAAAATACTGGCAAAAAAACTTAAATAAAGTCAATAAATGGGCATTGTTTCACCAAATGTTTCAGGAAAGTATGTTGTAAGACTGATAATAAAAACCCATGATAATATTGCAGATGAACATTTTTGCAGCACAAACCATGAACCCATCCTCTGCCTCCCTTCCCCCTCTCCCTGTCTTGTTCCACTCACTCAGGTCCATCTGCAACAGCAACTCGCTTGTTGGAGCAAATTTAGGCAGCGAGCAAAAACCAACAATCCTCGCTAGTGCCGGCCCTTTTTTCCTAACCCGCTCAACTGTTAACTGTGTTCTTTGCCCTGCTATGTGAATGCATGTGGATCAAAGCAGGCATGATAGGACGACGCCTATACAGGGCCTCTTCCCAAAACCAACAGTAGCTCCTACAATGCCCAGGGGTTTCCATGGTCTTCCTCCTTTTTGTGGGAGAAACAAAAAATCATGACCAGGTCATTTTCTACAACCGCCCCCCTCATCTGTCGCACTGCTGGAGTCATTACTCAATCCAATGACACGGCTGTTTTTTGTAAGCTGAAGACTTAATGTAATGTAATGTGCTGTAACTCACTGTTTCCATTTTTTTATTTCACAGCAACGAAGTGGAAATAAGCTGCAACTCACAGGAGTCTGAGTAGCCTCTAAATTAATGCCTTTAAATAATATATAGATGGAACAATTGCAGCACTGCAGTGGGACAGTAAAACTCTGTGTGCCCAAGTTTATAAGTACTTTGTATTTACTAAAACATGTCTATAAGCGTGTCTCAACCAAAAACCTGAAGAAGAAAGAATGACCTGAATGTACAACATGGTCTGATGTGTGTGTGTGTGTGTGTGTCCTGCCTTCAGGGCACTGGTCTACACTGTTAGCTGACTGCTGGAATGCTTTTACAACAAACAGCAAACTCACACACGCTCTTCTCTTAGACGTACAAATGTGACCTATCAGCAGAGGACACATCAGTTCAGACACGTTTACTAGGGGAAAGGACTGGATCAATACTGAATCCAGACACCATTTGAAAAACATTCATTTTATTGTTTTTTTTTTTATTGATTAAGTAACTCTTCTTCTCTGCAAATCCTACTGCTTACCTTGATTTTAGTTAATTATGTTGCTCACACACACACGCACGAGGCGCACACTCTACAGTGTGAGCATGGGTTGAAGTGATATCTTTTAAGTGTAAGTGTTTTTTTTCAGGATAAAACAAGCAATTTGAAGATGTAAATTTGGGCTCTGGGAGACTGTGATGAGCAATTCACTAGTTTCTGACTATCTAGAAAACAATCGGTGGAATATCCGATAATGGAAATAGATTTGATCTTGGATCATCTGTTCCGTCTGTTTCATTGGAAACCTAATCATAAACAATTTTGTATACTTAGTGTAATATGTAATATCTTAATGAAGTGCCAAGTGACAAGAGGGACACACTAAGGCTCTTTGGAAAAACTACCGAGTTAAATAACTAATTCCTAATTTGCTGAGTGTGTGGTGAGTGACTCTGTACTTATGTTCTTCTGTTACCAGTGATCGGCTTACCTGTGATGACGTTAACGTCAGGATACACGTTTTCAGACAGCTCCACGGCGTAGCTGTCTCTCTCAAACGCCTCACGTAGCTCCTTCTTCACGGCTGCAGAGCCACACAGACGGTAGAGACCCACCACCTGGAAACATATAAGCACACAAGTAGGTCAAGTAAACAAAACATTCGACAGAGAGGCAGACACTTTTACAACGCTATTGATCAAGACTGCACTCAAACAATGTACTGGGCAGAAGCCAAAACTACTTTCACAGAAAGCCCACGTGTCACAAAACTCTAATCTGTTTTATTTCTACAAAAGGCAGCTTACTTGATGTCTGACAACATATTATATATTGTATATTTAACTTTGCTTATTTAAAAGTGAATAAAAGAGAGAATGGTTGCTATGTTTTGACAAACTACACTCTGAAGAGTGATGAAAATGTCACATCTGTATGACTGACTGGATGAACACTGAGCTCTTCTAAAAACCTAGCTGACAGCTCAGCATTAAAAATGGAAGCACTCCGCCGTGAACTATTAATGTTTCTTTAACTAAGCCTCCGCGGAGTGACCTAAAGGAACTCTTAACAATTTCCTCCAGACGTTGACATTTGATAGTTGAAACTTGGCACCAATGTTCTCCTTGTTATGTTGGGATTAGGCCTGGTTACAGACATACCATAATTTCTCCTACATGTGTCTGTCTGGTATGTGGCATAGCAGACCAACTGGTGTGGTTACCCCGGTAACGTGTTAAGTCAGTGGGCTGTGAATGGCGGGTTGGGTCCACTTCCACACAAACATAAATACGCACACACATTTGTACACACACATGCACACTGCTGGCCTTTCCGGGGCTCCAGCGTAGGAGCACTATGTCTCTCCACCAGACCAACTATTTGTGAGCTCTCCTCGTCGAGTGGACCAGTGTTATCTAAACCTCACACGACAGGGAGAGAGGAGCAGCACAGATTAGGCAGGGATTTGCCTTTGTGTGAGAGTAAACAGAAGTCACTGGGCACAATGAACAACAAGTCCATTCAGAAAAAAAAGAGTCTCGGTTTGGAGGAGAGCCGAGCACAGGCGTGGAACAGCTGTTAGCAAAAAGAGGGCTTGCACTTATGCACTGGGGCTGCCGGGCAACACAACAGGCAGCACCAGCCAAGACCTATATGCAGAATAAGGCAGACACAATGACCAAAAACCAAATGAGTTCCCTAGACAGGAATGTGGATTTTCAGTGACTCTAGAACCATTGATGGGATCAGTTTTTGGGGGGGGTTTGGGATCAGCTTAAAGACTTTATAGAGACATCAAAGGAAAGAAAGGAAAGCGCATTTGACCGCATTAATGCTCCTGAGTGTTCCATCAAAGTCAGTTCACCAGGTTGTTGGCTGTCTTTAAACATGACTCTCTTTTCTTTTCAACAATAGCAGGGAAATAATGATCTGTTCTCACCTTCATGACAAAATGACAGAACTACTTCTGGCATGATTCAGGGCTATCCCACATTTGAACGTAAACATGTCACAGGAGAGCATACCTTCAGCGCAGGACTACAACAACACAAGAACCAAAGTAAGGCTGCATTAATGTGCCAATTTCTTTCTCGATTAAACACAACGTTTTTTGGATAAATAAAATCTCTGAAAATGTTCATCACAATTCCTCTCATTAGGATAGGATATATTTTCACACACCACAACACCTAACCGTAATTGTTTGTTGATCAAGTTTAAATGGAATACTTCACATTAACAGAAAGTGTTTTAATACGGAGAGATAGAATAACCAGAATAATTAATTTGAAAAACACTCTTCTTGTATGAATATCCAGTAAGCCATTTCAAATTAACAGAGGAGTCACAACTTTACATCTTCTACTTTTTAACGATGCTTTAGAACCGTTGAACTCTACTGTAAAAATGTTTTACATTTTTAAATTGTACATAACAGACTATTAAATTAATGAGATAAGTTATTAAGGGATTCACTAAGAGCAGAGTCAAGGGTCCCTCATGCTTATCATTAAATCTTCAACTGTAACTGTAATTTATTAATATTTCAATGATGTAGCGTGTGAGGAAAACTACAGAAAGTCTTCTTTCTGCCAGTCTCTTGTCCCTGCCAGATGCCACATTTAGCCCAAATATTACTGCCTTTCTATCATGTTTGAAAAGAGCCATTACAGAATTACTTACTAATTATTTACATAGCAGACTTGTGTTTGGAAGCCCAAAATACATTCCTTTAACAGACAGCTGAAGCCAGCAATGATACTGATTTAATCTCTAAAATGGGCTTTAGTCTGGGAAGTCACGTATGTCAAGTCAAAACTTTTACACCTTTACCAACACAATGCTGAGATGTCTGTTTTAGTCACAAAAAAGAGTGCATAGCCATTCATAACATGTCACAACATTTGTGTGCATCTTGTACTTATCTTTTAAGTAGTACCAATGGGTAGTATGTGGGCTACTATCCTTTTTTTCATGTCTCTTTTTACGGGTACAAAGTGCTGATATACATAACTCCACTCTAAAAGACATTACGTGCAGTCTTTTCAAAACACCCACAATCATCCATCGTCTTAAAAGCTTGGAGAAGCCCTTAGGACACTTTTCATCAAACATCCACATAATCGTTTGTAAAAGCACACCGCTGCACGTCTGGCTGTACATGCTTTAGTGACACAACCGGCAAATTCCTCTGGGATCTGGTGTCAACCCCGGCCTAACCCCTGTCTGCCTGCAACCTGGGGGAGCCCTTACACTTGATCTCAGACTGATACTCTGCACAAAGTCTACTCTGCACCTCTGTAATGAAAAAAGACAGCAAAACAGAAGGGGGAGGGGAGGTAATTGAAACATTGCAAGGGAAAGAAGACAAATTCTGTCAGAGACTGAGTGAAAAACAGAGCCAGAGGGAGAAACAAGAGGCAGACAAAAGGCAGACTGATTAATGGATACTGAAAACAATCATTAGTTGGTAATCTAGTCCAGAGGTTCTCAATTTTCTTTCAGCCAAGGACCCCTTAGATTAAGAGAATATACCGGGTAAGCCGTGAAGTTAGCCACTTGAGACAAATTGTCGTAGCCTATTTCTTTTACACTTCTATAGTCTTAGTTATGTTATGTGTAAGAACAACACAATATAAATGTGAATAAAAACTATGAAGCCTAGTTTAAAAAAATAAAAAATAAAATCATAATAGTTTAATCTAAAAACTTTTCCGAGAACGCGGGCAGAGTGCCACAGACCTCACTTTGAGATTCACTGCTCTAGTCAAATGCACAACCAGCTAAGATACGCAGGCTCATTATCTACTAGTCTTGCTTTGACAGACCCTCCTCCAAGCACGCTGGAGGAGAGTCTGGCTACTCCACATTGCATTCAGGGATGGGAAGAATACGTGCTCTTGTTTAGTGGCATTTCTTTAAGTTGATCGCCATCATCTTGGGTGGTGCTAAGCACCGGAGGAAAGTTGCGGTGCTTCTGCAAAATAGGCCCAGAACTTGTTTTTGTTTAAAAGTTGTTTTAGTTGTGCAACCGAAAACTCAGGTTGGACAGATAGTCTACACAGATCTGAGAAAAGGTTAACCATAGTCCTCATTAATCAACCAGAGTTTAAAATGCCAACACAAAGGAAGCCCAAGGCAACGGCTATCCGGCCTAAATGGAAGTGGAATGTCAAAGATATAGACTATCTGCTAAATAGAAAGAAATGCAACGAAACCTGAACTTTTATTAAACAAGTGACCATCAGGTTTGCTGTTACTACTCCTGCTCTAAGCCCAGCATGCTGCACAAGTGGCAGAGGGCGGGGTCTGATTTCACAGACATGCTCCTTGGAGAGGCCTAATGTTTGTCTGTTGGCCCCAGGCACCCGCTGCCCCTGGCATGCCCCCCTAGAGTGATCAGTCCGAAACATCGGCCAGGCACTTTTACTGCTGCTGTCTCAGTTCTAATTAGGAGAAACAACGCAGCCTCTCTCTGGGCTTAAAAGAGCACATGAAATGTGGATGGGGGGGAGGGGAGCAAAACAAGAATTGATCACATGACCAAGGGGAACACCCCACCATCAACACCACCACCATGTCAGCCTCTTAACTCTGAGTCTTTCTCCTCTTTGAATAAAAGAGCCAGCTGCCCCAGGAAGGCTCCAAGACATCATGAAGTGCAATACATCTCTGCTGTCCATTATGCTCATGCCAGTCATTCAGCATTATAACTGGCTGCAGGGTGAGCACCCATTTCACGGCATACTGAGCTAAAAGGATGCTATGAATGTGGGATTATTTCTCTATATATGCTTTCACATCTCATACAAAATGCATTATATTATTGTATCCTACAGCCCAGCCGTTTTTTTCAAATGAATCTGTTTTCAATTGACAATATACGATTTGAATGGTTCCACCTACGTGGACTGTATATACATCTCCCCACACATATTTTTGAGGTCCCCTGCTGGAGCTGCTGCCCCCACGACCCGACACCGGATAAGGGGACAAAGAAGGATGGAGAGATGGATGGAGGTTGCGGCACTTATCATGACCAGCAGAAACTAGGCCTGTAACAATTATTAGATAATTGTCTAATTGTCAATTATTTTACATAATTGCCGTTTCTTTGTTTAACCGCAATTAATTGCTAACATTAGCTAAGGGGCTAAAGGGTACGACTGGTCATTGTTGATTTTCTTTAGATGTGCCAAATTTTAATTATATAAGTATATGGTCAGACTGTTGAGCAAAAGCTATGCTAGTTATGCATGTTCATAGCAACACAAATGACAAGGGGGATACAGTTAGAAAAAATTATTTCTGAGACAATTAATAGTACAGCAAATATGTGGAATTGTTACAGCTCTGGCAGAAACATAGCTTGTTGTTCTTTTTCAAAGCCAAACTATTTTATCCATCTGCAGACTCACCTGACAGCCTCTCTTTTCAATCTCATTGATGCACTTGCTTATGAGCAGCGGCACCAGCAGTCCCGTGTTCTCTCTCTCCACCACCCGCCGCCTCCACACCAAACACCTGGGGCTCCCTGTCTCCGTCTGGCCCACCATCGTGGGAGTTCTGCCATTGCTCCATCAGGCTGAGCTTGACGTAGATCAGGCCGCGCGGCTCCAGCTTCACCGCCAGCTGGTGGCAACGCGTCACCCGGAAGAGTGCAGGCAGTACCACTGTGCCGTGGCAGCAGACGCGGTTGCGTCTCGGCATGGGCTCCCAACTGAACACCACCAGCTTTAGGTGCTGGGCGTTCTCCAGCTCGATGTTGAAGGTGTGGTCCATATCTAGGAAGGTAGTTCGACATTGGAGGAGAGCGGTTCGTGCTTTATTAACTGAGTCCACTTGAATGGCGCAATAGACATCTCGAGAGTCAATGCGTGGAGGTTTGAGGTCCTCGGCACCATAAAAGTGTAGGCTCATCAGTCCCGAGATAAACTGGCTGCACTTGGGCTGCTCTGTGAAACTGTAATGGCGGAAAGCATCAATGTCTAAGTCTGTGCCATTGAGTTTAGAGTTTCCGCCACCACTCTCTGTCTCCTTGCCTTTCCCTCCTTTCCCCTCTGAAGAGCCATGCTTCCCAGATTTGGCCACCAGCTCAGGTGAGTCACCATCACTGAGGTAGCCACCTTTACTAGCAGACTTTGAGCTGCCGTTGCTTTTCTTCTTACTGAAGCTGTGCTGTGTGGACACACTGCTGTCCAGGTGGTAGCGTGAGATCACATTACGGCTAGCCTGCCCTCCCCCAGATGCAGCTAATCTGGGAGGGCCCGAGGAATGGGGGACAGCCTCCGACCTGCTCACGTTGTTTCGGGGAGAATGGGCTCTGGGCTCTAAGTGACTGCTTCCGTTGCCATTGTTGCTGTTGCTACTCGGGGTCCCCTTGACACTAAGTTTCCGGCTAAGTTCTGGAAGCTTCTTCATCTTCATGGAGATCTTCCTTACGGTGCGCGGGGACTTAATCTTGTCTGGGAAGGACCAGTTGATGGAGCTGCTCTTCTTGGCTGGGTTTGGGCTGGAGGGAGGGGAGCTGACAGCATTGGGCAGGTCAGGACCATCTACAGATGAAATAACAGAGCAAATGAAAAACTGGTTAAAAGGAGAGCCTTATGTATTTTGAATTTTTCTTTGGTTGACACTTGGTGAAAAAGTTTAAACATTTTTACAGTCAAATTCTTTGGTAGGAAAATATTAAAAAAGCAAATTTTTGATTACTCTCAGCAACAAATGGTTACCACCAGTCATAGGTTTATTGCAATCACTGGTTTCACTAGACAAGCCACCTCCCTCCCATGATTAGAAGCAACTGTTCAGATGTCCAGTGAAGACAGAGGAAAGAAAAGACTAACACTAAAGGCAAAGTGTGCAAGAGCCATAATTTACAGTCTCTCAGAAAAACACTACACCTTCATGGCACATCATCAAGTGATTAGGTGTACATGCAACCCAGTAATCCACTGAAAGAGACACATTCAGCAGGCAGTGTTTCCTAAACATTTGAGCACTATATAATACAGTTACAGTTTATATACAGTATGTAAACCTAGACAGGGTTTTAGATGATTAAATGTTGCTGACATGACACCAATATCACAGAGTTTCCATGAGGCCCCTTTGCTTTAAGTGGGCTTCATTCACGCAAACACCAGGGAAATTTCAGAAGGTCTTTAGCTGCAGCTCCAGGAAAAACAGTGGTCTATAAGCAGGGAAATGTCTGTCTAGAGACATCAACTGCCTCAGGGCTGAGCTAGAGTTACTCAGTCATTATTCAAGTTGAAAAATATCCATTTGGATTGGACCTTGTCGGCAGTTCTCGCCTACCTAGATGTCTACAACATGAAATGTCAGGGTCTAGAGTTCTTCGCAGGAGTGACAGCCATTGTTTAGTCTACGGGACTCTGACTGTACGTTTCATTTATGTGGTTTTTCAACAGGTCGCTTATCCGTCAAGGGCCTTTCTGTGGCTGGGATATTAATCCTATAATGTTTAAAACTGCTTTAATTCATATTTTTATATAAACAAATGAATCAAATCACCAATGTGTAATGTCAAAAGGTATCACTTATAGACCCACAAAGAATGATCAGCAGACTCCAATTCCACTCAACTACAGCCTTAGTTTCTTTTGGCTCTATTTATTTATTTTTTGGGGCATTTTGGCCTTTAATTGATGGGATAGTTGTAGACAGGAAGGGGGGATTTTTTGTGAAAATGCTCCATAAACCCACTGTCCCACTACAGCAGAAAGACAAAATTAGCGAATTTGCTAAAGAGCCAGATAGTTCCCTCCAGAGTTGGTGGAAACCAAACCAGAGCTAAAAGGAGAGTGAATATTTATCAGGTAAACAGAAACACAACTCCAAATGAATGCTTATGTTACTACTACAGCTGGATGTGTAAATAGGCCGTATCCACTTAAAAGGTGGTCAGCATTGTGTTTACAACCAACAACTGCTGTCTCTGTTTCTATTCTGTACATTGTAAATGTCTTCATTTTAATAACACTGTTAATATGTTTTGATATTTCCATCTGTACACTGTATATACAAACTTCATCCATTTGTGTGCTGACTGTAAATGCCATAATGACAACAAATCTACCAATGCACCATATTATTCTTACTGCTTAGGAGCTCTGTCACCATCACTTCCCTTTCATTCATTTTCCACATCCAAATAATTGATCTGGCAAGAGAAGAGAAATTGCTAGCTAATTGTCAAATTATGGGCTTCCTGCTATTTTCCCAACGGGAAGCTTGAGCTGGTCCCAACAGCTATTTTCCCTTTTAATAAGATTTCCTAACCTGCCTTTTTACACTTTAGAGAGAATATCTCGGCATTGGTCCATGTGAGCTTAATGCTGGACATGACTTTTCAAAAAGAGTTTACCTCCTAAGGACCTTGAGAGAAGTGCTTTAGGACCTGGCCTAGATACATACATATACATTTAAAAATATCATATAAATGCTTTTGTTGCTTTTAATCAGATACATTAATTTCTCTAAATAACCGAACAGAAACAAAAAAGTGATTTGTAAGAGAGAAAGAGAGAGAAAAACAGAGATAGAGATGCAAAGTGGAAAGAAGAGACAGACAGTGAGAGCTTGACCCTGCCAACATCACCAGCTCTATTTTCAGAGGGGACCTGCTGTGCTATTCTGGGGCGAGGACCCACAAGGGAAAAGAGGGAGGCATAGGAGGTGCAACAGGATGGAGAGAAGGGTAAGATGGGGGGGGCAGGAGCAGGGCAGGGTGTTGCCGGCAGATGGGGGACAAAGGCGCCCCTTGTCCCTGCACTCAGAGGTCTGGATGGTCGACTGGAAGGCTGGCTGGTGAATGTACAAATGAACACGGCTGTTCTCTCACATTCCTCACCAAACCATGTTTAGCCTCCTTTTCCCCCTGGCTGAGTAGCCTTCCCTGTCACGACTTCCTGCCAATAATAGACACAAAGGCGCTCTGAGAAGGAAGAACATGGGTCCAAACAACATCTGGGGTGGGGTCAGGTACACGGAGAGCCCTGGTCAGGTCTGAAACAAGGTTTTCAGGAGAGAAATTCCTTGTACATGAAACACTTTTGAGTTCTTCTATATTATTAATGTATCTACACATTGTACTCAGTATTAACAGTACTAATGAGAATTAAATGTATGATATACAGCATGTACAATGTAAATAGCTACAAAACTGTAAATGGATCAAAACTTGCTGTCCAAAGTGTTCAATAGTTACATGTTTGGTACATATAAGATTATATTAAACTTAGAGAAGCTGTAAGTAACCAAAGAGGATGCCACTGATCATTTACAGTCATTACACTCTTGTCTCTAGTTTAAACGAAGTCATAATAATTAATGTGAAAACACTACAGGGTCAGGATGTGCTATCATTTATCAACTTGTGTGGAATGGCATCATGTTGATATGACCCTATAGCAATCATTTTACAAAAATTCTGTGGTCTAAGCTAATGACTCAGAGCAAAGTATGATAAAAAAGTGATAAAACGGGTTTGGGAAGTTTTGGATTCACACAAATTAAGGAATATTGCACAACAGAGGAACACAGTTCATTGCATAGAACATACATTGTAATATATTTTTTTTAAATCTTAGTTTGGGGAACTTTTTTCATTTGACAAAATATGCCAAATAATAATAATAAAAATAATAATAAAAACATTCTAAAAGACTAAAGTCTCAACAGTTCCCTGATGTAGATATCTGAGTGAAGAATAAGTAAAACAAGCGTAGAGAATGACCAACCACTCTGAATCAATATTTGGCACATCACAATTTAAAAAAAAACACTTGGTTGGTATATCAATATCAGAATTATACCATCAATATTATGACTCTAATTCCAATCAACCCTCTGGATCATTCTCAAATATTCTCATGTCACATGTAAGTATGTAATATGCCTTCAAAAGTGAGACCCAAAACAGTTTCCACCAGTCCTCCTGGTGTCCCATTAATTTGATAATAAACATGAACAGGGGCAATGTCCACTAGTCCTGTAAGGCAGATCAGTTAATGACACACATGCACACACACTGTCCTCTGTAGCCTTTGGCCTTGTGGCAGCAGCCAGGAGAGTAACATAACACCTCTGTATCTGAGGTTCAGGGGTGATGGTTTGACACCCAACCCTCTAGGGCCATGTTCCTAGGTCAAAGGGCAAAAGGGAACGCATTTCTCTGGGTGACACCTGAGCCGGGTAACTGTGTCCACCCCCAACGCTTTAACACGCAAATGCACTCACCATATCACTGTAACACAAAGAGAGAGTGCATGTAAATATGCATGCATAAAGACAATAAAGACCCCCCCCCCACACACACACACACACATACACACACACACGCCCTCCATGACCCTGGAGCCCTCCTCAGGCACCGAGCCACTGACACCTCTTAACACAGCCCAGGAATTTATGACAAGGGCTTTCCACAATGCTGGCACCAGACAGGTGCAGGAGGAGGGTGTGTCTGTGCATGTGCATGTGAAAGGACGACTTGATCATTATGAAATATGCCTGATATTTGTGTCCTCCATCATTAAAAATGTGTCCCTCTAGCCAAAACCAAGATGTAAATAATAGTTGGATAATGTGACATGTCCACATATGAAACAATATTAGGCACCTTGCCCACAATAATGTGAGAATGTGTGTTTGTGTGTGTGCGTGAGCGAAAGAGAGAGACAGACAGTGAACATACTCTGATAAGCCTTGGGGAGAGACGATAATCTGCTGTCCCAGATTACCCCTGTAAAACCACTTGAGTGTGTGTGTCCATACAAGCTTGTCTGCCAAATGTGTTTTAAATGTAAAAACAGAGCTGACCAGGTTGTGCTGACAAATAAGGGGAGTGTAAATAAACCGGTGAATGGCATACTTGTCCTGTAGTTTTTTCACTTGAAGGCGAGGCTCTGCACTGCTTCCCCTCCTTTTGGTTCTAAATCATTCAGTGCTGGAGGGGCTTTCAGGGGCCGCGGGAGCCCGGGCGTTTCATTACAATGGTTACAAAACCCCTGCTAATATATCCAAGCATGCAGGCCTTCTCACTAGCACAACATGGCCCCCTGCCAAAGAAGCCCTGAGGTAGCCTAGCTCGCCTACCATTGCAGGCATTCCTGCTCTGCTGTAACTCAACTGACAGAGTGGCTGCTAATTCTAGACAGCCTTCAGCCACACCGGCCTCGCTGCACCGCCACAATACACACAACGAGGCACTAACAGCTACGTGATGAGTGTTGACTAATGACTTATTTATCTGAAATCATTTCTACCCCCCTACACCTTTGCTTGGACCACTTCCATCTTCAAACTTAGCCCTCATTTTGAGCTCAACTGCGTTGAAAGGTTTATTGACTATGGCTGGGTACCGAATTCAATACTTTTTAGGCATTGGAGAATTGGCTCTGAAGCATGGAGTATCGGAAAATGCGTTGTCATTTAATACCCAATTTCAATACCTAAGGAGTAAATCTCCTCAGCGTCAGTGAGCCAATAAGCATGGAGCATGCTTCTACCAAGATCTAATAATGTTTGTGATTGGCTGTCTTACATTACACGTCGTAGAGGCAGGCAGGACAAACTTTATGTTACGCAGAGACTGGGCTCACGTCGCGTAGTGGGAGCTGAAAAATGAATTGTAGCCACAATGTGTAATGTTGCAATTTATTTTTGTTTTATAAAATTGAAATCAAAAAAGCATCATTTAGTAACCGGTATAGAAGTCACGGTATTGGTATCAGTACTGGTATCAACATTTATTTTACTATGTGAAACCATGACTGCATCTTGCACAGTTTTGACACTATTTCGATGACAATATCTATCTGTAGACATAACACCTGGCAAAGTACTCAAAACCGCCTCTGTGGTAGTTCCCGCTGCAGTAGCCCAAGACCACATTTTGCCATGATGACACACACACACACACACACACACACACACACACACAAGGTGAAAACAATACTAGTGTTGCTGTCTTGGCTGCTAAATAGTGCTTAGAGGTTACAAACACTCTTGAAAAACCTCTGATATCAATATGTGGTCAGGATCAGATTATATACCAACTAAACTACAAATACTATTGTGACTCCCAATGCATACATGACTAATTAAGGAAATATTATGCATTAGTGTACACGGGTAAAAAATAATTTACTCTGAATCAGTTTTCAGTTATCTACAGCTGCTCTGGTGATAAAATGAAGAACAGACCAGAAAGGAAGAGCCATGAGAAAACTATGTGACCCGAACTTCACATCTAGCACCAGGCTAAGGAATCTGCTCTGGTTTTGAAGTGCTGGTCTCACAATGTTGCTCCTCTAAATTGTTGACTTCCTCCAGACCCAACCGTGCAATCGTCAGCTGAGATTAGATTCCAGGTTTGAGCTCAGAGGCTTGAACTCTCATGTAACTTTAGTAGCCTGGGCCAACTCTCAAACACAGCAGCCAGCGTGACCAAAACAACCCACAGAAATAGCTCTGATCCCATTCTGAGCGCTGGCCAAGTCAGATTCCCCAAACAGCAGCTAAAGGGAACAAGAGATAGGGAACACACCATGCTCACCACCCCCAAAGTCCATCAATCATTATTCTCCATACAAATAGAGCATTCAGATGGACAAAAAGTCAGTCAATAGGCATCACATGAGGAGTCTAGAGTGTATCCGGTAAGGGAAAAAGAACCAGCCAGCCGAACAGAGAAAAGCTATAGTTGCAGAGAGTCATCTACATCTGCACTGGTTCATTAATTCAGTAGGCACTCTTATTTGTGCTCAATCAACAAAAGGCTTGTCAAATATTTTAAAGTGGAGTCTGTATTGGCTCATATTTACGAAGAAAAGATGGTACTTAAATAGTGGAGTTCACCACTGTGGCTGGCTGCACAACTTGTGTTTTGAACTTAAAGACTTTGTTGCAGCGTACATCAAAGGTCATTATTTCCTTGGAGATGTGGATACATTTTCAAAAATGTGGTGAGGCAACACATGATGAGGTATCCTAAACACACACACACACACACAAAACACACAGTAGATGCTCGCTGTGGCGGTAACAATGATGCTACTACCAACCAGCCAACAGGTTTAATTTAGTACAGCCTTTCCTAGTCTCCTATTTTGGTACACACTTTTATGAGGATTAAAATCAAGTGTAGTTGAGTTGTTTGTAATTGGGCTAAAACATGCAAAACAACTGGTTTGGCTATTTAATGTGCTCTTATTATGCCCAAGAGGTTGTGCCAGAATAGGTTTATATGGTTTAATTTTCAAAAAACATTATATTTTTGTTGTACTACACATTGCTGCATTTCCTCTTTTTTAAGAAAGGCATACATAAAACTGTCCTGCAGTTTGTGAGTGGACAGCTCATAAACTGTGTAGAATTTCAGGTTATATAAACTGGAGCCGTAAAGGTCCAGTTTATCAGTGGAAAATACACAAAAGGATGCATAGAAATGTTTTGGTAATTATCCATGGCCCTTATCCATTTGACCCTGTTGTGGTGAGATGGAACACTGAATGCAGGGTGGAGTGAGCACCCACAGCAAACTGCTCTTTGCCTCCCGCCCACCATCCTCCAACCCTCCCAACCAGTGTGAGTGGAGGAGGAGGAGCAGTGTCACTCTGTAGCCAATACACACTAAGTTAACAGCAACCACCAAACACACACACACACACACACACATACGCACACAGTCATTTCTGGAGGTATAGGCGGTTTACAACTAAAGCAATATTTAACCTCCCTACCGTTTCTATTGATTTTGCCCACTGCACCCACAATGCACACACACAAATAACCTGTAATAAGTGTTTCCTCTTTGATTCCACATAGCTGGGCTTGTTGCTCTTTTTTTGTTGCAGTGAAGTGTGGGATGGCTTCGACAAACCCACAGGAATCAATTGCAAAGTCAACAGGCAGCAGAGAGGGAGGCAGTTCCGGAGCGGGAGGGAGGGAGAAGAAGACCAGTCAGAGCACCACTCTATCACAGACCTGCTACTCTCAATAAAAATAATCTTATTACAGGATGTAAATGAGGTGCAGGTCTTTGAATGGTAGAAAGTTGATGAAAAATGCTCAGAATAAGATTTCTTCTACGTTATAACTTCTGAAGAAGCAACTCAAGCCTTCAATTATGTCCACTCATCTGCTTACCCAGAATAAAAGGCCCTAATGATACCAGCAAATCTCATCTAGACTGCAAAATAGGACTGGAACCTATCAAAAGGTGCAGTCAGAATCAGCCTGTAAATTGAATTAGCTCCTTGTGCTATGATTAGTGCCTTTGCTGTACTGATACAATGAGACTTATTCAGGACTAGTTTAATCCTAATCCTACAAGAAGAGTCTCTCAGGATGGTGAGTTGTTGCTGAGCCACATGTGGTGTCCGAGAGTGCCAGGATGAGTATAAAGGGGTTTATCAGCAGCCATTCAAACCTGTGTCCTTGTCACAGACAGATTTGATTTGGGAGATAATGCAACACCTCAAGAGGTTAAGAACTTTCCACTCGGAGAGATAAACGGTTTCTTTATATGTGCTGATTATTGTTTTGAAACGTGGAAAAACTGCAGCCTAACATATTCTTTAATTTATAGGAACAGGTCTCAACAAGTTGTGGTTTCAACTTTTAAAACTGTAGTATTTCAGGGGGAAATATTCCTGAGCTGATTTCAAGCCTTCATTCCAGCAGTGAAACGGTAGCCGTGAACACTCAAGCTTAAGTATTAGATTTCGCTCGGTGTACCCAAACGATTCAGCCTTGCTTTGTGCTTATTCAACTAGAAATGGCTGTTGCGTGCGACAGAAAGGTGTTGTCAAAAAGTTGTAATTATAGGCTTAGCTCAAGATGTGCCAATTAGTTCAAACTACCATGTTGCCACATCAGAGAGAACCAAAAAGTCGGAAGTTAGTAAAATCAGCCTGAGCTTATTAAGAGACAGGGAGCTGTGTGCTGGCTGTCATAATTATGCCATCGCTGTAGATCAGAGTTGTCAACAATCTCTAAGCGTGGCTGCTGGTGTGTAGCTGCGTCCTAATCTCCCTGAGGTCCCGACTCTTTACAATGAAGTAAGAATAATTGTTTATTTTCAAACCGGATAATATTCCAAACTAAACAAAAGTTGGACTATAAAGACTTCAAGTGACAGTAAAAAGTTTATGTCACATGCCTCGCGCAACAAAAAACAGCGCACAGACAGCTGCTGCTGAGAGCGTGCAAACAATTCAAACAATAGCATCATTTGATATTGCTGATTGACTGATAGACCTTTTGAAAGCTGATTGATATTGCATTGGAAAAACATTTTTCCGGAGCTGATGATATTGCCAAAAAGAGATTTGCCAGCCTTGATAAATGACTTGATATCCTCCAGTCTGATATGTTATTTCTCAAAAAAGAAACTGGAGTACTACGAATTGACTATGTAACCATAGTCAATGTGGAACACTTATCTGGTTCACTTGCAAAATCCTTAAAGGCAGTAGAAGCTAAGTTAGCGGACCTTGAAGACAGAAGTAGGAGAAATAACATATGTGTTCATGGCCTTTCAGAGGGAAAAGAGGACCCTAATGCCACACAATATCTAAACAATCAGCAGTCTCTGTGGTTTCCAACACTGAAAGATGCACCAGAGATTATGAAAGATAAACCAAAGATTATGAGTGTGCCCCCCTCCGAGAAACACCAACTCCAAGCCAAGAGTGCTGATTTTTGTGTGTTTCAGGTGTATTGATCAAGACCTTATCTTAAAATAAGCAAGAATCTCACCACTGAACATGGAAAGGAAGAAGGTCCACTTCACCGTGGATTACAGTATGGCAACCAGAGTTCTGCGTAAATCCTGTTATGGCGGGATTCCTTGCAGTCTTAATATAGCCGGCTAATTAAAACGATTGTCCAATCCCACTTGGACTACTGTTCAGGAGTTTGGTCAGGCGCTGCCATATCAACTAAAAAGAAATTGTAAACTGCTCAGAATAAGGCTGCACGTTGTTTACTAAGGTGCCCACTCAGATCAAGTGTTGATGTAATGCATGGCTGCCTATCCTGGTTAAGTGTGAGGAATAGATTGACTTCCTCATTACTCAACTTTATAAGAAATATTCTAGCAACTAAACAGCCGAGGATGTTGTATCAGCATCTTGGTATTAGTTCTGATAAACATGGCTTTAGCACTAGACATGCTATGGAGGGCAGATCCACATTACCTATGGTACAAAACAAACAAAGGGGAAAACACTAGTATACAGAGTAATGATTAATTAGAATGCAATGCCTAGTCATGTCATTCAAGAACATAGAAAATCTCAATTCAAAGTAATACTTTAAGAACATCTCCTAGCTGAGCAATATTCTGTATTGGCTAATACTTAAGGAATGCTGTTAGTATCATTGAGGGTGTTATGTGTGTATTTGCTTGGTCATATTATCAGTAATTAATATCATAATCTCATCTCTACATTCTGGGAATAATTTAAAGTAGGTCCTGTGTTGTCTTGTGTTGTAATGTGCTGTGATTAATGTTGTTATGTCTTGTTATTATTTTGGATGTTTTTCTTTCAGTAATGTATTGAATGTTGTTTTTGGTGGGGTTTTTATAGTGATGTTTGGTAATGTAGAGGTGCATAAGCTTTAGGTGGACTTTAGGTGGAGGAAGAATAGCTGTGCCTATGGCCCCAGCTAATGGAGATCCCAATAAATCAAATCAAATTAAATCCAACTAAATCAAAAGAATGCAGAGAGAGCACTCCAAGTCATTTGTGTTAATTTTTCTAAAACTTTGCAGGTCATGAATCAGTTTTTTTGTATCTTCACACACAATAACAGCACTTTTAACCAGCAAGCATTCAAGGAAAGAGTTCTAAAAAGAACTTTAAAGAAACACCAATTTACCAAGTCCACAGCCCTATGTGTGAGCTGCAGTCACAGGTAAATGGATATTCTTTCCTCTGAGGAATAGCTGTTAAATTCCTCCTGGCTAATGCCTGTCGGAGTTTAACTAATGAGGGATGCTGATATATTGTGATTTAATTAGACAGCCACAGCCACAGCTCCTGCCTGCTGGAATAAACGGAGCTAGGATGGTGAGATTTTGGATTTTTAATCAGAATCAGCTTTATTTGCCAGGTATGTCACACTGTGCTTACACATACAAAACAACCAAAACAAAAACACACTAATATATACACAATATATACATACTCTAAACAGAAACAATATAGAGGCATGAGTGCAATGAAGAGATCAATAAAATTACTTAAATGTGGAGCATAGTGCAAAGGATACTGGGGTAAATAGTATTATGTTACTATATTACAATATGAACAGTATGAACAGTATTAACAAATGAACAGTTATGTATTAGGAAATGAGAATGATGAATAAATAAAAAATAATAAGTGGGATGTGAGAATGGGAATGATGAATAATACTAAATAAGTGGAATAATAAGTGGGACCAGTAAACAGGTGCTGTAGAGACAGTGTTACTGGGTTATTGACCAGAATTGAACCTGACACTGTGGGTCAGAAGTCAGCAACTCAGCAAAACTGAATTTGTGGTGCTATAAGATTCTTAAACTTCACGCTTAGATACTTTATATGTTTCTGAGTAGAGCTATAGTAAGCCAGGGAATGCTTCCAGCTAAATAGGTCTGTTGATCCTTTGATTGGAAACATTTTTAACAGCTGTAATTTGAGCTTAAGGTGTGCACAACCGCAAAAATCTGCCAAGAGTGACTGGCTGAGAGAAAAAACGACCCCAAAGCTCAAAGAAATGTGCGGGGAAAAAATGTAATTAAGAAGTTAACAAAAAGCAGGAAGGGAAGGAAAGTAAAAATGAGAGGTGTGAATGAGTTGTTGTTTTTTTGCCTTACCTGTGGCTCTACTGGTGGAAGGCCCCCCCTCCTCCTGAGGTTTGCACGCGAGCATATGTCTCTGCAGATTTAGTGCCTCTGTGGAATGTACAGCATTCCCCTGATTCCCATCTCCTAAACTGCCACAGAGGCTTTCCCCGAGCGCCCCCGGCCCAACGCCCCCCAGGTCCCTGCCACCGTGACTCGCATCCCCTCCCCTGCTGGGCCTCCTGTGGGACTCTGCTCGAGGGGGAACCAGCAGCCGAACGGAGGGTCGGTGAGACATCTCCAGTTCGTTGTCTTCAGGGATCGGGTTGTACCAGATCTCTCCTTCATCATCTGCATCATTCTCCTCAGCTGGGTCCACGCTACGAGGGTGAGGAGACACCTTGGCCTGACTGGCGTTAAGCTAAATCAAGACAGAAGCCACAATGTCCTGTTAAAATCTGATTTAAAGATGAAAGATGATGACATTTTGGGTAAGGCTGGGTACTGAAATTGATACTTTTAGGCACTGACCGAATTGCTTCTAAAGTATTGAGTATTGAAAAATGCCTTGTCATTCGATATCCAATTTCAATACCTTAGGAGTGAATCTCATCAGCGTCAGTGAGCCAATAAGCATGCAGCATGCTTCTACTAAGATCAAAAAGGCTGGAGATTGGCTGTCTAACATTACATGTTGTAGAACCACGTTACGCAGAGAAGGAGAGGGGACACATAGTGGAAGCTGAAAAATAATTAAATACATTTGTGACATAATGTTCTAATTTCTTTTTGTTTAATAAAATTGGTATTGAAAAAAGTATCTTATTTTAAGGAAATTATTTGTTTTTTTAAATTAAATTAAATGAGAAGATTGTTACCACGCTGATGTCTGGTTAGAGGTACAAGTATAACTTGAAACATAGAAGCAGCTTGCCTGGCTCTGTCCAGAGGTAACAAAATCCACCAACCAGCACCACTAAAGCTCACTAATTAACACATTAAACTTGTTGATTATTCCATTTATGAAGGACAATTTGTGCTGTAACAAGGGGGAATCATCTGACACCTGAAGCCTTGTAACACCAAGAAAGCGAATAAGCATATATCCAAAATCTCATTCTTGCTTACAGAGAGACCGTGAGGCTAACCTGAGGCAGGTGCAGGCGGGCCGGCCGTGACAGAGCTCCCCCAGAGGGTCTCAGGTGGTCTGGAGAGGGACTGGGAGGAGGTGGGGACTGGTAGGAGCCCTCCTCATCAGCTGCCAGCATTCCCTGCAGCTCGTCCTTGGTGCCGTGATTATTCTTCCCAATGGAGCTTTGCTGCAGCCAGTTGCGCTTCTTAGAGACAGTGATGGTGGTGAGCGGAGGCTGCCATGACAAAGACTCACTGGCCCTCCCCACCTCCCGGCCAATAGCACAGGGGGTTTGGACATTCTCAATGAAAGCTGAGGGGTGTGATGAAAAGAAAAGAGAGTGTTAGAGTTACAACTTCTTGGCATAAAAAAACAACCAATTATCACGATTGAACTGTAGTGAACGATTAAATCTGATGTTTAATCTCAGACTAGTCCTGTCCTGTCAGGTTGAATAAAACATCTGTATCAAGAAACCACAGGTGTGGAAATGATGAATGTCATTAGGTTTTATAGTTTCCTCCCTCATCTCTTCTCTTTTCTCTGCCTTTGTCTTTTGTCTCTGCCTTTTTTAGTCAGTCAGAAAAAAAAAGCCACGTCTTTGTTTTTTCTCAATTGATTGGGATGTTTTATAACTTTTGGATGGAGTAATGTAATTTCATTTCTTTTGACCAAAGTGGAACTTTCAATCACATCACCACAGTCCCCGCGGAGCATCTCCACCACCACTTTTCTTCTCAGTGATTTCCCATTTCGGGAGTGTCAGCTGTAGGGATATGTAGGTTTTGTATTCAACAGAGATCACAGGGAGATGGAGGGATTGAGTACATTTCTTCCATCACAGCAACTGAAAAAAGAGCGTGAAACCGCCAGCATTACAGCTGTGAAAATAGAGCAGAGAGTAGTGGTGTGTGCGTGTGTAAGCGCGGGAGGGGGGGGCGATGAGTACAGCCAGTGGCAATATGTGCAGTGAAAAGGTACAAATAATAGAGATGGGGACGCGGTCCCTTAATGTCCCAAAGAGAGCATTAAAAGACCTTCACAGCTTTGTGTGTGCTGATGTTTTTAAGGATGTTTTTCCAATCAGATGTATCAGAATTTGTCCTAATCAAAAAGCACCTTTGGAAATCATTTATTTTCCCAAGGGGTGGTGAGTAGATGCAGCCAGGGAAAAACAACCTCCAAGCGTGTGTGTGTGTTTGTGTGTGTGTGTGGGCAGAGCGAGGTGCTGAGGGCAGGGTCTTGCTCTAACATGTACAGCAGGCACGTGTAAAAGACTGTTTTGATCTCCTGCGGCTCCCACACCAGCCCCTCCACATGCTATAATGACAACTTCAGCTTTTGTCAAGAAAACACATTTTCATGTGTAATCCCCCATATTAAAGATTTGGGAATATTTTCACTTTACGCAACCAAAATCTGGTTTATTAAAAATGTGAATGAGTCCGAATAAACACAACAGGTGTTGTTTTTTTTATTATGAATCCATGGCAGTCCAAGAGAAGTGAACTGAAGTACATTAAAAATCACATGGTTTCAAATTACATAACTTCTACTCCCTTTGATTGAGACTAAGGTTTCTTTTTTTGCTTGGTTGCTTTTACTGACAAAGCCCTGAAAGCGACACACGGAGAGAGAAGAGGACTGCCCTGGGATTTACTTTTCCCTGGAAGTCAACCAGCCTCTCTCTGCTTCCCTGTGATCAACAAGACAACTTTATAAAGCAACTCGCAATAATCATCTCCAATGCCTCAAAATCCCATAAACACCAACTTTAGAGTTCCTCTCACCACAAGAAAAACAAGTATTAAACTTAATTTCTCTACTTGCTGTTGCTGCTTGACTTTTTCCCCACTTGAGAAATATGACAAGTATGATATACAGTGGGATGAAATTGCTTTATGGATGCCATTCCTCTGCATTCCAGCTGATTATACAATACACTGCCGTGTACATACAACTGCTTTCAGTGGCAAGAATAGAGGCCACATTCCTAATCTCCACAGTGAAAAAACAAACAGTTTGAACGACAAAAACACAACACATCACAGGCCCTCTGTCATCCGTTTTATTTGAATTCAAAAAAGACATCTTTAAGTATATCTTCCCGTCTGTTCTTTTTAATTTAAGGAAGGTTTTCAACCAGAAAAATGAGCAAGCAGTGTGTTTGCATTAGCCTTCATTATGTTGTGTTTGAGTGCCCTGGAGCACAGTACCTTTAAATAATGTATACTTTATTATAACATGTGCCAGCTGCTGACTGAAGGTGAAACATGCAGTATGTTTCTGCTGCTATACTGAGCCCCATACATTAATATATAGGCCCGCTGGCAACCTATAATAATCTGCTATGGTGGTTTGTTTTCAGCTGTTCTGGCTTAAAGTTCCTTGGAACCCTTAAACTGTCTACAAGCAGTGATTTAACTTAGATATTACTCTACATGTGGGAATCCTATAGAAAAGCACATTACAATTACCCTGGAAGTCCAGAGTTCTTGCGAGAGCACAATTTGAATGTGCTCAGTGAGTTACTCTGGCATCGAGTAATGCTGCTCATTAAATATACCCTTGTAGCCGAGCTGCACCAATCACATCGGTGTATCTGATGTAGAGGCGAGCTAAACAGTTGACGACAGTTAAATCTACCAGTTAGCTCCGCTGGTAGCTAAGCGTATGGGGCTCTGGATACGTCACCCTGTGTGTTGTTGTGATTGGTCGTAATGTTATCCAATTGCGTGCAGTGAGAGTTTTAAATGCACCCTTGGTGCCGCCCCTCGAGATGGGTGAATCACGTGACTTATATATATATATTTGTACATTAGCCTTTAAGTTTACAAAATTATGAAAGGTTTGGGTGGCCAGATAGCTCAGCGGATAGAGTGGCCATCCATATACATAGGTTTACTCCACGATGCAGTGGGACCGGGTTCGACTCCAACCTGCTTCCCTTTGCTGCATTTCATTCCCCTCTCTCTCTTTCTTTTATGTCTTCAGCTGTCCTGTCAAAAATAAAGGCTGAAAATGCCCAAAAAATGTCTTTATAAAAATAATATTTATAAAAGGCTTTTAAGATACATCCAAATCTACAGGCTTAGCCTATAATCGATAGTTCCTTCTCCCCAGATGAAGTACATCAAATGAGGATTAACTGAAATTAAAAATGACAGATTTAAAGTCACTTAGAGGCACAGACATAAAAGAGGCTAAACATAAACATTTAAGAGGTACAAGCTAAGTTTGTTTTACAACCTTATCAAAAAGTAACTATCACACACATGTGGAAGGGGAAGGATTAAATTAATCATCGAAAAAAGTAGAGAAGAACCTTCTGGGGTTCAGGGGGAAAGATTTCAAAGACTGAGATGGATCCAAAAACTGCAGACTCTGCCGCTAACGCTCAACCTGGTAACGCGAAACTAAAGAGAGGTGAGATGGTTATGCGTGGAGTTGTTGTCAGCATGCCATCTTCTTTAAGGGGTCTTTCATAACTGGAAGAGGAAGCATGTTCTGACACGAGCAGCATTCCAGACCACAGCTCCAGATGTACAGCCTCGCCAATGTCTCCTTCTACTTCCACAGGAGTAACACCTTCCTCAAAGCAACGGCAGGACACTGGTTCAACTTAATGAATGAGATTTTAGTCATTTTCAATGGTGTCATATATCAAACTATCACAACACTTTCCAGCTCCCCTCACTCCTCACATTAGCATGCCATTGTCATGTAATTTCCCCTCTTTAACTGCTTTTGATATGAAAAGCTGCTTGTGATTCTAGCAGTTTTTGTATTGCAGAACATTCAGCCTGATGAAAAACAGATAACAGAATCTCTCATTCTGCTTTTTCTTCAAAATAATCTGCTGTTTTCACAAGACAAGCTGTGTCTAAAGGTGTGAAGTGAAATGCTCAATTAAAAAGACATCTAAGCGATAGAACAGTTTGTTTTACACCTTTAACAAACATCAATAACTTGTGGATTAGGAACAATGAAAATGTTTGTAGAGCTACGACAATTAGTTGACTCATCTTTTAGCCGATCATCAGAAAAATAGACACCACCTATTTTGATAACCAATTAATGGTTTAAGTAATTTATCAAGCAAAAATGTCTCCGTGTTGATGATTTGCTGCTTTTCTTTGTCTCATGTGATGGCAAACTGAAAATGTGAAGATTTTGCACACAAGCAATTTAAAGACCTCATCTCAGACTAAAAAATATATAATCTGCATTTTTCACAATATTGTGACACTTCCATCTATCCATCTATCTATCAAAGACCTAATCTATTAATCTAGAAAGTAACCTGCACATTCATTGATAGTAAATGTTGTTAATTGCAGCCCTAGGTGGATATTTTTTAGGATTGTTCTAAAGTGAAACCAGCTGAATTATTTGTTACGAAAGAACGTTTTGGGGATTTTTTTTTTAGGACTATAAGTTTAAATATGAATTTATGCCAACTAGTATGTTACCACACATGACAAGATAGTATTCCAGGAGTAGAAGAAAAAACAAAACGCTACTTTTCCCTTTGGTTTTTATTTGTGGTGAGAGACCGATGGCCATCACAAGTACCTTCTGACCTCCTATATAAACAATACAAAGCAAAAGAGAAGGTAGATTTCCATAACAGAGCTAACACAGCCTGGCTCTCTGTGTGGCAATGGCATGGAGATGATGTGTTCAGGGTATTCACACCCCTGACCTGAAGGTAACAGATGGCCAGAGCTCATAATACAAGCATGCACGTCTGTGTGAGAACATAAAAAAAAATGAGATGGATGGGGAGGAGCAATATGGGTTTGTCTGAGGTGCTGAAAGGAATGCAAAGATATAAAGGAAAACAAGCTTATTTCCTGGCTGTGCTGGTATGAACCTGAGCCTGACAGTAAACCCAATTATATTCATGTCTTAATCTTCTCTCCGCTAAGACAAAACACTTGATCCACTTTCCCATAGGCTTTTCTTTTATTTCCTGAATTCCTTTTCCTTCATAGAGGCTCCTCTTTTGATAAGTGCAAAACACACACACCAGCTAGTTTTCTCCTCCATACAGACTTCCGGGCTCCCCCCTACAGAGGGAATCTTTAGCTGTGTGCCACACATTCCTGTTGACACGCATTCATATGGTAATGAGGATTCTCAGTGTAGATTTTTCTTTTTACACCAAGGCATGGCTGAGATCGTCCAGGGTTGCATCACATGTCAACACTTGCATCCCGTTGAGGCGTCCTGGCAGCACCGCATGCTAACGCTAATGCCACTTCCTCCTCATTAAGTTGGCTTTAAACCCAAATTCTTGTCAATGTTGCAGCTCTTTCAGTGACTCTTCTGTCTTGTCTCATTGTTTCTGTTTGAAAAACTGATCAAAATGCTTCAGGGGAGAGACTGTTTTATCTTAAACAGGCACAGACTCACAGTGTGACCCAGTTAGATGCAGCACACTGCTAAACGTAAGACAAGTCATTGAAAGGCCCTTTAACAAATGATTGTATAGTAGCTCCAGATAGAATACTACCACCTAGTAAATACAATCCAGTTAGGGTTATTGGTTATCAATCATTTAAAGTTGCTAGTGTTTGCCTCACACTCTTTGCAGACACCATCATGAACCTTATTCATCTCATAAACCATCCTGTATGAACCTAATGACCCAAGTTTCTCCTCCATCACCTAATCTGTCTTTAGAGCTTCCATCCTCCATAATTCTGTCCAAATACAAACGCACCAGACAAGACAAGTTTAATAACAACTCTTCAGCCTAAGTAAAAAGGCTGGCGCAATGCAGCAAACCAAACTCTCGTCTGGCATGAATTGACAATATTCAAGAAGGATTTACTACACCTGCATTCTTGTCTCACTTTGTAACTTTGAATCTACTGAGCGAGCAGAAATGAATGTTGAGCAATACTGCACAGCGTGCCTAATCTTTGTTTAATATTTGATGTTTTATCATTAAAAGATGATGTCAACAGTTTGAGAAATGGGCTGTTTGCTTGCCGAGATTCAGATGAGAAGATCACAGGCTACCACTCTCATATGGACAGTATTTCTAGACAAGCAAACACGGTATAATTTCCCTCTTAGTTTAAAAAAGAAAGAAATGAAAGACAAGAATATATGCCTCCCAGGAGTGGATCTTGTACTCCTCTGTTTGTGGCATCTATGGCTCAGTGTCAACATCAGCTTTTGACTGACACACAGCCATGCCTGGCCAAAACATATTGCCTGGATACTGCCTGCCTTCCGGCAAGACAATCCTTTGCCACAGCCCTACATAACAAAACTATAAATCCTCCAACTGCAACTAGAAACATGCATGCAACGGAGATATGCGTATGCATGCTCATGTGCACAATATCCCTCACCCACACACATAAATAAAAATAAGGAGTGAACCACTCAGCTGTGGGTGACTATCAACATGATCTTTTACACAGTAATCAAAAGACAAGTCAGAACAGAAATAAATTATCTGCAGTGTAATTAAGCCGAATGACTTCATAGTAAAATCTAATTTCCAAGAAACACTCAGGGGGAGGAACTGGACTATTTTTAGAAAGTCAGAATAATATAAATTTTTTAATCGGTTTAAAATAGATAATAAACTCAGTGAAGAGTTCTATGCGATACAAGCATTTCACTGGAGCTTTTAAGAGCTCTAGCATTTCTTTATTTTTTTTTTAAATGGCTCTTTGTGAGGCGCTGAGGCCCACAAGGGCAAGATAAGTCCAGGGCTGACCTTAATAAATGCTTAATTGCCCTTAATTTTGTTCATTCATGGTGAGGAATTAAGTGACACAATGCAAACAAGTTAAACAACAGGAATGGCATCCTCAATATTCAATCCAGAGTCTCTTTAAAATGCAAGTTACCAGGGAGCTGTCCAAAGCAAACGACTGGGGAGGAGGGCAACATGACAGCTCAACCCCCCCCACCCCCTTCACACACGCACACACAACTACCAAAGGGAATAACTGCAGTGGCTTCTCTCCTGCTTTGGATTCCTCTGGCCACAGCTGTGGAAAAGTTCAGTGGGGACAGAGAAGGAAAAACTTAGCAAAATGGGGGAAAAAAACAAGAATCAAGGGGGAAAAGAGAACTTGGAAGCTACTATCAAGAAGAACCCCATCTTTATTTGAACTGAAAAAAAGAAGAGGAACAATTTTGAGTTGTAAAAGATGGAGCTATGTTGAGCCAACAGAGGCTGGAAGTCAAACACAGTCCTTCCGCTCAGCAGGCTCAGAGATCACACTCTATTTCTAGCAGCACAGCACACTGACAGTCAACAACCGGCTGCACACATGGCAGGTCATCTATTTACTCTGGAAAACACTGTCAGAACAACACATGCGCACACTGGCACTACACACACACACACAGACAAACAAACAAACACACACAAACAAGCAAACTAGGAGCGGTAGAATAAAGAGATGGTATTATGTTTTTGATTCATATAAAGCGATTCCATTTCCACATTGTGTGCAGCAAATGTCAATACAAAGTTTTCCACATAGGCCGTTTCCAAGTCCTATGACTGAACTGGCAAACTACCTTGTTTGCAGTCAGTTCAGGTCAGCATGGACCAAAGGTGCAATTCATGTAGTAAAACAATGCACTACACAGTGAAATGGTAACTAAATGTATAATGCATATATTTATATGTGTAAATGCAATTAAAGTTTGTATAATAAGTGTGTAACTTGAGTTTGTGGTGAGTTTATTTAGTCAAGAGTGTCTCCATCTGCTGAAGAAAGATTAGGTCATATGATTGAAAGCTCCAGAGCGGCTACTAGATGGAACAACATGCATCCCACCTAGATCCTTACAATATCACATTTAAATTACATTTTGAACACCTAAACTAAATCATTTGGTACTTTCTGTGATAACTTGTTAATGATTTCATGATACAGATGTTTTCCTGTATTGGCATCACATCATAAACACAACATCATTTGGCATTTTGTATATAATCACAAGACATTCACACACACACACAAATCAACCCACCACCAACACCACGAAAACACCACTGTAGCTAGCAGAGGAGAGAGGGAGTTAGTTATTACTGAACTACACTGTGAGTGTTCCGACCTACATACCTGATGTGCTATTAATTTAGTGTTAAAATGCACCTAAATTAGTGTGAAGGACAGAACCCGCCACCAGATAGAGAATCCTACAAGGAAAGCAAAGAGATCTGAGGTGCCTCGTCCCTTTGCTTTGCATCCAGAAGAAGAGGAGTGTAGGGGTGAACCGCCACCAGACTGAGTTTACTACGAGTGGAGGAGGATGACAATAATCAGATGGGAGGAGGGAGGGTGAGAGGTCTCTGATTTAGAGGATCCACGGGAGTTGAGGCCACTCCGTGTAGCCTTCCTACCTGGCTGCTGCTGCAGTTGCTGCCGTGGTGACTTGGCCGTGACAGATTTAACCCCTCGGCTGGACGTCTGGACCCCTGGTTTACACACACCGTTGTTACCCTGAGGACAGGACCGGTCCTGGCTTTTGCGTGTGCCACGCGGCAAAGACGAGCCCTCAATGCGCTGCTTCATCTCGGAGGACAGCAAACGCCCCTTGTGCATCCACTCTTGCATCTTGTTGACAGTGACACCGTGCCCCTTGTTGACAGAGTTGGCCCTCTGTGCTCGGACATGAGTCAGCTCCTGCTTGTTGTTGCGACCCTGATTTGTTGATGCATCAGCGTTGCTGTCTGAAGAACCCGTGAGGCTGTTGACTGAGCCGCTGCTGTCATTGAGCCGCCCGCCACGGTCTTCATCACCGCCGGCATCTTGTAGCAGCTCATCACTGCTTACAGCACTGTAAAGCACCTGAGGTTCTGACAGCTCACCCACTCCTGTGGCTTTAACCCCTCTATCTGTTGGCCCTTTATCACCACTGACGTCTGGACTCTGCGTTCCAGGGGCCTGGATACAGAGGGAGTGTCCATCTGGATACCTGATAGCTCCGTCACTAGCAGAACGCTGTAATGTGGGTCTTATCTTGGTCAAGGACAGGTTTACCATACTCTTACTATTTAGCCTGCCCTTGAAGCCTGACTCAGGGTTCCCACTGAGGCAAAGCAGGAGTGAGTCAGTGTCAGACACCTGCTGAGGGCTGTGGTCCCCTCCTGAAGACCAGGAGTCACTGTCCATGTTCTTGGCAGACAACCTCGAACACAAGCTGTCCCTGGAGTGGCTACTACAGGAGGAGGGGGCCTGCAGCTCAGTTAAACCACCACTGAACTGTTGGACATCCAGATTGATATCATTCATAGCATTGATAAGAAGATAATAAGCTTCTTTGAGCTGGTTCCTAAGCCTGTCTGTTTCCTGGGCACTGTTCCCATCATCAATCTGTCTTTTATCTTGACCAGGCCGTGGCAGCTCTGCAACCTCTGCTCTATCAATATCACTTTTTGCTCTGATAGTTTCATAAAAAGGCAGAATTTGATTATCATAATAATCCTCATCTTCACTATCTAAAGTGTATCTAAGTGACTCCTCTGTAGCGCACAGGGATGCCATGTTAACGTCGCATATTTCTAACTCTGTGGGGAAAAACGTCGGGCTCTGCAGACCGCCTGCTGTCCCTCTAATGTCCCCTGCATACTCAGGCCCATAACTCTCTACATTTTTGATTACAATGTTTTCTTCCGTGTTTATTGACAAACAGCTTAGGGCCGCGCAAACTGGCGAATTTGTCTCCAAAGTTTGGTTGTCAAAACCCCAGGTGGCAATGTGTTCATTAACAGTCGCTACTGTCCCTGCCATGTGCCGGGAGTGTCCTCCGTCTCTGGGCTCCGTCCCATTACAATCAGCAGTAGTAACCCGGCCCTCTGCTGGTTTACCGACTCCGGTATGCGACTCTGCCCGTGCTCGGTACACATCGTGATTTGAATTGTCCCCGAACCCGATTGAGTCCCCGACGCTGCACTGCCGCGGCACCGAGACGAAGTGTTTTCTCTGGACATGCGGTCCACCAAGCGGAACCCCTGCAGATAACGGGATTTGGACAGAGGATTTGGGCCCCTGGTGAATCCTATCTCCCTCCCTAAACGCATGTCCCCCAAACTGCACTTCTCTTTGAAGTGAGACCTCCAGGAGCTCCTTGTTAACCGGAACCCTGCCCCCGCTGCTCCGCTCCAGGGGACGCTCTGCTGAGCGACTCTCCCGGACTACGACCCCCCCAGTTTGCACCATGGCCCCGTCAACACAATTCTCGTACGTACTCATTCTCTCTGTCGTGCAATCCAGACCTGTGAGCATGACTACCGGACAAGCCTCGTCCGAGTCTCGCTGCGTTTGCAAAACTTTTTCTTTACCTTCTCGGCCCCCATTCGCCGCAGACGCAGAGCCGTATCCACCGCAGACCGTCGCTGCTTTCTTGGATTTCTTCCCCCGGAGTTTCGCTAATAAAGTCCTCCGCAGAGGATCAGCCATTCCCAGTTAATTCCTCCCGGTTTCTTTCAGCACGCTGGCTCCAGAAGGAAAGGGCCGAGTGGGTTCTCCTCGCTCGCCGCGGTCAAAGCTCGGCGGGCGGACGGGCTCCTCTCCATTCTCCGCTGTCACCTCCGCTCTGTCGCCTCACTCCTGCCTGGCTCACTGTGGGTAACTGCACCACCTCTCTCTCCTCTCTCTCTCTCTCTCTCTGTCTCTCTCTCTCTCTCTCTCTCTCTCTGTCTCTCTCTCTCTCTCTCTCTCTCTCTCTCTCTCTCTCTCTCTCTCTCTCTCTCTCTCTGCTACACACATTTTGCCCTCCCTCGTTTTCTCTCTGTTCATTTCTCTCTAGCGCCTCACCTCACCTTCTCCTTATGTTTGCAGCTCAGATATTTGGCATATTTTTCCGGGCTCAAAGTTCAGGGACCTTGCACATTAAATTATTCAGAGACAATTGCAGGAAAGCGTCTTTAAAACTACCGAATGTCTAACTCAAGATTTTCTATGTTTTTTTACACTAGTAAAGTAGCAAATCCTCATAAATAAATAAATAAAGAATTTGATTAGAAATGACTCATAATAGCAATAACTATATTGAAGATTTTTATTTGGTTCCCAGGTCGTAGAAAATGCCTTTAATTTGTTCTTCTCATCATTAAAGGTCAATGAATGCCACATTTTATTAAGTCATCACATCTGCATACAAATTGATTTATTTGGATTGACTTAATTATTGATCAAATCCTTAATAAAGGCTCATGAGTTTCTTACTTTCTCATTCGCCCATGAGTCTGCAGTCAGGCTATATCAACAGTCATTAATAACATGTAATGGCTTTAACGTTTTCCTGAGCCATTACTGCCAGTTTTAAAACATTAACAATTTGATTAAAGTGTTTACAATATTCCTTCAGGTCTGCAGCTCTAAAAGTTGTTGAGAAATACATTTTGGTCCATATGCTCTGCAGCTCAGCGATCAAATGATCTGAAAAACAGCCTCTTAGGTCATTTATTCACAGCAGTGTTTATTAATGTGCACTGTCACTATTCAATATACTATATGCTACTAAATCTTCCTGATTAATTAACAAACTACAAAGCTAATTCAAATGTCCTGTTGGAGGAGGATCAGCACTGGCCACAACCTGGCAAGCCAACAGCTCATCTTATTAATCTTATTTATGGATACGCCCTTGTAAACGTGTTATTAACTTTAATTTTAACAACTTGTAAATCCATAATAAACTTGTGTGTTATGTTATAGTGATAAAAAGCAAACATAAAGTGAAAAAGGGTCCTTTTTATTTATTAGATTGCATCTCATTTGTAAATGCAGGACAATAAATACAGCAGTATGACAGGCTGGTAGCAGTAAATATACCATCTAGAGCTGAAAATACTTAATTAATCGATTCAATAGAAGTTAATCAGCAGTTATTTTGATAATCAATCAATCATTTCTGCCTTTTCATTTGAAGAAGTCACCTTGAATTCTGGGAAATTGTACCGAGACCTTCTAACCATAAGTTATAAAAAATAATCAGCATATTAATCAACAATAAAAAAATATACTAATCTAGTAGCAGCCATAAGTACATCAATAGTGCAAGAAGTATTGAGAAGAGTATTGAGAAGTAAAATAAAAATATTACAATGTAAAAATACTCCATTATAGGTAAAAGTCTGGTGATAAAGGTTGTTCTTAAGTAAAAGTACAAATATCAGCAAAATGTAGTAAACATTAAAAGTACTCATTACACAAAATGGCCTCTTTCTCAGTGATATATTGAATTTCATGTATATTATTGATATGCTATTAGTGATGCAATCATGTGTGAGCAGCATTTTCTTGTAGTCAAGATAGAGTGTTTAAAACTAGGCTTCTTTATATATTTTGGGGTAAGATTATCTATTACAATGCGTTATATATTGAAGCTGATTGTATATTTTTCGTTGAAGCTTTTAACCTGAAAACTAACTTTAGTTGTCAAATAAATGTAGTGGGGTCAGACATATAATATTTCCTGCTGAAATGTAGTGGATTCATTTATATTTTTTCATTATATTCCTTCATTCTACAGTGTAAAAAGTTCAAAAGCGTATAAACAATAATGATGGCTCCAAATATCATCTGAATGTTTCCTTTATAACAATACAGGTATGTATGCTCATACCCAGGATGAGACTGTGAGATTAGGTCTGGGTGAGGGTACGTGAAAAGCAGCTGCAGCCTCTCTATTGAAATGCAACACTTATTTATCCCCGAAATGGGAAATGAAATGTGAATTAAATTCAGCTGGAAAAGAGTGAGCCAGGACTTCAAACTACCACCTTCACTGGTAGCTGTGAAGGCATTCCAACAAACAGCAGGGAAAACAAGTCCTGTCTCAGGGGGAAAATGTGGCTCGGCCCTCTGCACAGAAAGACAGAACAATAAGGAGGACGGTGATAAACTAGCAGCTCTCAGTCACTTCTTACCCTTTACAAATGAGCAGGATTGTGTATTTCATGAGGAATTAGTCTTTTCATAATTTCATCTTCATTATTACACACACATCAAGGCTATTTTTCATCCTCCAAAGGCAATGCCAACCTAAAAGCACAGTCTGCCACATGATGGATCGCTGCCGATTATTAGACTGACACTTTTATCTAAAGTGTATCTTGAGTAATCCTCTCCTCTTTGACCTTGCATCTAACCCCTGTCCCTGCTTGCAGCCCAACCCAAGACTTTAAGAGCGTCCGAGACAGCAGAGAAAGGAATGAAACATACTTCACTTGAACCTTAAGCCGTTTGTTTGCAGTTGCCTCTACTTGGAATGTGCAAGAGGATGAGCTGCTGAAAAGCCGCAGTGGGTGTAAAGAGCGCACATGAGCTCTCTGCCTCTCTTTAAGGCACACATACTTGCACTCAAATACCTACTCACACATTCCCCCTCTCTCTGACTGAATCTGACTCCATTATAATGTTCCTGGCATATCTGTGCCTCTCTTTTATATGGTACAATGTCTACCATGACTGAAGGCATTTATTGTCAGAGGCATTCATCGACAGGGCCTCACATTTACCCTCCTTCTCCCCCCACCACCACAACTACCCTCAGTAAAACATGATAAGCATCTGTTATTGCTCTGCAGGAGCCATGAAGGCCCTGACGCCTCGGCCTGCCTCCCCATCTGACTGACTAGACCGTGTCTGGGCAGTTATTTACAGGTCAAAACCTGCAGGCTGCAGGGAGAGCGAGGAGGGAGATGAGATGAAGCATGAGCCATATCTTTTTGACAAATAATGTCTATTAGTGCAAATTTCATGTTGGAAATGTTTTACATTCCTGAAAATGCAATCTTGACTTCTCTTAGTACCTGAGGTTGTACATCCAGTGATGGTTTGTTGTATGCGTGGCAAAAGAAAACGGGGCTGTAAGAGGTGGTGGTCTATAAATAAGCATATTTAGTACTGTTAGTGCTAACTGCTTGTGCCTATCTTCGAGTAATGGTTTGGTCTGTAAAATGTCAGAAAATAGAGAAAAATGTCCATCACAATTTCCAAAATCCACATTTAAATATTTTAATTACCTCTTTTGTTTGACCAGCAGTTCAGAGCCCAACATCTTCAATTTAATAAAAGCAAATATTTACACTTGAGAAGCCATAACCATTGTATTTTCTGAATTTATGCTTAAAAATGTACTTGCAACTGATAATAAATTATAAAAAATAGTTGATTATTTTGCTCTCGATTGACAAATTGACTGATTGTTTCAGCTGTAGTTAAAAACACATCAATAAGCCAAAAACATACTGAAGTTTATTTTAAGTCAATGTCACATACACCATCCTGCTGTTATGTACAAACACCCAAAATGTCCTCCTGTTTTAATACCGCCTAGCTATTTTAGATAAATTATTTATCCTTCTTAAAACATTAAACTATATATTTGTGAGTTGATAAAAACGTGTGTCTTTGGTAGGATCCGCCAGGCTTGGTGCTGTGTGCTTTTGTTCCACTACAGTAGTATATGTGTACATTGATTAAGAGCCTTGTATTGGAGTATTTGTTACATTGTGGAATTACTACTTTTACTTGGGAAAAGAATGTAAATACTGGATTCACCGCTGGTTACTGTCATTAGGTTATCCTTTATCTTAATTTGATAAGGCTTTACTCAGAATACTTCTTGAATACACATCTTGCGTTAGTGTCAGCTGACTACTGAGCAAAATTCATTTGAATGACATATACAAAAAATATAATAAATGTAATATGTTAACAGACACAAAATAAGCACTTGTCAAGAGACTCTGCATGCTGACTCTACTGCGCAGGAGTTACATGTTTTTTTTTCCTCCACTAGTCACTTGCCCCCTTTGTGAAGGCAGTGCCAGAACATCTGCTTAGTTGGCCCCTTTTCAGTTGGCCAGTCCCACGGATGTATGAGGTGTGTGTGAGTGTGTGTGTGTGTTTGTGTGTGACAGAGAGAGACAGAGAGAGAGAGAGAGAAAGAAAGAAAGAAAAGCAGAGAGAATCTGTGGGTGCACGCTTGTGGGTGCACATGAGTGTGTGTTGGGATACGGGGCTTTGCAGCTGTTGGGGCTCTCCTCCTGATGGCTGCCCATTGTTCCCTCTCTCTGTTCTGTCTGTCTCTCTCTGTCCCGGCCAGTTTATGGGCCTTCCCCCTTGTCTCACAGCACACCGCAACTAAATTTATGTCCTTGAACACAAGCCTTTCTCAGGGTATAAATCAGGCTGGATGATCCTTGTAAGAGTAGCGTTGCCAAGGGCCTACAGCTTTATGTTCCAGAGTCACATTATTGTCATAGCTATTCACTCATATTTTACTATTAAAGAAAAAACATCAAGAAGGAACTCTTATTGTGCCTCACTACATTTATATCCACACCAGTGTCTTGTTAAAGTTGTGGATTATTAAGTTAGGTTTTGAACTTTTGGAGTAAACATTTTAATAGCTACATTTTGTACAGAATCAAAATCTTTAAATTTGACTGCTATGAAAAGGAGTTACTTAAAATGATAAAACATTTAAGTTACTATATGCATCTCTAAGTCCATGTGCAACCTTAAGATTTACAAATTTAAAATAATACTTGGTTTTGTTCTCTTGCTGCCATGTTTGTTAAAGCTCTTTGATGTATTCAGTTTACACAACAGCTCCTCAAAGTGTACCACTGGTGCAGGCAGACCCACAAATATGACAAATAATCTATAATTTACCCAAAAACATAACACACGGGATATTCTCTGTATCAAAATATTCCCTAAATTTAGACTTTTTTTCAATTTATATCAAATTTGTTTTAATATATTTGTTTCTCCAAGCCTAAATTTGTGATAAATTAACATTTTTCTTCGTAATTTGTCACCCCCAGTGACAGAATTGTTTGCAGCCATTTGTGTTATTTTCAGCTGAAGAAGATCGGATGAAACCTTGCAGATGTTCTTGGGGTGATAAAGAGGAATGGAACTTGTACGTCAACCTAAAACAAGGGGGATCGTTTGGAAATATCCAGCTGCAATCAGTGGCCGTTACCACAACGTTACTGTAAATTACAATATTATGTTACTGCTGTTCCACTGTCATTTGGAAAATTTGAGTCCACGCTCAATACGAGAATGAGAGAGAAGAATCTGTGGTAGAATGTCTTTTCTGATGTAATAAATATATAGTTATGCTATCTGAATTAAAGGCCAAAGGACAGGTAAGAGGGATCTGTTCGTCTCCAGGCTCCACAGAGGTTTTCTTTTCTGCTCAACATCTGTTTCACACGATCGGCATGACTGCTGGTGAGAAAAGCAACTGTTTGCCTCTAGACAACATCCATGGATGAGTGAAGATATTTAGGGAAGACAACAAGTCAGTCAGTGTGTTGACATGGAACCAGCATCCTAAATTGGTGTAGTGTTTGCAACAGGATAAAATCATGAATTCTGATTTATTGGCACCATGGCTTTGTGGATTGCAATGTCCGTCTGTGAGTCGGTCGACCACTTTGATCCAGGCTGAAATATCAATAGAAACTACTGGGTGATTTCCATGGAATTTAGTACAGACATTCATGGTTTCCAGATGATGCATCACTGGCTATGGTGATCCCCTGACTTTTTCTCAACAATTTAGAGTGTTTGCTTTGAATGTGATATCTTGACAACAACTGGATAGATGTTTGGATGGATGTTTTAAAAATTGCAACAGATATTTTAAAGTCTCTAGAGGATAAATTCTTCTGACTTTGGTGGTTTCACCTAGAGCCATTGTCAGGACAAAATTTCAATTTGCCCAATGATGGCATTCTCGTCAGCCTCAGCTGCACTTTGTACAATGATAGCATGCTAACAGGCTAATCTAAGATAATGATCTAGGTAAATGTTCCTTGCAAATAAATCAGCGGGTTAGCACTGTAACTGCGAGCATGTTATATTACGCTCAAAGCCCCACTGTGTCTTTGATTATAGCCACCCATAGGTGCTAGTCTTATATTTATTTATTAAATGAAATACAAAATGTATTTATTAATTAAATGTGCCCTGTCACACATATTTCATTGCTTTGTGTTAATGTCTGAAGTTCTACCATGAACTCTAACATTTTCTTTTGTAGAAAAAATACCTTGGTTACCTTGTTTCAAGCCATTCTAGTGTGGTATAGAAAGCCTGCAGGAAGACTCAGCTCCATTTGTGCCAGTTCTCATTAATATTCAATGAGCTAAGCTGCTTGACTCTGATTGGCTATCAGCTAGCCAATGAGAGCCTGGCTATTAATATCCTTTACCCAGCAAAACTGGGCGAGCTCATGAATAATAACGCACTCAGGCAACATGACATCAGACTAACCAGCTTTTTTAATTGGCCTGATTTCTCCACTCATTTCTTTTCGGTGGCTAGAGCTGACGGAGGAGGGAGCAGTTCATTTTCACGTTCATGACATAACAAATATGGACCTAACGTATTTCAAAAAATGCAAGTAAAAACGGTTTTGTGTGGCAGGGCACCTTTAAAGGAAAAGAGATGAGATGAAAAGTATTCTTCTTGTAGTGGCTGCAGTTCTCCCTGTAACAGCCATAACTTGATTTACCTACAAGCTGTGACATTGTGCTGACTGTGTTAAAATGTATTAAGTGAGATTGTAGCAGCTTGAGGCAGCCAGCTCAGTAAAGGTCCCTGAATGCTCAATGGCCATCATGAGGTCTTGACCTTCCAGTAAATGTGTCACAGACAGTGATAAACGGTTAGTGTGACTGACACTTTTCATAACCCTGACTGGACCAGGAAACACTCTAGGGTTATTGGATAGCTCTCGCAATTTAGTTAACACAGGACGTGAACTGTATAATTGTATTTAGACATTGAGAATTTTGTTGAGGTGAACTTTATCTTTTGTCAGTTTTTTAGGACTTCAGTGACAGATGCTCTGATTGTACAGTGTGTAACATGAGACCAAGATCTACTCTTTTATCAAATAAAGATTAGGTCAGCCAAGTGTGACATCCAAAATGCTTTCCTCTGGTAACATGGTCTCTATACCACAAAGAGGCTACACTCCAGGAATGCTGCAGATATCATATCAAAGAGAGTAACATTTGAAAAGCACATAAACTAAGCCAGAAGGCTAGAATTTTTGTTTTCCACACGATTCTAAAAATAGAGGATTGCAAAAACATCTATTTCCTGTGAAATTTCCAGCCACAATACTTACAGTAAGATTCTTAAAGTGCCCATATTATGAAAAAAATCACTTTTTCTTGGATTTGGTGTGTTATTTTATGACTTTGTGGTGCTTCCACACACATACAAACTTAATTTGCTTAAACCACTGGGCAATGTAGTTTGGGCAAACAATACTCAAACAGGAATAAAAACTCTCAGCTGCAGATTAATACATATTTGGTGCACTATTGTATGTTTTAGTACTTTAACTTAAAGTGCCCATATTAGGACCAAAATTCCTTTTTCTGGGATTTGGGGTGTTATTTTGTGTCTCTGGTGCTTCCACACACATACAAACTTGGACAAAAAATTATCCATTCTGTTTTGAGTGAGATACACGTTTCTGAATGTCCTCTGTCTTCAGTCTCCGGGTAAGCTGTTCAAAATCTCCATGGCTTTCTACGTCACTAGCCAAGACGGTGGCTAACCATAGCATGCTAGCGCTAGCTCATTCTCAATGGCAAAACACTGCTATACCACACACTAGTTCACTATAATCTACAAAAGAACTACTTCCATGTCCCTGTTCTGCAGGTATTCCACAAGTGTCCCTTGTTTAGAAGAAGTCTCCCAGTCTCACTCTATAAATAAAACTGAGACCTAAAAACCCCGGGTGAAAAGAGGATCTGTAGCAATGTCTAGTACGACAAAAATAGTATTTTTTGAAAATTAAACCATGTAAACCCATTCTGGTACAACCTCAAAATACAATTATGAACCTGAAAATGAGCATAATATGGGCACTTTAAACATTGATGGATGTGAACTGGCTGGTCATTGCTCATACAGTCAGTAGGAGGAGAGGAGTTATTTTTGTTGTTGATATGGCTGATAAAATCAGTCGGCTGCTGCTGTTGTGCAGGACCATTTACACATTTCAGACAAGGCCATGCACATACCTGCAGGCTGGAATTTTATGAGAAGCATATTTACCACTATTTCATGTCAACCCACAATGATGGAATGGAATTCCTCTGATCACTAAACTGTTGCAAAATGGAAAACCTTTCTTTTTTTCCTCAATGCTTGGAAACCCATTATATTTGCTCCAATGGTCACAGAAATTTAAAGAATGATGTATAATATATTACCTGGGTTCTAACAATTATGATTTTGGACAATTTTACAACTTTGTTTCCCAGAGAATGTGACCAACGGTAAATGTTCTGTAGCTCTTTCTGAAGTGGTTTCTTTATAAACTCTATTCAAATCACTGACAGAACAGCATTCTCCAGTAAAATACCTTTTATTGCTTATGGTAAGTGGTTTATGACAAACACTGAAAACTTTGAAAATTATCCATGTACAACAGTTTACACCAAATGAGCAGATTTGCTGGCAGTAATAAAATGTACATAAAACAGTACAATTGTACAAACATCTTCAGATACTAAACATGCAAGAAGTTTTATTTTGCACAGATGTAAAGAGTTTCATGCAGGGTACATGAAACTGAAAAGCAGTCTGTATGCAATGAGTATCTTAAGAGAACTGAGATGAGACAAACTTTCAAAATGAAGATCTGAACTCCCCTCCTGACAAACACTATGTATACAGACCCTGGCTGTAATTTGGGTGCCCCATGTCCACAGTGTCAAAGTGCAGCAGACGTCACTGCAAACACGGAGGGTGTTTTCTAGTGTAGCTTAAGGGCGACACCCAGTGCCCATAAGAAGTCAGAACAACTTTATTTTTTATTTTTTAAATGCAATTTTAACAGATTTACAGCCATTTTTTAAAGGAAAGTCACTGTATTCACACAACACATATTCCACAAGTCAGTGGTGATTAGATTTTGTATAATACAAAACAAATACAGACCAAGTAAACCACCACAGCCAGACGTCACTGTTAGTTTAGCTTTTTACTTAAAGCAAATAGGAGGCAAGGCCAACTAACCACATTAATTATCATGTATATTCAAAATGTCACAGCCAGCCAAATAATTTTGCCTTTATGCTGATTGGTTATGATAACATTGTATTCACCAACTCCTTTGCAAAGGCCCAGGGACACAGGAACTCAAACAGGAGCAATCAGGCAAGTTTAGGCAAGTCTCATTTCACCTTGCTGTCTAGACTACATATTGGAAGTACAGCAACGTTGATGCCAAACTAGGACCAAACCTGTCTAATTACTAGTTTGGTAATGCCCAGTGCACGTTGTAAAGCTGTGTCTCGTGATAGCCCTCATCCCTGTGTAGTTGGAAAAGAGTTGGTGGGTAAAAACAACGAAGGATGATTAACAAAACTACAAAACATGATCCAGACTGTAAAACACCTGAATTTTTCTTTGGGAAAATAGTCTGCAGAAATTTACCAGTAATCTAAGTTCTTAAATTGTAGTAATTTTTTTTTTACAGTGGGACTGTCATATACTATACTTATTTTTAAAGTGTGCTGATAGTCCTTTGGAAACCAAACAAATACTATAATACAAATGATGTCAACATATAAGTCAAATAATGTTTGCACTATACCACCTACTTGACCAAAGTCTGTGAGCGGATAAAAAATATTTAAATTAGAAGCAGATTCATTGTTGCAGGAGAATTCAGGCCTCAATCAACATTTTGCCTGAGGATCCTTTTCTCCTCCTCTACGAAATTCTTGTCAGAGGTTGCTTGTCCCATGTCCCTCTTCCTCTTCTCCTTCTGCTGGAAGGTCTCCACTCGACGTTTCTTGGCAGACAGGTCTAGCTTATCAGATTCCTCATCTGTTCACAGAATGGTGGTGAATGGGGGGGGAGAGAGAAAAATAATGATTTTTAGACAACTCAACAGCGAGCTATACAAACATATCTAGAGGCTCGGTTTTCTTGTAGCTGCAAAGTGCATCAGTCTTGTTTCATATTTTAGCTTGCGCTTGGTTGGTCATTTTGGGGCTCCTATCATCCATTTTCCACCAAAGTAGGTGGAGTGATGCAGTTGAGGCTGTGTTGTGCATCTGTGGGTACCAATGACACTGCACTGGGTTTATGTCCACTCAGTTTACTCGCTTATCGTAAATATAAGTGCACAGATTTCCATCAGGCTTTAGTTAACAATGGGCACATACAGAGACCTTTTAAAAGACCCTGTGCACACAGTATGTTGGGTTTTGCTTGATCTTTCCAAGGGGGTAAGCGGACGCCCAAAAAGCGTAGCTCCCATGGCGCCACTGTAATGCTACAAAGCACTCACCCGCCGTTAGCGTTCCCTTGACTGCCATTCATTTTGGCGCCACTTTGACAGCGAATAACTTCTGAAGCGTTTAAAAACTTTTGTTGTTTATTGTTTATTTCTAAAGAAACACAATGATGTATAAAAGGCTCCATTACCTTGCATCTCACGTTATGGCTCCGTAGCAGACGTTTTTGTAAAAAGGCGATTGGGTCATAACCAAGCGACTTGCTGTCGCATAGTCGACACATCACCGTATTGCCAGGAGAAGCATGCGGACAGTTTTGACTTCCATAAGCCGTTTAGGTTTAATTACTAATGTTAACTAGCATTTTTTTTTGTGACTGTTATTGCCACTCTTCATTGTAACCCCAACCGGTCGTCAGACACCGCCTACCAAGAGCCTGGGTCTGACCGAGGTTTCTGCCTAAAAGGAAGTTTTTCCTCGCCACTGTCGCACTGTCTGTAGGAAACTGTTGGGTCCTTGTGAATTCTGGAGTGTGGTCTAGACCTGCTCTATCTGAAAAGTGTCTCGAGATAATGCTTGTTATGAATTGATACTAAAAATAAAATTGAATTGAATTGAATTGAAAATTTTAGTTAGCAATAATTAGCCTGTGCCTGTTATCTCCCAACATACCTACGTTCTCCACCTCTGCAAGTTAGGGAATGATTGAGATTTCTCTTGGAACAGCTACCAGAAGACTTCCAACTTTCAGACAGTTTGCTCACGTCACATCTACGTCGTCAAGCTCAGTTGGAGGCTGCGCAGTAACGCTCAGCCATCACCTGAAAAGTGCTTCTAATATCCTTCACTGGTCTCCGTCCAGAGCAACGGGATCTGTTGGTCCAATTCTTTAACTGTCTATGGATCTTTCATGTAGTGTATGTTTAAGTGTACAACAAAGATTTCCTGAGATCACAACATGCTTTAACCATGTCCGAGATAACAAGCTGCAGAGTGACGTGTAGTTAAATTTTTTAAAAGGTGCATGTCAGGCAATGGCGTAGGGTCGTTATCTCCATGTGCATATGTTTGTACTGCAGAAGCATAAATTCTACATATACGGGACGCAATCTAAACGTGCTCAACTACACCACAGATGTAGTCAGTTGAGTGTAATACTGTCATAGAAATGGTGCGATAATAGTGGGGACTGGGGGAGCATAAAGCCCATAGCAGCGATCATTTTTTCATTCTCAGAGTCAAACATGCCCCACTGTCATTGCATTGCAGGACTAACCTGATTCAGAGAGTTCCTCCTCTGCGGGTAAGAACCGAGCGTTGCCAGAGAAAGGCTGTGGTGCATCCTCCCCATTGTCCTCATACACATTGGACCACTTTATTGCCATGTCCATGCCTGGGGGAGCCCCCTTCTTCTTCTCTGGCTCCGTGGCGTAGCTCTCAGGAGGAGGTACGGCGTTTGTCTTCCATGGCTTAAACTCTCTGGCAGGCTTCAAGTAACAGAGAAAAGCAGGATGTGGAAAACTGGCTTAGAGAAAGTGACAAAGCAAGAAGTTGAGAAAACCCCTACAGCCTCCAACAAATGAGCTAGCACCTCTGTAGTCTTAGAAAACACTGCAGAGTTTACATAAATGCTTCAACTCCTTCCCTTACATAAGGAGTTTTAAAGTAAGCCTATTAATAACAAAGAGCATGGTTGGATGGAAACAATGTGCTGACAGGGTTAGTCTGCCAAACACTGCTGAAACGATTAGTCAGTTATGTTCTGAAATAGTTAGTAATTCTGAATATGGACTGTGAGCATTTCTTTTTGGAGCATTTTAGATACTTTATCAAAAACAGTATTTGTAGCACCTCAACCTGCTTTAAACTAATACTTTAGTAGCTCAGTCAGTAGGGAGTTGGGAAAAGCAAAAGCAAGTCCAAACCCACGTTTGAATGCACGATCCATCCAGAAAGACCTGGCAGACACTGGAGTTGTGCTACACCATTCCACTATAAAGAGATACTTGTACAAATATGGTCTTCATGGAAGAGTCATCAGAAGAAAACCTCTTTTACGTCCTCACCACAAAAATCAGCGTTTGAAGTCTGATGTATTGTGGAAACAAGTTCTGTGGACCAATGAGGTTAAAATAGAACCTTTTGGCCGGAATGAGCAAAGGTACGTTTGGAGAAGAAAGGGCACAGAATTTAATGAAAATAACCTCTGTCCAACTGTTAAGCATGGGGGGGGGGGGGGGATCAATCATGCTTTTGGGGTTGTATTGCAGCCAGTAGCACAGGGAACATTTCACGAGTAGAAGGAAAAATGGATTAAATAAAATTTCAGCAAATTTTGGCCACTTACTTGATGCCATCTGTGAAAAAGCTGAAGTTAAAGAGAGGATGGCTTCTACAAATGGATAATGATCCTAAACACACCTCAAAATCCACTGTGGATTACATCAAGAGGCGTAAACTGAAGGTTTTGCCATGGCCTTCACAATCTCCTGACCTCAACATAATTGAAAATCTATGGATAGACCTTAAAAGAGCAGTGTGTGACAGGCAGCCCAGCAATCTCAAAGAACTGGAAAACTTTTGGAAGGAAGAATGGGCGAAGATATGTACATTAAACAAGAATTGAAAGACTCTCGGGTGGCTACAAGAAGCGTTTCCAAGCTGTGATACTAATCTGTCATTTGATGCCGTTTTGGAGATTTTTTCCATCTTTTCTTGGCTTCTTTATGCACAATACAAATTTTTACCTGGGGTGCCCAAACTTTCGAGCCCCACTGTATAGGTACGGAGCATGTGTGTGTATAATTCAGGTCTGTGTGTCTTAACAGTGTGTGTATATTGCAATTTTCCCTTGCAGGACTAATAAAAGTATTTAAAAAAAAAAAAGACATTAAGCTAACTTTTACGTTTACAAACGTGATTATTCTTAAAATAGAATCAACTCTGTCTGAAATTAGGTAGGCTATTATTACTAAATCAACTAAGGGGTAATGTTAACATAGAAACACAGGTTGACGTAACTGTCTAACGTATCCAAGTTGCATTTGTACCTCTTCTGGAGCTTTGACCGTGAGACTCTCCCAGTCTATCTGCTTATTCAGCGGGTTGTAGAGAAAAGCAGGCTTGGACACGGAGCCGAAGAGCTCGTGAGGTTTGGGTAACGGTGCTCCACCGGCGGCCCGTTTGGTCCCTTGTTTCGAGGACTGAGCCCCGTTTCCCGGACCGTCTGTCCCCTGCTTCTTCTTCCGACTATCTTCCTCCTGGTCGGAGTCGCTGCCACCGCTGCTGTCGCTCAAATCGTCGTAGCTCGAAAAGAAGCCTAGGCCCGACTTCTTTTCTTCTGTCATTTTGCAGGAGTTACTGACTTTCTATCAAATAACAACCTGTTAATGTAAAAGATGAGGATAAAGCTATTGTGTTTGTATTTGTACCTGTAAGCTCTACTCCATTTTTAATCAGCCTCCAAAATAGTCGTAAAGCTATTTGATGGTGTCGTGACGACTGTCGCAAAGTTTTTATTAAAGGAGCAGGCACAAACAAAACAACATTGTACTTGACTTGATGTCATTTTGACAATATTTAACGGGCAACAGTTAGAATAAACTCAAGTCATTGTCATGTGATTTGTATTGTTAAGTGTTTTTGTGTGCAAACAACTTTTATATTTTTCCCGTTTTCTATTGTTAACTTAAAAAAATATATTGTGTAGGTTATGTCTCTTTTCCCACTGTCTTTATTGTTATGCACCACATCACCAAGACAAATTCTTTGTATGTGCAAACCTACTTAGCAATAAAACTGATTCTGGCTAGTGTCATTTATATTAAAATTGCAAATGTAAGATCAGGCTATATAGAGATATTATTAAAAAAAAAACTTGGTAGTGAGACTAAGCCTGCAGCCATGCTTCAGCTGCAGCCCACATAGCCTCCCGATTTCTTTGTTACTTTTGCATTTATTTTAAGTTTGCACTGATGTTAAAAAGAAATTAAATCACACTTCAAGTAATTATCTCTTGTTGTGTATCTCTGGTCATGGACAATGTAATCATTCTTATAGAAACATTTGACTGTAGGCTATTATTACTTTTGATTTTCACTGTAAGCATGTAAGAAATGGTCAGATTATATACCATGGTCAGATATACAGACATTTGAATCTGTAATGCATAGATATCTTGAATGAAAAAGCTTAAATTAGTTATTTTTTTGCAGCAAAGTCAAGATAATGACACTAACTGTGGTTATACACACGCTATTTTAATCTTTAAGAATATTTTTGGGGCATTTCCGGCCTTCTGGCAGGACAGATGAATACATGAAAGGGGAGAGAGAGGGAGAACGACATGCTGTGAAGGGCCGCAGGTCAGACTCAAACCCAGGCCCGCTACGTCGAGGAGGAAACCTATATGGGTGCCTGCTCTACCAACAAAGCTATCTGGGGGCCCTACACACATGTTTTTTATAGTATTGTTGCAAAGAAAATAGCCGCACACTGTCTAACTTGAAAAAATAATATTAGGTTTAATAGTATAGGCAACCTTTCTGTACTAGACCATCTTCAGATAAATGGTCTTACATTCTTAGACGTCATCTTTTGTAGGAGGTGATTGTTTTTTGTGCACCAATCAACAACTTCCACATGAAATCAGATAAGTGCATAACATTCATGCACATATCCATTACTATAGATAGAGCTTAAACGTCAATACAACAACTCTATAGTAACCATAATAACACATACAGTAGCATGTCATATTAGAGCATTCTTTAGTACATGGATGTTGATTTCTATATAAGGAAAAAAGGCAAATTATGTAGAGAACTGATATTCAGGCATATTTCCAAAACTGCAGGTACCTTATCCATTAATAGATAAATAATAAAAATATTAATCACAAAAAAATTACTGAAGGGCAATAACTTCTTTCTTTGCATTACTTTTTGTATAAATCACACAAAATGTATTGGGAAATAGAAAAATAGAAAAAGTCAATATAATGAACATTGTTTACAAGAGTCCACACCATTATGTAAGTACAAATCTAATACATGTAGAATGTTGTTGCTAAAAGTATTATATTGTGATGAATATAAATGCTTTCCATATCCTACACTTTATAGCTACCACATGAAACTATGTAAGAAATGGAGGATGTAAGCTGTCTTACCTTATCGGGCCATCACAAGATTACAAGATTCAGGGAGGAGGATCATTAGAGAAAGCTTTCAACAGTCACCATAAACAGCTGCAGGGCTTTAAAGTACAATTAAGTGACCAAATCTGGCAACATACAATTACCTTACTGATTGTAGTGTGATTTGAAGTTATAACCCTACAAAAAACAATCAACAATCAGTTATCTTTTCTACTGTTATCAAAGCTAAGTGTGCTTCTAGAATCAGTTCAAATGGGCTTAGGCCTACACCAAATGGTATTTATTTAATCATTTAATTAATACTGCCAGAAAATAGTGGTCTTAGCAAACCAGTTTTGTTCATTTTGGCCCCATAATCAGGTAGTGTGTCAGCACTACGCCATAAAAGAAGAGAAGGATGATTGAAGTTTTTGAAGGAAACTGAAGTGAGCAAAGTCATTAACACGTATTGACCACTAGAGGGCAGTACAGTCACACCAACGAGACAATGACACATCCCAAAAAAGTAGTGAGGAACTGAACTCTGCATTGGCCTGATCATTGTCCAAAGGAAGTACGCCTCAAAATGTTCCATAACATATACCCTACTAATCCCCGTGTTGCCATATTTGCCAACCTTGACTCTTCCTGTACATTTTGTGAACAAAATATTGAAACAATATCTCAACTTGTTTTGATTGTGAGACATCCAAAAGATTTTGGACATATTTGGAGTCTTACTTTTTTGAACCATCCAACTTTGTCTACACATTTAACCATAAAGATATCATCTGTTTCATCATTCTATATTCCACATTTTATAATCACAAGCAGACATTTTCTAGTTCATCTCCTAATTTTGTACCTTTTCTCATGGAATTTAAATCTCTACTGAAGTCACTTAGATCGTTGGATAACAAAAAAATGTATTCAAATTGTGGAAACTGTAGAGCTTTTTACCCCAAAACCTCTGACTAATTGTAACTTGATGTTTTCATGTACCTCTTTTAATTCTATGTAAGGATTATCGTTTGTATTGCTTTGTTTTTTTACATTTTAATCTTCATAAGTTTGTACAATGTTTACCTGATTCTCTGTGTACTGCATTTTGTCAATAAAAAAGAAGAAGAAAAAAAAAAAGATCTTCGTCCACTCTGGTTTGCAACTCAACACAACTGTAAGGTCATGAGCTTTCATAACAAATACATAATCTCATATTCTCTTGAAGCTGTTCATCCAGTGAAGATTCTTTGTTTGTTCCAAATACTTAGACTGTCTTCAAAACCCTAATGAGGGTCCATCACCTCTTCTAGGTCACATCACTTCTTCTGATGATTTAGAGCAGTTTTCTTGGGTTTTCTAAAGTCTGCTAGACTTAGAGGTGCCAGTCTTTGCCATATTTGCATATATTGCACATTTGACAGGCCAAACACCAACTAAAACGCACAGCTTAGACAAGAAAACATAAATCTACGATATACTGCTCACAATATTTCTCTCCATTCCCCCTTTCTCTTCATCTCCCTCCTTTCCACGCTCAATAATAAAAAAAAAATGCTTAAAATGACATGTTTTGCACTTTTAGGCAAGCTAGAGAACATATGTGCACAGAGTTTTACGGTCCTGAAAGTGAAAATGTCACGTTTGTCATTGTGATAAATTCTTGTGAGTTTCTTTTTTGGCTTTATCTTAAAGGTGCTGTAGGTAGGATTGCGGAGATCAAGGACTTAGCCAAAAAATTTGAATATCGGCAGCTTGTCAGTCCCTCACCCCTTTCCACTAAAGCCCAAAACGGTGTGCTAAGCCCCTCCCCCCACAAGGGAGAATGAATGCGTGTGCATGAGCAATCACTGACACGCAGTGCATCGGATTGGTGCACCTGAACAGCGAACTGTGGATTTTCGCAAATCGCATTACAGGCTGTAGGTAGTGCCAGAGGAGCCGGATTTATCTTTTTTTTGTTAAATTACCTGCTTCATGTAGTTCTACTGGAACATAGAGTCAGTTTCAGCAAATACAACAGAAATGTTAGTTTTATGAGGCTTACCTACTGCCCCTTTAACACCACTGTGCTGTCTTCCTTAGTAAATGTAGTAGCAGGCGCACCCAAGTTACAGTATTACAGTAGTACTGCCATTATTATGCACTATAATGGGGATTAGAATGGTTTGATATACTGTATTTCATGGGATTACAACCCCTATTTAGTTTTTACACTGATCATATGTTTGTTGGCATCTAATGAAACTGTGTCAAGTTGAGTCCTCTGAGCAAGCCAAAGCCTGGCAGATGATAAACACAACTATTCTCCATTTGACAGAAAGTAATCCACTGAACTGGGGGGCACACATGTTGGGCTGTAAGGAAGAGAAAGAATGATGAACCTGTCAGATTTGCAAAGCAATTTTCTCCTCTCTTCTTCAAAGTTAAATCTGATATATTTTATTAATTTATTTTACAACTTTAGCTCTTAGATTGACTGACAGTGACTACTTCTCTTTCAGTCAGAGCTGATGAGGATTAGTAAGAGGTTATTTCCTTGTTTTCAGTGCTTTTTCCTCTTGCGAGTCCCATATACTAGGCACCCTGAGACTCCATTTCCCCCCATATCAACTGAAGATTTTCTGATGAATGAATGTTGTTTTTCTAATCATATTCTTGGCTTCCGACTATCTGAGGGATGCAACAGTCTATGGAAAAAAGATGATTCATGCAGCAGGAAGGATACTGTCCTGTAGCTGGTATAATTGGCTCTTTCTTTGGTTTACTTTTTTCTCTCCAATCTCCACAGAGCCTGACCATGATGTGAGAAATTCCCCATGGAGGTGAAAAGCCACACCTCTCCATGTCTCTGTTTAATCTAGCCATTCATAATATCTTGAATGTCTTAATAATTTTTCTTAGCTCCCATGAGGACATATCTGTGACATTAGTGGGTGGTTTACTAGGTATTAGCAAATAGTGGCCAGATGTTTTCTCTCTTTCTCTTTCTCTCTCCCTGTCTCTCTTGCAATTAAGAGAGAAAGAGATTTATATTAATTTAGGGACTTTTTCCTCAAATTGATCCCAATTAGCTGACCTAATTCATTAGAAAACATCTCCACATAAGTTTTATGTCTTCACCTGCGTGTTTTCTTTCTGTGGAAGGCACATTGGGTGATTTTTGCATCTTGATTGTTAATGTTAAAATCCTGTTTGCATTTCAGATAGTTAAACCCACAGCCCATCTTGAAGTTGCCAGCAACACCTGGAGAATGAAAAAAGGGGTTTGTAAAACCCAGATGAAAGTTTGAACTCCTTTTTTCACCAACAGACTACAATGTAGGCCGGAAATCTTTCTTATATTGTGGGGCAGCCCCCTTCAGCACAATCCAGCTATTTACTCCAAGGTCTAATCTTGTCTACTTCTTTTTATCTGAAAATCATTGTTTGTGATTGGTTATAAACTTAGTAATGGATATTGAGAAGTAATTCCCTTTAATCATTTTAGTCTTAATCACTGCTTTTCACTTTAAATGTAAATGGCCTGTTCTTATATAGTGCTTTTCTAGTCTTAACGACTACTCAAAGCGCTTTTACATAGCACAGGAACCCTTCACCATTCACACACTGTGGCCGAGGCTGTCCTACAAGGTGCCACCTGCTCATTAGAAAAACACTCACACGCATTTACGCTCTGATGGTGCAACTCGGGGTTCAGTGTCTTGCCCAAGGACCGCTCTACCACTGTGCCGCAACCGCCCCCAAGAACAGAGAGTGAAATATGACTAAATGTATGTACTATGTACTAAAATGTAAAAAAAAACATCAACAAAGACACTGAAAAAACAGTAAACAAACAAAATCCATTTTAACCCCTAATTTGCTCATATTATGGTGAACTAGAAGCGATGCAACAGACAAAGTACTCGCACCCTATGGCCGATACCACTGAAATGACCTTTGACCTCAAGCTCTGTTGACGTAGCGGAACGACACAGGAGGTAGTGACCTTAAAGAGGTTCAAAGGAGCACAGACACGCTGATGTCAAGATCATTGCCTGTATTTAGTGAACATGGACATGGTAGATCTTTGTATTCGGGGGAAGTTGTTTGTGTTTTTTTGAGAAGTCTGGTCCAGCCAGCATTTCCATAAATACTATAATAATCCACTGCATTCAAGTCTGTAACACCCTAGAGCTGCTTACTCAATAAAAAGTGGATAACTTTAAGCTGAATGCTTGTTTGAACTATAATTTGGTCATGTGATAAAAATACATTGTGACAACCCTTGACTTCCTCCCTTTATTTCTGGGTAGCTATGCCTTTTTACATGAAGAATATGTATTTTTTACATATTGTAAATTATTCTGTAAATATGATATGCTGTAGTTGTTGGTGTGTTTATGCTGTTTTTGAAGGCTGGATGTGAAATGGACGCTACCAATCAGGCCTCTCCCCAGATTGTCTTGTCTGCTTAAATAAAACAAACATACACATTTTCATACCATTTCATTTTGTATTTATTTAACCAGAATAACATACATAATGTATACTTAACTACACACCGTTTATAACATACCTTTATTACACTGGACCTATAAGGAATGGAAGAGAGTAGCATTAATAGTTAAAACAGTCGCTATTTTCATGAAAGAATCAACCAAAGTTGTTTAAAGGTGAGCATGTCAACATCATGTATATTGTATGTGAAAGCCTAAAAAAAGAACCCCACAGTCTTTTGTTACTAAAACAGCTACACTCAATTTGTGTTCTGCCTCTTAGGTCTGCACAATAAATCGCAATAATATTGAAATCGCAATATTGACTAGTGCAATATCCAAATTGCAGAAGGGCACAATATTTGTTAATGAAAACTATGTGTCAAACCTTTTTGAATTAAGTATTGTGGTGCTGCAAAGATGGCCTACAAATCATATCCTAGTAATGATACAAAAATGATAATTCCCTCCAATATTGTGAATCAAATAATCTAAATAATCACAATTAGATATTTTCCTCATATTGTGCAGCCCTACTGCCTCAGCCCCTCATGGTCTGACTAGCTGGCATGATGTTCAAATAGGGAATATGGGTTAGCTGTGCATGTGGGAGTGAATATTAGAAATTGAGAACTTCAGCATGACTTTATCCAGCCAGTGTTGAGAATTATATGCTTGTTAAAATTAAAGTCATAATGGTAACAGTCTTGTGCAATATGCAGCTATTCTAAACCTTCTGCTGAAAAATGAAAAAAAGAGTCAACCACAAATGTCAAAGCAACACCTGTGGAATTAAATAATCATGTTCACCTTCCCTTCCAGCATTACTCTTATATGTTATCACTCCTTTTATCTTTTTTCCATTTCATTTTCCATTTGATTCCAACAGTGTTGCGATCTGGAAATGGCTGAGGTGGAAATAACATGTGGTGTCATGACTGGTCTCTCTCTTTTCTGAGAGCGAATAAAACAAGACTCACAGACCAGAATCCTGTCAAAACATGCATTTTCATATTCTTACATGGTGCATGTACATATTATTAGTATTAGTGAAACTTGCATATTCACTACATCACGTTGCCTTTAGATTTTATCCATTGTATTCTTCTTCCTCTCTACTTTCTTTGGATTCCTTTACTTCTTTTCTCTATTTATCAGGGAATAGTATACATCCACTGCCCCTTCATACCACAGAGACACATGCACACATACCCTCCACCGCTGTGTTTTATCTGGTCACTTAATTTTAAACCTGAGAGGTGGCATTCTTTAGCTCATTCCAATAATTTGAGGCTCTGTTTGCACCGCGGCCTGTTGGGGCTCGTGGCTGGAGGCCGGAATGGGATCCAACTGAGGTGGCAAGATGAGAGAAAGTGAGAGAAAAAAAAAGAGAGTGAAGAGATGAGGGGGTCTGGGAGAAGGTGTGGGAGATCTGGGTCAAAAGGACATTTTGCAGGGTGAGTGGGGTGGGATGTAGTGTAAGCAGGGGTGGGTGTTGGGGGTGATCATCCCCATCACATGTTCCACGGTGTCCTGCAGTGTGGATGGCTGTGGGCTAAGCACACTCAACTCCATGCCCTTCCTGATGCTTTGATTTGCACCGCTCTCTGTCTCTGTCTATGCCCCTACAGACATCCACACACACACACACACACACACACACACACACACACCTTGAGTTCTTGACTGCACTCTGAGCAGATCCATTCATACAAAAGCCCTAGTTTAAGAGAGATAGTCAGGGAGTTTGTGAGTAGCAGGTCTTTTTTTCCACTGCTTTACAGCTTATAATGGAACATCAGAATGATAAATGATTACTGTGTGAAGTAACCACACTCAGTTTTTGATTATGGTTCTTCATTTTCTTTAGTTCAACTACGTTACAACATGCAAGGAAAAACAGCCAACAGCAATTAAACCTCCCGGTCCCAAAACATGTAACATTTCAGCAGCTTGTTAACTTTCATAAAATGTCTGTCCATCCTTGTTTTGGCTCTTTTGGATGCATGGATGTAATGGTTGTGCCATCCGTTCCAATTTCAAATCCTTATATCCAGATGATCTGTCTGCAGCCTGTGGCAATGCATATTACTCTAACATCTTTTGGCTCTTGGCTTTCCATTTTCCTTGTAAAGCTCTTAATGGTTGACCAGTTGTGTGGTCTCAAGTTGTCCTGATAACATATGCTATTAAATATGCTTTGGTAAAAGCTACACTCAGAAAGATTGCATTTAACCCTGACCTTTTTTGCGTTTTGACAGTCCCTACTTAAAAGCTAACATTTGCTTTAATACTTGATGAAATAGTTGTCAAATCCCTTCTTGTCTATTCTTGACAGACAAGAGAGAGAATTACACAGGACCTGAAAGGGTGCAAAAATTAACAGAGACAGTCAATAGATCTTGCAGATGAAATTCAAGGCTGTCTGCAAAACAGATTGGTCAGTGTGTGAAAATGCCTCCCTGTCTGCATGTTCTGCACATGTCACAGAAGAATGCTTTGAGCTGAGGCCAGCAACATCTACTTTTTGAAAACATAATTCAAACGACCCCAGTCAGTTTTGTCTGCCAATCACCTCTACAAACAGGAAAAACCAGGTAGTGGATAAATATTGCCAAGGTCTATAGCACAGAAATGCTAGAAATTATGCTCTAGTTTTGCCAATTGTTTGTACCACTTAATCAGGAAATAATGCATTACTGGACAACATGTTTAACACAATAAAAGTACATACCTCATTCACAAAACAGTGCAAAGTCAAGTGTCTGGCACATACCCCCTTAAAACAACAACATGTTTTCAAATGGATAAGTATGGATTAAAAAAAAAGATATAACATTTTAATTAGTGAGCTTTAGAGCTGCCAGCCTAGATGGGTCCTTGGTCTTCCTGTTCTTGTTCTGAGCTAAGCGAATTGCCTGCTTTAACAGACAGATATAAATCTTATTATCTATTTCTCAGCAATGATAGGCTTATTTCTCTAAAATGTCTAATTGTCCCTTTAAACATAAACCAGTAATTCTACTGCTTCTACAACAGCCACATACTGGCAGTTCGAGAACGGCTGAAGGGTTTGCCTCGTACTGTCTGTTGTTGTGCCAGTCCTTGTCCTGCTGTAGGTCGGCTGTGTGATGGGGCGTATAGGAAAGGGATTGGGGGTAAATTTCACACCTTTGGGGCAGCTTGGTGGGGTGTTGGCAGCAACTTGATGAACAGAGTGCACCTGGCTGGGAGTTGAGGTCCCCCAGCCTCCCTGGTACATACACGGTTTACAGATCAAAGCAAGGTAATCTCTACTTCATCCAGTCACACACTACTCCTCCTCCTCCTTCTTCTCTTCCTTGGAGACCTTGTAGCGTTTCATCTCCCAAACTCTTTCCCCTTAGAAACTTCCTCTGCTTCTTCGACAACTTGCATAGTGCTCTCTGCAAACACACCTCAGCAACTCTCCCTTGCTTAAACTACCTGTTTCCCCTGATGCCCATGGTGAACCCTGAAGCTCTGGCTGTGGGATTTTCCAACTCATTAGCTCTGCTCAGTCAAGTGGAGAAGCCTGAAGATTCTTTCCAGCCAAGTTCATCAACCCAGGCAGTGGCTCCGACTGTGAGGTGATAAGAGAGAGGGGGTTCCAGCCATCGGACCCCGCAGCGACTATGTTTAGTGTGAAATGAGATGAGGAGGAGGGGAATAGGAGGAGCTGGAAGGCAAAAGATAGGAGTGCTAATCAAGGCCTGCGGATGGGTTTTGATGTAGTGGGATATGGGCAGCGGGGCAGCACCACACCCCAAAGCAGTGCAGCGTGTTTAACACAGCTTAGCAGTGTAGTTACGGGAGTGTTAACGCCTGTCAGTTACAGGATTGCTCCTCTTGGCAGCAGGTGTCTGTTTGACCCTGGGTTTAATGTGCAGACGGTGTCCTGTTGACCTGGACTGTTTGAAGCAAAACTCCAAGCACAGAACAACATGGAAAGAAGGGGAACACCTTTTCACACCAACATTCTCGAAAGGTTTACTGATGACCCAAACTGTTAAAAGAATGATGGTTGCTCTCATCACAATGCTAAAAGAAAGATGGACCTGAAATCTCCTCCTAAGCTGGCTGTTTATCGTTCATTCATCTTCAACCGGTTATCTGGGATCGGGTTATGTGGGCAACAGCTCCAGCAGTGGACCTCAAAACTTTGCTTTATCCAGCTCTGACTGGGGGATATCCCAAGGCATTCCCAGACCAGTTTTGGAAATATAATCTCTCCTACAAAAATGTATTTCAGCCGCTTGTACCCACTTCCTAGAACTTTAGGTCATGACCCAGTCTTCATGACCATAGGTGAGGGTAGGAACAACTATTACTCAGTAGATTGGGGGCTTTGCCTTCTTGCTCAGCTCTCTTTTTGTGACAATGGTGCAGTAAAGCAAATGCAACAGCGCCCCTGCTGCTCCAATTCTCCTGGCAAATCTACCATTCCATTGTCCCCTCACTCGCAAACAAGGCCCTATGGTACTTGAACTCGTTCACTTGGGGTAAGGACTCATTCCCCCACTCCATCGGTTTCCTGCTGAGAACCATGGCCTCAGATTTAAAAGTCGCTGATCCTCCTCCCAGCTGCTTCACACTTGGCTGCAAAACGATCCAATGAGTGCTGAAGTTCACGGACCAATGATGCCATCAGGATCACATCATCTGCAAAACACAGCAATAAGCTGCCTGTGTTGGGCTTTAAAGAAATACCACCAATAATCTTGATTTTAAGCTTCAAACATCATGAAAGGTGTCTCTGAGAAGATTGCAGTGCTCAAATGACAGCAGTTGTAGTCAAATTTATGTCACTTTTTGGCTAAGCCAATGGTAGGCCTACCTCAGAGTCACGGGTCATACATACAGATTAAGGTATGGATACTGGACCCGAGCCCGACGGTACCTACGGGCCAGGCCAAGTTCGGACAGATATTTAAAAATTATGGTCGCGTTCGGGTCGGGCTCGGTCACATCAGCACGATAAGGCATTTGTTGTAAAATGGTGCTGCGGCTATTTTAAGAGTGCTCAATGCATGTGGGTCTATGTGTGTGGAAAATGGGCAGACGAGACAAAGAGGATGCAGAAGTGTTTGTGACCGGAGCAGAGTTGGTGGAATAAGTTTAAGATTCGTATACAGTGTGTGCGGTGTCCGAAATAAATCCCAGACTGAAAGTCAAATTCATTCATTTGCTCACCAGAAACGGGATTTTAACTCCAACGTTATTCATTTCATAATGTCGGCTGACAGCCCACTCACTCTGACATCTCTCCATTAGTGCATGTATAGATCCTGAACATCCTGTGTGTGTAGTTCAGGACTGTGTGTGATAACTAACAAAGTGTGGACACAGAGTGTAAATTGTAATTTCCCCATTGGGGATCAATAAACAGATAAAAAAATTAAAAAAATAATTTGTTAAGTTTAGGGAAAGAGTAACAATATTTGAACAAATGGCCAATGCTCTCATGCAGGAGTGGTTTGAGTGGTTTCTATTTGGTGAGTGTTTTTGCTGTAAAACTGGGTCACCATTGGAACTATTGTACTATTGTAACTTTTGGAAGATAACACTAGTGCAAGCTTCAAACATTTCAGAGCCACCTTACAAGACAATGGGAAGTGAGTATTTGATATTCAAAATATATTCCTTAAAAGTATACAAGGGCAAAGGAGTGCAGATATTGAGGTCTAAGTCTCTCATTTTCCGTTCATGATTTAAAGTGAGTCTTATGCACGGGTGTCTGGAGATTATGTACTTTAAGGCTGCAGGAGAACAGAGGTAAATCACACACACTTCTGTTTGGTCAGTAGATTCACAGGGTCCCTCTGTTGGACATTTACAGGAAGAACTCTGAGCAGCCTGTCAGACACTCCCTCTATCCACAAGACATGGTCCAGCACCCGTGTTACTGCACAGTAGAAACCTTACAGGTCAGTAAAACTTCTGTACAGCAGGAATGTGATGGGCTAGATGTAAGTTTTTGAGCTGCTATATAAGATTCCACATAGTTTTAATGATTCTTCCAGGCATTCCTTGAGCCTTGCCACCTGCACTCAGATCAGACCTGAATTCAAGTAGAGTTTAAATAGCAGGAGTGATGGGAGAAATGGGCCACGGTGCTGAAAAGAAAATAACTTCCTTCTAATGGGAATACTTACCAGTTTCCTGCTTTGTTTTAACCATTTCTGGACTCTTACACCCAGTGCTGTTCACAAATGTGCGCCTTATTTGTCTTGGCACTGGAGCCATTTTTGTTCCAGAAAGAAAAACAGGCGAACAACAGGGCTTATACAAATATAGCTCTGTGAAAGCTGAAGATCAAGTGTCCCTGTCTCCATGCTGTAAATAAATGCAAAGGAATTAGAGTTGACAAGCAATCGAGTCTCTGGAGTGACAGCGTGGTTATTTAGCTCTGAAACACCACAAGCGACTCACAACACACAAATGAAAATGATAAGAAAACTGGCAAAGATCATAAAAAGAATGGCAGGATTTATTTTTTATTTGCATCACGTTATAACTTTATAGAGAGAGCCATCTTGTTTCATTTTGGTGCATTCCCTACAATTTAGCATTAGTTTTCCTTTGAGTTGTCCAGAGGAGAAAGTTGTCAGTGTGTAAACTCACCAGCATTCACAGAACATACGGACCACAGATAAAAGCTGGATGCTTTTATCCACTGTTTCTTTTGTTCTTTTACTCACACCACAGGCTACTTATTTAGAGGAAATTGTTCACAGATCTAAACTTGATCACGGCCTTGAGGTTTCTTTCAATTTAATTCCCTTTTGGACTTAAATAAATGACTTCATGTAGTTTGCCTTAACTTTGGACATGTTAATTTGTCGTTTTTTTCTTTCTTTGAAGATTTGGACTTTCTGAGCTTGATGATTTTGTCTATCTATAAATGATTGTGATTAAATTGCCAGTGTTACATTTGGAAAACTCAAAACTTGCAATGTTGGTGAATTGGATTTTTTTCATTTCAGCTAGTGTTGGGTTTAGTGTTGGTTTTGATAATTTTGCTAACTTTAGATTCAAAGGAACAGTTTTGGGAAATTTGGTTGTGCTTGTCGAAAATTATATAAGAAGATTTATGCAACTCACACATTTGTACACTTCATATGAGGCTGCGGCCAGGAGACAATTAGCTTAGCATGAACCTTTTTACCTTTGGAAATTCAGGCTAGCTATTTCCCTTTGCTTTCAGTCCTTATGCTAAGCTAAGATAGACTAAGCTAACCACCTCCTGATATATATATATATATATATATAACCCTTTCAAAACCAGCTGGATAATTTGAAAATGGATTGCTATCAAGCTAAAAGCCAAACATACTTCTTTATTCCAGAAAAGTGTATTTCCAACAAGATCTTAAAATTTCTGTGTGTTCAGTTACAAAGATAGTTTTAAAGTAGTCGTCATGATTCGTTATATGGTGGGACATTTATTCAGTCTCTTTATAGCCTGTATTACATAATATAACCACAGCTGACATATCCACAGTCTTGGCCAGGTTAATGTTTGGGTTTCCATCGTGTCCTGTGTCCAGCGGAGCCAGTCAGCTCAAAACAGTCTGGAAGTCGGGGATGACCTCAGGGGTATCTCTGTCTAGACTGCTTGGGTAAATCTTTTTATTTTCAGGTTTGAAACAGGATATGTTCACAGATATGCATATTGTTTTTTATCACAGCTCTACAGCACATTCACGTTCAAAACATCCATTTATCTTTCCATTCAATGGATGAAGACATTTTGCAAAGTGTCCTACCCACAAGGCCACAAGCACTCAGAAATTTATCAACAAGTGCACATCTCAGCGTCTTATTGGCAAACATATTGTAGTAAAATCAAAGTTAAATCAAAACCTCTTGGGATGCCAGGTAGGTAGAATGTTTTAAGTCATATTTACATATTTAAAAGAAAAAACGTCTTTAATTTCCATCCGAAAAAGTAAATTATAGAGTCAAAAATGATTTCTGTTACATTTAACTTACATGAGCTAACTCAGTGAACATACGTTTAAAAAAAAAAGAAAACATAAGAAATGTCATAATAATTCAGTTTGTCAAACACATCCAAGAATATACATACATATACGGACTGTTTGGCTCTCAACTCCAAGCCCATTTATTCATACTAATGATGTGAAAAACATGTCTTGAATATACAGCTTTATTTCTTTTAAAGACTCATTCATTTGCTTAAACCGCTGCAGTTTTGGCAAACAATACTCAAACAGGAATAAACACTCTCAGCTGCAGAAAATAATACATATTTGGTGCACTATTGTTTGTTTTAGTACTTCAACTTAAAGTACCCATGTAAGGAAAAAAATCCCTTTTTCTGGGATTTGGGGTGTTATTTTGTGTCTTTGGTGCTTCCACACACATACAAACTTGGACAAAAAACTATCCATGCTGTTTTGAGTGAGATACGGTTTCTGAATGTCCTCTGCCTTCAGTCTCCGGGTAAGCTGTTCAAAATCTGCACGGCTTTCTACGTCACTAGCTGAGATGAGGTGGCTAATTGTAGCACATGTTAGCGCTAGCATGTCAGCTTGTTCTCAGTAGCAAAACATTGCTACACACAAGTTCACCATAGTCTACAAAAGAACTACTTCCATGTCCCTGTTCTGCAGGTATGTGCCCTCGTTTAGAAGAAGTCTCCCAGCTAATCCTGCCTTGTTCTGACCAAAGTTGGAGAAAGAGTTATCTAGCTGATGGGATCTTACCTAGCTAATGCGCATGTGCGATTCTTAGCAAAGTAAGTATAGATGTGAGATGTCTCACTCTGTAGCTAAAACAAGTGATGTGTCTCACTCTGTAGCTAAAACAGAGACCTAAACACACAGGGTGAAAACAGGATCTGCAGCAATGTGCAGTACAACAAAAATATGTTGTTTTTTGAAAATTAAACCAGTAAACCTATTCTGGTACAACCTCAAAATACAATTATGAACCTGAAAATGAGCTTAATATGGGCGCTTTAAGTGTCTTAGAACCCTGACCGTGCTTTGGTGACCATCTCATTCATAATCAAACAAGAGCCAAACCTGATTCTAAGTCAAGTTCCATTCCATTTAGGGCAGGGGTCTTCAATGTGTTTGGAGCCAAGGACCCCTTAACTGAAAGAGTGATGGAGCAGGGACCCCCTACTACAGATATTGTATAAAAGGAAGTTGAATTTTAAACTGGGCCTTAAAAACATGTAGGGTGGCCAAAAACCTTTATACATACCTTTTTTTGCATAGAATATTAAGCTATTAATATTACCTAAAAATTGTTGGCACGATTTTATAAATCATGTTTTAATGTTAAACATACATGTGGCATAGTGAATCCTTAGGATTACCTGTATCTGTGGATGGCAGTAACCCTATCATCAGTGGGTATTTATATTACATAATATGTTAGATGTATGCCAAGACTTTTTAATTTTTGACAAAGCTTCAAAAAGTAAGACTAATTTGGAGGCCCCCCTGCGTTGATCAACTGTTGAAGATCCTTGATTTAGGGTCCTTGAGAAAACATATGAATGGAGTTCTTTCAACCAGTTAACGCACACTGCGGGAAATTCTGAATTTAATGTCTTTTTTTAATCCAAGAAGTGACCTAAGAATTTGCTCATTTCTATGTCCTTCTGCTGGCAGCCTGGACAGCATACACATATGAAGTAATGATGATGCAGGCCTTTCCTGCGGGCCAGCCACACCAAACCTGGCTGTAGCCTTGATAGCAAACACATGAGGCAGTGGTGATCATCCATCTGTGTCTGGGGCCTGGCATTTTAACCTGTGTTCTGGCTGACAGGTGGCACTGCTTCGCTCCAGCAAACACAGAGATCTGGGCTATTTTTTGCTTTGATGGCAGGAGACGGTGACACTGGGCAGCTGATGGACAGAAAAGTGTCCGAGATTAAATTAGTCCTGACATGCAGGGAACAAAGGGTCCTCACAACCCTTGAGTTGCTGGTAACAATATATCGAATGACTATATGTAATGTGAAAGACGTCATACATAGTGACGAACCAACAGATTATAACCTGATCTGGATTGACATTTTTCAGCTAATATTTGGTTTTGTTTTGTTTTGAGGTTTTCTTTTTGGCCCCTATAGAATTGAACAATGGGTCTGTTTACTACCAGTGCATCACCAAATAACAAACAGACAATTTAGAGACTAGCTGGAAAACATAGTTAAAAATTTAGCATCTACGAGCCAACATTTTAAGTTAGGAGTTAGTGGAGACAAATTTGACAGATGGTAAAATAAATAAATAAAAAAACATCCAAATAAATGCTAATCTGGATCTGAATCTGCTGGTTGTGCTAACAAGCAACTGTTCGCCATATCAACTGAAATGGTTATGATATTAGAGCTGTGCTAGTCTCGCTTTGCCTTATCATCCACACATTGGGGAGCGGAGGAGGGACTGATCTACGCCAAACAACATTCCGGGATGGGAGAAAACGTGCTCTGGTTTATTGGCATTTCTTTAAAGCAATCACAATCGTCATGGGCGGCGCTAAGCTGCGAACAGAGAGGCTGTAAAATAGTCGTGCGAGAGAAGTTTTTCTGCAACACCGGAGCAATCCCGGAAATGGAACATCAAGGAAATACAGTAGACCAGTGTTGTGCATATATCTTGCTTTTGCTGCCTCCAAGTGGCCAAAACAAATGTTTTTGCAAGTATTTACTAGTTTTTTTCTGGCTAGTTTGGGGGACACACATAATGATCTATTATGCCTGATTTGAAAGAAAATTTCTAATTTCAAAAGCCAGCACTTGCACAATCTGAAAATTATCTACTTTGTCCTTTTGTGGCAACGTGTTGAATGCTGTCTGCTTCTTGATCATGTCTTCTTCTTCTTCTTCTTCTTCTGAACCAGGCATCTCAGTAAGTCATTTTCTCCTGCAGCAGTAAATGTATGTTGTTGCCCCCCCTTTCCAAACTGAAACTGGGAACAATTTTCTGTGCAGTTGTTTCTAATTGTCAGCAGAACACATTGTTTTTGTGTTGTTGCTCTCCCAAGAAATAAATAGTAAATCTGTTTTTCATTGTTTGTGTTCAAAGTTCTAAATGGATGCACTTCTCAAAGGGTCTACATGGCTGCAGTTTCATGCACAGGTAGGAGAAGAATGGAAGGCACTTTAATCTACTTGGAGTAGCAGATTTGGAGTCAAAATGAACAGAAAACCATATTAGCTTAAAAATAGCTTCCCTTTCTGAGATTATCTGAACTTTCACTCCCATTGACGTTATGGCTAAGCAGGCCAAGTCAAAAATGAAAGAGAGTTTGCGAAGCCAAAGAAGAAGAGCTCAAAAGGCCTTGCATGTTTCTGTTTTCCAAACTCTGCAGAAGTATCACAAACCGGATGGTCCATTTTAGCAGAGCCCCCATGCTCTGGTGTTGTGACAGGTGTCTGCCGAAAGGCTCCTTAGCACCTTCAAAAACATCCTGATCTCTCCCTTTGAACCAATGGGCTGACATGAGGGTAGATGTGAGGCTACTTGCAAACTCCAGTTATCTCATGGTAACATTGTTTTTAGTGTAATAGGGAGACAAAATGAATTTACCTAGCCCCAAACTACCCTCTGCAAAAAGCCATTATGAAATAATGAATGACGGTCAACAGATGAGCAAAGAGGGCTGGACGGGGGTTGACCTGAAGGTTTAGGCGGGCCTGTGGTCAGAGCAGGCATGGGGAATATTTATAACCCTCTTAAAGAACAGGGATGGCGGCAGCAAGACGGTGTGAAGTCTTTTCTTGGTTGGACACTTGTCACTCCCGTGAAAGATTGACATGCATTGCTGAAGCCCCGTGTCTCGGCTGCCAATACCACCAAGGTGGCAGCACTTCAATACTGTCTTCTGTTGTCGCTCTAGCACCTGTGGGATCTCTTCTGAGAGCTACTCTCAGTCTGAAACTGGACCCGGCTACAACTAAAAACTGTCTCCATGTATGTTAGTGCGGCCAAGTTTAGTTAAGTGTTTGTAAATTGCACTTCAAATACTTCCAAATACTATAAAATGTGTGTTTTCGACGCATTGTCACAGTGACAGTTTGGCTCAGGGAGCTTTCCCAGAGTGGTACACCCTGTTTCAGTCTTAGACTGTTAATATTAATCGACAGAGCATGTGTGACGTCACCCATTGGTTTGTGGAGATCTGCTATCTGTTGTTGAGTTTGCCGTTCCGGGCGCAGCCATTCTCGTTACGGATGTGACGAATATAGACGAGACGGAGGATGGAGGAAGGAGCCCTTACACGCTACGTTACGTTACACACCTTCACTGGCAATCACATCATAGCCACACCCTAAAACACCCCCTGCTTTATCGCCGGTTTTAAAATCAATGAGACCATAATTACAAAAATTAACATAATTCTGTGTTACAGACTTAAAACTAGCTATTGAGACCATACACTAATTATGAAAATGTTTACTGAGGTAATAAATCAAGTGAGAAGTGGATCACTTTCTTATGGACTTCCACAGAAACCGACCTCCTTTTGCAACCGCATGTGTCGCCCCCTGCTGGAATTCAGATTGAATGCAGGTTTAAGGCACTTCGCCAAACTGGATGCTTTGTCCATTAATATTAACAGTCTATGGTTTCAGTCCATGCTGAGTAAGACTTTCCCTGTTCGCTAAGGCAGCATATGTGCTTGTGTCATTCCCTGATAACAAAGGAGAGGTTAAACAAGAAGCTAAACGAGTTGCTTGATACTGGGAAATACACATATTTGCTATCTTGCAAATAATTAGATGAGTAGATTGATTCCACTCTCATATCTGTACTTTAAATATGAAGGTACCACCAGGAGCTGGCAAATTCATGCATAAAGACTGAATAGACAGGGTTGAAAATCAGCACAATCTACTAGCTAAATGCTGGTAAAATATGTGGCTGGTAGATTTGCTTCACTCACCAGCCAAAACAACAATGGTAATATATTGAGTGGCTTTTAAAATATGAACATTCACTATCCATGTAGCTGGTAGACAAAAAAGTTAATTTTGAACCCTGCCTACAGGGAAACAGGTAGGATGTCTCTGTCTACATGTAAGCTCACGAAACACTAGTGTAGGGAGCAACGTGTTACAAAAGTAACACAATTACTATAATGTAGTCCTTTCTTCTGTAACACAGTAATACAATGCATTACTTGTTACATTTCGGTAATATTACAATCTCAGTTACGCAAGTTACAACGCATTTTAATGCAACATTTAGCTTTTGTTTTTTTTTAAAGAAGTTTAAAGAACACCGCAAGACTTCTTCCCAGGAAAAAAAAAGCTGTGAGTGTTATTTACTGCTGCTGTATTCAATGGCTGAGATGACTGCAGAGACATTATTTTTCTGGAGTTATTACGCTGTGTTGAAGCAAGCTGTCCTGTCTCTGTTCCCGTGGTCAGAGCCAGAACTAGACAAGGTACGGACAACATCCCTGTCCCAACAGGGGACAGTACGTCAGCGTGGACAGCAGCATGTCCAAGCTGCTGACAGAAACATGTCGGGAATTAATGTTTAGGCTAGCTACACATAATATCATTGCATTATCAGCTGTGGAAAGTAACTATGTTGTACTTCAATACAACTGTAAGTTACTTTTAATGAAGTATTTTCATTTTCTCCAACTTCTCTATTTTTATAGCTTTAGTTACTTTGCATATTCATATTCATTATACAACATATTATGAATAATCTATGATGTGTTAAATTGGATAAAGTGGAGACTTTATTGATCCGATGGTGAAATTCATAAGCTAGCAGCAAAGAAGTCAAACTTCTGCTGTTATTTGGTGAAAGTAACTCAAAAGTAATGCATTGAAGTGTAAAGCATTACAATTCAGAGACAGTAATATTGTAATATAACTAATTATTCTCAAATAACACTAACTAGTAATATATATATATATATATATATATATATAATATACTATAATGTTTTACATTTTGGAAGTAACTTGCCAGTAGTTTTACAGACATGAGACTGGAATCAATATTCTCATTAATCTCTCTGCAATAAAAATAAATAAATTATTGTTGAACTTTTTCTTTAAGTACATTTAATTCATTAATCTAATACCCATGGTTTATGTAATTCGTCTTTTCTTAAATGGTTACGGTGAATATAGTCTAATTCCACGAGATGAAAGGAGATGAAAGGATAGACAGTATGTCTGATGATTAATGAGGTTTCAAAACACAACAATGATTTTCTTCATAACGTTCTGAATTTCTAGTGCGATTGTTCAACACTTTCTGCCTACGTAAAGATTATCATCATCAGCGCTGGCTTCACTTTACACGGAAAATATACGGGATCAGGCATAAATTACTCGCACCCTAATGGTATCACTGGAGATAAGAGGGAACATGCCTTTTAAGCCATTCTCTCAACCCTCTCGAGAAATAAAAGGGGATTTTGTATGAGGAACATTGTAGTAAGCAAGCATAAAGCCACTCTCTGTTCCACAGCCAGCTCCTTAGAGAATTTACGCCAGAGGATCAGCTCCAGAGATGAAAGTGAGGTCAAGGTGGCTTTTTTTCTCCTCCTCCCTAGATCAGGCTCTCCTCTCCTCTCCTCTCCTCTCCTCTCCTCTCCTCTCTCTCCTCTCTCCTCTCCTCTCCTCCTCTCCTCTCCTCTCCTCTCAAACTGAGAGCAAACAGAGGTCTAGAAAATGATGGATAAATTAAGTCTTAAAAGAGCTGTCTTTGTCAACTATTGTCCATGTTGAGCCAGGCTGTCTGAATTTAAACACTTTTCTTTTTACCAGCATGTGATTATTAGATTTTATAGCCAATAATTATACTATAGCATTTGTATGTGATCTGCATTGTGTATCTTGTGGTATAATATGTAGTGCTGTGCCTATGAGGTAATGTAGGATCTTTCAAAAACCTGTCAGAACAAACAATGCAGATATCTTATTAAACCCTCATACGAAACATCACTATTATACAAAAGTATGACTATTCCTTTTCATTTTCACACAGGACAAGGTCAGAACAGCGCTGAATGATATACCTACTTTTATGTGTCAGTAGCAATACGTTAATATGTCCTTGCTTTGTCACGCTTGCAGGGTCACCATGCTGGATGTGTACTCCTCTGTGTCTGAACACAGATATTATTATGTTATATTTATCCCCTTCACAAAGGAAATGCTTCAGGTTTTTTTTTCGAATTGTGTTTCATCATACAAAAAAACAACAAGATTTAAATACTCTGATTGGCATGTACCCCTAAATTAAAGCCTGAGAGTTTGCATGTCCATACAGTGAAGCCACTTTCCTTCAAATGTCCTCTTAATTATTTAGCATTTATTTAATTTGAAAAATACACAATTTTTACACAAAAAAAAACATCCAAATACTTTGTGATGTCTGTCTGACTTATGACAGGTTAGAACGAACAGGGACAGACAGCAGCAAAGAAGCAGGATTGGAACATTAATTGCATTCACAGGATAACCAGCAGAATGTCTTCATCTTACTCAGCACAGTTCTTCTTTTCCTGTACTCATTTCTTTACTGCCAGGCAATTGATTACTAGGTATAGTCAAATTCAAGTACAGACACAGCACTGGCTCCCAAAGCACTGTTAATTGATGATGTTAAGGAAAGCATAACCTTAAACTCACCTTAAATGTTTGTAATTTATGATGCTGCAACCTGTGATTTTGGCTGCATCGGAATGACAGCAGTTTTTGAAAAGTTGATAGACGGGCTTGTTTTTGTGGGTTGGTTGACTTCTGCTCGACATGTGCAAAACTAATTACAGACACACACACACACACACACACACACACACACACACACACAAACACACACACAAACCACTCCGTTGGTGCAGCTGAAAAATGAGAAGTGAAGGAAAGAAAACTTGATTTGCATGAAGCAACAATATAAATTGTGATTCTTGCACATAATGAATGATGAGAGACCTCACCAGTTTTCTTTGAATTGAAATGATGTTTCGGGATACTGTTCAAATGAACTATCAACTAACCAGGCATCGTTTCAAGAGCCATAGCTGTGAAATCGGCCCAGAAGGCTTCACAACGAAAAGTCAAACATGAGGCAACACCTCCCTGTGCAGTGTGTGTGTGTTCCTCCTCCTCTGTGCCCTCTCTCCACCCAATATGACCCACAAAGAGACTTTCACTTTCCCTGCACACTCCCAAACTTCCTTTCAGCCCAAACTCCCCCTTCACCCTGGACTCCCCTGGCCCCTCTCTCCCTTCATTCCCATGGTCCCTTTAAGCTCTGCAAACCACCTCATTGCATACACCACACACACACACACACACACACACACGCACGCTTACATAGATCATTGTTTCAGCAATCAACTGCTCTGTATTCCACCATCTGTTCTCCCAGCTGTTGCCCACTCTCTCCCCACTCGACACATCTTTACGTGCCGCTGACACGCACACAGGACAGAAATTACCATCGTGAAATTACACAGTGCTGTGTCTGCTAATTAGAGACAGAGGCAGGTTTAGTGTCTAGCCAGTTTGCAGGTAGGGTCAGCTGTTAACCTGGTCACAGAGACCTATTAGTCTCCTTCAGGATGATATTTGGTAGATGCTTACTGATGAGCCGTTTACCTAATGAGGCACACTTAACCAACCGTGTCGGCAGTATCAAATCAAGGAGAATGTACTTACAGTAGGCACTCAAAAGCACATTTTTATCATGTCTACCAGCTGGTTACAAGACAATATTTTGTTTCATGCTCTACCGACCGAAGTGCCTTTCCTCCTCCTCCATCCACTTTCCTGTTGCTTTTTCTCTTTAACCAGTCCGGTTGACTTTGGCTTCACTCTGGTTCTGAGAGGCTTAAAGTTTCCACACACCCCATATTTAGAAGCTGTTACTGTACTACAAAATGTTAACCTGAAAGATAACATGCTCTCCAACCAGCACATGGTGTTTAAATTCAGAACTTCCAGTGACACCCCCAATCCCAAATTAAGTACAAACTCACAGCTACTCGACTCAACACACACTTGGATAGTACCCGGTTTCCCAGCTGATAGCCATTGCAACGCCACATGAAACTGCCATGACATCATTTTCAACGCAACACTGCTGGATGTTTTTATCAGCAACAATGTCTGCACTTTGTCAATTTAAGGCATAGCGTAGCCCACGCTAATAGTGTAAAAGCGGCATAGTTCGCAGAATGAGTAGGATTTGTCGGTTGCAGTTTGTAAACACGACTTTCAAAATTGGCCATTCCCCCTTTTGAATGCCTGCCAGCGTGTGAAAGCCAACCCCAGATTTGCTCTCATTCTGGAACTAACTTTGTTTTTCCACGCTATATTTGTGTTTATTCTGCACCGTGTCCACCATTTTTGTAGCCTACTCTTGCATGCATGCTTTCAATCAGGCATCTGATCACGTTTTTATCGAGGTAGACAGCCAAAAACGTCCTGAACTACAAAATAAAATAATAAAATACAGGCAAAGGGCAGGGTCTCTAAAGATACAGACACATACCTACACTTATAGTGGGCCATACGTGTGATGAATGACAGAGATTATTTTTAGTCTATACATTTTTTTAGGAAAATGCTTCTTATTGTGCCTTTAAAGAAAGCATGTTATCTATTGCTTCTAAACTATTTTTATTATCAATTTTGGTACAGTAAGAAGTCAAGCTAGAATGGACATGTGCTGTTCATGTATTATGTAATATTTGTTCATATGGAAGGACTTTGTCTGTGTCCATGTGCTGGTCTGATCAGAATCCTGCCTGGTCTTCTGAAACTCCATCAATGTCTGAAAACACTGGTCCATTGACTGCCATGCTGATTCTGGCTTCAATACAACACTTTTTTGGCCATATCAATGGCTAAATTATGAAACTGTGGAAGGGGAATACCACATGTTTCAGGAGGCGGTCAGCATACACTCAACTGCGTCTGCTCATTCCTCAAGAGAGTAAAAAGAGAGGTGATCTGATTCTGATTATCGGACATCAGTCCTTCGGGCCTAACATTATGATGCTCAGTGCACAATGGACTGATTAGTACACATCTGGACATAAAAAAAGAAAAGAAAATTCATCTTGAAAAGTTTGCTGTAAATCTGCATGCATACTTGGCTGAAATAATTTTATGGTATAATATAGTGAAAAGCTTTATAGAACCTTTTTGCAGCATGAGAACCCCTATATCAATAATTTCATCAAGGTTTTATCAATATGACAGATTTTTGGATTCAAACTTTCCAGAGAGTTTATCAGTCAGCAAATGGCAAATGTTCTAGTTCTCTAAGAAAGACAATATGGCACAACGGCAATGTCAGGGTTTTGCTACAAACTGATCATGTCATTATTTTGTTCATGATGTTGATTCACAGTCTTGTCAGAGAACCAACATTTCAACATTTTTGTTTCCTGGAAGTGGGAGAAAACATCTGGCCGAAACATTGCTATCCCGAGATGCTGGCTGATGGCAAAGCCAGCGAGAGAGATAGAGAGAGAAAGAGAGAGAGGGTGGATCCAGTGCAAAGTGCTTCCTCCTCTGAGACAACTGTCTTTGATGAAGAGGGGGAAGTGAGTTTGACCCACTGCTGCAGACACACACAGACCTCTGTGCCTTGTTTGGAGGCAACACAAAATGAATGCTCTTCATTAGCCTTGCTGTTTATAGTGGCTAGTTGGCTCGCTTGGAGTTTCCATTTCACTTTGACCTCTCTTATATTACTCCTTGTTTGGGCATTACGACTGTTCACTGTCAACTGTCTTTTTGCTGTTTTCTGGTTATTAAGAAACGCTGTGTGCTCCACCTGGGATTAGATGCAGAAACTGCTCTGTTTCCTAGTAGCATCCCCCCAGTTTCCTAAACGGCAAACCATATGGACTCTGTCTCCATCCAGGCTGAGCGGAGGGAGGCTGTGGATGTCTGAAGATGGATGCTGGGGATGTGGGATGAGGGGGGGTGGGGGGGGATCCACAGAGCTCTGTTTGTTCTATGTTAATGGTTCATGCTTGTTCTGGAAAGGTGGAACTGGGTTAGAGCCTGCTTGTTTTAAAAAATTGATGGGAGAGATAAAGAAAGGAAACCGACTAATCTTCAAGGAGGAAACACAGTGGTGTCTCGTTCAGACATGGTTACAGAGAAACAAAGAAGGGGTATTTCAAACTCTAATCAGTGCCAGAGCAAAAGAAATTATGATAAACACTACAGCAGTTTGTGCCCCTAATAAATATGTGTTTTTGTAGATCTCGTGAATGAACACAATGCAGCAGCTAGAGCTAGTGCGAAAGTCATAATGCTTCAAACTACATGGAATGCTACCCAACCTGTTAAACCCTCTTCACATTTCGTATTCTCAGACCTGCTCTGGATTATGTCACATGGTGGTCTGAAATATAATTGCTTTTTTAAATTTTACTGGAGTGGACATGCAGTTAATTATTTTGGATGGCCAAAGACAATGAAGTCCACCGCTGCCACATTGTTCTGGACGACACTGTGCATATACTGCATGTTTTATTTGTATGATTTCACACCAAACCCTGGCATTCTCAAAGGGTCATTTGCATCATCTATGACTGTTTGAACCCTATTGAATCATTATTCAACCCAGCAATACCCAAAAGACTTTCTCACATACTTGATCTTCATACTGCCAAGATTCAAATGAACTTATGCTGTGTCTAATCATACTTACCCTATTCCCCTGCTAAGAAAATACACTCTTAGATAAGGATGCACTTTTAGGTATCTGTGTGCAAAGACTGTTCAGTAACCAAGTTTTAGTAGCAAAATAAAGTGGTGTAACCTAGTCCTGATATGAGTCAGATACTCTTGCCATTAGACTATACCAGAACAACAGTGCCTTGACATGCAGCACCTGACAGATTTGGCTGTCAGCAAATAACATGACGCTGCACCAGCTGATCTCTTCTATTCTTCTCTGGCATTATTTCAGTGTACTATTTTGGTAAGTGTCAGTAAACTTAAGTTTCTGATTTTAGCAAGAAAGTTAATGCTGACTTGTAGAACATCAGAACATCCTCTCTGCAGAGTACGGTTAATATGAGTATTGTAGGTCTACCTGCTTTAATACAGTCATCAGAGTAGACAAAGGGCATTGATGAACACAAGCCACAAGTCTATCCGTGATGTCACGAGCCTGTAACTGGTGAAATCTAACACCACCAGCTGGTAGGAGTTGTGTTGGGGTGAATACAGATCACCTTGGATCAGTGCAAGTCAAGGCACATAGCACAAACCACCGCCTGGGGGAAAAGACGCACAGAGCTGGATCTGCTGTTGTGTTGGAGACCACTCAGTCAAGCAGTGACTCTCTGTATCACACACAGAAGTCGAGTTAACACTGCTGCAATCCGAATAGTCGCTCTTCAAGCCAAGTTTTCTATGCAACTGTTGCGCGTCTCCACTTTGGATAGAAATAGCCTGATCACTGCGCGCCGCAGAGCGCAAGGGATCTGAGAAGCGCTGGTTTGAACGAGTGGGATAGATCTCTCCTCCGGACTGCAAAAGCTACGATGAGGAAATTCTGAGGTGGCAGAACTCATCCATCCACTTTAAGTTTCCTTTGGCTGTTACCAAAGGGTTAGCCCATGAGCAGGTATCCTCTTGAGTGTGATTCTGTTTTTACCCAGATCTCTGCTGCCTGGACAAATGCATACAAATGCATTTAGGAGCTCAACGGACAAGGAGTGGACACGTTTCCGCGGCAGCAACGTAAGTGGCCATTTGGTTTAATAGTATACAGATGTTTGCCTACCTATGTAGATTTTAAACTGTTCCTAGAACAGGTTTTCGTATAAAAGGTAACTTGGGGACGTATTTCTGCTCTCTGGCGTCTTTCTCTGACACGGGCGCCAATTGACTAAATAAAGTCCCTACAGCTAAACGTTTTTGCAACCAAAACTGACAATACAGTATTTTCATTCAGTCAATTCAGTAAATAGAGTTTAATATTGAAATCATTGGTCTCTATCGTTAATGTTTTTCCTGTAAGGATGTTCTCAATTATATCCCTTTGTTTCTGCGGACTTTTCATTATGAAGTACAATTGCACATGTGGACTTTGAAAGGATGGAATATTTACTGTGAACTTCTTTTTTATTCTCTGTTGATCTTGATAAATGTTGCTGACATCTTAGAAGTAGTGCCTGTAAGTGCACATGCATAGGCTTTGAACTCGCCACAGAAACATGCAGCCTGGAATCTCCTACATTATATTCTGAATAACATGTGGCCAACTGCTGAACTCTTTTTACTTGTCTTTCACTCACATGGCTATGATAGGCTTGGAAATAAACACTGTAAATGGCTTGGAAGCAATTATGCATACTCAGCATGACAGTGATAAATCCTTTTTATAGGCCTATGATATGAGAATATACAAGCACAAGAGCAACTGTCAAGGACTCAAGACCTAAAAAAATGAATCAAACACTGTCAGTGTTTAGGCTTCAAATAGGAAAAATAATCCATTGCCTTTACACCTAAACATTCCTCATGGAAGTGTTTATTATTGACATCCTGCATGCAAGTTTTGTTGTCCTGTTACATTCAGCTGAGACTGAGGAGCTACAGAAATGCGCATGCCTCCATAGGCTACTCAACAGGAAATATATTTTCTTTTATCAGAAGTGAGTCCAAGTTGTCTGTACTCTATTATGAATTCCTTCCAGATAAGAACTGAGCTCACAACCCATTATGTTGTTCTCTGCTGATACTGTGTGCTCAATGCAAAACAAAATGGACCTGATATACTAAGAGATCCTTTTTTTGTAATTGAGAGTGAAAATGAGAGCCTTATGGGAGAGCTGCATTGACTGAAAACAAGTGTGGCCTTCCTTGAATTAACACGGAGAGTTAGCGTGCATGCATCAGTGGTTAACTGGCTCCTGAGCTCCAGACAATCACCCACTGTTGCAAGAATTGTTGCTCCATTGCTGCCGGGGGGGTGGACTGTATAGCTGCAGAGACCCACAGCTGTACGCTGGCTTGAGGGCATGCTGTTTCCTCAACGCTGCCTGGTAGTTCCTTTTATAAGTTGATGATGCATGTATTTCAGGAAGTGGAGATTTACTAGATGTATTCTCTGTTTTTCTGAACATAGACATAAATTAGGAGGGTACCCTATTGGTAGTGATGCATAACAATTACTGGCAGGAGGCTACTGCAGGTAGACCTTATTTATGTGACAATGTAAATACAGTTTTTTTTGTTTTTTACAGATTTTAGGGGTCCTCCCTCAAGAAAAGGTTATATTTTTCAACAAAGAAAATGTAATTTCACATCATTTTAAACTCTTATTAATAACATATGTGTGTCTAAAACGTTGAAAAGCTAGAGCATGATGATACATAAACAACCCTCAAAATGCTTAAAGAGAATAGTTGAAGATGTGCACTGGGGACCAACTACAATCATTAGATTGGGTCATTTAGTTACATTCATTTCGCTTAGTTTGTGCCCAAAATGGCTTGGGTGCTGCACCTAAGTCTTATAGGAAAACCCTGAAATATCAATAAATACACTCTTCTTAATTAACTGAGCCACAAACTAGTCTATTTTGAAGATAGAAGTGACAATGTTTTCCCTCTCACTTCTAACCAACTCTGACTCTTGTCATTAAATACAAGTACAGACATTGTAACTCACCACGGGGCCATCATTGCACTTACTGTAATGACCTTTAATATGGCCTCACATCTTTTGTTTTGTCTTCCATGTACTTTTAGCCAAACAGTCTGTATTGTCTTGGCCAATAAGAGGTAGATAAGCTCAGTTGAATCCTGGGTGGTATAACATTAAACTTAAAAGAGCAGTGTCTCAGTTTTAAACATTAGTTATATCTGCTGAGAACTCTGCCACCACCCCAGAATTACAGCCACTAGAGCCAGTCCCACAATGAGCTTTCCTTACTATGTGCCATTTCTGAGTCTGTAGCTTTTAAGAAGGAGAGGGGGGGGGGAAGGTGGAGGCTGGGGGTGTGGCCTTGACCAACTGCCACTTTGCTAGTTTGACAGCCATGATGTCTCTCTCTCTCATGGGTGGGCCAAATTGTCTGGGTGGGCAAAGCAATGAAAGGGAGGTAACCTTGCCCCTAATGACCTCATAAGGGGCAAGATTCCAGATCGGCCCATCTAAGATTTCATTTTCTCAAAGGCAGAGCAGGATACCCAGGGCTCAGTTTACAGCTATCATAATTTCTAGCCACTTGGGGACCATATGCAGGCTGGGGGAATGCATGTTAATGTTAAAAGACCTTATAAAGTGAAATTGTCATGCCATGAGACCTTTAACTTTGACAGCAAAGTGTCTTACAAGAAACAATGTCCATGTTACTTAGGCTAATTTACAGTCCTAACTGTGACCATTTCCATTAGGATTATTGGATTTTCAGCCCATGGTGAAGCTTGTTGAAAGGCTCTGCTGAGGTGGAAGAATATGTTGTTTTTTTCTTTTGCCATTATTTGTATGAACTTACAGCTGTGAAACTAATTAAAACCTAAAAAATAAAAATGTGTATTCTCACCCATAAGCAAAAATAATGAATGGTGGAATGACAGGCTGTCCACCTTGCTGCAGTATACTCAACTTCTCCACACCGGTGCCTGTAGATATTTTGGCCTGTCTGTGTGAGTGAATGTATTTAACCCTCCTAACATCTGCAGGTCCCGCCACAACAGGTAAAGGGCAAACTATTAAAGGCCGGTAGAAGTTTACTCACAACCCTTTGTCTGCTCACTGTCTTGTGGACTAAGTCAATCTTTACTCTGGTCTGCAGTGACCTCTTGACTCCATCTGAGTGAGCACAAACATGCACCACGCTCGGCTCTTTGTCAATTAAGAAGCATCCGGACATGAAATACCAGTCTTAGAAAATTATATTTATACTTATATTTTTATCCAAGAGTTGTTTGCATTAGTTTGGAAATGTGCCCAATCTAAAAGTATTTCAAGAGTTGGCCAGAGAGAGATATTTAAGTGGGTCAATTGAAACCTGGAAACTTGTTGTCCTGATCATTTTTGCTCATGGCCATTTAGACATGAGAAGAAGACAAGCCCACTTGGTGCTTCCATAATGAAGTAATTATTTTCAGAACACAGGTGCTAAAGTGGAAACACGGCCAGTAAGAACAGATATTGGCTGTAGAACAGTCACTTGCTCATGTCCAGGAATGTTTTGGTCGAGATTGAGAAGCGAAGCAAGCATGCAGGAACAGAACACCTGATTAGTAAGACACTCAGATGTGGAAATATCCGCTTGGTTTTAGCATGTGGACAGTGTGTGTGTACGTGCATGCGTGCGTGCATGCATGCAATGCTGGGTCTTAAGAGGAGCGATCTACTGTATGTATGATGGAATTTGTCAGATGTCTACTTTATTTCTCTCACAGTTTAATGTCTTTGCAAAGGGACTTCTATTACGAGCTCCTGAGAGCACTGCATCAGTGTATGTGTCAACGTTTTAGCCTCATTTCCTCTGTTTTGAATTCCACTCCATTTAAAACTTGAGCTAAACTGAGCCACATTTTTTGCCAAGGGTGCATAGAACAGTGGAGGCTAGGCAATTGCTAAGGTCAAGGTCTATGAACCTTAATTCTCTGGATAATGACTCTATGTGGCATACTTCTAACATGTACTACATCTACTGTCGGGATATTCTGACGGCAGAAACAATCCTTTAAAAGTCAACTAAAGGGATGGAATGTGATTAACAGCTTGGCTTGTTGATACTAATGGATTTTGAAAATGGCCTGCCGTATTAGACATGTAAACAGTGTACTGTTCGTGTCAATGCTCACAAAGTCCCTCCCTGACAGACATCAATGATGAAACTAAGACTATTGTTTCGCTTGCCTTATGAGGACCGTAAACAGAACTTAAGTGACATTGCTCTATTTGCCAAGCCATATCAAGCACTTACCTCTCCATTTGCCTCACAGCCTTTTACCTCAGTTGAATGAACCATTGTTAGGCATCCAAGCTAATTTTGAGGGGAGAAAGGCAATATCTGTTACTGTAGGAATGATTCATTGCAGAGGGGAGTTTTAAGTTGTGATTATTTATAGTCTTGACATGACACCCACTTCCCACATAGTGGTATTTCCCTTAGTCAACAGAGCAGTGTTTGGGGAGCTTTGTCTTGCTTTCAGTGGTCTTTTCCATTAACTGCAAGGGCTGGAAAGCATGTCATAGTGTGCTGTCACTTAGACAGGGCTTTACCACAGGGTTTAATAAAGAAACGATGAAACTGGTGGCTCTGCAAATAGATGTAGCCTATGTCCTGGATATGAGTAAGTCGGTTAAGTTGCTTCCTTCCTCCTGTTTGCATATAACTAAATAAAAAGCTTAAAAGATGTTACACAAAGCTCCCCAACTGATGCTGAGACAGATGTTGGTAAATCGTAGGGTTAAGGTACTTACTTCATTGTAATTGTGCTGAAGGGATGACCTGTTGGTTGTGGTGGCGGAGTGTCACGGATGCCTTAAATAGGCCTAAACATGGAGACTGTGTGACAGACAGGCAGAAAAAAACTGTCTGAATCAGCATCAGATGGCCCCATTTGACACTCCAAAAGAGAATGTTATGTGTTACTGTTTAGTTAGGTTTTTTTCTTTCTTTTTTGGTCTACTTTTAAATCCTGTCAACTTTTAAGGAGAACCAGCTACTCATTGGCTTCATAAATGTCAGTTTTATTCTCTCCCAACAGATGGATACTTGTAATCATATATTCCTCCCTTACTTTTCCTTTTTTTTTTTTTACTTTTTTCCTGCTTTGGGGATATCTCTGTGTTCCCGGCAGTGGAATTTCGCACCACTTTCTCAATGGGGAACAGGTGACAGGCACAGCTCATAGTGTTTCTACTTACAATCAATCTTTTTCTTTTCTGTTTTCTCTTGTTGTCTTTTTCTCTCCTTCTCTTTCTCGTATCTTTTTCTCTGTCTGCATCTGTTTCTCTTTGTTTTTGCTGAAGTATGCAGGGCTGCAGTGCTTAGGGAAAACAAATATGGCTGCCTGTCTGTGGCTTTCCATCAAACAGGGCCACACAAACACAGTAGCCTCTATGCTGTTTAAATCTGGCCCTCAAAGGCCATTAAGGAGAGATGTTTGTAGGATGGCTACCATGTTGTTTGTAGCCATCACACTCACATAACAATCCCTGAAGGTTTAAAGTGACAGCAGCCTGTGATTGATAGCATTCTTACATAACTGCATATTAAAATAGCAGGTTTACCGTCTTCTGTCTTTTGTACTACCACCACACTGTGTTGGAAACCACAAGAGTAGTTGCCAGAAGCCACTTCAAGTTATGTTAGCAGCTGTTACTATGTACAGGGCTGGCGATGTGATTGATTTGGTTTGAATGTATAGAGTATGCTTTGAAGCACCATGAATGCTCTGTGAAGTATGTTGTGGGTTATAGTTGTAGAAGAAAAGAGTTGACATGTCATTGACTTGGACTAACATGTAGTGTAAAAACATTTTATTTCCACGTTAACAAAATAGATATTTTTTCATTTTTCAGTTTGGTGGTTTGATTTATTTGGTAGTTTGACATGTGATTTGACTGATACTAATAGGAAAACACAAAGTAAGAAAAACCTCTTATGCTTATCAAAATGACTTTTGGTAAAGCTTGGATGACTTTAAAAAGTTAATATTCCCATTAAATTCAATAGTTATGATAGGAATACAGTATGGTTTAAGGCTAAAACTTATTAAACTCATAAAACTTAACACATTTTTTGTGGTTGGAGATGCTGCTCCATGCTCCATGCACATTGCATACAGATTAAAAATCTCATCTGAATAAGTGAAAACAAATGCCATTGCAAAGTGGCCTGAGTTCCTTTACATTTATTTGGCTTTTTGCTGTAGTACATGCTGCACTCTAGCTAAATGGTGGGCAGTGCCACCTAGAGGTGGGGTCAGTGAGGGTCAAAGGACTGAAGTTCCAGGAGTGTATTAAAGTAAGGTCACAATATTCAGAATGGGTAACATACAATAGGTCTTAATACCTCATTGTGTGATTGGTACTGTTTGATATAAAAAAGAATTATTCTAAAGTTAGTGATAATAATGTTTCTTTTCATTGTAAGTTATTGTAAGTTTCACAATCTTAAGCTAAGCTTTTCCTTTATCTGCTTTTAGTTGCATGATGAAATTTTTAAAAGCATTAGTAGCTTGTATGAAGACGTGGTTTGTGCATTGCTTAAACACGGATCACTGTAATTATGTACATGGTTTAAGTGGCTTTTCAGAATAAAAGCCGATATGATCTATATGTTATATATATATATATATATTATTATTATGATATATATTATAATAATATATAAAATAATATATTATTACTATCTCCTGTTTATTAATAAAAAAACGGCTGGTTCCGTTCCGGAATGGCGGCGGAGTAATTTGGTTTCCATTAAAGTCAACGTGTGTACTTCCACAGACTGCGGAACGGCTCCGTCCCAGCTGCATATCTGCTCCGGCGATCCGCAGCCCTCCGGAGCAGATATGCAGAGCTTCTATTTTTGCTGGACGCCGGAGAGCTCCGCAGCAATTCTGCACATGACAGATAGTGTGGGTCAGGATGTTGAGCACAGAAACAAATTAAAAATCCAGTTAATTTTCAAAATAGGGTAGAACGTGCTCACGGCGGTTGACATTTCCCTGCACTACACCTTGAAAACACACCCCTGGTGGAAACAAACAGTTGTTGTTTTTGTGGTTCTATTGTACATGAATTTGCAAGATCTTGTGGGTCCTCAAAACTTCAACTGTCAGTCATGGCCGCAGACAACAGATCCGGACCTGGTGGGTGTTGACGGATGGCGGAGCACGGAGCCGAAACGCAGCGGAGCCGATCCGCAGCCATTCGCATCCTGTGGAATTTGGGGGTTAGCTGGGGCTTTTCACTCTCTGTAGTCATAGCTTTCCTCAGGCATGTTTCCTTGAACAGCATTCAATTGTTAATAATCAAATGGGCCTTTGAGACCACATCCATCATTGTCTGGAAACAATCAAACATGACACAGTTGCTCCCTACATGACTTTTTAAGATGATTGTTTTTTGGCCTTTTAGGCTTTATTTGTGACAGGACAGCTCAGACATGAAAGGGGAGAGAAAGGGGGAATGGCATGAAGCAAAGGGCCGCAGGTCAGAATCAAACAAGCAGCTCTTGTATCAAGGACTGAGCCTCTGCATACAGTTGCGCACTCTACCAGGTGAACTACCCAGGCGCCCTCCCTGCATGACATTTAACTACATTTCCAGACATAAAGATGTCAAAGTTCAAAGTCTTCGTAAACACAGTCAGGTAGCCTTTACAGGGGCTCCCAAGCTTCTTTTATTACATCTTCCTGATTTTAACCCAATATTGACTTGGGGTGAAAGTAACAAATACTTTCGTTATGAATTAATTGAGTCAATTATTCAGATTAATCAATTCATTGTTTAGAAAGGTATAAACACAAAATGTAAAAAGGCACCTCACAACTTCCCAGAGACCAACCTGAAATATTTTGTTTTGTTCAATCACCAATCCAAAATCCAAAAATAGACTATTAAATTAACACTCTTATAGGCTGAACGATTAATCAGTTATTAAAAATTGTTTTTTGGTTAATAGACAACTTAACACATTATGTTATTAATTACACCTGTGTTTTTCCTGCCATGTTGTATCAAAATGACCAATGCAAAAAAGTAAATTCTTCCTTATAGCCCATGCTTATATCTTCCGTTCATATCTTGGCCATTCTATTTGCAGGAATATTTCCAACCTACACTGTCTCAAATAATTGCCCATGTATCATCACCTCAAGGCTCAATTACAGAGCGATCCAGCAGAGCCAAGATCAGAAAGTAGCTGTGATGGTTTGCTACTCTTGCTCTAAGGGGTATGTTACTGTTGGTTTTGGTATACACTTATGTATAAAAACATATGTCACTTGTGTTCCAGTGACAAGTTGCAGGCCATCAACAATGTCAGCATGACTGAAGAGATCTTTGCCTGCTGATTTCAGGGTGACTCTTTCTCCTTATGTCAGCAGAAGGCTAATCTTCTAATAGTTAATGACTGAATGGAAAAACAGCCGTTATGTTCATTGGTGCTTTTCTTAGATAATTGACTTGTGACTGAGACAAAACCTCAACAAGAGAGCATTATTTTCTGTAAAGCTGATTTATTATTTGACTGAGTGTTGGTTCATCTGTGTGCTGTGACTTTGCCTTAGTGTACTCAGGATAATCTGTAGGCCACTGTTGTAATATAGTCCAGTCAATTTATTTATAGAGCACATTTAATACCAAACTAGGCTAAACAAAGTGCTGTACAAAGTTATATGATGTTATAAACCAAAATGAAGACAATAACATATATAGACACAATAAACATCATACGAACAACACACCTATACAAATGTCCCTAAAATAAATCACACACGTTTTAAGACCAGACTTAAAGACTGAATATGAATGGGAAGTTGGTTCCAGAGTCTCGGGGTCACAATAGAGAAGGCATGGTGACCCTTTGTTTACATCCATACTAATATCTCTCCTTTGAGTTTCCCATTAAGTGAAAACCACCTGAAATGCCTCTTTGTGATGAACAGCAATTCCTCATATAAACAATATCACCAGGATTGGAATTAGATGAGCAAAGGGTGCTGCCATTGTTAAGTGGTTAGGTGTGTTGTCTCATAGCAAGATGGACGAGGCATGAGTAGTCATTTGTCTAGTTATTACAGTATGTTCCTCATCTCCCTTCTATTTACTTTGGTTTCCCCCTAGAGTCTGTGTTTCCATCACAGACTGCAACACACAAAGTGACTTAGACAATCTAAATTAGTCATACATGTTATGTGTGTTTACATGTATATATGTATTAGTCCTGTGATGGACTGGCAACCGTAATAAGTGGACATGTGCATGTTTAAGAGCAGGGTCTTTTTTGGGGGTAAATGCTCATCTGTGTAGAAGAATTCTGATCAGAATTGTTGCAATAGATATATTAAAATGACCTAATCTCTTATTATTAATTTGTGTTTCTGCGTCTCTCTAGGTGGAACTTTATCCTGCTCCTGTCAGTATGCTCAGCAGTACTCTCTGGAGAAGAAGACTACCTAGCTCAAGGTAAAGAAAAGAACATTACATCAGCATTAGGATTGTCACTAATACTTTTTTTTTATATAAAGGCCCCCACTTATCTTTTTGTCTTTGAATATTCAACTACTCTGATATTTGATCATTCAGCCATATCTGCTGTCAGTTTTTAGCACTGTCTCCATCCATCTCTTGCCTTTTGCTACCTTATATAAACATCTTCCTATTGAGTTGCATGTAGTGAGGTATACAGATTTAAAATCTTGGGAAAGAAGAACACCATTATCAGATTTATACTCAGTATTGGCAGAAACCAGAGTTAAGGTTTTGGAAGCGGTTCTGAGACTTGAATTTTTACTGCAATGCTTATATATTGAGGTATACTGCATATATCGGGACAGTGGCTGCATACAGGAGCTCCTTTTTCTTTGCTCTTCTCCTTTTTAACCTTATATTTCGACATGTCTGCTCTTGCTCTCCAGGCCACAGCTTGCATGTAGAAGCAGCCTAAATAGCCTCTCACCCGTTGTTGCCTTTATGCTTGCGCATCTTTTTTCCTCTCAGTGCTCTCATCTCTGGTCCACCAGAGAAGGCTCTAATATGTGAAGTACATGCTAAGACGAGTACTCTGGTAAAGTACACCAATCAGCCAGACAAAGAGGAAGAGGAAATTTCAGGAAAATGAATTGGCAACTGTGCCTCAGTTGGCCAAGTGCTGGGGGTAAGGTGATGTCAATCAGTTTAAAATAAAACAAAGCAACAAAGGATGAGAGGAATTGAAGGTGAGAATGGAAGAAGGAGAAGTGTATTTTCTTTACCAAGTCACAGTTGGTACTAGTGCTGTAACGATACACCAAACCCATTACTTGGTTCATGTCACGATTTTTTTTACCCACAATTCGATAGAAACCTCAATTTTTTTTCTTTTATTTTCTTTTGGTGGGGGGGGATGAGAAAAGGGGAAATATTTCTAAAATAATAAATAAATAGCCAAAGCTTTATAACACTATTTGCTTTAAAATATAATACTGTTGAAAAACTAAAAGAATTAAACTCCATTGTGGAGATGATCCGAGCATGTTGAAAATTCTTCAATCAAGTTCTCTTACATTTACAAAGTAAATTTAATGGCTACTGTTTAACAGTACTGTGCAGGGCCCGAAATTAACACTTGCCAAATGTGGGGGTGGGTTGACACACAAACGCAAACTACCTTAACTCAGCCTACTTAGTTAGCTAGTAAGGTGCGATTTTGGGCGGCCAGCCTTCCAAAAGGAAAACCCAGGAAACGGAGTCGCATTTCACCTGTCGGAGGCTCTGACACACTTTATTATTTTAGACAACAGAAAACAACTAATTGGTGATAGATAATACATCTTATTTCACATACTGCTTTGGTAAAAAAATAATTTTTTTAGGGCTTACTTGTTACTATGTGTGTCAGCCTACTAATTGATGGAGCGTTTTGTGTAGATTTGGACTTGTATAAGTTTCATTCCATGTTGTTTAAATGGCGAAGTGGCGAGGCCTCGTTCGCCTGTTTGGAGCTGGCTGGTGATGCACGTAGGCCTTGCTGGATACACCGCGACTGTTTTTGTGGACCTACTGATCATCGTGGATTACGTTTTTTTTCATCTCATTGGATTATGGCAAAATACGGATCTTTTTTCTTAACGTGTTTGAGCGTTTTATGGTGTGATTGTGCTTCGTTTCTGCGTTTGGAGAGCCATCTCAACAGACTGTAGGCCGAACACTGATTGTTGTTACATTTTAGAGGAATTTAAAGGTCCCATGACATGATGCTCTTTGGATGCTTTTATACAGTGGTCCCTTGATACTGTTTCTGAAGTCTCTTTCCCAAAATTCAGCTTGGGTGCAGAATTATAGCCACTTGAGCCAGTCCCACAATGAGCTCTCCTTAGGATGTGCCATTTCTGAGTCTGTAGCTTTTGAGGAGGGGGTGGGGTGGGGGGGTGCAAGGTGGAGGCTGGGGGTGTGGCCTTGACCAACTGCTACTTGCTCATTTAAAAGCCATGATGTCTCTCACGGGTGGGCCAGATTCTCTGGGTGGGCAAAACAGAGAAAGGGGAGGTAACCAGATCGGCTCATCTGAACTTTCATTTTCTCAAAGGCACAGCAGGATACCGAGGGCTCGGTTTACACCTATACACCATTTCTAGCCACTGGGGGACCCTAGACAGTCTGGGGGAACTCATAGTAATGTCAAAAAACTCATAAGTGAAATTTTCATGCCGTGGGACCTTTAAGTGCCGGGCCATCTCACCACCATCTTTCTATTGATCCAAGGTCGTGCCGTGATTGGATGTCATAAGGGTGAATGTTTACATCAATTGTTGCAATGTAATTTAAAATCTGCTTTAAAAATAAACATATATTTATTTAGCATGTTTGTTTTGTCCATATGTGCTCCTGCTGTGTTCCCCAAGTGGTAGGACTGGTCTCAGCTGCTACAATGAGTTTTTCTTTTATTTTTGAGCCCCTCAGCTCAAATGTCAAACTCCGCTTATGGTTTAAATACGTATAAACAAGCCAAAGAGTTTTCCCCCTATCCCAGAATAGATAAGCAGCGTAGCAACATCATTCTCCGGCACTGACACAGCGCTGTTAAGATAGGTCTATGCATGACTACTCCAAATGTGACTTCCTTGAAAGAACTTGCCTTCACTCAGCAAGAAGGAATGCTGTCAAAAGAATGTAAAGATAACTCTGATATGTTTGAATCAGCAGCATGCTCTTTGTGAATTTGTTGACAGGTTTTAGTGTTTCTTTGAGTGGTGTGTCACTGGGCCACTGTCAGAAATACCACATAGTGTGTTAACACCTAACTTAAGCTTGGCCTCATGATGAATGGTCACATTTTTGTTCACATCTCCACATGTCCTGTATGTGCACTGTCTACTGCCTTTTGCACAGAGGAAAAGGAACTGCCTCAAGGGCCCTTATTCCATCTTGCATTGTCTTCTCTCCACAAATCTATAGTTGCCCTCTCCAGGAGCAAGATCCATCCATCATATCGAGTAGAGGAGGAATGCACACAGAGTTCTAGCGCAGCTTCATATATGAGACAAGTTAATTGGAATCTGGGCTGACTTTACCTCAGGCTAAGAATGTCAAGGACATCTAAATGCGTGCTTAGATCATCCGCAGATAGTCTCCCTATCTGGGCTGCAGGACTATATACCCTGCAAACAACATCCATATGATGAACCATGTAGTATTTCCATTATCGCACACATCTCTCTCTCCCTGTCTTTTCCTACCTCCCTCCAAAGCACTGAAACAGAAAAAAGATTCAGTGGACTCCACTTTTTCTCAAAATTTACTTATTCCCCTACTAGCTGTACTTATCAATAAACAATTTAGAGAAGTGGATTGTCAGCAGTCGCTATAAACTTACTCTTTAAAGTTCTATTACGTAAAACATGGAAACTTAGAGCTCCTTCACCTTCTTAAACAGTCATACAGATAAATGCCACAACTTATTTTTCTCAGATCTAGAAACCCATACCTCTAGAAACACACACACACACACACACACACACACACACAGGCCACATACTGAACAACTACTACAACTACAAGTGAGAAAAACTGATATTTCCAAAATGTGGTCATTTCAGAAGTAGTAATAACAGCCTGGTTTATGCTTGATACAATTGCCTTTTTTAGTTATTCAATGTGGTTTGAAAAGGTTTTAAATAAACCTAGAGTGTTGGTGTTGGTTTTACTGTAAGTGTCTTTTTTTTTAATGGTGTACCAGTGTTGTGGTACACGAGACCAGTCTTTAGACCCCTTTTTGAAGGTCTCGGTCTTGTCTCGGAATAGACCACATTTTTACTCGGTCTTGTCTCAGTCTCAGATGAAGGGACTCAGGATTTTTCAATACCGGTCAAGATCACAACTTCTGAACTTCTGAACTTCTAATTTGCCTGTGAATCGTCTGATTTATGTGGTAACATCAGTACTGTGATTGGATGTAAAACTTCTTGCCTCAAATGCAACCAATAACTTAACTCATTTCTAGTTTGAATTGTGTTACTGTTAACACCCTTCATTGTCACCCAAAGGGATTTAGCTAATATTATGTATACATATTAGCTAGTTTTGTACGTACACTGTAAGTTTCATTTTTTTTGGTCTGGTCTTGCTCTTGTCTCGGCCTCAACCCCTCTAAGTCTTGGTCTTGGGTCACTCTCTCTTGCAGTCTTGGTATTAACTTGGTCTCTGTTTAGGTGGTTTCGACACTGGAATGCACTGATCCCACTTTTCTCTCAGGATAACAATTCTGATACCTCTCTTTTTCAGTTATAAACATGCATACCTCACTATGTAGAACTAATTGGGATCATTCTTTTATGTTTGCTGTAAGGTATAATGAGGCTGTTACTACAGAAAACGTATAACATATAAGTCGACTAAACATTTCTAGATTGTAGTGTTCTAGCTCAGAGTAATACATTGCATTTGATAGTGACAAAGTAACGGTAGTGTTAATCAGGCATCTGTAACAGTACTCTTGGCTGGAGATTTATGACATGGCTAGTTTGATGACATCAGGTCCTTATCAGCCTTTTTGAAACCTATGTTATACATGTTTGAAAACAAAATGGCTATTAGTTTTTCTTTAAAATGTTGACAACTTCAAGATATGTTTTATGTGTCTAATAATGTTTTCTTTCCAGCTGCACAGTCACCATCTGGTAGCTTGTTCAAACATTTCTGCTGTCGACATTTTAGAATTTCAGAAGTTATTGGTAGTTTGATTTAACCTCCCGACAAAGGTGAAAGGTCCAATGTTTGTACATGTGCAACTCATCTGAAATGGGCTTGTTGTAGCTTTTTTTTTCATTAGTGTCTGCAGTCTTAACGGTTGTTAGCAGTGTAATGTGTAAAAAGTACTTTTAACAAGTAAAATATATGATAGAAGACAATGATGCTGTTGAAAGCTTTGCTCTGGGGATGCAGATCACTGGTTGAGTTAGTGCATTCAGTTCCCCCTCAGTAATAACAAATCATCTAACCCCAAATACAGAGGAGTTGCTTCTAAGGAAGTTAGTGTATCTGGATTAGCAATGAAAATACCTCAAACAGCCCCTGAGACCTCCCCACCAAAACACTTAGATGCACTCAAGCACACATGCGCACAAACACACAGGCTTATAAACCTTCACTGTTCTTAGCTTCCATATTGCAGCTGCCTGAGTCAGCCAGCATGCTCACAGATGAAAACATTCACTCACAATGTATATCTTCCCAAATTCCCCTTCTTTTTCTCTCGCACATGCAAACACATACAGACACACAGGCCAGGTTGTCTTCTATAATGACCGACTTGTGTCTCATCCGGTTCACATTTACAATTACACTATGTGTCAGACACCCTTGTTCCAAATTCTCATATTAATAGTGTCATTTTTATTTTATTGCTGGGACTATCACTGCTCAATACTGACATACCTGACACATGTGACACATTGCCCTCCAGCCTAGTTATATGTATTGCTATAAGTCAAAGCCAAAACTGCACAGAATATCCTCCGTCTCCAAACATTGTGCTTTGGCCTGGCTGTGCCTCACTGTCAGCAGACTTACTGTAACATGCATTATTTGAAGAATTACCTGTGGGCATGGGAAAAGAATGACAGGACCATTTGGACGAAAGCTGCTCTCATGAATCTCTGGTGGCAGATTGATTCAAACAGTGTGGACTGGCTTCCTGTATCCTAGTTGGCCCCATCCCTCTATAGTCCCCTCCACTCATCTCGGCCACAGCTGCCTTTCTGGTACTTACTCCAAGAGAAAAAGTGGAAGGGGTGACCAGCATCACTTTACATTTTGACATTAAACTATCACCAATCAGTGAACAGTGATAATTGCAGTATTATCTACACATACGTGGTGTACTTTTGTGGTGCTCAGTTTTTGCCATTCTACTGCATAGAGAGCCCAGTTTTATGAAAAGACCCTCTTTCCAGAGGTAAACTACTTTTATTTAAGAAAAGTCCAGGACCTGTTTAATCTATTTATTTTAGAAACTGTTTAACCAAATAGTCTACCTGCTTTGTGATCCAGTCTTGACATGTTAACCTTACTTTTGTTTGCTCTATCCTTCAGGAGTGGATATCCTCTATCGACTGGGGCTTACAGCTCAAAGCAGTGCAGACGAGAGGACACGCTTACCTTCGACTGCACACACGACTGCTCCCTCACCTTTGAATCTCCCTCTTTCTGGATATGGGGTATTATTCAACTCAAACTCCCTCTATGAGGCTCCAGCAGGCAGTTTGTTCCCGCCTGAGATTGGCGAGGAGTTCTCTGTTGTAGTTAGCCTAAGCTCCTGGCGAGCAAACAATGCTTTTATTTTTAGTGTCAAAGACAGCAGGGACAGGCTGCGTTTTGGCATTCAGCTTCTGCCACGCAGAGTGGTGGTTTACACTGCAGAGAAAGCCTCCATCTACTTCACCTACAACTGGCAGGATGGGCGCCAGCACCCTTTTGCTGTTGGTGTTCGTGCACGCTCAGTGTCCTTTTATGCGGATTGTGGGGCGGTGCAGCAGCGCGAACAGACCCTGGCGAGATCTCAGACACTGAGGGATTCTGGGGGACTCTTCACTCTGGGGAGGATGAACTCTAAAGCGGCACCTTTTAATGGTCGAGTCTGCCAACTAGATATCTATCCCTCAGCCCAAGCTGCCGCGCACTACTGCAACTACCTTAAAACACAATGCCGGCTGGCCGACACTTACCGATCGCATTTGCCAAACCCTGGTTTGGATATTGAGGCAAATGACCCACCTTCTAACCCCTTGACAAAGTCCCTTGTTGGAGTAGCAGCTACCCACCATAACCCCTTAAAAGCCACAGCAGCTTCCAATGTGTCCCCAGGTAGTTCGGTCGCACCGTATTCAACACCGAGCCCATCAGCACAACCTCATCTGGGGGATCAGAGCCACCTTTCCAAATTTGATCCCCTTGCCCACACCACCACATCCTTGCTTCAGCCTGACAGCCCCACCTTAGCTACCTTGAGTGGACGAGCAATTTTGGATCTCACCCATAGCACAACTATCACTACTACCAAAAATGTGTTGGCAAAAGCAAGTAGCCCCCAGGGGGACACTGATCACTCTGAAAACAGCACAGAGGAAGACAGCAGCTCCGGGATCCTACAGACTCCAAATGCCACACCAGGCCTGGTTTCCCTAGTCAGGCAAAGTCGAGTGAAGGAAGGACTCAGGAACAATTCCATCGCCAGCTCCAGGGACTCTCATGCTGGGCCTCAACAGACTCATCAGCCCCTGGAGACTCATCTGAAAGCCAACGGCACCACTTTGTACAGGGAGAATCAGGTGGACACCTCAGAACAGCATGACCTGGATGGCAGCTATGATGATGTAGAAATGGGAGGATATGATTATGGATATGAGGATCCAGACTTTTTCTATGACTATGAAGATGGTTTACGTGGCCCCAAAGGAGAGCGAGGTGCTCCGGTAAGTGACTGAATTTATAAATGACAAGTAGCAACAACTATGACTATTTATGGAACAGTATCCAACAGTCGAGACACAAGTCAGTGCATTGCTGTACATGCTCAAGTAAGGGGAAATAGCAATACAATCAAAGGTAATTTATAGCCATCACACTTAAAATGCTATGTAAAATTTGGCTTTGTTACATACACCCAGGATATATTATAACAAATATTTTGGCAGGGCGGCGTAGTGATTTAGAGGTGATAGCATATCCAAGCACTGCTCTTTTTTCATGTATCTACAAGTTGTTAAAATAACACGCCATTCCCTTGTTGAAATATTGCCAGCCACTTTTGCTCTTATGTCAGAGAGGATAACTCATCTGAGGGTTGGAGAAATACCTGACAAGACAAATTAGCTGTCCATCCAGCCTCATGATGTAAGCTGGCTGTCAGGATAGCTTTGCCACTGTACATGCTTTTATAGCTCAGGAATTGCGTATGCTTCCATGAATGAGGTGTGTCGGGGCTTTTTATATGCTCTGTTTAAACTTAGGAGTGTAGTAAATGAAGTAAGATGTCTGGACTCATCTACCAGTTTCCATAGCTAACCTAAAGAGTGCCTGCAGGTGTGAAGGTGGCACACAACTTTGCCAGCACTGAGTTGTTTCATCTTATCTTAATTGTACTGCAGTATTATGAGCATGATACAGTCCAAGCCACATACCCTATTCCAGTGGTTTACAATTTGCCAAAATTATTGATACATTTTTATTTTGTATGCTTTGACTATGCTGACCACTTTGATGCAGGCAGGTTTTCAATGCTGGGTCAGCTGAAGTTCAGTGGCTCACTCTGTGTCATTGCATCTTAGTTGTAACTTGGGAAAAAATGGTTTGCATCCTCAGGGGAAGTTAAGTTTTGCAGCCACATAACTAGGCAAGTAAAGCGGAATGTGCAAGGGAAAAATGGGAGCCTGATTAAACCGTTTTTGCCGGACAAGCTTGCATTTTTTCACTAGAGAAGCCTGTGTCAGAAACACCAACCCAGGGGCTCTTTTTTATTTAGTTTGTTTGTGAAATTATCAATGGGATCTATTTGGATCAGATTTGACTATATGTGATTTTATCAATGCTTCCAGGTAAATATGAATACTTCAAAAGGAGAGCAGAAGGCGTATTTCAGTCAGTCATCACGTCAATAATGCATTTCCCCTCTTGGTAATGTCTCAGTTACATGGTCTGTTATTAAGCTACCTTGAGCAGAGGCTTGCTTTTGACCGCAGGTTGGGTAATAATGCAGGGGTTATTTAGCCTGGAAATCCAATGAGTAATGAAAATGGCCCAACTCAAGGGGCGGAACACCAAGTGTGCATTTGAAAATCTCACTGCATGCAATTATCCAGAGCCCCTTAGCCTCATATCTTAGCTAGCAGCGGAGCTAACTGGTAGATTAAACTTATTAGTAATCTGTTTAGCTCACATTTGGCCTGCCTACATCAGATACACCGATGTGATTGGTGCAGCTCGGCTACAAGGGCATAGATAATGAGCAACACTATTCAATGCCAGAGTGACTCGCTGAGCAAAATCAAATTGTGCTCTCGCGAGAACTCAGCCTTTCCAGGGTAGGGGTGATTCAGCTCAAAGTAATGTCACATAACGCATAACAAGCTCAAAAGATGATTCATTCTACCCTTCAACTTTACAGAAATTTGACTTCTTGAATTGACTCCATTGGGAAAGATTTGGAGTTTACTGCATGATGGCCTCGGTATCTTCAGGCCCTGTTGTTGTGGCGGTGGTGTTCTCACAGTTTCCATGTGTCTGCGTGTGGGCGTGTAGAGGAACAAACAGCTGTTTCTTTATTCATGTCTCCCTCTGTGCCCATCTACTGTTCTGACAGGGGATAAGGATGATCCAGAGCACCCCGTTACAATTCCTTACTATAGCAACAATTCAGAATAATAAATAAAATAGTGCAATGTCTGTTTTCATCTATACGTGTGAATATTGTACCTTTTTAGTGGGATTGCTTGTTTAGGGGAGATGGCATTGGGGAGGAATAGCCTGAAGAATAAATTGCCTCCTTGACCAGAAGGGGATTTCCTGTTGACTTCTTAATGTTGTCCAGTAATTTAATCTTCAGAATTAACGTTTATTTAATGTTGTTTATTCTAAATAATCTTTTGCAATGATAACATATTTCAGTGAACTCAGCTGACTGTTCTTTGAGAATCTTCAATGATCCATCTGTTTGCTTTGATTGTTTCTTGTCATAACCTTTGGAGGATACCAAGACAATCAGTAACAAAGATATCTGTTTCCACTGCAGATAGGTTTGACACGCCAGTGCATTTTTAAGAAGCTTTTTAGTCAGACAAAATATGCTAGCGGCAATATTAATTAATGAGCAGCATGAGTTACGCATGGAGTATTCTATACAAAAACCTTCCTTCTTTGAAAGGTAGTATTTACATGTTGCAGTGATATCCTATGGTCTTCAAACATTTGGAATGTGCAACTAATGATACTAATGGGAAATTCTGTCTCACACCCTTCATCAATATATAAACACAATATTACAATATTGTGACATTCAACAAATCAAGTGGAGCCCCAGCCTGGTTTGGTCCCAAATATATGAGAGATAATATGTATCTTTTACACTCAATTTACAACTCAAATCAATTCAACGTGCTAGCTAATGACTTCTTTTTTTTTGAGATTATTTTTGGGGCTTTTTCCCACCTTTAATTTTTGACCGGACAGCTGGCAGAAAGGGGAGAGAGAGGGCAAGACATGAAGGAAATTGTCACAGATGCATCAAGGCATAAAGCTCTCAGTACATGTGCGCCTGCTCTACCACTGACCCAACCCGGCCACCTAGCTAATGACTTCTACCAAATGGTTCCACGCATATCTAAACTTAACCTTTTTTTTGGTTATTTCTCCCAACTAGACTTTGGCAATCAGCCACTTGAAAGCCATCTAGTAACATTTAATGTACAATTAAAAGTTACAGGCTGTTGTTTAGTGGATGGCAGTAATTAGGGCTGTTTGGTAATTAAATATTATTAGTAATTGTCCCCTAATAGAATCAAATATTTATGAAATGCACAGATAGTGTGGTTCAGATTTCAAAACTATATATCTTTGAAAATTATAAAAAAAAGAAAAAAATCTAGCAACACACCAAGAGAAACTTTGGACTGGGTGCAGTTCAGTATGAGTTCAAATCTTTCATTTGTGATTTGTGTTTTTCATATTACATCTATCAGATCATGACATGCAGTTGTTCCCTATGTTTCATGCTACGTTTTTTCCATGGCTTAGTCTCATCTTGAGCATGTGACTCACACCTTCTGCTCAGAGATTCCTAATGGAGCTTCTAGTTTAAAACACGTGGCTCCTGTCTTTGAACTTCATAGCTTGTACATAAATATATGGCACATACTCATCATTGTGGAGGCCTGGACAGTGAACTGCATGTTATTGCTTGCCATTAACATAGTCTATCTTTCTTTTTTCCCCTTCACTACATCTCTCTCTCTCTCTCTCTCTCTCTCTCTACAACATTCCCTTCTTTATCTTCCTGTCCCTCTGTCTCTCTGATTTAGGGTCCTCCTGGTCCCGCTGGTTTACCTGGTCCTCCAGGGAAAAGAGGTTCTCGGGTAAGTAACCTGTGCAAAGGTGATGGTATACAGGTAGCATGCTGTAAATTAATTGTTACCTATTGATCAGGAGGAGGAGCATTCTGACCGTCACACTTTATGGAATAGTGGCACATCATTAAGAAGAATTTGATTTCAAAATAGAGGTTTTTGTTTAACAAACAGATAGGTGTCTTGTATCGATTTGCATGCAGTAGAAAACTCCTTCATATGGTGTGGTCTGTACATCTGTACTGAGAATTTGAGTTGGTAGACTGATCTGAGATAATATGAACATAAATAGCTTATAAAAGGTCATAAAGGGAAAACTGTGTACAAAAAGTGCTGTTTTTTTATTAAGATTATCATCTTTTGAGAGGCTAGCCACTCTTCAGGGACCACCATAGCACAGAAAGGATTGTGCTTTAATCACTGAGTCACTATCAAGAGTTTAAGGTCAAGCTTTATTTTTTTTTAGTTAGCACACATGTGTTTGCCTCTATTTACATCACAATTAGAGTGCGGATCGGGCCGGATTTTTCTGTCCGAGCCCGGCCCGCGTCCGACAGAGCAGTAACCGAACCCGACCCGAGCCCGACAGGCATTAAGATATTTCTGTCCGAGCCCGACCCGAGCCCGAATCACAGTTAAAGTCAATGCAAGCTGACTTTCCTTCGTTTTCAATAGTTTTAAAATCTCCTGCGGCCAACTTTTTTAACATCTTCCCTTTACATAGAGCTTAATACGCACGCCTTACACAGGAAGTGTTAGCAATATTTGACATTTATTTTAAGTGTTTTAAATTCAAAATGTTCAATGCCTTATTTACATTACAACCCAGCATCCAACATGTTTGGGGCGGGTCCCGTCGGGCTGGGTCGGGTATCCATCCTCTAATCACAATCCAGCTGCAACATGTTTGGGGCGGCCATGATCAAGGCAAGCATGGGCTCATGGCTATTTGAGAGTTTGCTTTGAGGATGCAGGCGACATAATTTACTGCACCTTTGGATCAATAAGGTTGACATACCAAACTATTCCAGCTGCCACTAGCAGCAGCTTCGGCAGCACAGGCTGCATTTCCACATTAATCTTGAGACTACACTGTATGCAACTTCCAATGCTGTCATAATGCAATGCTGCAATCATTCCACAGGCCCTGAAGGCATCTTTAAACAGAACAAGACCCATTTTACTAAACGGATGTGGTATGTGTTTGGAAGAAGGTGTATAAATAGTTTACTTTTGGTCTTTGTAGTTTCTACCCTGCACAGCAACATCTTCTGGCTAATTTAACTCAAGCAATTGAAAATATCTACAGTGTGTCAGTGTTGCAGTAGACAACATGCAATAAAAAACCTAAAGCTAGATTATGTTGACAGCTATGATCATCTTCTTTTAAACCACAAAATCATTGCTCATTAACATGGGAAAATGTGGTTAGTACATGTAGCTGTGAGAGGGGTTGTGTGTGTGTGTGTGTGTGTGTGTGTTAGTGGTTGTCTGGGAGTAAATAGTCTGTTCAAAGTAACATACAGATGTAGCATTCTCCCTGTTGCTTCTTTTCCCCTCATAGTGGGCATAGTGGGTGCTTAAGGTACCAGTGGGACAATGAAAGATGATCCAGGAAGTTGGAGTAACGGATCGAAGCGTTTAAAGGCTTAACAGATGCTAGAACACTGCACAATTATTTTTAATACCCACAGAGAGGATTTATCATCTCTGGAAAGTTATCACAGCAGAAAACATGTTATCTTTTGTCACAACATTCACAAGGTGTAATAGTAGAAAAACTGTGTTAAAGTAATGTATTTGACAGGCCAACATTGCGTTTTGCCAGTGGACGTTACATGCGTTGTAGCAACAGTTGACCCTGGTTCAATGTTTTTGTGAGGTGACCCTACATTTTTTTGTTGAAACCCCCTGTGTTGACACCCCTGCTGTGTCAATGGACTGGCTCCATTACCATGAATGAGAGGACTGTGTTCTTTCAGAGCTCAGAGTTGTTCGGGAAGCGAACTTTTTTCTATTTATTTTACTGTAACAGAAAGCTCGACAGGCAGACTAGAAGGCAGATAGACAGGAAGACAGGCTGGTAGACAGAAAGAGGTGGCTGACAGTAAAACATGTCTCCTAGTAAAAGGCTTGGAAAGCACATAGCTGATACAGAACATACTCTTAACCCCATAGGCTAAGTCATAAAGTGGAGACAGAGGGAGCCTTGGAATCATTATGTGGTGGGAAGCTGAGGGCAGTGTGCGATACTGTGGTTATGTCTCTGCTGTCTCAGCACAGCAGCAGACTTATTTTGCTGCCTTTAATTGTTAATGTTATCAGACTGTGACTTTGAACCAGGGTATACCATTTGGTGTGGGCATTTGTCATGGAAACAGACACATTTGCTTCAGAGGTTCTTTTATTCTAAACAATCTCTGAAGTGGAAGACAGTTTAAGAATTCAGTTGGTGATTAATAAAGTAATCAAGTATTTTATAAAGGAAATTTTTGTATTGCTGTTTTGTAACCTTTTTTTTACTGTTGAGTATTTGCTGGCCCAATACATATCACACCACAGTAATGCCCATTTTGTCTGCGAGGCATGCCTAAGACAAATTGTTTCCTAAGTTAACATTTAAGACTCTCTTTATCTCATCACACTTTACCAGCCAAATAATGACTTAAAGAGGTCACTTTCTTTTTCTTTACATTTTCTATGCATGTGCAACATGCTCTTATGTCTTATATGACATTAAAACTGACAGTGAGAAAATAAGAAAGACAGAGGGAGAGCCTTAGTCCAGGCTCTTAGCTGTAGTGCAGAAAGTGAGGTCTGCAAGCAGCAGGGTTACAGATGTGCAGGAATGTAGTGTATTTATAGTTTTTGTGTGTGTGTGTGTGTGTGTGTGTGTGTGTGTGTGTGTGTGTGTGTGTGTGTGTGTGTGTGTGTGTTTGTGCACATCTAGTTGTAGGCATAGGTTTGCATGTGTGGTTGTGCATTCATTGCATACCTGTGATGTTCAAGGAATTCAGGTGATTGGTCTTTCCTCTGACACATGTGGTGGTAGTGGAGCTTCTGTGATTGGTCACGTCAGAATGTTCTTCCTATTGTGAGATATTGAGCTAGGTTCTCAATAGAACTATAGAATTAATTGATTCTAGAGACATTATTTTTTTTTACAAGATTACCATCATTATATCTGTCTTTAGTTTGTATTGTTTCCGGGAATTTAGCTGTTTGATTACTTTGTAGCTTAAATACTAAGCTGTCAACAATGCACAGTAACATAATTTTGCTCATTCTCTCTCTCTCTGCATCTGATCCAGGGTCCCACTGGTCCACAGGGAAGCCCAGGACAGCCTGGACCAACTGGGCCCAAGGTGAGTGGCCTTCTCCCATGGCAGTGAGACATAAACAGCCAAAAACCATCTGTAGGAATTGGAAAAAAAAGTTAGATTTGGCGGAAAAGGCTCTTCTGTGTGAGCGAACCGTAGATGAATCTTTGCACTGACAAGGATTCTGCTCAGAGACAAAATACCCTTTAATGAACTCATACATCAACATTTAATATTTGGTAAATCAACAATACAAAATACCAAACAGCTTATGCTGATGAGCCAATATGAGTGTGACTGCAGTGCTCTGCCTGAACTGTTGCTGTGCCCTGTTTAATTGTCTGAGACTACTTTGTCGTAGTTCAGCGTCTATGCTCTGTGGAAAAAATGATGTCATAATTCTCAATAATATGCTCACTTGATAATATGCTTTATCAAGCTACAAGTAACGCAAAATTAACAACAGATTAGTTTTCGTTAGTTGGAAAATGCCCATTCCCTGATTAGATGTGTTACCCAAGCATACTGTGTACTAATGAATAAGAAAACTAAGATGACAACAATTTTGAAAAATAATTGAAGGATACCTAACCTTGGAAAGGATTATTATTAAGACAAAACTCACTAATCACTATTTGCAGACATAAACGGTACATCATTGAATTTTGTTGGAATAGAGCTTTGTAAAGATGCTGGTTTAAACGTTATAGTAAAATTTCTTCATATGGACTTGGGTAGAGAATGTATCTTTTTATGCCTTTTATAATGTGAGGAATTCAGAGTTGATCAAATGAGACTAAAATGTAATGTCATCTGCATATGTTTGCAATACTGCATTTCTAAAGACATGGACAATTCCATGGTTATGTATTCTTTTGATTTAGGGCTCCATATGTAGTCTACTTAAATGGAATTCCCAGTTGAACTGCTGATCCTAAGGATTTTGTTATGATATTCGAGGAAATCCAAACATTGCCGGTCACATAGATAACTTGGGTTTTACTGTAAACCAGATGGTTGATTGTATAATGTGGCAGTCTGCACCCACAGATAAAGTCTTCAAAGTCATGTACTTTCATAACCTATAATTTCCCGTCTAAGAAGTGGGGATAGATGTGAAAGCACCCTTGTTTGTGATGGCATAGTTGGTTGGATTTGGGAGTCATTATTGTAGAGTAAAATAAGGATTTCAGAGAAGGGGATGACAAGCCTGAGCCATATCTCTACCGCCTGAGGAAGTGTCCTGTCATAGCCCATACTGGCCTACCAATCACCAGTGAGAAACAGAACCAAGAGCGTAAGATGGCAATGTCATTATTACAAGAAATCAAAGGACATTTTATCAGGCTTGACGGCAAGTATTTGACTCCTTTCTAATTAAGTTGTCTGTTTTTTTTTAATTTGTCAATGAGAGCCATCTCCCCCTAGGAAGGCAAATCATCAGATTCATTATCAGATTTCTTTTTTTCTAGAAAGAGATATACACACAGTGTCACTGTAGATGGTGGTAATGTATTTCCCCTTTAACTGTTAGTTGGCCATGCATCATAAACAGACAAAACCATTATAGCTTCTCCCACTGCATATTCTAAAACACTCATAACAATAAACCAGTAAACAGTTACTCTGTAAATCAAAACTTATTTAACACTTTTGGAGTGGCAGAAGAACTACTGTGATTTATAAAAAGCTATTCCAAAACATTTTCAAAAAAGGAAAAGGACTTCCCTACATATTTTCCTATTTGTATTCTAAAAAAAAACATCAAAGACACAATAAAAACAGTTAGCTAACGCAAACTGACAAGTTAGGAACTGTTTCTCTCTCCTGTTGCACATTTTTGTACTAGAGGAGGGGGTGGGGGCCGAAGGGGTCAAGTGCAGAGCAATTCGGTGTGTGCAATGACAAAACTACCAGTTTTTGTTGTAATCAGTATATATTTTTTAAATATATTTAATATTATATTCATGTTTGAGGCCTAGACATGACCCAAACCCACATTATGTGAAATGTGTCTGACTCTTGCCTGAATTTGTCATGAGTCTCAGGCTTGGCGCTGCTCAGTTTGTAGACCTCATCTGGAGACCTCTGCAGCTCATGTTGCTTGCCTTACAAGACCCTGTTGTGATCTCAGCGGGTCACTGGATTGTCCTCTAAAATGTGCACTCAAGTCTGATCCGCTGTATCAAATGGCACTTACAGCAGAGAATGACGTGTTATTCCCTAAAGCGCCAATCTCTGATGATCAGAGAGTGTGCAAGTGGGACAAACCAGACACAGCCAGATGTAGGCAAGAGTGATAATAATGAGACACTGTGTTGTTGTCCCAGTGTAGCAGGAAAGGCTGGAGGAGACAAAGGTGGTTGTTGGCTTGAATGACATACCCCAGAGTCTAGATCATTGTAACCCAGGTTTTCACCACAGGACATAATTGTGTCCCGTCTCATTAGCCATGACTTCATATGAAGAGAAAAAGAAAGAAAGAAAGCATTTTTATGTCTCTAGTAGGTTTTTAGCATTGGACCAGATGTAAAGGATTAATTGATACAACTGAGCAAGGATGTGGGCAGCTCCATGCAGATGGTTGTGGTGACTGTGGTCCCGACTGGCTACCACAGAATGGCTGCAAACACCATGCAGTCAACGGGGCAGCAGGCATGCTTTAGGAGCAGTGGATTTTACATACAAACCCCAATTCCAATGAAGTTGTGAGGTGGTGTAAAATGTAAATAAAAACAGAATACAATGATTTGCAAATGTATATTCCACTGAATTCATTACAAAGACAATATATTTAATATTCAAACTGATAAACTTTATTTTTTTTGCAAATATTCAATCATTTTGAAATTAATGCCCGCAACACATTCCAAAAAAGCTGGGACAGGGGCACGTTTAGCTTCACCTACATCACCTTTCCTTTTAACAAAGCCACGCTGTTGTAAGACGTGCAGAATGTGGCTTGGCATTGTCTTGCTGAAAGAAGCAGGGGCATTCCTGAAAAAGACAATGCTTGGATGGCAGCATAAGTTGCTCTAAATCCTGTATGTACCTTTTGGCATTAATGGTGCCTTCACAGAGGTGCAAGTTATCTATGCCATGGGCACTAACACTCCCCCATTCATCACATATGCTGGCTTTTGAACATTGCGCTGATAACAATCTGGGTGGTCCTTTTCCTCTTTGGCCCGGAGGACATGACCTTCATTATTTCCAAAAACAATTGGAAATGTGGACTTGTCAGATCAACAGCACACTTTTTCACTTTTTTTGTTACGTGTAGGCATCCAATTAAAAATGAGCGAACATGTCTTGTCTTTGTAATGTATTCAATTGAATATAGGTTGAAAAGGATTTGCAAATCATTGTATTGCGTTTTTATTCACGTTAAACACAACATCCCAACTTCATTGGAATTGGGGTTTGTAGAATTGCTTGGTTTTCACGCAATAAATCATGATATATATGGTTATTTTGGTATAAATATCAGTCTATTTAAAGCGCTGCTAATCAAAGTGCTGGTACTTAGTACTGGTGAGTACTGGCCCATTTCAGGCACTGATGAAACAAATATATGAAAGTACTTATGATAAATGATGATCTCTTTGTCTAACTCACCCCACACACATGAAGTGAGGAATGTTCCATTTCCTCCTTGATTAGTCAAACAGCATAGGGAGATAGATGGACTTTTTCTCTCTCACCTCTGACCTGGCCTGGACAACTTAAGGGTTGTGGAGGGTGTCCGATTGATTATTATGAAATATGAGGCCACCTGCTAGCTGTTCCTTCAACGCGTACACCCACATGCATGTGTACACATAAGGCAGAAAAACAGCGTATCTAAAGCCGAAGTGACCTGTCAATGAGTCATTCTTACACCCCCAACCCTTTTGTGGAGGCGGAAAAGAGATTGAGAGACTCTTTGTCTCAGCTTGGGAAAACATGTTCTGTTGAAATGTGTTTGGTTGCAAGGACAAATACAGAGGGATATAGTCCCTGATGCTAAGCTTAGCTAACATGTGTTTTAAGCACACTCTGAAATGTTATGACGACAGGCTTGCAGGGCTTAAAAGAGCATTTCAATCTGCTTGAATGAATGTGCAGTACAGTTTTTTTTTCCCAAAAGAAAGGAACCCTGGTTTTATGCTGTAGTAGAATTTCTCCTCTCCCTCCCCCAAAGCCTTTCTATGCCTCACTGGCTGTCGGTCAAAACTATGGAAACATGATGCTCAAAATCTACTGCGCATGTGTGGATCTAAGGCGTCAAACAATGGCTTAGCACCTCACACCATAACCAGCTGAAACGCTACATAATACACAATATATTCAGAACTTCTTACACGTCATCACATGTACACACCACATTTTTTTTTAATAATCAGAGAACATATCATAGTGATGCGTATTAATGTATTTTCTTGCTATCCAAACATAGTTTTATTTCTGTTCATTTGTGTCCCTAATGTACACAACTTCTTTTTTTTGGCTCTTTCTCATGCTCTACTGGAACAGCTTAGTATTACGTAGTGATGTGGAGGTCTCCTAACAATGTTGCTTTGGCATGCCATAACAGATGCAGCATTCTCTGGAAAGATTATTGAGTTCAAACTTTATTTTTAGATGTATGACAATTTACCTGAGGAAGGTCTAAAACTGAAAAGCTGTATTTTCTAAATAAATGATTGCTTGCTAGTGTGCGGGACTCTTTCTAAGCTCCAGATGGATGACAATAAAAACTATTTCATGACCTTAATCAAGAACAGTTTCGGAAGAAAAGCCCTTACCTGAGAAGAAACCTCTGGCTGTTTAAATGTAATATTGCTGTAGAAATGCACCTAACATCAGCTCCATTCTCACAGACTCTTTGACTTATGATTCGCCTTGTGGGAATTAAACATGTGGTCTGGGATTGCAGAGAAATTGAGTGAGGTCCAGATCCTCAAAGGCATTTGTACGCAATTGCTAAGTGTTACAGTCTTGCTTGGTCACTGTGAAGAAATGTGGAACTCTGCAAGGATTTCTAGATCTGTCCGTAGTTGTAAGTATCGTACTGTACTCAGAGTGGAACAGAAATCAAACACCATTTTTGAATTTCTCTTCATATTAAAAGTCCCATAAAATGCCTTTGAAGAAAAGCTTTAAGCAATATTATTATTCACTGATGTAAGTTTATTGTGTGGAATTCATCATCATGGTTTATGGAAAACTGTTCACAGACTGGCTTTAAACTGTGACAGCTACAAATTAAGGATGAGTCACAGCCTTTTTTTAAAAAAACAAAAGTGGTCTCTTCAAAAACAAAGGGTCCGCACACATACTCAGATTCTGGTACCCTTTGCCAGTGTGAATGGTGCTTGCCAACACTGTGTCTCACTGTTTGCAAATCCCTCTTTAAAGCCTGCATTGTCATGTAAGGAGTTGAGCTACAATCTGATGAAACCATATAACAATGATGTAACAATGACTTCAACCATACATTTCTAAAGGCAGATTTTGAGGTCTGTAACTGTTTGGAACCACAATGCATTGTAATTTGAACATCAGTGTGGTAAAGATTTATAAAAATGTAAAAGAACCAAAAAATTAAATAGCCATGATTACAAACTATGTTTCTATTCTAGGGTTCAAAGGGAGACCCCGGGCTGTCTCCAGGCCAGGCTCCACCAGGAGAAAACGTAAGCAATCTGCCACCGTCAGGTTCCCTGGTCCTCTGTGCTTCTTTCTGGGTTTCTCTCCGTCCTTCTTGTTTGTCACAAAGTATTTACTCTTTTAACAGCAATTCTTGTCTTTAGACATTTTATCTGAGCTGGGACTTATGCTTCCAGATTTCACATCAGTCCTCCTACTTATCAGTTATTTGAAGACAGTATTGTGAAAAGGATCCTAAATGTTGGTAGATCATACAGCATAATGGTTTATAATGAGTAATACAAATCTGCATATGATGAGTCACTAACAAATTAACACTTTCTAATGTATTTTTTTTTTTTTCATTCAGCGACTCCTTTTGTTTATTATTGTTATTATTATTTATTTATCTGGTATCAAGTTGTGATGCTTTGGGGTCTCCTAAAAAATTCCCTCATCATTTCTCCCTTCAGAGCATGTTAAACTACATGCATGTTCAATTTCACATAACACCAAACATACAGCATGTGTCCACACAATGTTGTCCAACTTCATTCTGATGTCATCCCAACAATTCATTGCAAACCTCTCAACACTCTTTGCCATCAGACTTTTGTAGTAGTTTTGAATGATTGCATCATTCTCCGTCTCTTAGCCTGTTTGTCTCTATTGACAACATTACTCTTGACCCTCTCACCTCACATTCTCACCTCACACCCTTTCACATTTTTTCATATCTTTTTTTCAGAATAGCCAAATATTGGTCAGCATACTGTTGTTATTAAAGAAGCTTTAATATAGACAGATGGTAGACGCTGCCCAAAGTACAAAAGCACTTTTTAGTCTCTATCCATTTGCGATCTAGCAGGACATTAGTTGTCCGTCTCACTCAAGTCTCACCCACCTTTTTCTGCTCAAGATAATGATTGAATTGTCCTTCGAACTGTTGCACTGTTGTTCATTCGTCATTTGAAATTTAAGATTTATTCACTGTTAACTAATGTATACTAAATACAGTGTTCAAGAATTCATCATTACAATGCCTTTTATGAGTCTTTTGCATTGGAACCAACAGATTGCTTTTATAAAAATGTATATAGTAATGGAACGTAATGTTACTCCCTCTTTTTCATTTGTTCCAACAGGGTGACAGAGGTCCACCAGGTCTTCCTGGGCCGCGTGGATTTCCAGGTCCACCGGTAAGATTTAGTTTATCACAGTAAACTACTTGTGTGCCTAGACCAGCAGCTGATACTGAAGACTTACTGTCAGATAATAGTTTTTGTATGACGTGACCAAGTAGCTCTGTTTGCCAATTTTCAAGAAATGTATTAGATTACTGTTTATATTTAAACATTTTAACAGCACTTTACTGCTTTACTTCTTTAAATCACCTGTATTAAAAAGGGTTAAATGAGGCACACATATCATTTGTTCATAAAAGTTGAAGGTTGGTTTTAATAGCAAAGTTTAACTGTTAAGAGAATGAGTAAAAACACCTATGTTGACTTTTTCCTTGTGTGCACATAAAAAACATGCACACACAAACACACACACACACACACACACACACACCCACACACACACACACACACACACACACACACACACACACACACACACACACACAGTCTTGTCTCACTATCTTTATGGGGACCAGTCATTGACATAATGCTTTCCCTAGCCCCTTACCCTAACCTTAACCATCAAACCTAAATGCCTAACCTTAACCCTTACCCTAACCATAACTTAATTCTAACCCTGATCCTAAAACCAAGTCTTAACCCTCAAACAGCCCTTGACCAGCATTTTGTCCCCACAAAGCTGTCAGGACCCCATAAGTATACTGTATTTCCAGTTTTTGGTCCCCAAAAATGTAGTAAAACCTGGTCCACACACACACACACACACACACACACACACACACACACACACACACACACGTTAGCTGAGGCCTCTTAATGTGATTAGTATTAGGTTACCCTACAGCCCACCCTGCTCAGTACCTGTCTTTAGTCTCTCTGTCTAGCTTTATCTCAATGGAAAGAAACACACATATGTATATATATATACACATATGTATATATATATATATATATATATATATATATATATATATATATCTTTCTTTCTTACTTCATCTACATGTATGTATAGATGTATGTTTTATTCATCCCTGTCTTTGCATACCTCTGTCTCTGCAAATAGCTCCATCTGTGTTGCTGTCCCTCTCTCTCAGAGGTTCAGAGCTTCAGAGCTAGCTGTTAGGATGTGCTGCTGCCTCTCTTAAAGTTGATAGACTTTGAGGTCAAAGGTCATCCAAAAGAGGAAAGGCACCCTGTCCAGAGTCAGGGGGTCAATGACATGCACAACATCCCATGCCTCCTCAGGTCAGCAATTGTCATGCCCATAGAAGGAGAATTTCATGGATACTGCTATCAAAAAATGAAATGAACTGACATTCTCCGCCATGTCCGCCAGTGTACACACATGCACACACACATGCCCTCTGCTCTGATAACTGATGCACTAGTGCGTTTGATTGTCTTGCTCAATTGCTGTTGATGTGCATAGCATAGCTGTTGCTAGAATTGAGCTTGCAGCCTTTACAGAACAGACTTAATCAGGCTATAGTAGGTCGCCCTGCTGCCCACATGGCTATCGTGTCACGGTTGTCCACGTAGCCTCTTCTTGTGTCTAGCCTCCACATAGCTGGCCTTCACCTTGCCTCCCAGGAGGCCATCAAAGTGTTTGCAGTAGCTGGACCTAATATGCCCAGCACATGAACTGTGCCCCGTCAAGTATTTCCATAGGAAATGACTGGCTCGGGTCCGATGCTTTTTTCCCCCATGTGGGCCTTTCATCAGTTGTGAAGGTTCATGTGTCACAACCTTGGAAGCACACAACGGAGTCAATGCTACAGCGCAAGAAAATCTCTCGCTGCCCCAAAAAGATAATAACCTGGCCCTGACCTTGTGTTTTGGAGCCCTAAGCATCTGTTGTTGATAATCAAGTCGAAGGGAAAAATAAAAGGGCTTAAGGGAAGAAAAGCTGTGCTTTACCGAACAATAAATCCTGTTTAAAGAAGTAGTGCTTGTTTAACTAAATGTGGAATCTGGCTATGGCACAAAACTGACTGTGGATTAGAATGACACAACTATTAATTCCTTAGAAATTTTTAAATGTGTCAGTTTCACACCCACACTACTCTGCTGTAGGGCAATTTTTCCTCCATTGGTTAGAATCCCAAATGGGTCATGGACTGGTTTATGGAAATACTGCATGCGACAAACAAATAGAAAATGAAACATTTAAAAAACAAGTCTCACATACTGTATTATCACCAATTCCATCTGATGCACACACATGCCCACACTGTCGGGCATTTTAGGCCTTTATTTTCCACAGGACAGATGAAGAAAGGGGAGAGAATGAGAAGCAGCAAAGGGCTGCAGGTCAGAGTTGAACCTGTGGCATCAAGATTTTAAAACTGACCATCAACACTCATTTTAAATGTCAGTCTTGCATGTATGGGAATGTGCAATCAGAATTAGCCTGCTAGCCCCCAAATCACACCTCACATCCCAGTTAAGAGATTATTACCAAACTTGAACCTTTTAATGTAAAGTGGTACTAAAATGATCCAGACTATTGTTACATTCCAACATGCCTCTGCTGTCTCATTCTGGGATAGAAGCATGCCACAAATACGCACAGTTAAAATGCTTTATTGAGACGTGGAATAAGAACAACAAACTCTGCAGTTCCGTCAAATTTTATTTATCAGTTATCTTGCAAGCAGGTTGTTTTTGTTTTATTGTTTTTTCTTTTTTTCTCCTTTGTTAGCAATGCTAGTGGCATGGCTTAGTGATGGTAATGTCGGTCATTCCACCACTTTGGCCCAAACTAAAACAATTATGCTAGCATTATCATTTTGAGAATGTTACTGTAACATGCTAACATACAGGCATTTAGCTTAAAGCAGAGAGTAGCAGTGGCAGGATTCCCCTAGGGTACAGAACAGAGCAGGGACTCTATAAGCAAATAAGCATGTGGCTCACTCTGGTACAATGCATCAAATGGTAACATTTATGTTTAAAATTGTACATAGTCCCTAATAAATAAAATAAATACATAAAAAAATAAAAAAATTTAAAAAATGACACAAGACACGACACTGATTAAGTCAGGCAACATAAATATGAATTTAAAAGGAGAAGCTAGGGTGGAGGTGGGTCACAAGTGCTAGCCGAGATGCAGCAAAGTTGGCTGGGAAAAGTAGTTTAAATAGAATCATATGCTCTGGAGGGAATCAGCTTAGCCATCAGCTGTTGTTATCGATCTCTGTACACTTATATACCTTTGCTCTTATCTTTGCTGTTGCAAACCGCAATTTCCCCACTGTGGGACAAATAAAGGTTTTTCTTATATTTCTTATCTTATCTTATCTGGCGTTGGGACTGTCAGCAATGAGCTGGGTTAACAGCCAAGCTTGACTCTGTGACCTGCCTGACCTTACGCTATGATCTATTTGTTGTATTCCATCTTCTAGGGTCCTAAAGGTTATCAAGGGCCAGCCGGACTGCCAGGAGAACCAGTAAGTGATGTACACTGTAAACTTTATTTTATTAACTTTTCATCTTAAAGGTGTTGGGATGGTACAAACCAAATTTGAAGTCCATCAGATGAAATATCTAGGAGGAGTTCATTAAAGTATAGCACCTTGATGTTTAGGCCTACTTCCTGTTTCCACTATGGGGCGCTATGACGTTGAGCCAATATCAGCGTGTTTATGTTGTCAGGGTTGGACCCTAATGAATCCTGAAAAGTTTTGAGCCAATTGGACAATGTACACGCAGTTACACCCCATTCCTGTTTTGCACTATGTGCCATGCCCTGTGATGAAAAGTTTTTCTTTTAATAACTTTTCATCTGTAATGTCTTAAGATGGCACAGACCAAATTTGAAGTTGATTGGATGAAATCTCTAGGAGAAGTTTGTTAAAGTAAATGTGGAAATCAGCCAAAATTGCAATTTGGAACTTTCAATTTAAGAATGGCTGACTTCCTGTTGGGTTTTGGGTATGTCCAGTGACATTATTTGTACATCTTGACATATTACAAATGTCTACCAGGTTTCATGAGTCTATGTTAAACATACTACAGAGGCTAAATTTTTAAAAATTTTGTGGGGGGCGCCAGCGAGCCATTTTTATGCGCATATTCCCAAAACCCTTAAAATACGTGCATGTTCACCAGGATTGATTGTTAAGCCCTTCAAAAAGGAAATTCATCTGCTGTTATAATAATGGTTCCTTCAGTTTCAAAGGGCCTTTGCCGCTGTCGGCGCTCTTGCCCTAATTATATGAGAGTATCACAGTAGCAACTCCCCTATGTCTTCTTTAACAAACCGGTCAAATGGCCTCCAGCTTTTCTCATACACCCCCAATTTTCCTCTCAATATGTTAGTTTTAACCAAGGATATGTATTGTGCCATATTATTGATCCAAGCACCAAATGTAGTAGCCTCAATTTTCTTCCAGATGAGAGCTACATGCAAATAGGTGTTCACTGTCACAGCGTTCACACACAAAGAGGATTAGACCATATACACATGTGCAAACACACACACACACACACACACACACACACATATGCCGCACACGTGTGCGTCACCAGATAGATTATTACTGATTGAAAAAAATAACACAATTATTTTTTGGTTAATTGTTTTTTTTTTTTTAGATTAAAAAACTACATCTACGCACCTAGTAAAGTTATATCAGACAATATATCAACAAGAATATAAAAAAAAACTCAAGGACTTATTATGGGCAGACAATAATAGTGAATGTCAGCAGAGAATGAATATGCTGAAGGTTGCTGATTGCACCTGTTTAAGGTCTGTGCTTTATGCAAAGTCACAGATAACAATTGTTATCACAGCAACAGTATATTGTTTTAACATGAGCATCAGCTTAATTGTATAACATGCAAAGTGTGCTGGAAAAAAACAGCAATGAGCCGGTGAGGGAGGGGTGGGTTGGAGGGGTGCAGAAAGGTACAGTTAATAGACGGGGTTGTCTTGGTGGAGGCTGTCTGGAATGAACAGTGCTCGTTTTATTCCTCAGTTGGCAATGCTGGTAGAGGTCTGTGTGTCTCCTCTTTCACTTTATCCATCCATCTAATCTCTCTAGTCACTGTTCATTCTCTCTCTCCTTCTCTCTCTCTCTCTCTCTCTTTCTCCCCCTGTCTCTTTCTCTCTCTCTCTCTGTTGCAGGGCGTACCAGGACCTCCTGGGGAAGCTGGGGCTGCAGGTTACCCTGGCAGGCAGGTGCAGTGAAAAATACAAAAATATGCTTCCTGTTCCTCCATAAATCGTCTTAGATTCTTCATTGCTCTACCAAGAACTCTACAGAAAATGCACAGCAATGATAATGATAACAGCATAATGCACACTTCTTTCTGCTTTCTTATGCATGTTTCTTATCAATTTTTGTTTTGGAATAAAGCAGTAAACTGCTGCTTATTCCACTGAAAATGTAGCTAACAATAAAATGCATTAATGAGTGCAGTAGGTTTCCCAACGTCTTTGTGTGTGTGCAGTCTATGGAGTCTTATGTGGTTATGTTTCCCTCACCATGTGAAACAACTGAGCTTACCCGTACTGTGACAATAGGTCCACCTCACCTGACTCTTTCCTTCTTTGCAGGGTTCAGCTGGGCCACAAGGTAACCCAGGGCCTAAAGGTGTTCGTGTAAGTACAAGTGGCTCTTTGCTCTACATTTTGCCCTATTTCCTTCAGTAGCTCTGGATTGAACACTTCATTTCCTGAAAGGATTAGGACAGTGTCAGGCTCACAGCTTTGCTCCAGAGAGACTGCTCGGAATCTTACTTGTATTACTGACATTCTGCCTGATGTGAGACTGCTTGTGGGGGCTGCTCCGAGCTCTGGGTTGTCTCTATAAAGGCTGACTGGTTGGTTCATTTCTCAGCAAGCAATAATGCCCCAAAAACAGGAGAACGGTGGAAAGAGAAGAGGATGGAATACAAACAGATGGGAGAAAATACGAAAGCAGACGATAGGGAGTCAAATGAGCTTGTGCAAGAAGGTACCCAGAGAAAGACAATAACTGGGATTACTATGTCAGAGTGAGGTAGGCAGCAAGAAAGAAACAAAACAAAGACAGACGCTACACTGATAAGATGTGAATGTGAGAGTGTGTGAAAGAGAAAAAAGGAGACAGGGTTGCACAAATTACTCCTACATACTGACTATATCTTTTGCCAATTGACAAAAATACTTGAATGCAGCCATGATATTGCACAAACAAAATCCCAAGTGTAGAATGACAATACAGCTAATTTATCTTAGGGTTTTACATTAAAAAAGAATTGGATCTTGTGTACATGCCCACGGAGACATAATCCTGCCAATGGTTTCACACTATTCCACCTGTTATTGACGGGTGGCGGTAACACGACAAGGTATGCAGCAACGTGTAAGCAAAGTGCTAGCAAGCAAACATTGTTGTAAACATTGCTGGATTTAAAATACTTTTTTGCATTTACTTGAGTAATGCTTTATGTAAACATAACTTTTGCTTGTTTACAATAAAGAATGTCAAAAGAGTTTGTGTAGACAGAATAACTCACAGCAGCCAGTGGCACAAATTATTCATCCAGGGCTTATGGGTGGTGATGTTGGTCTTCCATTTGGTCTGTGTGACCTAGTCTATATCCTTTGTGTTCCACTTCCGGGATTGGTGGATTTGTGAGGACTATTGTTGACTGCTTGTCAGATATCTGCATTGTAAATTGAGACCGCTAGCTAGATTATCTGTCCAATCTGAGTTTTCTCTCGCACAACTATTTTGCAGAGACTCTGTGCGGAGTTTATCACCACCCATGGTGATTCTGATTGGTTTAAAGAAATGCCATTCCCATCCCCAAATGCTATGTGGAGTAGTCAGATCAGGCTGGTCACGCAAATGATTTGGGCTTGAATGTTTGTCCACCACCACCATCAGGCCAAAGTTTCCACCTGTGCTCAAGACTGATAGACAGGGGCGATTCTAGAATCAGACCCTTAGGGGGGCTCAGCCCCTAATGAGAATGTTACATGGATACAGTGCCTTGCAAAAGTGTTCACCCCCCTCCCTCCCTGCTAAATCAGTAATTTTATAAACCAATAATCTCTGAGCTAGCTACTAAACAACAATGTCAGTTAACGTTTTTTGACACTATTAACACTATGATGGAACTAAAGTGACTAAATGACACAATGTTCTAACATTCAGCAAATTCGTTTTTTTGACACTACAGATTAGATAGAGACTCAGTTAAAGGCATAAATCTGACACCATGGAACTAAAGCCCCCCTGAAATCACCAATGCTGATAGATTGTAGCACATACATGCTAATACTATGTTATCAGTAATTCCTATGATGCTGATATGTGACATCAAACATATCATTATTTTATGATCACAAGGTATTTAAGCAGTGTGCAGTGTTTATGCTAAATAGAATGAAGGTGTTGTGGGAATATTGTTTTATTGAGTAACTGTATCACACCACTGAAAAATGTGTTGTATTGTTTAGACTAAAATTGTGATATGAAATATTTCTAATTTACAGGGTTTCATTGGGCCTCCTGGCGTTGCTGGGCCACTGGGGCCAGATGGGGAGAAAGTGAGTGATGTTTGTTAAATGCACGTTACAAGATCTTTTGATTCACTATTGTTCTTGGACACATATTCCATTCCCAGTAGAATTCACATTTATCTTTAATAATGTTCTCTACTTCATGTCTTGCCGCTCCATTTGTTTTCCCCTCATTTGTCTGACACTTAATAGCTCCCTGACTGAGGTTTGGTAGATGCCAGCTTTGTCTTTTTTTAAAGGTTATTTTTTGGGGCATTTTAGGCCTTTAATTCCACAGGACAGCTGAAGACATGAAAGGGGAGAGAGGGGGGAATGACATGGAGCAAAGGGCCACAGGTCCGCGTCAAACTGGCGACCGCTGCGTTGAGGAGTAAACCTCTATATATGTGTGCCTGCTCTACCGACTGAGCTAATCCGGCCATATTAGATGCCAGCTTTTTATGAGATATTTGTTTTGCCCTTATTTACATGTTGTAGTCAGCTCTTTTCCAGTACACCTTGATTTACTGTATGTTGAGCTACTTACTACTTACAGATGTATGTCAGATCATCTTTTACTCACAGTCATTTGTTCATTTTTCTGTCCTTTTTTTAAACTATTGGGTAAAAATAAAATGTGCTTGGCAGCAGTTATTTAAAGCTGTCATTTACGGATCTAAAATGATAAATTTATAGAGCGAATGTGAGGAAAATACATATTTTCCATTTAGGCTATGCCTGAATGATATAACTCCTTCATTCTTGTGAGATTAAGTTTCAAGGAATCCTTGTCTCATTTTGCTTTGACGTGGCCTTTTGCACATCAGCTTAGTTTGTGCAAAGAGAACTTTTAGTTTAAGGTGATGAAACAATTTTCTCAATCCTGGATCACAATAGGCCATGTTAAGAATTTCTCAGTAAAGATTCATTGTATTAGAGGAGGGTGGTTTCCTAAATTATTTTCAGATAGATAAATGCATGAGGTAAGCCTGTATACATCTTTATAATAATTTTAATCCAGTGGCTAAAGCATGTTACACCAATTCCTTTGGAGCAGCAGCGTTTCATCCTTCAAATTTAAGTCACTTATCCATGTTTTTCTTTTCTAGGGCATTCCTGGTCCTGTTGGAAAACCTGGCCCCAAAGGAAGACACGTAATAATTAATTTTTTCCTGCCATAGACGCAAAATATATATACCTTTGTCATCTATCAGAAGATATGAGAAGACAGCTGCAAGCGTGAATGTCTGTCTTATCTCATCTGGAAAATCAGGGAGATTGTAAAAGCCGATAGAAATGTTATCCATAATGTATACAGTATATCCTCTTAAAATAGCCGTTCTTCCCATCCAGAAAAAGCCCCATGGCCATTTCAATTCATTTGTAAGCTACATCAGCTGTGTGTGCTAAAGCAGCAGGACACTGAGGACCACTGGTTTAACATATCAGAGAGATAGAAAAGAAGAGACAGTAATAACTTCTTTAGACAATAACATGGTGTGGCAAATAACATTGGAAATATGATGGCATGTTTTTTGGCATAGGTGCATTGCCAAGTTTGTTCTTAGGTGGCATTGGAAAAAATATATAATACAGATCAAGATAGAGACAATTGGAATGTCAAGGTTTGGCCCTCACACTGTGAAAAGTTAATGTTTTAAAAACAAGCCTTAGCATTTCTGTTGAAGTTGCCAAGTGGGCAGTCAGCCCAGTGTCTGTTTCATCCAAAGAGTCTTTCTCTGAAACATTAAGCGATGCGTCTGGCTAACTGGATCAAAGTCTGCGTCCTGAGGGCTGCTGTAAGCCCCTCCACAAGCTCACCAATACACTGGCTTATCTTGCTTCATTAAATCATTATTTTCATACTATGTCAATGCAAATTTGCTCAAACACTTTCTGAAATTGCATGTTGGATGCTATGAATGAAGTAAAGGTTAGATAACAGAAAAGAGAGAAGTTAAGTTGTTCAGGTTAGTGAGACCCAGAACCACAGAGATACAAAATATGCGGTAGACAGGATAAATTAAAGGTAGTTTAATGATGAAGAAGTAATTCCAAAGCAGGTGACAGGTCAGCGGGAGGGTGGAAGGCAGCTCGGATGGATCTGTACAGAGAGGCAGAGTAACAATGGTAAAACATGAGAAGATCACGAAAGCAAACACGAGAGCAAACACGAGAGCAAATAACAGTGAGCCAAGTTACCACGGGAGAGTATCTAACAATCTGGCGCTGAAGAGGTGGTCAGCCCGGGTATAAGTAAAGCAGGGGATGATGAGTAGATGAGATACAGCTGAGTGGATGACGGAATAGGAGATGGGTAGCCACGCCTCTTGATACGAACGCCCTCACGGCCAGACAGTCAAAACAGACAAGACGAACACAGAAGAAAGGGAAACATGACAAAGGTTGGGGAAGACAGCAGACCACAACATAAGTAACAGTACGAAAGTAGAAAAAGCAAAATGAGCTATTGTTCATTCACTTGTATTACGTGTTATTTGTAAAGGGATTAATTGGCAGTGGTTGCCCTGACCTTCTTAAATTGAGTGTGGATGTACTTTGCCCACAGGGTGTGGTGGGTGATGCGGGGGAGAGGGGGCCTCCTGGTCCTGATGGCAATGAGGTGAGAACTCTTGTCCGCCTTGTGGTGAATTCAGCTGTCCACTTTTTTTATCCTACACTTTTGATCTACCTCTGGATGCTATTTCACCTTTCTGTCCTCCATCTATAAAGCTTGGGTCTCCATGCTTGATACTTGTCCTCTTTCATCAGTGACAATGTGTCCAAGTGTATAGAACTGGGCTATTTGTATTTGTACTGGTATACTGTTTGTCATGTAGCCTATGTTTTCCCATAAAAAAAACATTAAGTTACACTTACCGTATGTCCAATGTAGCCTTGGGAATGAGGGATGTGCAGTACTGTAAGTATCCTGTCCTGTGTACTTAGGATGTTGCTGTGATGTTTCACAGGGACCTGTTGGTGGGATTGGCATTAGCGGCTTTCCTGGTCTGAGGGTGAGTATTAGTTTTGCAATTTTATCATGTCTAATAGTGTGTTATTTTCATGGCTAATGGCACTATGTTTGATCTGTCATTTATTTGGCTCACAGTTCTACTTCTGTCTCCCCTTTAACCTGTTTCCAAGATTGCTTGTCTGTCCATCTTTCTGTCTACTTGTCTGTCTCTAGTGGTTAGATGTTTGGGTTTGGATGATGGATAGCAGGATGTGCTGTGTTTCTCCATGAGTGATGAATGGGAATTTTAATGCTGCCATCTATTCTTTTGGTTAGTAGTAGTAAGTAGAGCAGTTGCTTATTTCTTACTGTTAATGACCGCCACTTTGGAAATCTATGTAATACGCAGGTGCTCAAAGGAATAGAATATACAGTACGTCTGCACACTAGGTATCCTCAACACTACTAACTCCATGGGCAATGACTTTGTTGACAGTACCAACAAAGGAAACTAACTTCCCACATGTATAGTAATGGAGATGCACATTATTTTGACCACAGTTGGTCCATGGTCGGGTACAGTAAAAGTACTCTAAATTTGTAGGGGTGCACAATTCAGAAAATGTCACGATTCAATTCGATATCAATTTTTAGGCTCAAGTTTTGATTCAAAATCAATTTTCAATTCAATGAAAAACTCAATTAAAACATAATTCACAGTATGTAAATGTGGTTACTTTTGCCATGTGATAGTATACACACCATTACAAAAAAAATATGAATTGATTGATTTGTGAATATATTTGTTTTGCACACCCCTAGAAATTTGAAATGCGCTACAAGTGGTGCACGTCAAATTTCTATAACGAAAATTTTTTTAAACTCCAATGTCCATCTGCTAAAGGCTTAAATGTTACCAGCATAACAACTTGGGAGGGTCTGTTTTATTTCAGCAGTGAGACAAATTCTAGACTATCACATATCTAGTGTAATAGAGAGCATGCTGTCTTTTCACTGCAGCATGTACAGCTGTTAAAAAGGCCTCTAAAACATCCCCAGTTCATGTCAGAAAAATAGATACAACTGTATATGACACCTTTCCTGTGCCGTAATTTCAAGCTTCATTTACACTGGTTTGCTGTCCTCATAACATGTGGATTTATTGGGTAGCTTAAAGGGTCACTCTGTGCACTAGACACATCTGGATGAATGGGGCTTCCTTAACCTTCACCTCAGCTATTGGCTGTAAGTCATCTTTACTACACACAGTCAGACATGAAACATGCAGCCGTGTATCTTTTACTTTAGTTTTACACAAACAAGGCTACCCACGTACAGCAATGAGAGTATAGAGAATACCACAACCTTGAGGTAAACCCATCTAAATATTTCACTTCATCTGATATTTTAGTTTCATTCAGTTTATCATTTCAGAGTTGCAGACTAACATGACACAGCTAGTGTGATGGGTCATGGCACAATGTGTTGCTGTAGAACTTACTAGTAAAGTTTACTAAAGCAAATTTAGAGATTAGTTTGTATGGTCTGGAAAGAACAGGATGTGCACACATGCATATAAGACTATGCAGCATACACTACACTCACACACACACAGGCACACACACCCCGTCTCTCAATTAACGATAACAAAAGATAAAACTCTTCTCATCCGCTAATAGTAAATGTTCCCCAATTCACTGGTATGTGAAAAATTATTTTCGAAATGGTGGGTTATGTAATTCATTGCTGATTACATGTGAATGTAAAGCTGATGTAGTGGTTACTCATCTTTATCTCAACAAATCATTGCCTTTAAGTACTTTTGCGTAATCATACATGAGAGCCAAAATACTTACACCTCCTTAATCCACCTTTGATGTAATTCATGTTTAGTCAACTGAGTCAGCTTTAGTCAGCTGTGTGGTTTTGACACAAGATAGATCTCAAAAAGAACTTCGATATGACATTGAAAACTCGTTTTCACTTCCCAGTGTCAATCACACCCTGGTTGTGCTTAGTCTTTTATTGAAAGGCATTTACACAAAGGTACAGTAAGTTACGTTATCAGAACGAGAGCAGAAACAGAGCAGTATTTGTTCTGTTATGCAATTAATGTCTTTGCCAGTTTGCAACTCAATAAAATGTGAAGCAGCCAGACACTTTTTTTTTCACAGCCTAGTGTGTGTGTGTGTGTGTGTGTGTGTGTGTGTGTGTGTGTGTGTGTGTGTGTGTGTGTGTGTGTGTGTGTTGTCTTGTTTAACTATATTTGTGGGGTCTAAAAATCAGGAGCCCAGTATACATGTGGGGTCCCTACAGCTTTGTGGGGCCAAAATGCTGGACCACACAAGTTTAAAGTGCTGTTTGAGGGTTAAGACTTGGTTTTAGGATCAGGGTTAGAATTAGGTTATGGTTAGGGTGAGAGTAAGGGTTAAGATTAAGCATTTAGCTGTGATGGTTAAGGGTAGGGTAAGGGTTTAAGGAATGCATAATGTTAATGACAGTTCCTCACAAAGATAGTGCCACAAACTTGTGTGTGCGTGTGTGTGCGTGAATGCATGCGTGCGTGCGTGTGTGTGCGAGAGTTTTGCTTTACCACTCTTACCTCAACCAGTTTTCATCATTTACACGTGGTATGGTAAGACCTGCATGAACAATAATTGTATTGTTCTTTCCCCACTCGCATGTTGATGTCATATATATGATGCATCTAGTGTATGATACACGGGGTGCTGAAGCGTTTTATGTTCCATTGGCTTTTCTGTGGCTACAGTGGCTGTGTTGAAGCAAGAGGAACAGGAATGCTACAATCTGTTTTTTGTCAAGTCTTTAATCCCTTGTCTTCAGTGTGGCTGGGAGATAATGGATTGGGTGATCTCTAACCACCTGGCAGTCAGGCTACACCACAGCAGCGCGGGATGTTGATGTACCAGAGCACTTAAGCTGGGCTGGTGAACATCCGAGTTTTGGCTTGAAAGTCCTTTTTCTCACAATTTCTCCTTTCAGTATGTCCTTTTTCATACGTTTGCTGTTGAAAGCTTCTTTTGATAAAGCTCATGTGATTTGTGTCCGTCTCGCTGCAGTGGTGCCAAAGCATCAAACATCAGCCTTACAGAGTCCAAATGGACCTCTAGTTTGAACAACACATCCTTGATGCTCGCCTCAATCGCCTCTCAATTACACTGTTTTTGCACAAAGACCATGCTGACAGTTTCAGCCTGGGCATTTGACAGCAAATAAGTGAGATACAAAGTTCCATGGTTCCTAATTGTCTTTTTATTCAGTTGTATTAACTTTCCCTCAGCTCATTGGTTAAGGCGGACATTGTCCTCGTCTTGGAACAAATTCTGATTCTGACTCTTCACCCTTACACTCTTCTCCTTTAAGCATCAAAGAGAAAAAAAAAATTCATTTAGCATGCTGCCTGGTTCTATCAATAAAAATGTTTACCACAATATCAAAGGAATTCATGCCTATATACCCAGGTATAGGGGCTTTTGGTTAAATGTGTTTTTGTCTGTCTGTGTGAATAGTTCATATGTGCATTTGCTTGCACATCCTTAGACACTGACACGGTTAGTTGGCGATATAATCACTTCTGACATGGTTTAAGCAGTCAGTGGCCAGCCAACTGCCTGCCTGCATGTAAGGGGTATTTTTTTCAGTCCAACCACACATTCTGGCCATTCTTACCTCCCCGTTGTCAATTAGAGTGGGTGTTGTGGGCTGGCAGTGGTGAGCAGCCCAGACCCATACACATGGATACACTGTCAACACGGCTTAGTTGTGTTGTAAGGTTGTGACAAAAAGGAATGCTCTGTGTCGGAAACAGCAGATAGTGTTGATGTCAAAATAACATACCTGCCAAGAAGAAATCGGAAACATTTGGTGTGAAAATGCCATACAGTGTTAGTCAACAACTGTGGGCCGGTATCAAAAGTGTCTGTGTGTTGGTGATACATAAATTCCATTGTGTACCTCCTTCCCTTCACAGGGGGACCCGGGGCCTGAGGGACTGCGAGGACTGCCTGGTCTGGTGGGACCTCAGGTAGACAACAATGTCATCTTTTTATCAGCCTCCTTCTTGACTTTACTTCATTTGCAAATCCCTGCTTCAAAACAAATTATGGCATTGAAGTTACTGATTCCTTACTCCCCCCCCCCTTTTTTTTTTCTTTAATGGACTGATTATGCTGCTTTCCCTCCCTTCTGTCCTTTCCCTGTGGCAGGGCCCAGCAGGAAGAGCCGGCCTGCCTGGATTGAAAGGTGATAAGGTGATCTAAATATTTATATTATTGCAGTGTATCTGTGTGTAATGTGTCAGTAGCCCAGCTTGCATAGTAATACATATTACAAGTGATCCTGTTAACATTTGGATAATGCACCCACTAAAACAATATCAGGATGATAGACAGAGCACATTCATATTTATTAATATTGATGATGATATATATTATTTTTGCTCCACAATTTCTATTGGTCTTTTACAATGTTGCCATTTGTTTTCATGCCATTCAAACTGCATTTTGATAGCAGCTTGCCTTGAAAGTTTACAAGTGTTGCATAATGTTCATATGTTATACAGTATGTACTTTATATACAGGTATATATCTCTCATCTATGGTCGTATTGTGATCACTGTGGCAGAGTAGTGTTGTGTTATATCTTTTTATGATACTGTGAAATTCAGGGTGAAGTGGGACAAATGGGCGAACCAGGAGAGATGGGGTACCAAGGTGATAAGGTAAGGACGTCTCCAGTCACTCAAGCAAGATTTTAGATAAAGCACGGATGCACACCATCTGAACATTACCTGCATGGATTTATTATGACCAGCAATTTGATTTCATTAGACATTTTATTCCCAATTGTGACTTTATGAACTGTGAATTGTGGCGTAAAAATTCCAGCACAATACTCATCTTTTATTGACAGCATATATCACTTCATAATACTTGTCCAGTTCATTCATTTTTTTTCTTGATTGTTTAAACATTCCAGAAGTGCTCTCTGTTTACCTCTTGCTAAGACAAGTTATTTGACAATAGCAAAATCAATAGAGGAACATTAGTCTTTGCTAAATTAGGAAAAGATGAGCCAAAACATTGTTTAAATAAATGCAGATGTTGATTCATTAATCACGTGAAGTCACCACATAATGCTTGTCCCATGTGAAAAATGGTTTGCACACACACACACACACACACGCACACACACACACACACACACACACACACACACACACACACACAGATTCAGGCATGAATTCAGTTGTATGAAAATGGATAAAGACAAACACACTAACACACAAAGGGTGTGTAAGACCAGTTTGAGATTGTTATGTCTTGTTCTTTCAGGGTGTTGCTGGTGCACCTGGTCCTACCGGGCTAAGAGGGAAACCAGGACCACCGGTATGTTCGTGTGAGTGTGTATGCATCTGTGCAGCCGAGGGTGCATATGTAGACTTTACTGAAGGTGTCTTTATTTGTACATTTGCGTGTATATGAGTGTTTGTATATTTGTGTGTGTGTGTGTGTGTGTGTGTGTGTGTGTGTGTGTGTGTGTGTGTGTGTGTGTGTGTGTGTGTGTGTGTGCATGCGTGCATGCGTGCATGCCATTTTATGCAGGTTTTGTAAAGTAAATGTAGTGTATCACAATAAGATCTGGAATCAATTTTTTGTTTGCTTGTAAACTGAAGTCAATTCAGTCGCATTCACAACACATCAGCTTGCCAATAGTGAGCTCCAATGAAGGAAGCAAGACATGGAATACATGTATCTCTCTATGAAGTAGTTCCAAGTTAGCAAAGTCCTCAGAATGATCAGAACTACATATTTCCCAAAATTCAAATACAAGCATCCTGAATTTTACCACATAACCATAACATAAACAAAATGCCAATCCTGTTGGGAGAGCACACTCAGAGCTGCAGTCTTTACCTGCCACGCTTTGAGGAACAGTGAGTGAGCCACACACACAAACAAAAACAAACAAACACACACATTCTCTATTTTCTATTACTGTATTATTATTATTAATATGTTACATTGCTGATATCCATCAGTTATGTTATTGCTGTTGTTAAAGATTGTTGACATAATCGTTGCTTTTGCGTGACTGTTAACATGTTTTATCGTTTGCATCGTAAAAACGGCACATTTCCCTGTTGTACTATGTGCTTTAGCAATACTATGTTTATATTAAAATAAAGCCTGTTTGAATTGAGAGAGCGCGAGAGAGAGAGAGAGAGAGAGCGTGAGAAAGAGGCCGACCTCTAGCTCACGCAGCCGCGTGCGCCCCATGTAGTAGAGTCCTTTGCAGCGGTCCGGGTTTGAGTCTGACCAATACTATCTGTCACTATCCAATAAAGAGAAAATGCCCCAAAAAATAATCATAAAAAAGAAAGGAAGGAGAAAAAGGAAGAGAGAGAGAGCACCATTCAAGGTCAAGTGTCTAACGTGTATCAGTGCTTCTTGGTTGTACTGTATACTTTGTGGCATCTCATTTAGTCAGTCAGCATTATTCAGATCCATACTCGATGAAGGAATAGAATGCTTTACCTGTATTTTGACAGAAGGAACACATTATAATTAAAGTGGCTTTTGTGTATTTTAAACAGGGTAAAATCGGTGAGATGGGGGCACAAGGACCACATGGGCCTCCAGGACCAGAGGTAAAAAAAAATGTCTTGAACGTGTTAAAATGGGAAACAATGAGCATAACCAAACAGAACATGATGATGTATGTTTTTCTTTGGTCATTAAATTACCTTTCAATGATATTATGACCTTACCTTCTCAAAAATTCAACTTGTATATTTTGTGATAATCACACAGGCCAACTGCACTACCAGGTCATTGCCATGCTATTTGCTGACTATAACTATTTACTTTACATGGCCTGAAGGGTGATGAAACGAGATGGCTCTAAGAACAGTAAAATGGGATTCAGACTTTTAGTCCTATTAAAATATTAAGGGTTTCATTTTATATTGTTATACAGTGTTGTTCCATGAAACATAAATAAATTAAAAAGGAAAGAAAATTGAAATTTTACTAGGGCACACTGGCATATGTTTAAATTATAATTACTTTACTTATATAGTGACATAATTTGAGTGTTTCAGCAATCATCAATCAAGTCCCACTAGCCCCAAAACCTTCGAACGTAGTTTAGCATAACGTAACATAATGTAATATAATATAATGTAACGCATTTCATCAAAACAACTTTTATCTTTTGTCCCTTGCTTTCCCTGTTCTGGCATCTCCCTCCAGCATGCCTGTACTTTGGATGTTTTGTAGAATACCTCCCCTTTTGTCGCATCATTGTATGTGAAAAGCATGGAAAATGTCAAAGACACACTGCAGTCAGGAGTGCAACATGACCATAGGCCACATAGGCCAGTGAACGTGTCATGGCAGGCGTGCCTGAATGTAATCAGCTTCTATCGGCTACGTAGCAGTCCATCACTATCCTTAGATATCAAGGATCAATTTTCAATGAGCCTGCCTATATAGTCAAGAAAGGCCCCCACCCCTATCTCTGTCTGATACAGATTTATGGAGCCGCTCTAGTACATCAACATACAAATAAGCAAACTCTATAGCTGCAATTTTAAATGCAGTATAATTACTACCCTTCCTGTATAGAGATGCAATGAGTTCATATTTATGTGTGGGATTAAACTCCACCAGTTAGTCATGTGACTCATGGCAGGCAAAATAATCATAACATATAATAATAATTTATTTATCCTGTTTTTTTCAGGGGATTTCCTGGCGACATTGGAGTACCAGGGCCCAACGGTCCACCTGGACCAAAGGTATATCAGTATATCACTTTCGCTCTCTCTCTTTCTCTACCTTTCTCTCTCTTGTTCTCTCTCTTTCTTCATTTCCACCTATTCAGTCATTACTGTAAATTCATCCAAGTGAATTCATGCATTTGGCTGTGTTTCAGGGTTTGCAGGGTGTCAGAGGGCCGCAAGGTCCGCTGGGTCCCCAAGGAACACAGGTGAGACAATTCAATACTTAACTTATTTCCATTTCATCTGCTCGGTTCCTGACTCACTGATATGGAAAAGTGGAAAATGTGGCTCATCAAGGGATGGATCATTGGATCATTAGTTTGAGGAAAGATTAACTAACACAATGTGTCTTAGCTATCTATTTAGCATCTAGTCATATCTCAAACAGTTGCAGCTTATATCCTAGTGGGATTTTTTTTCTCTCTGACATATCTCTCGGGGCATTTTCCACTGAGTGAAGTCATGATTCATCAGTGTGTGCTTTTAAAAATGAGGCTGAAAGTTTTCCAGGCCTGAAAAAAGGAACAGAAGCCTTTGACAGGTATACAACAAACACACAGACACAGACTTTTCTATTGTGCTGAATGTTGACCTGGCAACCGCTCACAGAGCTGTAGTTGGCCAATGTACTCTCCTCTCACACACACTTTGCTGGTATGGGGTCAATGCATAGAAAAAGCTGTTTGATTCCTGAAAGCATAGATTTGGAAAGTAACATTTATTCAAGCGCTGTACTTGAGTATAAGTACAAAAGTGGATTACATTTAACTGACAGCTGTAGACAGTGGTAGGTTTGGTTTCAGAAGCTGGGGGAGCCCAGTAAGAATGGCACGTTAACAGTTAAAAACTTCAATATTGAAAGTTGGAAGTCATGCAGATGGACAATGTTACTGTGTGTGCATTTATTCATATTGTTTGGTGTGCCAGCTGTATTTACTAGTATGTTGGACTTTGCTGTGAATATGTAAGCATGTGTGTGTGTTTGCTCAATATTTGAGTATAATGATCTGTACTGTGTTTCTGCAGGGTGATGAAGGACCGCTCGGACCACCTGGCAGCGCTGGCCCTACTGTAAGAACTCCCAGATTCTTGTCCTAAATCCCAAATACACATAGAGCTACATGCACACAAACAGAGCCTTTTGCAGGTGGTTTGAATGAAACCGTTTGCTTAGATGTTCTATTAGGATGCAGCTGGAATGAGATGTGATACATACATTATAAACTTACATAATATAACTAACACACTTTTGATCAATACTTGTGTGTGTGTGTGTCTCTCTCTCTGCCTATCTGTCTGTCTGTCTGTCTGTCTGCCTGCCTGCCTGCCTGCCTGCCTGTCTGTCTCTCTGTCTCTCTGTCTCTCTGCCTGTCTTTGTAGGGGAGACCTGGAAGGAAAGGCTATATAGGCGAACCTGGCCCCGACGGTTTAGAGGTGAGTCTAGTTTATAACAATTTAAACTGTCAAAATTGCTGACTAATATTCCTATAAAACCATGTCAGTATCCTAAGAGGAAATTGTTTAATGTTTAATGTCTTAATTTTAATGTGATCATATATATTCATTCATTTTTTGGGCTTGAGAAGGAATTAATAAGGTATTGTCCACAGTAAAGTCTGAACTAATTCATCCCACCACATGAAAACACTTAAATTTACTTTGATTTTAGTCGTACCTAAAACACAGACCAGTCAGTTCATGTCCAACATGCATCCTAAAGGAAGTAGGATTCAGCATAGATTGTATTTTTTCATGTGTACATTACAGTTGAACCTTTTAGACAGCATTGTTGTACCTACTTATTTTTGTCTCAATTTCCATTTCAAATTATTAGATTTGAGAAATTGAAAAAACTTGCCTGTGAAATTTGTTGTAATACATGGAGATGGGCCTATGTTTTCTTCTTGTTAGCTTCATGCCATTCACCTGCTAAAAGACCTTTGATTCCAAACAAATGAAAAACAAATCCTCTGCTATAGCTATTTTAGCAGGGCTGAATACCTCCATCTTTACAAAACTGACACAATAATAGTGTGGCTTGTGCAGGTTATTTAAAGTGCACATATGCTTTTTGGCTTTCTCCCTTTTCTTTATGGTGTTATACAGTATATCTTTTTGTGCATGTAATAGGTTTCTTTCAAAGTGAAAATGCCACCCCATAGTGGACTTACCATCTCGAACAGAAAACCCTGTTCACAAACTGCTTCAAAAAGCTCTACTGTAGTCCAGCCTTTACTTCTGTGACGAACGTGTGTAACTTTGTAACACACGTTGTAATGCTTGCCTAGCTGCTAGCGTGGCACACCCTCATACTCTGCTTCTGACTGGCTAGTAGTCCTTACCTATACTGTGCATGTGCGACTCCCAACAAAGATGGAATAGAAGTGCGATGCCTCACTCTGTAAAACACAGAGTGAAAAGAAGAGCAGTAAATATGGCAAAAATATGGTGTTTTTTGAAAATTAAACTATGTAAACCTATTCTGCTATAACCTCTAAATACAATTACGAACCTGAAAATGAGTATGATATGAGCATTTTAACTTTCAGTTTCACTTTTTTAATTCCTCAAACCACAGAATTCCAGACTTATTCATCCAGACCTATTTTATTAGCTGAAAATGGCCTTTACACGCACCACAAATGCCATGCCATGATTATGCTATAATGTGTTTAAAGATTTTATCATTCCATATTATTGGCTAATGCTTCCCTCTGAGTGCCAGTGTCTCCATGTTTGTGACCGCTTTATAGCCTAGACTTACTGTGTTGTAAACATGCTTTAATTAGGAGAGAAAATGATTTCTTCCAGAGCTATCATCATATATATTGACAAACCGCAATGAGAAGCAACACATAGTTATTCACAGTCCCATGCAGCCTGTGTGTGTGTTCTTTTTTACACGTCTAATATCCTGTGAGTCTTGTGCTTGTGGCAGGGCAGGATGGTGTCAGAGGTCTCTTTAATTACAGGAAGCTAACCAGCACACTGTTTGATGTTTTCTGATTGCAGGGAGAGAAAGGGGACATGGGAAATGTTGGAAAAATCGGACCACAAGTAAGTTGCTTTCGCAGTTGCAAAGTGCATGACTGAAATTAACACCCTTTCTGCTAGTAGCTTCTCATTAAATCCCTCTTTAAAAGTGTCATTGTGTAGTACAGTATGTGCTGTAGATTGTATTAGCTTGAGTTCCTGTTCTTACATTGTTTTACTAGTTTGCTTAAAGATGAATGTACATGTGACTGTGAGATGATGGTGTGATTCTTCCAACGTTAAGTGAATTAAATCATCCAGTGTGGGAACTGCTGAGGTAGTTTCAGGGACATCTTCTGATGTCTTGCTGTTTTCATGACCCACTTTTAATTTGGAGAGATATTTGGATCCTCTCCCATCACCAAATATGTAGTGTTCTCATCATTTAATTGGCAGAACACCAGAAGAGAACAGAAGGAACACCAATCAGTGTCGAAATCACCACAATTGGGTTGCACATTTGTTTATGTCTCAAAGCCTGCCAAAGTGTGTTTGACGTCTGATGTTTCCCAATAATCATACTTGATAATGAATTATAACAAAGTAGAAAACGTTGAGACAAAATGATGTTGGTCTTTGTCCGTCAAGTGGCTTTGCACTTTTGTGTCCCAAAACATCTGTGATAGGATTGTTTATAAGTTTACCAATTAACTTTAAATTCACAGTTTCCTATGTCTGTCTTTCTATTTCATGCTTCAGTTAATGCATTATACCAAGCACAAATACTCTAGAGAATTGTTGGGACATGTTTTCCCTTTGTTAAAGTGCACAACATGAACATCCTGAACATCCAAAGTATGTCCGTCCTTCCCGGAGGCCCCTTAATGTTAATATTTGCATTCTGTGCATAGTGGAAGCAACCAAGCAGGCCGTGTTGGACTGTGTAGCTGCAGTGCACATATGAGAGAGATTAAGCACTTACTGAGTAGAGGGGCCTTTGAAGCCAAGGAGGAACCATGGGTCTATGCAGAGAGAAACACATGGAGGCTCTAATGAATGCCATTACATCACTTTCCACATAAAGTACATGTGTAAGAAACTGAGATAGGTGGTTGTTGACTAGTGCAGGTTAACCCAGGGTTGATACAAGCTGGCCACTGGCTGCCCGTCTTCACAAAGTGCCCCTGTATTGCAATAATCCTTCCAAAAAACAGTTTAAAGTTTTACTGGAGAAGTGTATTTTAGTCAATTTAGATTGGCTGCTGAGTGTTCAATTTTTACACCAGCATCAAGTCCCGGACTAATAAAACATGTTTCAGTCCTGAATTACCAAAGGCAACCACACATGTGCTTTGAAATGTAGTTCACATGTCAACCTCTATGCTTTGATTTTCATGTCAGTGACTCAGTGTGTATGTGTGTGTGTGTGTGTGTGTGTGTGTGTGTGTGCTCGAGAAAGAGGCACGTGTGTGGGAGAACCATAATATTCTCAACACTAAGTGACATGGGCTGTATTTCTTCCCTAACTGTAAGGTTAATGGATATTCCAGTGGTTTTTGATCCCATGCTGTGTCTGAGAAACCAGATCACCTTCAAATCCTTACTGTAAAATCTCCCACGTCAAGGCCCTGTCACATGGAAACAACTTTAAACTATTTCCTTCTGTTAAATGATCCAGGGTACCACATTGTCCCACTGTGTCCCAATTAAGGGATTTGAGGTCAATTTAGAGATCCTGTTCCCATGCCTAGCAGGCTGAATCCCCTCACAGACACTCTACAACTAATCCATCGCTCAACTGCTTTACTTGCATCCAACAGGGTAAAAAACCCTTTAGGTGATGATACATGAGAAACACTTTGAGGCGGTCAGCCTTTCTAGCTGAGATAAGGCGTAGCAAATGGAACAAAATCTCATTGTGTTTATCTTAGTGGTCTGTTTCTTGTCTTCCACTTTGTCGCACTCTGTAGATCTGTTATGTTGCAATCAGTCGCTCTCTCTGACTCTTGCTTTCCCTCTCGTTCACAGGAAACAGAGGGATAAAAAAATGGAAAAGTATATAACAAGAACATATTTATAATATATGATTATGTAACAGAAGAAAGAATAGCAGTAGAATCTCGTAACCATTAAACAATGTGCATATATCATCCTGCATTGAGTCAGTGCAGCAATGGAAATTACAACTAGAGAAAGTTGCAGTCTGACCGCGTTGGCTTTTGTGGTTGACCAGAAGTGAGACCATGGTGTGCAATTGGGCAGTAAAATGAATTATTGCAGTAACAACTAACCAGCCATCCATGAGTTTTACTTTTGGTCTGGAGCTCTAGATTGTCCAGTGATTGGCATTGGACCAAACCCCAGCCCCTTGTCCCAGACGATCTGGAAGTGGTTAAGTTCCTCCGAAAACTCTTGTTTGTACATAAGCTGGTATTTTCCCTATGAGGACTCCTTTACTAAGTAATTGTGTCTTTTTGGGGCCATCTGTATTGAGTTACTTTATGCTGTGATACTACCATGCCCATAGTACAATATATCTACAATGTTCCATTTCCGGGATTGATCAATTGTTTGTGTTAACTCCGGTGGATTTATGAGGACTATGGTTAACTGCTCCTCAGATCTCTGTAGGGTAAATCCAGACAGCTAGCTAGACTATAGGTTGAATCTGAGTTTTTTCTGTTGCACGACTAAAACCACTGTTCCACCCAAACAAGTTCCTTTCCAAGGCTATTTTGCAGAGTGCTCCGTGCCACGCTTAGTGCTGCCCCTGACGATTGTGATTGGTTTAAAGTAATCCTAATAAACCAGAGAACGTTTTTCTCCCATCCTGGAATTCTGTGTGGACTTGCCAGACCCTTATTCGCAGCGCTGTGAAGGAAGGTCTAGCAATGCGAGACTTTGCCCATAGTAAATCCCAATCATTGATATTGTCACAGAAACTACAGTATGTTATAGTTGCTTCATGCCAGACAACATAGTTTAGACCTAGCATTCCAGGTCCAGTCCCTGTCATAACAAGTTGCGAAATAACCCTTAGATATATGATGATCAGGTTCATACACTGATGTACTTTCCTCTGATGTTTTTCCTCCTCTCCTCTCCTCTCCAGGGTCCAATAGGCCTGATTGGGGTAGCTGGTGGGATCGGAGTTCCTGGTGAAAAGGTAAGTAGTGTGTTTCTCTATTATTAAGCTGTCTGTTAGCATCAGCTGTTTGCTTGTTAGTGCCAGAGCCATGTAATTTGGGCTGTGTTAAGCAGCCATGGATTGAGGCCCCAAAGGCCCCCACAACACATGTTATTTTAGCAACTTATCTTACCTCCTATCAAACCGCCGCGCGAGCCAGGCGAAGGGCATTTCGGACACACGTTCAAACAAACTTAAACTTAATTCCAACGAAAATAGGATCTGCTATCCTTTTAAATAACACTTAAATATCCTGCCCAACGGTGTATGAGTGTGTCAGTGTAAATGTAAACAAAAAGCTTCAATCTTATTCTGTTCAATATTTGTGGTTTTGTTGCCTAGAAACAATATTGCTCCCGACTGTGGCAAGCGTTTCTACTGTAATGCAGTCCCCTTTCAGGCCACACTTCTGGTCTACATATAAAGGGTTCCTGGTTGTGTCATAAGGCAAACTAAAAGTGTCAGCAGGTGGAGGTACATTTCAATAAAATAAACTTTAGATTAAATTGGCCCTAACACTCACATCGACATCAATAACAATATAGTCAAAGCCATGTCACCATCAATTTCCACGGACCAATTTCTCTTTAGTAGTTGAAAAAACTATAGACCTATTGTCCTGTCAGAGCCCTAAAACTTGATTTGTTCCTGATTGCTGTCATTAGACATGTGCTGTGCTGACATACATTATATATTTACTGTATATATACTGCATATGCATTTATAAAACATGAAAAGGGATAGCACCACAGTTGTCAGTCATGAAAAATACTCATGAGTAAATCTGGAGAGGCCCTAAAGCTTTCTCCATGTTCTCCAGGCTCCAGTTGCCTCTCACCTTAAAATCCAATATTTTATTTGCAGCCTTCCTACTCAAGTAAAATTAATTTACCAGCAGTCTGAGTGTTGATTATTGGCAGTCCTCAAAAACATATCCCTTTTTTCCATTGTACTCTCTCTCTCTATCTTTACCTGTTCCCCTTTCTGTTCTATCCAAAAGCCCCCTGTGTGTCAGAACATGTTCTTGTGATGGGAAACCGTGTGCTTGTCAGACTCTTGCATGTCCTCTGCCCCCTCTTACGCAAAATCCTCCCCCTGGTTCAATCTGTCAGCACCAGCCATACCCTGACAGCCCGCAAATTCCTTTCACATATATTTATATATATCCTTTGGGGTCACTTACAAATTTCAATACCACTCCATTATAGACAGAATACCAGTTGATCTGAGTGGGTGGCTGATCTTTAATGCAATATCTACACTGCCCATTATCAGCAACCATTCATCCAATGTTCCAATGTACTAATCTAATATCATTATAAAAAAGTAACTGAGAAAACATTGGAGAACACTTTTGCAATTATGTAAGCACATAATGTAATCTGAAAATTGTTGACCTGGTTAAAATAACAATGCAACTGGTCTCAGCTGGTATTCCATCTATAATGGAGTGCAATGGGAATTTCTAACTGACCCCAAACTTTTAACCGGTAGTGTCTATATATATATATATAGTATAATATATAGTTCAATATAATCCTCTGGTTTAGACTATTCTTTCCAATACAGAGCCTTAAAGCTATTCTGCTCCCTGCTCGTTTGATAGAAGTGCAACCAGAACTAGATGTATACTTGTACAGTCATGAATGTTGCAAAGTTCAAAGAGGATTAAAGCATCGCTGACATAAGTGTTAGAGGTGTTAGAGGGGAGACCTAGGCAGCTTTACTGCCCACCAGGAGTTACCTTTGCTTTAACACACTGTCCCACCAACTGGGTTTCAAAGTAATTGCTCACTTTAACACTCCATTCAACCAGCTGTCAATCTAACCTTCTGCATTTGAGAAGCTCTTCTCCAGTTTCTCTTCATTAGGAAATGTGTGAAGCTGTTGGGGTTTTTTGTGTTGAGCTTTCAGGTCATAGTTTAATGATCCGCTCTCTTTCTGTCTTACTGTGTTTTTCCCCCAGGGCGACAGAGGACCAGCAGGTCCAACTGGTCCAGTTGGGGAGAAGGGGCCAAGGGTAAGTACAGTCACTCAGGATACGCTGCATAGCTCTGCATCTTGTCTAAGAGTTGGGAATCCCCAAAGACAATCAGACAACCAGAGATAAAATACATTGTAAACTATACAGTAAACTAATGTCTAAGGATGATGAATTAAAAAAACTAAACCACTAAGCAATTATTGGCTGTAAGCTTTGGCAGACGTTTCATAGCTCACGGAAATGAAAGCAGACTCACTTAGCCTAAAAAGGTTTCCAGACTACTCAATGTTGTAGGTTTTGTTGATACAAATCTTTGCAAAAGTCTGCCGTGTCAAATCGGTTTTCCCACAGTGAATGCTGACGATAGGGATTTAAAACAAATTCCAACTTTTATTTCAGTGACTCTTTTGGAACACTCAGTCTAGTCTAGTTGATGAAATCCAGTGATTAGTGATTAGTAAGCACTGTATTTGGATCTGTTGAAATACCTTTTGGTGTTCTCTGTCTGTGATGTCTCTTTTTCAATCATAAAAGTCTTAGTTAATCGTCTGTTGCTAGGATGAGACCTGTGATTTGGGGTATCAGTCTGAATAGGAAGCTGGTCAGCATCACTCACTCCTAGTTTGACAGTAATGAGCTCCAGTGGCATACCATTTTGTCTCATCTTCAACAAAATGTCAACTGCTGGTGTTGTAATTTGGAGTTAAAGATTTTTAATAGCGGTGCAGAAAAAGCACATTTGTCTAAACTTGTTTCAAATGTCAGTGTAAGTATGATTGTCTCATTGAAGGTCTAAAAAAAACTTCCAGTTTAAAAAAAAAGTTTTGTGCCCATATGATTTGAGTTTTAGTTTCTGTTTAGATGACTTGTGCAGCCTCAGTCCACAGTCTGAGGCCTATACAGATGTGCAGCAAGAATGCACTGAGAGCAAGATACCTGAATGTTAGTAATTATTGATGATGTCATCATCCACCATGATGTTTCACTGTGGACGTCATCGTTATATGCAAATTCGGTAGACATCACCCAACCACATGGTGTCCTTCGCAGCAGTGTTCCCACTGCCCCCTGTACTGTTACATGAGCGAGGCTGGCCTCCTTCACTGTCCTGGGGCCTTGGATTAACTCCTTGTCTGTGCCTTTGGGCCCCAGTCCTGACCTAGCTGGCTGGCAGACTGGCTGGAAGAGAAGGATGACTAATTTGGTGGCTGGATGAATAGTTAGATGATTAAATCACTGCTAGTGTGTGTCCATGTTCGACTGAAAGAGAGCGACAGAGAGCAATGTGACTTATGTAAGGAGTTATGGTGATTTGTGTGAACCAGTTTGTGTTTGATGACACCAAATTAGCAAAGAGTGGCTGTTTGACTTTGATCACCACACATTACAATGATCATCTCATGAAGTTCTGTTTCTGTTTGAATGGTGATTTACAGGGGTACGCTTTTCCTGGTAAATCTCAGCCACTTTAGTCTTTACTGTTTTTTCTTCAATAACATGTATAGATTATTACAAAAAGAGAATTTGTGTGAGGAGAAGCACAGCACCCAGCTGTCTCTTTTTCTCTCGGTGGTCTGGAGCACATTCAAAGACAACCACATATGAAACACAGTCCTACAGAACAGTTCCAATCCTTTCCAGTTACAGATGTAACCGCGTTTTACTGCACAGTTTTGCAGGGTTACACTCGTCATCGTTAAAATCCTAAGGCGCTAATGCAGCATAGTTTGAATAATGTGTATGATAATGGTAACCACCATTACTACCAGTGGAGCTGATGCCATTACACAGAGACATCATTGCTTGTTTCTCTTTCCGTAATTTTTGTTGTTTCATTTTTGGTGTAAGGGCTATGCAGGGTTGCCAGGAAGTCCAGGGGACATCGGACTGCAAGGTGCACCTGTAAGTGTCTTACCCTCGTCATGTAATACTAAATAGTGATTGTTTGCATTGGGATGACCATGTGTATGTATGTATGTATGTATATGTACAGTATATACTGTATATATATATATATATATATATTTACTGTGTGTATTCAACTGTATGTATTACGCATATTGGTCTTCCATTAACTTCCTTTGCCAAAGTTTATGTTTTCTTTTCTTTTGCTCCCTCTGCATTTTGGATTCAGTCTTACACACATTAGTACTTAATGGACTGAGATGCTTGGATGTATTGACTCTAGTCTTCTCTTCTCAGTGTCTTGGCTGGATATTATAAACGCCTAAATTACAAGATTAACTTGGGCCATTAAACTGATTTGGAGGAACGTACTCTTGGTTTTTGTAAACATACAATTTAAGGGGATGTTATTTGATATATCAGTTTTACTGTTTCCCATAATTTAGTCTAGACCTGTGTTAACAATATGTCTTAACTGGCAGATTGTTCAGTAGTTCTGCTAAGGCCTGCGTAGTGCATTAGGACTAGTGTTTATGTGGGCTATATACGAATTAAAAGAGTTTTGGCCCTTTTAAGTTTGTGTAAATATTCTCACTGTATTTCATAGTGTGTCTAACTGCACCTTGCTAAGGAAAGACTATGAAAACAAATCTTTATTTTGTCTCTGCCATCCATCTTTTGTCTGTCTTGTTTTTTCTAACAGGGTCCACAGGGGCAGAGGGGTAGCGCAGGCATCGCTGGGACAAAGGGCAGGAGGGTAAGAGCTGTATCGTATCTTAGATGCAACAGTCCTTTGTATGTTATATGAGCTGACTTTAACTCAACAACTCATGAAAACATCAGACCCTTGGTTGTCTGTTTTGTATTACAGTTCAACCCCTATAAACCAAAGGTTAAAGCAATTAGAAGACATGTTTGTCCTCCTCAAAGCTTCTTTATAGGTGCATTAACAGCGGTTTCAAAAGCCCAGTGAATCTCCTGTTGAAAGACATTATGGTAATGTCACATGGATATGGTGTGGAAATACTGGTGAGACATCGTGTGGCTGAGAGGAGAATGACACCTTCAAATGAGAAGGCAAAGATAGTTTTATGATTTCAATCGTGGTCAGTTTTTGATTATACAGGCTATCAGATAAGAATAAACAAAGGAGGTTTCATCTTGGTAAGTTCATCTTAAATTAGATAAAACTCAACTATATCTAATAACTATGTGTTGTCTTTTTTGAAGCAAAATTTAAAAGTCTTTCTTCAAGAGCAGCTTCAAAGATGACATATAACTAAAATGGGTATTGGGCCAACTTGGTTTGTCTGTAAATAAAATTCCTATGTTTATGTAACTAAATTCACTGGACCTCTGTGGTAAATAATGAATAGATGCTTTTTTGTAAAATCTAAAAACAGCTGATCATCAGCCACACAAACATTATAGGTTAATCATTTTCATAGTTTTTGCCTTACTTTCTGTGATGAAAATACAAATTATTATTTGCCAATGACAGTTATTGAATAATACAATATAATGTTAATCTCTGTAACAGTGTGGTATTAAACCAAGGAATATACTGTTGTTCCTCAAGAATGGCCAAAACACATGGTCAAGAAGTGATGTACATACAGCTATGAATATTCATTTTCAGTGCATTAATATTCATATAAAATGATGATGTTAATGATGCTAAATTAGTTATCTTGTTAAAGAATATTTTGCACTGACTGTCAACGTGGCAATTTATTGTTACCAACTTGGTCTAGTGAGGATTTTGTTGACTGCATGTTAGCCAGGTATTATCCATGCTAGTCAAAGGTTTTGTATTGTTTTGGAAGGTGTCGGTACTATGTGATAAAGTGCCTAACTCAAAAATGAAAGTGCCTACCAAAAATCTAATTTACTTTCCTAAACCGATAGTTTGCATGTGCTTCACTTGAGTGCCGGACTGCGTGGCGGTGCCAAGGCTAAAGCTTTCTTATTTAATGTGAGTCCATTTAAGCTAATTCAAGAAAATGGGCAAGAAATGCTAACAAGCCACTTGAGCAATACCTACAACCACACTACTTCTAACACTCATCAATACTTCACTTCCTTTAGCCTCCGCTCACTTATTTTCTTCCAGTTGAACATTTTGCCAAGCAAAACATATGGTAACACTTGACATGCCACGGCTTGTGTTGTTTACTGTAAGCCATCCAAGTGTCAGTGTGTGGTTGCATTTCCTGGCTTACTGAGGTAAGATATAGTTACCCTTAAATCCTCCGTCATGGACCAGTGGAAATTGTGAAAGCTAATCATTTGAATCAAAGTCACATGTCCCCCTGTAAGCTTTTGTTTTTTAAAAAAGATTTTTTTCAACACTGCACTTTTTTTGTTTGTTTTTTTGTCAATAAGAGATAAACCTCAGAATGCAACATTAAAAAGGCAAAATATTACTGCTGCACTGCTTATCACTCGTTCTTATCATTTTGCCCTCTGAGCTATAAAAGAACAAGTCATATCTTGGAGCTGAATTATGTGGTGCGCACCTGCCCTAGTTGGTGCACACCTGCACTAGTGCTAAACTTTTTGTCGTTGTGGGAAAACTCGCAGACACTTCCTCCTCTGAATAATAAGTTGCTTCATATCTAATATGTCTATCTCTGATTCCTCTTCCCTAATTTAATAAACACTCACAGTAAAATGCACCTCACCTGCTCCATAAATGTTCTTGTAGACCAACTGTGTAATAATGTGTTTTATATGTGTTACAAACTGGGTAAAAATGTGTTTATATGTAGAGCTGGTCAGATGACATGTTTTGCTTCCTGTTACCTATTCTGATACCTGGAGTTATATGCAGATACCGAGTACTGATCCGATACCAGTGTGTCATATATTTTGTTATGTTTTAACAACTGTATACTACTATCCCTGTATGGATGTGATGTGATTTCTAGCTTTGTTGTATGGCCAGGCTCAGGTTAAACGTTTGTGAAACAAACGCAAACAATGAACGCTACAAAACTTTATTTTATTATCCAGTTTGACAGTCAATCATAATGGAAAAAGAACATTAAAAACTACTTAAAAGTTGATTTTCTACAGGGCTTAATTAGGTTGTATCGGATCGGTGCATAAACTCCAGTACTTTACAGTACTTACAACATATCTAGTTATTAATTGTGAATAAGCAGTTGTTGTTTAATTGGGTACGTTTTTGCAGAATCAGTGAAACACTAACAAGGTTCGACCACAGGTTACAGTAGCATTGGTCACTTGCCAGAAATGATTGCCTGAATGACTTTTAAACCAAGATTGGAGAGAGAAATGATCTACAGGAAGGAACAATGAGAAGGAAAGATAAAGCCATGTTTGTCTGCCTGTAAGCTTGATGTCTGACGAAAGCCAGAGGTTCAGACAAAATAGGAACTGATAGAGAGAGAGCGATTAAAGGTGGAGATATAAAAGACACGATTGAAACAACAGATTGGCTGAAAGTGGAAAAGTCCTGAAAGAGCGGCCGGGGGGGAAACACATGTGTATTTATAGATGTTTATCTGTCACTCTACCTGTGTGGTGGTGCTACAATGCTGGGAACCCCCCTGGAATGTTTGTGGGTTGTAAAAAACCCTGAGTAGACAAATAATACAGACTAATTACTTTGTTGTTGGTGTTATTTTAACTGTAACTGTATATGTCAACTTGTGTAGGATGCTTTCATGGTAAATGTAATACAGTACTTAACATTCTTTGTTGAGGGATGTTCAAAGGTGTGTCTCATGTGTCCTGTTGCATAGGGGCCCCAAGGTCCAGATGGCCCACTGGGAGAACCAGGCCCTGAGGGCACCAAGGTAAGCATGCACACCACCCTGTGGGAAAAATCATCATGTGCATGTGAAGATGGAATAGATATAGTACTTTTGTTTGAAATATGTGCATCCTCTTATATATGAGGTACAGGATTAGGAATTATGTGCTCAACTTGGGACACTGCTGTTTGTCAGTATTTGTCAGAGCTTTTGAATTACTTATTTCATTAGTCACTCAGATTCCCTTTTCTTCTAATACCTTTCCAAAATGTGTCAAACCTTTTCTCTTAAGGGAGAAAGGGGTGTCATTGGAGAAAAAGGACAACCAGGATTCATAGTAAGTAGTCTTTAAATGAATATGCCTTGACAATTGTCTTTTATCTTGGAAAAGGACAGCGAAAGAGGTAATAATAAGCTACAAAGTTTATACTCAAAGCATTAAAAATACTGGTAAGGTAAATGCTGAATGAGTATGATGGTTTAAATGTTTTATTTGTCACACATTTCCGGATGAAGGCTTCAGGCTCTTAAGAAATGAAAAGGCAAATTTATATTTGCCCTCATTCATCCCAAGCCAAGAATAATCACAGTCAGAAAAAAGGCCTGAAGCATCTAGGTTAACACATGCATCCCTTTTGAAGATGCCAATTCACCTCATGGGAAAGACATTACCACATAATTGTGGGGTCTCTCTAAAAGCTTGGTGACCTTTCAGTTTTTATTTTGTATTTGTCTCTTTGCTCCTGTATTAGGTTATACCAAAAGTTATTATTTATTTGCTGCAAACTTGTAGAGAGGAAACCTGAGCTAAATGTAGAGGAATAGCAGGATAAACATAAATGTTACATTTAACTGATAGCTAGCTGAGTGAAAATACAATCCAGCTTCAGATTTACCTGTGACGCCTGGTTTTAATACACACATTTTAAGTGCAGTGTCCAATTTCCAAAAGTGCACAAGTATATCAGCACAGCCATTCTAGGTGTGGACGTATGTTTTGCTATGTATATGCGAGGCCTCCTCAGGTGCTGTTCACTTATGTAGTGTAGTTGATAGACAAGGATATTTGTAATTGACGTCCATCGTCAAATTGTATGCAAATTTATGAGCAAATGACAGTAGGTTCTACAATCTGTAAGATTGTTATGGATTTGCACGCGTAGCAGAGCAATTAATTGCAAATGTGTTTCCACAGAACAAGTTAATGTCCGAGCATTTCAAGTGTTTCTGTTGTGCTGAACCATTGGGCGGCTGTGGCTCAGGTGGTAGAGTGGTCGCCTACCAATCGGAAGGTTGTTGATTTGATCCCTGTCCCTGCAGTCCAATGTCGAAGTTGGTGATTTGGGCAGGACGCTGAACACTGAATTGCTCCCAATGCACCATTGGAGTGTAAATGTGTGTCAAAGCTTCCTATCTGATGAGGAGGTAGCACCTCGTACGGCAGCCTTGACCACGGTGTTTGTTACATTATGGTGCATTGAGTAGTTACTAAGACTAGAAAAGTGCTAATACAGTCCATTAAATGCTTCTGGCCAGATTAACACCACTTTCATTTTGGTGTCTTGTTGCATTTTGTTTTCATCTGAGAGGAATTCTCAAATACATGAAATGTAAACAAGAAGGAAGCCAATATATTCATCAGGATAATGATTATTGATGCTCCCTCTCGAGGACCAGCTGGGAAATGTGTAGAGTGACACATAAAACTGGATCATTGAAAAACCCAGCACACACTAAATCACCAACCATCTGACATGGAAGATTAATATGTTGCCAATATATCTCTCAAAATCAAATGAAGCCATTTGGGTTGATTGAAACTGCATGTCATATAATGATTTCTCTTTTTGAAGGGCAAGCCTGGCAGTCCAGGAGAGAGAGGCCCTCCTGGGAAGAGTGTAAGTAATGTTTAACTGAATGCTGACTGCTGGATGTCTCTTTCAGAGCTTTAATTATCCTCTTCACTTTAGCAAGTAGCATTATTATGCCTACAGCAGACAACACAGACTTGTAAAACATTTCCACAGCTTCGTTTCACCTGCAATATATATAATTATTACTTAAAGAGTGTGCATCCATAAAGTCACCCTTAAGGAAGTTAAAATAAGAGACTGAGTGGTGTTTTCAGGCTTATAACACATGTGCGTGTATTCCCCCTAATTAAACCAGTGTGTGAGGTGCATTTCTACCAACATGAATTTGTAATGACTCACAGTTTTGATGAATACATACAAACTTGGCTGAATTGCCTGCTTCTGTTTTAAGAAATTATAAGCAATACTTCACATGCTTTGTGTGTGGAGCAGGAACTTGTAGATTATTAAAGCAGGTTCTCTGGTGGACACATTATATAATGGCAAAAGTATTTTTAAATGATCACAAACATATTTTTTGCATCAATGCACTGCAAGCAAAGTTATCTTATCCGCTGACATGAGGGTTATGCCAATAATAGCTAGCTAATAATGGTCGATGATATAAGCCAGCTGAATAATTGGTCAGGCTCCACTTTAAGACTTTAACAATCCCTGAGAAGAAGTTTTGTCTTTTCTGTAGCTAAGAATGAGTTGTAGGACACACATTGACTATTGTGTCTGGTTTTAGTGCCACACAACAGACAGATTTTTAACAATCCCTGAGAAGAAGTTTTGTCTTTTCTGTAGCTAAGAATGAGTTGTAGGACACACATTTTGTGCCAGACAGATTTTTGGCAAGGATCATTTTGCTTGAGTCTTGTTTTGTTTTTTTTTTTCACCTTAAAAAAGATGGATGTTAGTTTTTATATGCTTTTGAACTGTGGATGGATGAAATGACTGATGTTCCACAGATGGTAGAACCATGCAAACAAAAACCTGATCAAAAACAGATTCAAAAGCAGATCCATGTGGGCTGTCTAACAGTCAAATCATGATCATTATATCCACAGAATGTTTCTTATAGTTTCATCCATTTGTGGCAGGATGATCCCAGGTCAGAGAAAAGCCCTGTCACCCGCCTGCTTAATCGGTGTTTGTCTTGTGTTACTGTATTTTATATACACATGAGATGCTTTCTACTTTCTCTAATCATGTGTTGGCTTAACATTTGAAATGTCACAGTTGTTTGTAATTACTCTTAACAGACACACAAATACGCACAGACTTGTGCAGCCCTGTACTCTGAATCTCAGATATGCACATCTGGACATGCACACATGGTCTCAACAAGACACACATATTTGGGACTAGTTGTGACCTGTCCTTCTAAGCATATGCTGCTTGATGGGAAATGAAGAACTTCTTCCTGAGATTATCAACCTCACTGCTTTGACAAACAATCTGTAGCTGAATCTTTAGCAGATACAGAAGAGGTGGGGTGGGGTGGGGTGGGGTGGGGGGGGTCTTTCTGTTGTCCACCTCTGGACTCATAGCGCCATCTTGTGGCTGATAAAATCTCTCTTAATATATATTATGTATAATTCCTTGCTATTGCTAGGTTCTTTGATTGAAAATCAGTGAGGAGTGAATGTGTCCCAGAACCATGTTGTTACCTGTGATGTCAGAGCTCATTAAATTCAGTACTGAAAGCAATGTTGTACTTAATGCACTTGTGGTTGTTATCACAAAGCACTGTATTATACCAAAGTTCCCATACATGTTTTTGTTTTGCTAAAATCTTCCTCACAGTGAATAGAAGCCAAAGTTTTTTTTGAGTGTTAATTATCAGGAGTTAGTAAACCAATGTGTTCTACACACTGTGTGTTAGACACATTCATTTCAATGCATGGAACAAGTCGCTATCTCTCCCGAGCAAGAGTAATGGCATCCTCTGTCAATGTTGGACTAAACACCTTTCAACATGTTGGAATTTGGCATGTCTTGTCTAAACTTGGCAATGCAATGTTTGGACTACAAAGAGATCTGACATTACAGGAAAGCCAACCCATCCACCATCAAAACGTTCCTGTCATGTCTGTAGGCATTTGGCAGCACTGAAATATTAGACACAGCCATCATGTTTGTGGTCGCGATGCTAATGATGATGGTGACAGTAATGATAATGAGAAGAGGACTGTGGTCAAAGCCAAGCTTGCTGCTTATTTTCTGTGATTACATAAATGAATGACAGAAGCTACACATGGCCCATGAGTGTGCATGTGTGTTTCCAGGGTAAACCAGGTAATCCAGGCAGCACCGGGGGAGAGGGGACCCCATGGTGAACCAGTAAGTATGCTAACATCTTCTGTTACATTGATGTGGTTGTTTCAGAAAACTACAAATAATCCTCAAATTTCAAAAAACAGTCAGGAATCCATAATGAATAATTATTCTTACAAACTAGAGAAAGAAGCTGTCATAGTCGGAATTGTTACATAAACACTTCAGAGGCTCTTATGGGCTGTTATGGGGGGGGGGGGGGTATTAAGCCTCGATCCCCCTGTGGCAAATATTGAATACATTTTTAACTCCACTTGTAAGCCCAAAGAGGGGATTTTATTCATGTGCAGTAATAAATAACATAGTGTAGTAGTAAGTGTATCGTTAGTCTTTTGTAGAACCAAATCTATGGAGAGTTGGTGGTATGTAACACTTGTGCTTAATATATTTGGTACCCCTAAATTTGCCTGTGGCCCCAGCCTGGCCCTCCATTTGAAATGGTCTGGAACTGCCACAGGAAGCTCTGATGTTGCTTATTAAGAGAAATTGAGAGGGAAAACAGAGTTATTTAGATTTGTCTATGTTTATTACTTTCACTCTCTGTGTCCCTGACACCTTTCAGCACCCTACCTTGTGCTTCCCTTCTTGGATTAGTCTTAGTAAAGTTCTTGATTTTGTTTTCCTGGAAATCAGCCGACCCCTCAGGGACGTCAAGAATGTCAAACAATCAGAAACAAATATTTATTAGGATAGGAGGTTCCAATAAAACTAGAGGCTTGGTTTGTGTTATGGGTCTCATCTTGCTTTTGGCTGGTCTTCAGTTTTACTTCAGGCATTCTCAGTTCTCCGCTTTCCCTATTCTACAGACCTAAACATTCAACTCTATGTATTTGTGCCATTATATGCTAGAGTTGTATATTGTGTTACACGGATGTTTTATTTTTTCCTATTTACTGTATCCAGCAATTATATTATCGTATCATTAAGCTAGTGTCCTTAAGGCTTCTTATGATGGTTAATGTTCTTGCAGGGATCCAAAGGACCTTCTGGAGAGGCTGGACCTGATGGAGAGCAAGGACCTGAAGTACATTACATTAAATAGTTGTCACTAATGATCAATTCATTATTAGGTGTTTGGGTTTTTTTATAGTTGACATGCATATATGCATACAGTGCAAATTGAACATAACTAATGACCTTTGTTCATCTTTGCAGGGTGGGCCTGGTGCAGAGGGGGAACCGGGTGCTATCGGAGAACAGGGGTCAAAGGTCAGTGCTTCAGTCCCTACCACCCTCCTGCAATGTGAATAGCCGTGAACTTGCTAAGTCAGTTTGTACTTGACATAACTGTAGCCTTGGAGGAAACAGCATCTGCTTATCAAGTCTAACACTTCCTCAAATCCAAGTGTCAGTGGTTGATGTGCGTCTGGCACTGTGAATGCATATATGAGTGTTTTGGCCTCCAGACAGCCCCATGTTGTGTTTTGTGTCCTTGCAGGGTGATGTTGGGCCTCCAGGAGCTGAAGGGGAGCAGGGACAGGAGGGAATGAGAGTGAGTAACTGAAAACAACCCTACTAATCCCTTCCTTCCTTGTGTTTGGGTACATCTAACCCGTCGTATATTTACTCCCCCTCATTCTGATGAGGATGACTAATCCCCCGGCCCAAAGAAAGCAGAGCGATGGAATTGTTTAGTCTGATGGACTATATAAATAGCCCTTGGACTGCTTGAGTCTCATCTTACTGTTTCATCCACAGAATTCAATTCAACATTTTTCTAACAAGGTTGCTGAAACATCAAACCCAAGTGCTTTTTTGACTTATTTCAATTTAATGGATGAAGGAAGATTAAAAGAATTAGGTGATGGACCAAAGATATCTTACATCCTACGTGATAATTTTCAAACACTCTCCACAATACAAATGTACTGGGTACTTGTTTAATTAGTCACTGATTACAATTACTGTACATCATAGTTTCTTCTGTTTTATGGCTCGCATGTTTTACATGCTTACGCTATTCTTTCTTTTGGCAAAAGAAATAAGTTGTCTCCACAAACTTGACACGTTAAACCAAATCTTAGCAGAATTAATACATTATCATTCATAAGTGGTCATTTGGCCACTCTAGTCAAGACAAAGTTCAGAATTCTTCTGTTCATTACTAGAGATGTTCCAATACCTAATTAAATCTTGAAGACAATCTACTTTAAAGTTTTATTTATGTTATTTTTCCGTTATGACTGACTGTCAAACTGGATAATAAAATAAAGTTCTATAGCGTTCATTGTTTACGTTTGTTTCACAAAACGTTTAAGCTGAGCCAGGACGTACAACAAAGATATAAATCACATCCATACTGGAATAGTAGTATACAGCTGTTAAAACATAATAAAATATATGACACACTGGTATCAGATCAATACTTGGTATTGGCCGATACGCAAGTTCAGGTATTAGAATCGGTATCGGGAAGCAAAAAATTGTATCAGGCCAATTTCATGTTCTTGCTGTACCCCTTTTAATAATCTCCTGACAATAAGAAAACAATTTAACATCCCCTTAAATTCTTGTTTTTGCTGACCTCCAGTGGTTTCCCTTCTCACCTTGATGCAGTGATGATCTTCAGTGATCACTGCCCGGTGTGTTCACAGATTAAACACTGCACCCTTCTGACCCCACCCATCAGTGATGTTGTCTGTGGTCAGACGTGAAACTGCCTTCAAACTTTCAACCAGAGAGGGCAGGGAAAGACTGCTTTTCAGTCTGGTGGTGGTAGTCTATATCCTTGACGTTCCACTTCCCGGACTGCCCCGGTGCTGCAGGAAATTTCGCCGGATGCATGTATTTTTGCCGATGTATGTTTCCTCCCGCTTTATTTGTGTTGGAATTTTAAACCCCGGTAGATTAATGAGTGCTATGGTTAAACTGCTCCTCAGATCTCAGCATTGTGAATTGAGACAGCTAGCTAGACTATCTCACACGACTATTTTGAAGCTGCTCCGAGCGGAGCTAAGCGCTGCCCATGACGATTGTGATTGGTTTAAAGAAATGCCAATAAACCCGCTGCATACATTGATGATCTTGGACATTATGCATGTTCTATAATTGTGCACTTTAATCAGTTGATTTACACAAATTATGAAATGTTTTCATGTACCTTTAGTGATATCTAGCTGTGCAGATACAGTAGTTTAACTTCAATGGACCCAGGATTGGAGATGCTAACATCAGCAGCAGCAACAGCTCCTTCCAGAAACAGTGGCCCTGTTACTAAAGTTGCTCCATACATAGAATCTGCCATAACGGAGTAAATGACAATGTCACGGTTCTCACAGGTCTCTTTGTTTTAAATGGTGATGTGTTTGTAGGGTCCCCCTGGTCCCCCTGGTGAAGACGGCCCTCAAGGAAAAGATGGAGCCAAGGTAAACAAGACAAAATCAATCACGTATGCCAAAATGAGTTGTGGATTTGTTTCTAGCAGGCCTCTCCATATGACAACCATAATATATGACAACAATAATAGGGAGTATAAGTGGACTATGCTCGCTTTAGGTCTTCAAAGAGAATAGTTCAGAATTTCAACAAGTTAATTCAAGTCATATACTGGATATCACACCTCAATACACTTATCAACTCAATTTCGCACTAGATTTGAATGGGATAGAAATATACTGTATATAATAAAGGAAATAAAAATAAAACCATTCCTCTAAAGCCATTTGTCAGCTTCTGAACACCATGGCTTGTCTGACCTAATGACTGCTCTCTGTTGGCAATCTAAAAATTACTGAATTAAAACAGAACTGTCTTTCCCCGGTTGTGTGCCTCTCATTCTCTGTGTCTGTCATGCTGTCAGGGTGAGCCTGGTGAGCGTGGGCCCATCGGAGAGCCAGGGGACAAAGGAATAGAAGGAGACCCTGGGCTCATAGGACCACCCGGAAAGCCTGGGAAACAGGGATTTCGTGTAAGTTTATATTATGATTCTAAACAGCCAGATGCAACAATTTTAATAAAACAACCCAGGGGGGTTGTAATCTAAAAGTTGCGGTAGATTAGTTTGTTGCAGAAGTGGTTTCTCTGGTTTTCCACTGTGGTTATTTATGTGAGACAAGAGAGTGATGGATCATAAGTATCCAGCAAATGATAAGACATGAGTGACATGGCAACATGAATTGCATTCTTAGAATTTTGAATGCAACATGCAACTGACAGAGCAGATACAAAACTGCTCTTAACCAAATAATGCCTTTGTATCCCAGTAGGGGTCAGCCTTCTCTTCTACAAAGCCCTTTTTGCCACCGGGGCAGTACAATTTTATACTTTAGAGATTTTGAATGGTTAGTCCTGCATGATGGATGTCAGTCAAGGTTTTTGCTTAGTGCTTGTTTGTCTTGAGATCCAGATCCAGATGTATCTATAGGTGTTTGGGGGCAGAAGGGTCACAGGTGTCAGGAAGGAAGGCAGCTTCAGGGCACACATTCAAAGCTGTGTGAGAACGTTTTACAAAAACTCCACAGTCCAGTTTCCGAACATGTGAGCTGACATGTATGGTTTTAAACGGCATTGTGGACTAAAGATAATGCCTGGGGAAAAAATGCTATAGTTTCAGGAATCATCTGCTGTAGTTACAGTATCAAAGTATCAATGCCTCTGATTATAGAATAGATTTGTAATGTCTATGGAAATCACTGAATGGATCTCCTGCTACAGGGGCCAGAAGGAAAACTAGGGGCCCCAGGGAACAGAGGACGACACGGAAAGAAGGTAAGGACCTTGTTCACCACCACATTTCCTCTAAAGTATGTTTTCCCCTGCAATGGAACAACAGAAAGCAAGAGGACACAGTCCAATGCCCTTTGACGTTCACTTGGTTCCAGAGAACTATTGAGCTATCGAAACAAGTGACTGCAGCCAGCATAAAAAACAAAATTGCCTTTTGAGCTAGTATGGCTGAACGACGATTCAGACAAAATGCATGTCTTCCTGCTGTCAAAAGAGGTTGAATGCCAACTTTCAACTTAAACGATCCATACTGGCTTTTTGTCATTTTTGCGGTTTGTCGTCGTCCAATGACATTCTGTCTCTTTCCAGGGAGAGAGAGGTCCTCCAGGTCTTGTTGGTGAGATTGGCACACGAGGAGACATCGGCCAGCCAGGCGAGCCGGGTCTGAAAGGTGCCAGGGGAACTCGAGGCACACCAGTTAGTTCCCATTCTTCCGGTCACTTAATCCTGTCTCAGAATCAGACTGAAACTTGTGTACTTACTTATCTCTAAGTGATCATATTAGTCCAAATAAAGTCATATTTAGTCATCATCTTTTGCGGTCAATGTATTGTTAACAGGGCTTTAAATTAACAAGCCAACATGGCTTATACATTTTTTTAAAGTTACCAGCCACTTTTTTTCTCTAGCCAAATGTTTCACTAATTTAAAGAAATTTGAATAACTTTACTATTTAATTTAATCCATAATGCACTCTAGGCATGTAGCTGTCGGTTGTAAGACATATCACGACATAGTGTTCATGGGAAATGGATTAGTACAACAAGCAGTTTTTCCAGATAAAGATTACGTTTCCAAGCCAAACACACAGAAGAACGCTCAAATTTCTTGGCGGAAAACAGACCAATCTGGCACATTCAAACTAGTCTATATCCACGACGTTCCACTTTCAGGATGGTCTTTAGGGAAATGTCAGAAATGGTCCTTTTCTCAGCCGGCTGGAGGGGCGTGTCAGTGTTTGATTGACAGCAACTGGCAGGCTGCCAGAAGACATGGGAACACGAGACAAAATAAACTAACTTGGCTGTAGCTACATGCCATGGGCTGACGGCTAGTTGTAAGTGTATAAAAGAGTAAGGATGCTAGTTAATGTGTTAGCTGAGCAACTAATTAGCTATCTTTCTAACTGCAAACTCACATTAGCAGTGCACTTTTTTCAGTATGCCTATGTTCAGAAGCTTGTGTCTTTGTGTGACTTTTGCACAGAGAAACTCAGGTGCAGATAATTACCTCTTCTGAAGAATTGATCATGTTTTTTTTAATCCTCTGTGTCCTCCTTGGCTACTAGCAACTGCCTGGAGGTGGTGCGCGATCACGAAAGGGTTGTATCATGTGGACGTGCCAACAGTTTTGTCGTTATTACTTAGAATTCCTCATGGGGGCAACAGGAACTACGCACTGGCTTTAAGAAGGAGATTTCTTGCGGGGGTATTGTTTAAAGTCTGTGGCACTTTGTGGAGCAGGCAACCACTGAATTAATATAAATCTAGGGGGCGCCATCATAAAACAAAAATATATAGTATACACATTTCTTTTTTTTCTTAAAGGAGAACAAGTGACATAAATGAAATGTGTAGGGAATAGTGAATATGTGAATGATGGAGTGAAGTTAATCAGGGACTGCTGCATGTTGTTTTCTGTCATGTAGTTTAAACTAGTAAAGTACAGTAGTTTATATTTTATTATTATGATTTATATAAAAATAACAATGTAGTTACTGGTAACTTAAAACTTAGTGGCGTAAAAATAAGCCTAAAGTCTTTCTCAAAATTGTGCTTAATGTAAAATATTTATTATTAAATTGTTGTTATGTAATACTAAATGTAATGTAATTGCACTTTCACAAATCCCCACCTTTTGTAAATTCCATTTAGGAGAATTCTAATTGTATACTATGACAAAATGTGAAAGCTTCAAATGACCTTCTTTGTTCGAGGCCTGAGAGACAGCAAGAAAAGACAAGATGGGGTTAGACAGAGGAAAAGAAAAAGGCATTCATTTTTTTCTTCTTTACAGGGAAAGGCAGCTCTCTTCTCAGCAGAACCACTTAGACCATGTTGTGATAGCTGTGGAGAAAAGATTTATATCCCTGTCATAAAACTCCGGGCACAGAATTTAGTTCTTATTTCTGTCTGTTCGAGGCCAAGGTTATATTTAGCTAAAAAAGCTAAATAAACATGACTAGAACTGATTCACCGTCTTATTTTGTGTGCATTTTCTGCATTGCTTCCAGGGTCAGCCTGGAGTCATGGGGATAGAAGGGCAACCAGGACTGGCAGGATACACAGTGAGTATCCCCTTTCTGTTGTTTTATAAGATCCTTTTGCCAATGTACACACAGATACAGTAAAGTTCTTACTGTATAGTTTAGAAAACCCTGACTGGTCTGGAGTTTTGGCTTAGCACATCCCACTTTGCTTACATTCTTTGGTGGCCTATCTTACATCAAAGTATTACTAAGTTATCAAGATAAAGTTTGGTAGAAAATCCAGGAAATAAAAAGCCATTTTAGGTGTATCCATCAAACTTAATCCTGCTTCAAAGAACTTTATACATGTTTCAGATACAGATCTCAACTCAACATAGCTGTTTTTAATCAAGCTTACTCACCTCCCCTGCTAGCCTTGTGCCATATGCCTAGCATTTGCTGGAGATACCCTGGGTTTAAGTCTGGTGGAGGACACATCATCATTTTCCATTACTCATTACTGTTAATTATCAGAAATACAAGGGAAAGAAATACACAAAGAACCACAAGAGCAAAGATAAGAGGTGGAATTTAACATGGTGAAGTCTACAAGCTAATTCTTTTAAGCAACTCCACAGGTGCTTTGTGTTTATATTAGGCTGTGAATGGATCTACAAATCTGGTCTGTAGCTATGTTTTGAACATGTAAATAATGTATTTATATATAAGAAAATTGTAGAGTATGCAGTAGGTCTCCAATTGTCCTTTTCTAACCTTGCTTTCCCTATGATCTCCCTATTCCCCTATGATGTATCCTACTTGTATGCTGGATGACAGTTGGCAGTACTTTTAATGCATTGATCCTAAGACACATTTTAGTCATTAAGTACTGTTTATCATACTCATACTCATCATCAACAGCTGCGTAACTGTTGTAAGTGCAGCCCGCAAATAATCACTTGAGATAATCCTTGGAGGTGGAATTGAACACGGTAAAGTCTACAAGCAGATTTTTCCAGGCAACTCCACAGCCTGGTCAATTAGTTTGCACAACTTGAACAGGCACCTGAAGTTGTTTTTGTCGCTTTGATGAATGTGTATAGGTGTGTACTGCATGAAGGCTCTCAGATTCAGTCACTTCACTCAGGTTGCTGAGTGATTTCTGAGTCTGTGCCAAAAACCCCAATCCTTAAGTGAAAGAATGTAAGAGTTTCTCTACAAAGAGTTGTGTTTATATTAAACAGTTCTGATTAATATGCTGATAGCTGAACTCATGTTTCTCCATGAAACATGCTGTAGCCAGTAGAAATATGGCGGCTTTGTTCGGCTAAAATAATGCGCTTTCTTTTCTTTTTAGGGTCACCCTGGCAAGCCTGGGCCCATTGGACCACCAGGGCCTAAAGGTGAAAAGGTAATATGATGCCTGAACTAGTGTTTGAAAATGAATTATTTCAATGTTTTAATTTTTAATGTATTTCAATGTACTGCTGGATTGCAAAAACTTATGTCTGCATGTGTGATTGTGTGTGTGCAATGTTTTCTACATTCCAGGGTTATCCAGGCGAGGACAATAAGACCCCAGGACTGCCAGGGCCCTTAGGTGAACCAGTAGGTCTTGCTTTCCTTTAAACTCTCCTTTCTGATCCCTAACACTTCTTGCTCTGTTTAGTCCAAGCCATTTAAATACCGGATTGACACTGAAAGGAAAAGTTAATCCCAATCAACTCCTGATTTTAGCACCAAGTACACACATTTTGTATCCCACCAGATTGACAATAATGTATCAATCTTTCTGTTCTTAAATCTGTCATGCATATGGACCCCTGATTATCAACCTGTGTGGCTAAGATCTTGACTGTTCATTGCAGGCTGCAGGAGTATTAACAAGCTAAAACTGTTTGGCAAGGAGGTTGAACACTTCACTGTAACGCTCAAGCTTAGCTTTGTTTGCTTTCTTATATTCTGTCATAATGAAAATATAGGCCTCATCACAATGAGTACAACTGTTTTATTGTTAAAACTAAAACAGGCTTCCTTACTGTGCATTTATACAAAACATATGTCTCTGACAAGGGAAAGAGTTACAGTGAGGGAGCGTCCAAGATAACAAAATCATTCTTAGACTAATATCAAAAGAGGATCAGGACTTATCAAAGAGTCTTAGCAGCTTGGGAAAGCTCACAGTCAGTGGTGGAATGTAACTAAGTACATTTACTCAAGTACTGTACTTACGTACAAATGAAGGTACTTATACTTTATATGAGTATATTCTTTCATGTCATGTTCTAGTTCTTCTCATTTCAGAGGAAAATATTACTTTTTATACTTACTTAAATACTTTTTACCCCTCTACATTAAGCAGCTTTATTACTAGTTACTTTACAAACTAAGACAAAACACATATAGTTTATAAAATACAATGTTTTATTATAAATTAAACTACCCCACCATATATAGTACTACAATTCCGATTAAACACTTAGTTGATTGACAAACTGTTTTACTTACTTTTACTTTTAATTCTTTAAATACATTTTTCTGATGTTACTTACATACTTTTACTTAAGTAACATTTCCAATGCAGGACTTGTAACAGAGCATTTTTACAGCGTGGTATTAGTACTTTTACTTAATGAAGGATCCGAGTACTTCTTCCACCATTGCTCACAGTTATATAGTACCATGAATCTTTGAGACACAAAGAGTGAGACACACTTTGAGACACATTTCTCAGCTCTGGACGTGACCACAGAGACATTCCTACTTTAACAATCATGGTTAATGGAAGTCGACACAGGTATAGATAGCAGCCTACCATATGAGCGGTATTGGATTATCAAGTTGGCACAGTATCTCAGTACGTAGCATGAGCAATACAATGGTAGCCTGTGTCTTGCTGCAGCCCCTGACCAAGATTGGCTGAATGTAAGGTTCAATGTGAAATTACGCCTTCCCCCATTTGATTCCAGGATAGATCCAGACTCATAGGTCACATCTATTCACATTCATGTTGTGTGTTGGCCTGAGAAATGACTCTGTCTTCACGTAGCTGCCCAGCTCAATTGAGGCTTTGTGGGCATAAACAAAGGCATGCATGTACAGTATGTGTGTTCATGTGTGTGCATCTGTGTCTACACAGGGGCCCCCGGGAGAACGAGGGGAGCGTGGAGAGCCAGGGGATGAAGGATATCAGGTAGACCAAACTATTAAATCATCATCAGACATATCACACTCTCACCAGTCAGTGTGCTTGTCTACTTGATTGTTGTTCGTACTCTTTTGGTGCTCCAATGAACACTGCTCTGCTTCGGTACTGTAAGGGCAGACCACACATGTGGAATTCCCAGCAATAAGGCGGTGGAAATCTGGTGTATTTGTCACTTTATGCCTCTCAGTCCCAGACTTCTTTTCTCTCAAAAAACGTAAACACACAGTTGGTTGGTTTATATTAAGCTGTGAATGGATCTACAAATGTGGTCTGTAGCGACAACATTTTGAACAGCCAAATGCTGTACAAAAGCTATTAGATTTAGCTGATAACAATACACTGTTTTGATGTTTTATCATATATCTTCTTACAGTATCCTAATTTTAATTATAAGAAGATTATTATATTAATATATGACAAAATTACCTACTATGAAGTAGGCCTCTAATCCTCTTTTTCAACCCTTGCTTGAATTCACCTAATATACGTTGAGTGACTTTTAAAGTATCCAACTTTATTAATGTATTTTTCCTACAACACATTTAAGTCATTAAGTACTGTTTCATACTCATTCCTACGGGTGGGTAACAGTTGTGTAACTGTTGTAAGTGCAGCCCTTCGAAGAATCACTCGAGATAATCCTTGACCCCTTTCCACCTCTAACCTAGATTCATAGTCATAAAAACTAAGCTAGTTTGGCAGTTGTGTCATAATTCCCCAAACTTCCGCTGAATACCCCCAATAGGTCAGTATTTATTGTAATTCATTTGAGGGCTGCATGTATTGATGCTGTTTAGTAAGAGCCACCTGTCATAATAGTATAGATTCATTAAAACAAGGCTTAGAAGATATTGTATATAGTTTTGATGCTGTGTCATTGGGCCAATTGTATTTGCTGTAAGTGGAAATAGTACTCTACACGAGAATACGTGACATGGCTTTGGGTAGGATGTTCTTCCTTCAGTAAAGAAAGACAGTATGACATCTACTCTGAACATGTTGAGGTCTCCTCCCATCATTTCTCAGCACTGATAAATATTGTGAATTAGAGAGAACAATATTTATATACTGAAATATTTTCAGGGCCATGTTGGTACCACTGGATCTCGTGGAGCTGTTGGACCACAAGGCCCACCGGTAAGTCAATAAATGTCTGTAGTACAGTAGCTACAGTATATAGCAATAATACTATATATATATATACTGTATAAAATATATATACAGTATATACATATATAGAGATTTAACATATTTTTGGTATGTGCATTCAAATCATTGTACCAGTGGCTTGGTACTCATGATGGAGCACATTAACTATAAACAGTGATGTAAATAGACTGAGTTTTGCTGTTCTTAGAGACGTACCAGTAGTGGGGCTAACTATGTGAAATATGTGTTTTGCCTAAGGGTGAGACAAGAGTAGGGCATAGTCAGAAGGATTAGGATTTTTTCTGTGTCCTAAGTAGACTATATGACATCATGGTGTGTCCACACAAAACTTAGGAAGCAGTGTAGATAAAGTGTAATTCCATTCATGACATTATGCAATTTGACAAACCAATAATGTGGTTTTCCTGAAAAGCTTGGGTTTTTTTTGTGTACGTGTGTTTGTCTTTGTTCAGGGATCACCAGGCCTCCCTGGAGAATCAGGCCCAAAGGGAGAGATAGGCGCTCCGGTGAGTCAATGCAAATCTCCGTAGCAAGAAAATCAAACATACAGTACATGTATGTACATTGTTTCACTCATGTAAAAATGTGTGAGTGTGATAAGTCATTAAACGTTTAACGCAGTCATGTCATGGGTTGGGTATCGTTTAGATTTTTACAATTCCAATGCCGACAGTCAAGTACTTTTAAAACGATTCCGATTCCTAAACCATTTCTTGAAAAATTGAAAAATGACATCAAAGAAAGGCTTTTTTACAGAGTTTTTTTTTTAATAAGTAAGTAATACCTAAGTCACCTAACACACAACTACAACAATTTAACAATAAATAACAGTTACACTATTAACAAGTAACAAAATAAATGTTGAGTGGTATGCTAACCAGACTAGCTAACGGTGGACTACAGAGAGAGTGTGATATTTTTTGTCCGTTTCAGAGGGACAGAGGGAAAATATTAACATTAACACATTAACTGGAACCAAAATGAGGAATAAAAATGTGCGTTCTAATCCGGTCCGATTCTTACCGGTTGCTTAGGAACCGGTTCCATAGTGGAACCGGGTTTCAGAACCCAACCCTAATGCCAGTAGGGTTGGGTTTGGTTGGCCTTGTTTCCTAAATAATTCTGTTTGCTGACAGAATGAAAGACTAACCACAGACATTTGGCCAAAGCACCATACAGTATCTTTATTTCACCTTTTACCAGATAAGCATGCTAGTACAAATACCCCGTGGTGGAATTTTAGTCAAGGGAAGAAAAAAAACTAAATTCAGCGTGCATCCTTGTATTCGAAACCAGGGGGTAGAAATAGGCTTTGGACTACAGAATGAGGAGTGGAAAATATTCAGGAGATCAATTATGAAAAGCAAAAGAAAGACAGATTTTTCTTTGTATAGAATAAGTGTATAAAGTTGATCTTATTAAGCATGACAATATAATCAAGAATGTGCTGTTATTAAAAACAAAGCAGTGGATGTTTCCTGTGTTAGTGTTATGATGTATTTCATTTAAACAAATTAATGTGATTTAACCTAATGCCATGTATGTTAATACACAGTTAAGTGTGTTGTATATTTCTTTGACTGTCTGGAGTAAAGTTAGTCGTGACATTCAGGTGATGCATTCCAACATAAAAAAACAAAAAACACAAGACAAAGGACATTCAGTGGGACAAAAAATGCGATAAATATGAAAGTATATTAGTATAGTATAACCTTGTGTATTTTTCCGAATGCTGGTGTATGTTTTAGTTGTCATATGTGTGTTTATCTAGGGCTCAGCCGGAAAGAAAGGAGCAAGAGGGCTGAGTGGAGCTCCTGGCAGGGAAGTGAGTATCACATCACCTCAACCAAATGCATGACTGAGAGGGAGACAGCAGCACTCCATATATATAAGAGCACTCCATTGCAACTAGCTGTGTGATAATGCTGCAGCTCGACACTGGTGAAACAACTGGCTGAGTACTTTTGGCATTACCAGAGTATTGCATGTTTACAAATTAGTTACCAACACTGTTGCTTGCTCTGGTGGAAACTACTAGAACTGTCGGGTCCTTGTAAATTCTGGAGTGTGGTCTAGACCTACTCTATCTGTAAAGTGTCTCGAGATACAGTAACTCTTGTTATGAATTGATACTATAAATAAAATTGAATTGAATTGAACACTGCATATACAAAAGGTGATAGAAGGAAATAGTAATAAATAGATCATGTTAACTTAAAAATATGCTTTGCCGCTGTCCATCATTAGTTGATATATTGCTTGGGTCACCAAATGTCAGCATTGCATTTCCTGTAAATGTCTAAATATTTCCATGCATTTTGCAAATTTCATTGATCTGAACAAAAAGTCCTTAAAAATATTTTTTTGGCTGAGGTATGCAGTAATGCATCTCTTTATCTGCAATGGAGAGTTAGGGAGTAGAAACCTGGTACTGTAAGAATAGTGATAATGTGCTCATGGTAAGTCTGTAGATGCTCCTCAGGCTGAGATTGAGTGACATTGTCATTGTTGAAAATTTTCCAGGGGTCGCTTGGTTTACCTGGACTTGTGGGAATGAACGGTTACCCAGGGCCGGACGGTCCCCCAGGACTGACTGGCTTACCAGGATTTCCCGGAAAAAAAGGACGACAGGTAACCAATGACCGTATCATATAGTCAATGATGTACTTATCTGAATATAATTGTGTGTAATTTTAATGATCTACCTGTTTTGGTTTAATCCAAAGTAAAAGGGAATTTAAAGAAAGTAATGAGTAAATGAATGGCTTCTCTTTCTTTTACTTCCTTATATGCATATCTCATTTATATGCATTATCTCTTACCACTAAAGACAGGAATAGCTGCAACCTCTATTCTTCCCTCTGTGCTTTCTAAATAAATGGCCACATCAATGAGTGATAATCAGAAGGCAACATCAATTAATGAAATTGGATCTTCACACAACTAGGTCTATTCATCTTGTTTTTCTGCAGAATATAAATTGAGTCCCCATAATGTCTTTGGCCTGCTTAAAGCTATAGTGCGTAGTTTCTGCCTCCCCCATTAGGAATTGACAATAAAAACTGTTGGCGCGTCCAGTAGCAAAGGAGGACACGTAGGATTAAAAAAACATGATGGACTCTTCAGAAGAGGTCATTATCTTCACTCGAGTTCCGATATCATGATATGAGACTAGATATTGTCTTAGCTTTTGGATATCGTTGTATGGTATAAGTGTTGTCTTTTCCTGGTTTTAAAGGCTGCATTACAGCAAATTAATTTTCTGAACTTATCAGACTGTTGTAACTGTTCTATTATATGCCTTTACCCACTCAGTCATTATATCCACATTACTGATTACTTAAATATTTTGTGAAAGCACCAATAGTCAACACAATCTTCTGAACATAGCCATACTGAGAAATACTGAGTTTTGTGAAACTGATTGTCTGAGTTAGCTTTGTAGCAACTCATTTGGCAATGGCTTGAACATAACGGACGTTCATTAGTATCAAAAAGTTACGCACTAAAGCTGTAAGCAATATTATTTGGGCTATTATTTTAGAAAATGCTGATATGGTTTAAGTAAGTTAGTTGATTTATAGGCCCTTTTAGCTAATCATATACAAACTATTTGTCAAAAATATAAAAGGCAAAGCTCTCTGATATGTTTTACCAATGTCAGTCATAACAAAGATGGCTGAGCTACATGGATAATGGTAAGTGGAAAACGTGGAATTTTTAGGGTGGTCGGGTTCACATTTGAAAATTACGAGTCTGACTATGTGGCTGTCACTCATGCACGAGGAGCTTAGTTAAATGTTATGTCTCAAAACAAAGCACCATAAGTGTAGGTTACAAAAAGGGATTTAATTGCATAACTGAACCTTCAAGAGGACATTTCCTTTACTGTACTTAGTGCTAAAACTCAGCAGTCCTTACAGCAGAGGTAAAGTACAGCAGCAGACAACTTAATCACCTGACTGTTTTTTGTTTGTAGCTGCATTAGATTACCAAGTGCCTCAGGAGACACCATGTAGACCTCACTACCCAGTCAGCCACCATGCAAACTTGTGCCACATTGTCCCCTTAGCACAGGGATTTTTATTTGACTGCCTCTGAAGGCCCAATGCTTTCCTTCAGCTGCTACCATCTGTAGAGTTGAGACTAAGATATGCGGCTAAGATTGACTAATCAGTAAATGCCTTGTTTGATTTGATTGGCTTCCTCTGGTTTCAACTGCAGTCGGTTTATCCAAATAAGTGTGCAGCCAGGGTGGATTGGGATTTCATGCATGGATGTCTTTGTCCTTTTCAGGGTTGGAAAGCCAAGTCCTTTCTGTCTGGCTTTCATTTACATAATGTTGTGTAAAAGTCTAGTCAGTCTAATTTTGGCATCATGTTTTTCATTTTAACTGAAATGAAATGGTTTCTGGCAGAGTGAGTCCTATAACTCTACGGCTCCTAAATCACACACAATACTTTGAATAATTTGAAAGAAATACGCTAGCTGTGAATTTGAAATGCAAGTTTAATTTTTATTCACAGAGACCTTTTCTTTTATCTGAGCTGTTTTTGGAGATAGCAGGCTTTCTTGAGCCAATAGTCTGCTTCAGTAGTCTTGAGCTCTTAGGGTGGTCTTTTACTACAAAGCATCAGGGGCTGTCTTGGCAGGAGAGGTCAGCTATTTTCAATTTCACACTACGTGCTTCCATAGTGGGAAAGCTACTGTAATGTGGCTTGGTTCAGCCTCTGCTGGCAGGCTGCAAAGTAAATGCAGAATAATAATCATCCTGCCTGTTCTTGTTAGTCATTATTCCTATTATGATTGTCAGTTATCTTCTTACTCATTATGTTCCTTATTATCTGCTGCATATTCATTTCATTACACATTGCCAGTTGGATGCATTCCCAAAGTGAAAATGGAAGATTTTGTCAAAAGATAGATTTGGATCATTTCTGCCTTATTTTACAGTGAAAAAGTGAGCAACAAGAACAAAATGCAACAGAAGTCATTATCTGAAAGGTGTTGCAAAGCAGGTGCTAGAGGCTCCATCTTTTGGGTTAGCCATTCAAGAGAAGAAGCCCAAACATGTGATAACATCAGGAAACTGATATTAACTAATTTGTTTCAAGAACCCTTAGAAACACTGACCTGATATTTTAAGTAGGGCTGGGTACCAAACTCAATACATTTTAGGCACTGACCAAATTGCCTCTTAAGTGTCGAGTATTGAAAATAGCCTTTTCATTCAGTACCCAATTTCAGTACCAATAGGGAGTAAATCTCCTCAGCGTCAGTGAGCCAATAACAATGGAGCATGCTTCTACCAACACCAACATCACCTGTTTGTGATTGAACGTTACATGTCGTAGAGTCCGGCAGGAAAAACTTTACGTTACACAGAGAAAAAGGGCTGAAATGTAAATAAAAGCCTGTGTGCCATAATATGTAATGTTGATACTTGTTTAATAAAATTAGTATCAAAAGAAGTATTGTTTTAGAACCGGCATCAAAGTAGCTATTGGTATCGTAAATTAAAAGTAATTTCAATATGTCTGTAATGCAGAAGCTTCAGACATTTCTGTGCTTGTGTTAGATACCATATTTGTTAGGAAGTAGACGTTTTGTTGGCTCAACAGCAGCTCTGACATAAGACTGAAACAGCCACGTGTCAGACACTATGTGCGTGTGTGTGTGTGAGAATGTGCGCGTGTGTGTGTGTGAAGGTTGGAGGAGTCAGTTTGAATTATAATCTCTGGCTGATCTCATTAAGCTGATATACAGTGGTTTTCTTATGCAAGAGCTTCCTAGCACCTGCAGGTTGGGGGCACAGCCATTAAACCTGGCTCCTGACTTATTCTCTCTCCTCACATTGATCGAAGAACAGCCTTATGTGAAGTGACGACCCACTCAATTGGTTATTCTAACACCACTCGCTCCCCACTGCCTCACCACACTGCTGATGGAGCAGGTAACCGCTGTGGTCTGTGGTGTGAAAAAGCAACTTAGTGACAGGCAGTCAGTTAATTAAAGAGCACACTGTCAAAAAATATTATAACCAGGAGAGGCCAGCGGACTTTAGCACTGTGGTTTACAGCTATGGTATGAGTATTTGGATATATTGAAATAAACATCAAAATAGAAAGACTGAAAAAAATTAAAGCTGATGCTGTTTTTTTGGCCTACTTTACTTTTGACATAGCCTGCCATGGACTGTTGAAAAGTTAGTGCATCTGAAATTTGAGTTTAAGAGCAGTCTTTACATGCAAGAAACATTTTTTTTTTACATTTTTCACAATAGAAATAATAAGCAATCATATTCTTTATTTGACATTTTGTTTTTAAAATTGAAAACATTTTAGTGACACCAACTTTGGTTTGCATTCAGGGTCAGAAAGGCTTGGTGGGACAAGAGGGATCTGCTGGACGTCCAGGTCCCAGGGGAGAGATTGGACTTCCTGGACCACCTGGAGAAAGAGGCCCGTCTGGTCAGAAGGTAAAAACAATAATAAATTATGACCTAATGCATTTTTTAAATTTGTAGCAATATGTCTCGATAGAACAAAAAAAAGTCTCTGGTGAAGAAACATTTTCCTAAGTTGTATTAACTTTTTTTTAAACCGACCTTTGTGGGTTCAGGGAGAACTGGGACTGCCAGGGGACAGGGGAGCCTCGGGATTCAAAGGCATGGAGGGGGCTACAGGTGACCAGGGCAGGAAAGGTGACCAAGGACCCAAAGGGCAACCTGTGAGTATTAAACAGCCATTTGTGATTTAAAGCAAAAATCCATTAAAGCTTTAGTGCATAACCTCTTTATATTAATATTTATATTAATGAACGTCCGTCAAGATTTAAGATTTATTTATTTGATTAGGACAATGCACATTAATTAACATTTCTGTGAATGCGCCAGTGTTAGCCAGTCGGCTAATTTTCACAGAAGACTTGTGTCACGTGGATGCGCCGACAATTTTGTTGTAATTACTTAGAATTCCTCATGGGGGCGACAGACACTACGCACTATAGCTTTAAAACAGGATTCTAGTAGATTTCTATACCCTGGAATAATAGTGTAACAATAAAAGTGTGGTCAATATTGGTGTTTGAGTTACAGAGCTTGCCGTAGCATTCACATATATAGTATGAACTAAGTTAAGTAAGTAAAGATTCAAGTAGAAGTTAACTGTTCACACAAAAACGCATTATCCCAACATGTTTGTATTGCAAGATATACAGTATGTTTGATTCACAGATTCATACCTTTTTTTAACGGTTATTAAAATGTTCTGTCTTTGACACTTGAGTATGAATATAGAAGTCATAACTGTGTAGGCCACTTTATTGCTCTTTTTAAATTGATACCATCCCTAGGTTTTTATAATTGTATATACTGTACATTCTTTAATACCTCTCTAAATACAGCTTCAGGGCTTTAGGTAGCCCATGTGTGTGTCTGACACTTTTCCACCCTGAGTGGTGTAACAAATTATCTGGGCGAGACCAAGAATGGAAACATTCCGCCTGGTGAGGCCAAGTTATGTAAGATCCTCTCCCTCCAGAGACCTGAAAAAGAGGTGCTCCACTTTGCTTATGTAAATCCTCAAAGAAGAACAACATTCAATCCCTCGCTCTGCTCTCCCCTCCACTATTTTTCTCCATTGATGCTCGTGAAACAGAGAGCAGACTTGGGCCCTTGGGTCAGATCCCATTACACTTTTCAGTGAATAGAGTTTCTCAGTCAAAGTCGCTGGCGCGAAAGTGGAGCTGTCTCGAGGATGTAGATGACTGGCTGTACAAACATAACATGTCTGCCACCCTGGGCGACAGACAGTTCTCAGACAGAGAATAGGGTAAAGACACCAAACCCCCCAGTGTGTGCTTCTAGGAGGGTGTGTGAGTGTGGCCTTCTTTTGAAATGGACAAGGACATTTTTTTTAAGCCAACATGCTGTGTTTCTACTGTGTCTGAAGTTAAATGGAGTTTAATAAAATGGGATTAATATTACACAATCACTTACACACACGTATACACACACGCACACTGTATTGTGTATGCTTTTACTAATCATATGATGTGTTTGTCAAATGCGTACTAAATGTCAAATGTGTGTCAGTGTGTAAAACGCAGCTCTTTTGTTGCTATGATGTGATTGTCTTTTCTGCTTGCAGGGGGAATCTGGGGATCTGGGAATGGTTGGTTTACAGGGCTTTCCAGGGCCAGTGGTAAGAGACTTAGTAGCTAACCAACATTTAAAAGAAAATAAGATATTCTTTTTTATTAAAGCAACACTAAAGCCCTTTTCACGCATCCGTCCTTCTACAGGTTGGAAGTGGAATTGTCCATCACATTACATTATGTAGGTTTGCCAGATCGGGTAGATAGTTTGAATGAGACATTATGACAGTGGTAATGGACAATTCCACTTCCAACATGTAGGGGTACCAAAGCGGGAAAAAATGCTTTAGTGTCGCTATTAGTCCTCAAGTATATTGTCCCTGTATAATGACACAGGAATTGACAAGACCTTTGTTTCCTTCAAACAGGGGCCGAATGGTGATTTGGGATTGAGAGGCTTCCCTGGCCCAAAAGGGCCATTGGGCACTCTGGTAAGTGTAATTTAAAATAGAAACAGTAAGCACACAGCAGTGCTTTCTGTACTGCTAGAATTCTAACCCCACTAGTAAAATAATATATTTAAAGCATTACAATGTTCTGAAGTATGCATACTGATGTCTTCAACTCTTCTGTAGAGCACACACTTTCTGTTGTAATCATTTAGGTCTCCCTGAAGTCTTGCGGGATGCATTGTAACACACCTTTCAGCAGTCTCACTGATGACAATGTGTACATTAAGACAGACATGTTTATTCATACTCAACCCATCTGTGTGTTTCAGGGATTCACTGGACCTGTAGGTCCTGAAGGAACGATGGGCCCAATGGGAAAACCTGTAGGTTTCTTTGTGTGTGTGTGTGTGTGTGTGTGTGTCAGTGTGTGTGTGTGTGCGTGTGTGCATGCATGCGTGTGCGAGTGAGTGCATGCATACGTGTGTGTGTGTAAGAAGAATTGTATGATGACGCAATCACAAGACAATGATCAGCGAATACTATAGAACTGATAAGAGCTTATTTAAGTGTATATACAATACAGATCGTGATACAATGCAGGATATGTTTTCATGTTGTTACGCATCTTTTCCACAGGGACCAAGGGGCCCGAAGGGAAGCGGTGGCGAAATGGTAAGATCTGATTCAAACCAGTAACCAAACATTGAAAGGTCTGTCAGATTGATTATGTGATAATGATTTATATAACGTATGATTACATGCTGATATACCGTGTGATCATGTCATAATTATACTGAAGAGTCAGACTTGAAAATGTCTTACTGAGAAAGCATTTCTGGGCCAGTTATTATGGCGCCACCTCAAAGCAGATTGTGGGTGTAAAAAAAGACCTACTGAAGATGACGAAGGCTGTGTTTAAATATGCATGAAAGCTAGCTGTGGTTCAGTGGTACTTTTGTTTATATGACTCTCCTCCTCTGTAGATCGGTATGGCTGAGTCATATTTAAAGTAGCTGTTTTGAGTGTCTCCCGGAGCTTGCTGTGAGGCCTTATAGTACTCTCAGACCCTCTTGTGTAAACACTGTTGAGGAAATGCCTTGTCAAAATGTTAGCATGGCAAACCACAATGCATCCCCATAGTCACTGCTACATCCCTGCTCCCACTCTGCAATGTAAACTGTAGTAAGATTCTTAGTTCAGCATCTGTAATTCCCACTGCCCCACACACACACACACACACACACACACACACACACACACACACACAGATTGTGTACATAATGACCTCTTCATTTAGGGCCACTCAATGGTGTTTTAAGCCCCCAACATCTCCTTCCCTGGTTAGGGTTAGGGTTAAGATCAGGGTTAGGTGCCTTGAAGTCAACGGTCGCAGCGCTCCCTGGAAGGAGACGTTGGGGGCTTGAAACACCATCGAGTGGCCCCTTCATTCTAGCCTTCTCTCAAACACTGATGATGTCAAATATATGCATACTCTCACATACAGTATATGGACATGAACTACCTGAAACCACCTAAGTCCAGCTGCCGCAGGTAGCTACTATAGAACAGTCAAATTCCTCCTGCTATTCCTCATAGCAATAGAGAGAAAAGTGATGGGAGAAACTTAATCATGATTCAGCAGTTGTTCCCTGCAGAGTTCCACTGTGCTCGCTGTGATGCTGCACCTTGATTATCCAATACAAATTGTTTTTTTTAAAGCACTCAGCTCTCAGTAGACTGATTTTCTTTCTCACACCTTCAGGGGCCTCAAGGACCACAGGGAAGTCCAGGACCTAGCGTAAGTTTTTTAACCTTACTTTCACATCTCAGCTTTATACTACAGTACATGTACTCTATTAATGTAACAATAAAGTTCTGAGGTATTATAAAATATAATGGATGAGCTTGCTTGCCAGTTCAGGCAGACTTTTTTCTTTGGGGCCAGAATGTTTAAAAACTCTGGAAACAGGACCATTTCGGAATTATTGGTGGCATTGCCATGTGAGATTTCAAATGATTTATTTGATATATACATTATACAATTCAATGACTAAAAGACTACTATGTTTCAAATGTATTCAGTTCTCTGGTTGCACACTTAAACATCTCCCTATTATGTAACTTTAGAGTCCAATGACAGACATAGTTTGCCAGAAAGTGATCTGCCGCAACCACAGTAGGCTCATTTCTTACTGTGTCACTCATTATGTCTTCTTCTTTCTTCCCACCTTAGGGACCCCCAGGTGCTCCAGGTCCAACAGTAAGTGCTTCATGCCACTCAAGTAGACAGGTAGATAGTATCAGCTACCAGGCATAATATATATATATTTATATATATATATCATCCTGTTGTACGGATAATCTTAATGCAGAGCAAAGCCAAGATATAATAGAGACAGGACAACTATTTCTTGTTTGCATATTTGCTAAACTGTAGATGAGGCAATAAATCATCCATGTCAGTGATAAAACGTGCAAAAAAGAACATATTTATTCAGAGGCATTGCCACTGTAGATCAATGATCATGAAACCCTCGTCACATCTCTTATCTGTCATAACTTGTGGATAAAGTGTAGCTTTCTGCTATCTGAATGACATTTACCTGCTCAAACATTTGTAAAAACCCAGAAAAACAACTACATCACATGCCTTTTTTTGTTTATACACATGCTGAGTGGAATATGTTATTCTAACTACCCTAGTACGGTCAGGAATTTCAGAGTTTATTGATGCAAGACTTAATTTCCTGCTTTTCTCTGGTATTAAAATGTATTCTTATTCTATTAAAGTTTTCTCCTTAAACCAGACGTGTATTGAAACTGCCATGTTTTCTATAACCAATGAAAAAGCCTTTGGATTATAATCTTTCAGTTAAATAATGAACAGGGCACTGAATGTGTTATGTTTTCATTAAACTGAATATGTTGATTTTGTAAAAACCTATCTGAGAAAACAACACTAATATACATCACATGCCTTTTTTTGTTTACACCATGACTTTGAAACTGCCATGGCATTATAATCTTTCAGAAATAATGTTGGCAGAATATGTTGATTTTGAATCCACAGAGGCTGAGGACAGACAATGGATAAATAAATGGATGGATTGTTGCATGGATGGCAGATAAGTTGGCAGAAGGACAGACAATAAATAAATGGAAGTTAGTTTAAAGCTTTAACTTTTTTATATTAAACATCCTTTGAATGAGTTGATACAAAGCTAATTAAGACTGTCAGCTCCACATACATCTCTGTATTACTCAGTATTTTCTATGTTTAGAAAATGGTGTCGTTCACGCACAGAAACTCAAGTGAAGATAGTTACCTCTTCTGTTGTTCATCATGTTTTTTTAATCCTCCACGTCCTCCTTGGTTACAAGCAACTGCATGGCTGAGGGGTGGGGGTGGGGGTGGGGCGCGATCACGGAAATTTTGCGTCACGTGGATGTACCGACAGAAACTATGCACTATAGCTTTAGAATTTGTTTTGCACTTTCTGTTGGTTTTGTTACTGTAATGAAGGCACTAATAATATATAATTTTGGAGTTTGATAGTGCTGTCTTTCCCATTCTCAAACAGAGTTTACAGAACACAGAAATGAGCCTCTCCGATCAAAATACGGAGATACTAAAGACTCTACATTACCTGAGCAGTATGATTGAGAGCATAAAACAGCCTCTGGGCACAAGGGAGAACCCGGCCCGTGTCTGCAAAGATCTGGTTGACTGTCATCACAAGCTCAGAGATGGTGAGAGTCTCATCTACCTGATACTGAATGGATGAATATGTGTGTGTTTAAATATGAGCTCTTTTTGTTACACTTTTTTAGGCATATAGATGTTGGCATATACGTACATTTTTATAAAATACTTGCTCTTGCTCTCCCTGACTCTCTCTCTTTCTCACTCTCTCTCTCTCTCTCTCTCTCTCTCTCTCTCTCTCTCTCTCTCTCTCTCTCTCTCTCTGTCCAATTTTAAGGTTGGTTCTGGATTGATCCAAACTTGGGCTGTACTTCTGATGCCTTCAAGGTCTTCTGCAATTTTACCGCAGGAGGGCAGACCTGTTTACATCCAGTAGCCTCTAATAAGGTAACATTTAAGTGGTAAACAGATTACACATCAACATACCAATATGCTATATTAATATAAATAATGGGCTGTTTGTTTACTTTATTTAATCCTAAATAAATAGAAATAATGGTTATGTTTTAGATGGTGGGGACAGGTATGCGCTCTGTCATTGCCGTCACTTAATGTCAGTTAATTTAATGATCTTTTTCACATTGTCTTGCAAACCAATAAAGCACTCATTTAGATTTACATAGAATCGTAACCCTTGTGTTGTCTTCTCTTCGACCTGCAACGTTTTGTTTTTCTGGGTCAAAATTTGAACTGAAATTGGTCAACAAAATTTCTTGCTTTTTCCCAATTTTTGTCACTTTTTCCAAGTTTTTGCACTTTTCTGAAGTTTTTGTTCTTTTTTCCTCACTTTTTTAAAGTCTTTTTTTAGACATTTTGTCAATTTTTTCAATGTTCATTTATATTCCCCCCCGAAAAAGAATGCTACAAAATTGAATAAAACACACTAATTCAATGAAAGTAGTGAACTGATCATTTATTTTATAGAACCATCCACATTATTTATATATTTTTGACAATTTGGTTGAAACAAACCCAAATTTTCTGATATAGACACTTTATGAACACGGGTCAAATGTAACTTGAGGACAACAGGAGGGTTAACCCCAACAATCCTCTGTATTGTCATGATCACACTCCTGTTTCTGCTGTCTGTCCCAGATGGTGTTTGGTGTGGGGAAAGTCCAAATGAAGTTTCTCCATTTGCTGAGTATTGAGGCCAGTCACACCATCACACTCCACTGCCTAAATGATCCTCCCTATGGCACCACAGACCGCTTCAGCTCCACCGGATCCTTACCGCAAGAGAACACCCCACTTCAGTTTCGAGGCTGGAACAAACAGATGTTTGAGAAAGGAACACTACTTGAACCACATGTGCTCCAAGACGAGTGCAAGGTAATGAGCAGGACAGAAAAGTGATTCAGCTATAATTTTTCAAGCATACTCCGTAATAATCATTTGACATATTTTATTAATTTGGAAAATAAATTGCTTGAATGATGTTTCTTTTGTCTCGCCTCCACTTATCATCTTTCAGATCCAAGATGGCAGCTGGCACCAGTCACGCTTCTTCTTCCATACTCAGGACAGTCGTCAGCTACCTATTGTAGACATACAAGAGTTTGTCACATCCCAGCCCAATAGTCAGCGGCGTATAGAAGTCAGTCCAGTCTGCTTTCTTTGACACCAACATCACCGGCCTGTAACTATTTTACATGAACTACTAAAATGCAAGGCTGTTACAAAAATAATTGCTGACTACCAAGAGCGAGTGCCCGTGATAGTTTGTTGTGTTCTTTGGAAAACTGTTAATGGGACCTGTTAGCATGACTATCCAATGTCCAATTGAAGACAGACTTGCATGGAAGAACTCAATCTCTGTGAAACACACAGGCCAAGAAGGCTAAAGGAGAACAGCGTATACCAATATTTATCAGTAATTGTATAAAGTATGTTTTGTTGATAATTGTTAGTCAAACAGTGCTTAGGATGGTTGCAAATGGACCCACATCACTCCCTGATTGCAGGGTATGGTCTCCCTAAATAGCATCCTATTCAAACCCTAAAACTCACACCTCCCTCTCACCTCTCACGCCCAGACCATGTTAAGCAGAGGCCTAACCCGAAGGAGCGTGCCGGGCCTCTAAATAAGAGCACTGTCTAACTAAAATGTTTTTATGAGTGCAATAGCATGTGGATAATGTGTGACTGCTATAAATATTTCATTTTCCGATCAAAGGCTACATTTTACATTGTGTTCATGACATTTTCGTCTTTGGTCCTGCCCAGTTGGACCTGTACATCTTGACAGATGGTGCTCTACCTCTACCTGCTCATTTGCTTTCTACAATAGATGCTAATGTCAAGTCTTCTTTTTTTTGCCTTTGTTTTGTATGTACCGGTTACATCAAGATTTGTTATGTTTTTTCTAAGTACTTATGTTGATTTGGTCATTTCTAATTTATGAACCATTTTTTGATACACTACATATTTTTGTAGCTTTTCCTTCTATGTGGTAGGTTCTTCAGGGGAAACCTATCATTGGTGCTGCAAAAAATAAATGAGTCATCAGTGAGTTTTTCATTTCCTGTGTATATATTGACAGCATACTGTATGTTTATTTATATTCTTTTTGTTTTTTGTTCACATTACTGTATTGCAGTAAATTATACTCTCAGAGAATTATTTGGTCAGCCACAGCTCAGTCTAAAGAGGTATTTATGTGTAAAAGGTGTGTCTGTGTGTTCGCACCTGTGACTGTATGTCTATCATACTGTTATTTTTGTTTTTGCAGTGGTGGTTAGGTGGACTGGCAGCTACATTAGGCCAGAGTCAGAATACAAAGAAAACACAGTCATTATATTCTTAAGTTATGTTACCTGAACAACTGTGCAGGATAAAGGTGAATGCAAATTTGTAAATAATAAATATGTTGCCAAACAAATAAAAGGAGCATTTTACCCACAAATGGTTGTGTCCTTTTTTTATAAAAGGTCAAAGTCATAGAATATGTTGGAAATCAAATTATTCTCAAACATGATAAGGACAGATATACTGTTTATACTGACACATCTATTTAAGATTAATGGAGGCCTAAAGGTTAGAAAAGCAGTTTGATACCAGGACCCTGGCAGGATAAATATTGGAGGGAAATGTAAGAGTCCCATGTTCATTCCCATGACATGGTGCTTTTGTGTGTTTTTATATAGACCTTAGTAGTCCCCTAAATCTGTATCTGAAGTCTCTTTCCCAAAATGTAGCCTTGGTGTAGAATTACAGCCACTAGAGCCAGTCCCACAATGAGCTTTCCTTAGGATGGGCCATTTCTGAGTCTGTAGCTTCTGAGGAGGAGAGGGGGGGGGGGTAAGGTGGATGCTGGGGGTGTGGCCTTGGCCAACTGCCACTTTGCTCATTTGAAAGCCGTGATGTGTCTCTCTCTCATGGGTGGGCCAAATTCTCTGGGCGGACAAAGCAGAGAAAGGGGAGGTAATCTTATCCCTTATGACCTCATAAGGAGCAAGATTCCAGATCAGCCCATCTGAGCATTCATTTACCCAGGGCTCGGTTTACACCCATCTCCATTTCTAGCCACTGGGGAAACAATGGCAGGCTGGGGGAACTCATATTAATGTTAAAAAACCTCATAAAGTGACATTTTCTTTAACACCTATGCAGAGCCCTACAGCAAAGGGCATTAACCCCAACTGCTCCAGTGAGCTGCTCAGCCGACAACAGATAAGACTGGTTGCATGGGGGCAGCCTCCAGTGTGTGAGCATTAACAGGGTGTTCTTCCCTATTCAAAAGTTTTAAAAAAAAAAACACAGAGAGGGGTGCCTGGTTAGCTAAACCTTGTATAGTGGGCACCCTCAGGTAGAAGTTTACTTCTCGGCACGGGTTCAACTTCAACCTGCGGCCCTATGCTGCATGTCATTCCCCCTCGCTCTCTCCTTTCAGCACCCTTTTGTGTGCTGTCCTACACAAATAAAGACCTAAAAATCCCCCCAAAAAATCTGTATATAAAAAAAAAAACACTGAGAGAGAGATAAATTATTTGAATTCTTAAAAATAAAATTGATAGCTAGATTTCAGAAGAGCATTTTGGCTTTTTAGGCCACATAGTCCAACTCAGAGAAAATAAGTCATTCTACAAAATCAGCACAGTGACAGTATTAGAAGAATAGAATAGATATAATAGATCTTTATTGTCATTGTTTTCAACAACGAAACACAGTTTAGAAACTCTCAATATGTTCAAATCACAGACAAACAGACATAAAATTGAAATAGTAAAATATAAAATAACAACAACATAGCAAATGTAAATAGTAATAATAGCCTATACATTGATGACTCTTGTGCCAGACGAGCAGTCCTTGACTGGTTTCCTATTCAAACTGCAACATATTATGCAAGTAAAAACAGTCTAGCCGCATACCAGAATGGTGTGAAGGTGGCAAAGATGCAGCATCTCTCTTCTGTCATCGCTAGCAGTTGCCATGAACCGAGAGTGTTATTTAATACTATCAACTCAGTCATAAATCCATGCTCCTCTGCTCCAACAGATGTGTCAATCAGTACATGCGAGAAATTTCTCGGTTATTTTATTGACAAAGTAGCATCTATTAGGAAAATCACCAGTGCTAATTTTAAGGTGTTTGTACCTGCTTCTCCTACACACTCAGCTGTGTTTGAGGAATTTAAGCCAGTTTCTCTGACGTTACTTAGTGAGGTTGTACAACACATGAAACCTACCAACTGTCCCTTAGACATTGTCCCCGCCAAAATGGTGAAGGAGGTTTTTAATACCATTGGGGCGAGTCTTCTTACTTTTTTTTAATTCCTGTCTTACTTTAGGTTCTGTCCCAGCTGCCTTTAAACATGCTGTGGTCAGGCCCCTACTTAAGAAGCCTAATCTTGACCCTACAGTGTTGTCCAATTTTAGACCAGTATCTCATCTGCCTTTTCTTTCAAAGGTTTTAGAAAAAATTGTTTTTATACAGTTACAAGTCTTTTTACAACTGAACTGTGTTTTTGAAAAATTTCAATCTGGTTTTAGATCACGTCACAGCACTGAGTCTGCACTGTTGAGGGTACATAATGATATTGCCTTGTCTGTAGATGCCGGGAATCCTACTGTTTTAGTCCTTTTGGACCTCACAGCGGCGTTTGATACAGTGGACCATGCAGTCCTCCTCTCACGCCTTGAGAACTGCGTAGGCATCAGAGGTTTGGCACTCAAATGGTTCAGCTCCTATCTGTCAAATAGGAGCTTTTCTGTTATGATTGGGGACCTCTCCTCGTCAGTTGCTCCTCTCTCTTGTGGGGTACCACAGGGATCCATTCTTGGCCCTATTCTGTTTTCTTTATATATGCTGCCTTTAGGGGCAATTATAGGAAAGCACAACCTGTCATTTCATTGTTACGCAGACAATTTGCAAATCTATTTGCCTATGAAAGCAAATGACAGTGTTGCACTAAACTCCCTGCTAAGCTGTATTGCTGATATTAAGTTGTGGCTTTCAGACAATTTTCTTAATTTGAATGATAGTAAAACAGAGTGCATTATTTTTAGTACTCCAGGCATGCAGAATGGCCCAGCTTTGAGTTTGGGAGCTCTGGCATCTTGCACGAGATCTGTTGTCAAAAACTTGGGGGTTACTTTTGATTGCAGCATGAAATTTGATAAGCAGATCAGTAATGTGGTTAAAATGAGCTTTTTCCAGCTTCGCCTGCTGGCTAAAGTTAAGCCTTTTCTGAGCAGGCACGACCTAGAAAAGGCCATTCATGCTTTTATCAGTTCAAGGTTGGACTACTGTAATGCCCTCTATGTTGGTCTGAATCAGACCTCCATCTCACGTCTTCAACTTGTTCAAAATGCTGCTGCTCGCTTTTTAACAAATACATCTAGACGTGCACACATCACTCCCGTTCTCTACACCCTGCATTGGCTCCCGGTGCCTTTTAGAATAGATTTTAAGGTTTTATTGTTTGTATTTAAAGCTTTAAACGGTCTCGCCCCAGAGTATTTGTCTGAAATTTTAACTTTGCGGGAGCACAACCGGTCATTGCGGTCTTCAAACCAGCTGGTTTTAGAAGTCCCAAGGTCCAGGTATAAACGGTGGGGTGACCAGGCTTTTGCGGTTGCTGCCCCGAGACTCTGGAACAAGTTACCCCCTGATATACGTACTGTTACAGATGTCGCTCTTTTCAGGTCCAAACTCAAAACATATCTGTTCAGTCTTGCTTTTAATACGTAGCAGTGGTGTGACAATTTCCCTTATTTGTTTCTTTGTAACCTTTTCTGATTTTACTGTTTTCTATTTCACTATTACTATTGTATGTTGTGATTTTACTTATTTTGTTAAGCACTTTGGATACCTGCTGGTAGTTGTAAAGTGCTATATAAATAAATTTTGATTTGATTTGATTTGAAGTAGCTCAGAGCTAAACTGCTGATCAAAGATGTGTGTGCACAGGGCTCCTTCTCTTTCTCCCCTTCTCTCATTGTTAACTTGCAATGACTAGAACTAGACTTAGGTCTTGTATAGATAAAACAATAACTGCAGCTGGGTGCAGGATGAACATGTGTATAGTTACTGTTCTGGAAGAACATTTACTTACTAAGAAGAAACCGAAAACTTTTTAGCGTGAATATTCCCAATAGATACACATTTACACATACAGTATATTCTCCACATTCTTATCAGCTCAGTGTTGGTGTTTTCAGTGTTTACTTTGTCACAAGTGAAGGACACTGTAGTTCTGACCCACTAACAACGGGAGGCGCTAACGAGCAGGTTTCCAACCGGAACTCATCTCCTCGTGCTGAAAGTTGCCGCCGGCGGAAGAGGGTTTGTTTTGATGCCGCCTGGTTGTGTCCAACGTGTGGCTACACTTCTTATGTCATGTGCTCTGTAACTGTATCGTTACCAACAACAGACATACTGTCATTGTCGGAGAGCCAAATGGAACACAGTGACCAGGAAGACGAGCCGAAAGGGACCAAAAGAAAGATTTCTCTCTCCAAGTGAGTATTTCGTTAGATAGGGTGTCAGGAGCAAACTGCTAACTTAACGATAGCTAACAGGTTCACGTGTGTGTCGAGCCTTGTTTTTACCCTTTATAGACGTTATAAAGATATAAAGAGGAGTATGTATTACCAATAACGATAGCTAGTTTAAAAAACTGCATACACGTACTTAGCGTTATGTGCTGACGTTAGTTATCTAGCTAGCTAGCTAGCTAACGTTACAAAGTTAGCGTAACGTTACATCCGACAAACTGGAGAAGTTGTACCGACTTTACCCATTCTTCATCTTTCCTTGTCTTTAACCTTTTATGTATTGTTTCTATATGTCGCCTCCACTTTGTAAGATGATTGTTTACACTTGGTGTCCCTGTTATTCCTCCTGTTCCTGTTTCTGTTTAAGTGCATTTCCCACAGTGCCCATTGTGTGCACAATGCTGACATGTTGTCTTTCCTGCAGTTGTGGTGTGTGTGGATCAGAGGAGGCAAAGTATAGATGTCCTGCCTGTCTTGCACATTCTTGCAGGTGAGATGATTGTACAAGTAATGCGATTATTTTACCGGCAAATAAATAGTCCCAAAACTAATCTAAAGGGTCACAATTCCTAGAATCATCCACTGAACCAATCCCTTTAAATATGTAAACTGAGGCTAATATGTAAACCTTTATATAATGTACTTTTAAACCCTACCATTAAATATTAACAGTGCTTAGTTGTTTCATGAGCCAGTGCACTGTTGCTCCCTGTTTGCAAAAAGCACAGTTTAGTACATTTTAAAAGTACTCTAATAGATAAAACGTGAAGTTGATGTAAAACCTATATTAGGAAAAGACTTTGGCCAGCCCAATGCTTCATTTAAAGCCCAATCTTTGATTTTTAATTATCTTAAAAAAAAAAAAAAAAAGATCAATTATTTTATGCAGCATTAAAGCTAAAGAAAGACATAGAAGAAGCAGTAACAGAGAAGTAGTTTTGCTTTTTCTGATTGGAAAGTTACATAAAATCTCTCTTTCCTTTGCGTGCAGTAACATAATATTTGTGTTGTACATTTTAGTTTTTACTGACTGAACTTTACTTTGACTCATGGCTAGCACCAACATGCCGCTCCATGGCCTATTCCTTGTGTTCTGTGGACGTTGAAACATTTAAAACTTAACCTTCAAGTAGAGCTGGGCAAGATATCGATATTACATCAATATTGTGATATGAGACTAGATATCGTCTAAGATCTTGGATATTGTAATATTATAATATGGCGTAAGTGGTGTTTTTTCCTGGTTTTAAAGGCTGCATTACACTAAAGTGATGTCATATTCTGAACTTACTAGCTAGACTGTAGACTGATCCACGTTACTGATGATTATTCATCAAAAATCTCGCTGTGTAAATATTTTGTGAAAGCACCAATAGTCAACACTACAATATTGTTTTTTGGTCAAAAATATTGTGATATTTGATTTTCTCCATAATTTCCCACCTTACCTTCAAGTAGTAAATGGCATATTGAAGGTCATACCTGAACATTTCATTAAGGTTTATCGAAGGGCACCAGGGGATGTCCTTACCCTTTCTCTCATGGTTGCATGTTGTTTTGGGCTTCATTCAGCATTCCTTTTACATACTTTAGGCATACAATCTTTGTCTGACTCTGGCCAAATACCTGTCTCTCAGCAAAATGGGCTTTTGGATTACATTACAGGTCTTTTGTTTGTTGTTAGTGAAATCTTTTAGAACGCTGCTCACAGGCACTTTAAAATAATCATACTAGCTTCATTAATCTTTGAATTTAAAACCTCTCTTTCAAAAGTGTAGGTGTGTAGTCATGGAAGAATTATTTAGGTAAGTAAAAGGAACACTTTTTTTTTTCTCATTCTGTCACCAGCATTTGGTTTCAGTTGAACATTCTGTTGATGTTACATCAACCATTTTGTTAAATCTTGTAGAAATCTTCTCTGAAAATGTGCTTGTTTAAGTGTTATGTATGTGTAGGTGCTCTTCTATTATAGCTCTTTTGTTATTGTTGGTTTGTTGATTTAGTTTTTCTACGATCACTTGACTGCTAACCAAGCTACCTTTAATGCTAAATGTCTGAGGCTAATGTGTTGCTAATCCAACAGTATTAGTATTAGTTAGGTAAACTGTTTACTCGGGCTGGGTTTTGTTTAAAAAAAAATGTTGATACCAATAGCGTGACTTCGATGCCAATTCCTAAACAATACTTTTTTCAATACCAATTTTATCAAAGAAAAATAAATTAAAACATTACACATTACGACACAAATTGTGTTCTATTTGTATGATTATTAGATAAATAATAATGTTGGACATCCTATGACCTATCATAAATGACAATGCAAAAAAAAAAAAAAACAGTTACTTGGCAGCTAAACAGCTAAACAATTAGTTTTTACAAATGTATTTTTTACAATACGTTTACAAAAACGTTTGTAATGGGTCCTCTTTTTGATTTGTCATCACTATCACTGAAATTATTGTCTGATTTGGATTTCACAGTTTTACAATTGATTCTAATAATAACTTTGTGAGAGCAGAAGAGTTTCAGTTGGCATTGGGAAGGAAGCGGAGCACAAATGCGTTCTGCTTCCTTTGGTGGTGTGTTTATCTTTGGGCTAGTAGTTTATTCAAAAATATGAATCGGGGAAACTTGTTGTCTCTGGGTCTTTCTCTTAGCACACAGATATTAAAAAAAAGAATGAAAAAAACTTCTAGAATGACAACTACCTTTTTAGATAATCTAGCAGTGTTTGTTTACCTGTAGTGCTAGATCTTTGTTGTAGTCATGGGTAGGCCTGTACGATTCGGGGAAAGATATGAATCATGATTTTTTAGCTTAGAATTGATATCACGATTCTCTGCCACGATTTTTTTGACCATGACAAAACAAATTTGCAGTACCAAACATAGATTTATTTTGGCATCTATAGCACATTGCGCATCACCACAAGCCTGTAAACATAGAGGCTTCAATGAAGAGAAGGGAGAGCATTGGAGCGCTTTAAAACCTATTTATAGTCTGTTTAAAACTCTCAAAGTAGCGTTTGTGATGCAGCCGGCTCGTAAAATTAAATGAGAATCAAAGTAATTAAAAAAAAAACGTATTTATTTAAGAATTGAATTGTGAACATGGTGAATCAAGATTGCGATTTTATAACGATTAATCGTGCAGGCCTAGTCATGGCTATGCTGTTTGTCGGTCTCAGTTCAGCAGACCAGCAGTCTTAGTTTTCTATCTCTCTTTGTCCAGTTTTCTTTTTGCTGTCCTTTGTGCACAAGCTCAAGCTGAAACGCAGCCAGACCAAATTCCTGTAAACAATTTGAAGCATTACCTAACACATTTAGTTTGTGTATATTTTCCAGCTTGCTGTGTGTAAAGAAACACAAGGAAGATTTGGGATGCAGTGGAGTTAGAAATAAAACAGCCTTTGTGACCCTCTCTCATTTTGATGAAATGACGCTTCTCAATGGTGAGCATCCTCCTTCCTGTGACTGCATAACAAAAAACAAGAATAGTTTTAGCACTTGACTGTTGAATTGTAAAGTAAATCTTGTTAAATAGCTGATACACATTTTATTAATGAGTGGCATTATAACAATAAATGCTAGTCTTTTACTTGCATGTGTGTTTAATGTTTGTCCTTTACCTGCACTGTAGACTACAGACTTCTGGAGGATACAGGACGATTTGCTGACGGTGCCAGCAGAGACAACCTCATCCGGACTCCTCGTTCCACATTAAAAGTACGTCCTTGATTTACAAACGAAGTTTGTGTACATTCCTAATGTTGAGTACTGTACCTTAAGGGCTCCCTGTGGAGTTTGATTGATATTGTTTATTTTGTGCAAACGGTTGATGCACAGTCCTACCAATAGTGTCACACTATCCCACTGCTCAACAGGTGGCTTTAACACGCCAAGAAATGCAGCCACGCACCAGTAAAAACAGGGAAGAAGAAGACAGCAAGTTAGTACACATGGATGTAGACAGTGCTGGATTTAGAATACCTAAAACCCACTGTTTTAGGGGGAAGGAAATGCACCAAACATGTTATAAACCATTGGAATATCGTAAAAAACGATGGTTGTCAGTATTGTAGGATCAAAAGTCTCAGTTTTCTGCTAAAAACTGCTTTTTACCCTTTTTCCAAAGCTATCGAAGTTTTTCAGTTTGGAAATCCTACTCAACAATAAACTTGAAACTAGTCCTTGAAAGGTATTTGTATGGTAGGGAAATGTACTGTATGGCCGAACACGCCATTCCCACATCATTAGGTAAGGTATTCTAAAGTTGTTGGTTTTGGCTGAAATACAAACCAATTGTAAGAGTAGGTGTGTTTCTCCTTCCGACCAGAGATGTGGGCTTTTCTTTTAGACATGCATCTCTACCCCAGCCTTGCAAACTTTTAGCTAGTTGGTTTGTGTACAACAACCATAGCAATGCACAGAAATGACTGTAAGGCAAGAGGCCGTAAACTGTAGCAAACTGCAGTAAATAACCCAAATGAGACACATGTTCTGAATGCGCTGTATACATGTCCAAAGAATGCTTCTAAAACCCTGTGAATACCGGCATATCCCACATGTCTAAATCCAAAAATGTTACATTCGGAAAGAGTCCTTATTTGGAATACACACACAGACTATGCTGATTACGTGACCTGTGTCCAATTTGTAATATTGTCATAGTCAGAACAATAGTGGAATATTAGTGTGCATGTAAACATACTTACTTATCCATTGTTAGATTACGTTAGATATCTGATGAACATCATTCTTAAACATCCAAAGATAATAACTTATAGTATAAACCTTGCCTTAACATTTTTTACAGCATCATCTAACATTTTTTTATCTTTTGTGCTTTTATTACTTCAGAATTTGCAGCTGTAGTTATGCAATTCTTACACCTATACTGTTACTACATGACAACATGATATTTGATAGCTTGGAGTAAAGAATGTTCTTTTATGGGATTTGTAGAGGCAGTGGCTGCTTCAGCGGTCTCAAATCAATCAAAATAATGAGGCTTTTTCTCAGCGAGTGATAACTGCTTGGCACATGATAAGCTTTGGGATTTGGGTTTCCTCCAGAACATTGCAAGTGCAGTAATCTGTTAGTAGCCTTGTATAGCCATACCTTATTTTTTTTTAATCTCTTTCACTCTCTCTCTCTCTCTCTCTCTCTCTCTCTCTCTCTCTCTCATATTACCCACCAATATAAAGTCATGAAGGAGTGCTACTACATGAGTACCAGAAAGGAAAGACTTTCAAATGTAGATGAGGCCAGTAAGAAGTAGTTCAGGTCCTCTTTTACTTGTCCTTGTTTAATTGTTAAAGCTTGCACAGATGGATTTATTAATGCAGAACAGAGGTTTTGTATTTTTACCTGTTTATTTTTAGAGAATATGTCTGTTCATCTCTGTTCAAGGCTAAGAACATTTTGTTTCACTAAACCATTGTTTTGGCTGAAGTATACTGCTTTGAGATCTGTATTAAACGTCTGATGGGTTGTTTGGTTTGCTTTTATGAATCTTGATGTTTTTTGGCATTTATAGATACCAGATCCTAATGTACTGTACTATCTCTACTTTACTTTTCTGTTTTACAGACAAAGAAGCTGGCAGCCAATGCCAGAAAGATGAACATCACCCTAAGGTTCCTCCCCATTACCTTCACTAAGAGCAAAGAAAACTCCACCGTCTTCTTCACAAAGTAAGAATGAAATAACTCAAACATAGACAATGAATTTTGACTTCAAACAGAAGAAGGTTTTTTGTCTTGTCCTTAGCTGTAGTTCGACAAACCCAGTGTTGCAGAGCATACAAGAGCAACACTTATTTTGGAACAGATTAATTTTATTTAGCCAAGAATAGGTAATTTAGTGACTCAGGCTAATCTCTTTAGGTTTTAAATTAAATTTTTAAAACTACAGACTTTTTACTCTGGCATCTGTCTTGAGACCAAAACATGACCATAATGAAATATGTAAATAATCCTTTACACATGCTACAGTATCATAGAATGAGTGAATAATAATTGCTTTATTTCAAATATGTAAAAAAACAATAGAAAAGACAGAACACAAACACACTGTAGCAGAAAAACAAGTAGTAGTAGTAAAATAACAACACAGGTGTTTTGGATTTCCATCAGAGCAGTAGTCTTACCCAAACATTTCAAGACTTTTTACCTCAGTTACAGTTAAAGACAACACCTCCTCCATAGTTAACTTAGGAGCAAAATGAGCTTATGATTAGTGATGTTTTACTTTACCACAGGATGGCACTCTTGTTAAGCCCTAATAGCAGTTGCATCTTGTGCTGCCTCTCTTCATGTTATATATGTTATATATATATATATATATATATATATATATATATATATATATATATATATATATATATATATATATATATATATATATGGCAGTTTGTGGTCATCTGCCCATGTCTGTTTAACGTGTGGTCAATATGTTACCTGAGGCAGTTGAGGTGTTACTGAAATTGGCACACTAATCTGATTGTCTATAATACAACCGTAAACTAATTGTCTAGCAAGGCATTGTGTGTTTCCCATTTTGTAATAATATACTACACATTGTAGCCATTCATCAATAGACATTTTGAAAGCATGTTTTATTAAAGTAAAAAATTTATGACGTTGGTTACTTTTTTCAAGTTTAGATTAGAGGCCGACCCATAAAGTATTTTTAAGACTGACACAAATATTTGGGTATTTAAAAATCCCAAATGCCGACATATATTAAAAAAAAAATAATAATAATCCCGAAACGCGTAACAAAAAAAACAGATTTCCCTAACATTAGTTATTTGTAGTTTTTGATAATTTGTTTTATTGTTACAACAGAACAGAGGAACATCAAAATATATTAAAGTTCTGATAAATGAAATGTATAAAAATACAAACTTAAGATATGAAACTTAAAGTCCTTTGAATAAAAACACATTAACAAAAAAATAATGCAACAGGGACGTTGTAGAATGCCCTCTGGTGGACAAACTATTCAAAACCAACACTCATAACCTGGTTGACCGTCCGTTTTTATATTTTTTTAAATATTCATTTATCCAAATCGTTTATTTGTAATTATAAATAATTCTGATGAATGAATTTTTTTTATAATTTTTTTTTATAAATCGGCTATTATTAATGCAGATACCGATAGATTGGGAAATATATCGGTATATGGATATTGATATACCGATCGATATATCGGTCAGGCTCTAGCTTAGATCTTTTAGCACCAATATGCAAAATTATTGAAATAAGAGCACTCACTGTACCAACTGTACTTATGTGATGCACTGCATGAGATTTCAGAGAAGGTTGGCAAGGAATAGGTCAGTGCCCAGCTGTTCCTGAGCTGGTGATCTCATCTGAAATTTCATTATTAAAATGTGTGATGTTTTCACAAATGGATCTTGTATGTGTTATGTGTTACCCTGTGTTGTACATGGATAGCCCTGGTGTCGTTGACAGAAGCCAGTAATTACGGTCAAAAAATGTGAAAGATCTTTCAGTAAGCATTGCCTCATGAGACTTTTGCTTTACTGAGAAATGAGTAAAATATAACAGAACAAGACTCTTTGTAGCCAAGAAACTGTAGAAAAAGGTGAAATGGCATTTTAACAATGGTTTTATCATTTAAAGTACACTTAACGCAAATAATGCCCTACAACACCACCAACAAGTCTAGTGTTGTTATTAAATCGTCCCCCCATTGGTATATTAATGATTTGAGGGGAAATTATTTCCGTGTGGTCAACTTTGCAGACTTGCGGTAATTTAGAGAGTGAGGCTCATTACCCCCGTTTAGACTCTGAAGTAATAAGTCATTCTTTTGCAGGAACACTTTTCCAATTTGCTCAGTTCTGCTGTTGGTCTTGTCATGTCTGGCATCTTCACTCCCTCCTTGGACAACCTTCTGCCACTCATTTTCCAATTTCTTTCTGAGGTGGAGCCCTGCCACTCTCGTCACTCTGTGGAAGAATAGAAGAAGAGGCGAGGGGAAAATGGTTATTGAACTGCATATTAAAGTTTTACGAGTCTGAAATGTCCAGGGGCAATATTGGGTGCCAATCAGGATCGCCACTAAAAAGAATCCTTTGTCAGTCGCTCCAGCTGGTTTAATGTTGCTACTTTCCCTTTCACCACCATCTTTTCCATCCTTAAAGTCTACCACTCAGTCATGTCTGTCTCTGGTGTTGTGCAGGCGGTGAGTTAAATGTACACGTCACATCTCAGGATGAGACAACACTCTGTCAGGTTGTAGTAGCACACTCTGCCCACCCTCCAACCTTATACTCCTCATTTCCAACTCATTTGTCACATGGTGACAGAAAGTTTTAGTAGGATGAGACCAGATTGTCTGTCTATTTTTTGTCATTTTACAATGGCTCAACTATGTGGGAAATGTACTAAATTACTGCAACTGCTCCAGCAAAAGACACAAGAAAAATCGTAATGGTTTTGCTGCTGCACTATCCGTAGAGCAATCTTTATCTAGCTGCACAGCCTTATTTCTTTATTTAGTCAGGTTAGTTTCACTATGTCTCACTGAGAAGTGTGACAAAGTGAAACTAACCCCAACAGTCAGTGTCCCATTCAGAGATATTCAAATGGACACAAGGGATGGGAAAAGGTATACAATAAATTGCGAGCAATCGAGACTCAGAATGTGCTTCATAATGTACCAAGTACATTATATAAAAAGCAGATGTGTGAGTAGTGTGACTGCAGCTGGTTAGCGACATATTCATGCTACGCACTCATGCTGCCAGAGAAGGATCATTACTGGCAGACAGCTGACTAGAGGGCTTTCATGCCTGTTGATGGTGTGCATGCGTGTGTAAGTGTGAACGTATTTGTGTGAGTTTGTGAGCATGTGTCTCTTTGATTAAATGTTTGTACGCAAAATATTGGCCGTGCAACTTTCCACCTTTGCCGGTGACTAATATAAAAACAAGACACAAATGGTAAAGAGATTGACGGAAAATCACAGGCTGCCTCTAAGTCCAGCCCTTGGAGGGTAAGTATATAATAGCTGGCATTTGGCAGAACATTGGGACTAGCTGTGTTAGGGTGGACTTATGTTTTCTACATCCTTTGCCTGGCATGGCAGGGAATTTTCCTCAGACAGCTTGTGTGGACTGGACAACTTATTGCAGAAGCAGTTACTGTGGATAATAACTGCACATATTTCTATAATAACTTGAGATAATCAGTAAAAGGAGAAGCTGTGGCTTTGTGCCATTGTATGTCAGTCTACCATATATTTTTTATCAGCCTCAAGTAACCCAGCTCTCTGGGCTAGTGGATACCTAATTTTATGTTGAAAAACAATGAACTCAAAAATAGAGTACTAATTGTTCATAATTTTGAAGGAATTTTATTTTAGGTAAATGGAGTAGTCCTATAATTCCTGGGCCAAGTAAACTGAGTACATCTCTGTTTAAGGAATACGCCACTGTTTGTTGAAATAAGACTTACGGTCTCACAGTCTCAAGGGCTCACGGTCTCCCCTAGCTGTAGATAGGTGGGCCAACGCATGGGAGACTGTGATAAGCAGCAACAAACGGTGGCATATTCCTTTAAGACCCTGTGGTTCCCTTATGTAGGATTCTGAGGGCTTTTACTGTGTCAAACTTCCATGCAGTTATCCTAAAATATTCAAAAAAAAAACCTGTCATCCATTGCATGCATTTGTTGCACTAGCATACAAAACTCTCCCATTTGCCGGTTTTCTGTTCAGTTGTCGAACAAACCATTTTCTCTTCCATTTCGCTGTAACTTCAGCTTCTCACTGAGCCAGAATAGAATCAAGCAATCCTAGTTTGACAGGCCAAAATGATATTACCTGACCCATATACATTCTGGAGCAACGTGTTTCAGCCTTGCATTCTTGTAACTGCTTAATAATAATAGCCTTCCACTGGTTCACTGGTGGCAATCTTTTAATCTGAAGCAACAGCAGGATATTGTGATACTTGATTTTCACCATATTGCCCAGCCCTACTCAAGATCACAATACATTTTGTGTTTTACAGGTGCTACAAAACTACTATTTGCTAAACATAGTGTACTTGCCATCACCAAAGCATAATGGTTTTGGTCTTGCAAAACATGTCACTGCTAAAGCTTGCAATACTGGGACAATTGAGAAAGGGTGTAATTTTAGTACCCCAATGAGGCCAATAAGTGCAATTTTGAAAATGCTATAATGTAGCAGTGACATTCATCACAGTGAATCATGCATCATTGTAAAAACACGAGGGGTGTATGAAATATTGCACAAATGTTTTTAAGTAGACAGCATATTTCACCCTAGGTTTCATGGTGGAGGACAACTATTCATCACTTTATACACTCACATGCACAACCTTACTTTCCAGAAATTAAGTTAAAATGAAACAATCAGCTGCAGCTTTAGTCAACTAATTTTAAGACTCCAACAGACAGGCTTCTGGCTGCCATTGGCTTGATTAACCACTGCTGATGCAAAGCAGAGTCTATGTCGACTGCCATCTGAGGCAAAACTCGCATCAGAATGGCAAGCAGCAGTTTCATCAGTGTTGCAAACGCTGTCATCACAATTAGCCGCATAACTGTGGGTTACATGCTGTTCTCTGGCTCTAAGTTGAATTCCAAACCGTAAATTAACCAGAAATGTGAGTGTGCTGTATGAATTAGAGAGAATATAAACTTGCCAGGTGTCATGTTTGGTCGCCTTAATTCTGATGATTAGGTTTCCATGTGTTGTTCAAAATTAATTACATAGTTTTGTACTTGGACATCAGAACTTCGGTGTTAATGACTTTTAGCCATGGGACCTTTTCTCATTTTCTAAGCCACACTAATACGTTGGGTCTACTGGTGGCTACATTGGCAAAATATATTGACAATTATTGGATGGCTTTCCATCACATTTTGTACAAAGATGTGTTATCCTTTCACTTCACATCTAGAATGGGTCGAACTTTCCACTGGTCCAACACGTTAGTTCATGTAAGAACCTAAAACTAATGCCTTTGCATATCAGACCCAAATTTATTTTGTTTTGTTTTTGTTCTTTGTCCCATTAGTGGTAAGATTTAGTAAGAGTGTTAAGTACTAGGAAAAATGTTTCTCCATTGGTCATTCTTTCAACTATTATTTTTTCTTCCCGAATAATGATCACCACAGCCTAATGGCACTGCCAACATGGCTGTAGACTACCATTTAACATACACTTGCATTCTTCAACCCTCCACACGTTAACATCTTTTTTGCCTCTTAACTGGAGGAGGAGTGTGTTCTGAGCTTTCCAGGGAAACCATAAAAAAGCACACCCATGACTTAACATTGTGGCATTTGTCCAGCAATTGGGGCTCATGCCAGGACTTAAAGACGGAGTCTTACAGTACAGCTGCCTGTAATCTTTGTCTTCTCTCCCTTGGGTTCATCAGCCTATTTGCCACTCCACCCTCTGAGGTTGTGCATGGCTTTGGATATTGGATTTATTTGTTGTATCTCAGTAGAGAGGCCCCAAGGTCCTGTCATCTCAGTCCACCAGCACCCACTTGCCACCCAAATCCTGGCACCTACCTCTGACGGGCAGATTTACAGGACATATGTATATGGTTTCATATGCTGCACCATTTTTATTGGCTCTGTCCAATTCTTAATCCAGACAGATGGATCTGCTCTGACTGCCAGACCACCAGTTAGGCTTCCTTCTCTCTAGTGTTGATGGCACAAGCAATTCTCATCTCTTTCTTAATCAATGGTGGGTTTGTGTTAATGAATTCATCAATCCTCCGCTGAGTTTGCTTTATTTCTTAGTCTCCCTCATTGATGCAGACAGGTGCTCAGAATTTAAGTTTAAAGAAAGAAGCACATGTTGCGTCTTAAAAACTACTGATTTGCAATTATTTGTGTAATATGTTATTGATGCATTTAAATATAAAATGTCATTCTTTGTATTCATAGTTTTGTAGTCAGGTCTGTGAAGAGGAGAACAAAGATAGTACTCACCTATTTCTAGGCACCAGGCTATTTATGAAGCTCTTCAGGGCAAAGGTGACTAATTTAGCCATTAGTGTAAATGACCACTACGCCCAAAAATAGTTTTTAATGTGAAAGACAAAGCGTTGTCCTGAATCATCGCTTGTGCATTTACTGACTTTTCAGTCTAGCTCCAAGACTTACTCACTCACTGATTTCAGTTACTAGCTTGCATATTAAAATCTGTCCTTACATTGAAAGTGAGGCTTTCTATGGGCCAACTTTAAGGATTTTAAGTTTTCATAAGAAGTCCAGTCTAGTGATTTTAGCTATTGTATTGTTTAATTATTGTGTAGCATAGATTTTAGGGTAGCATAGGGAAACAAAATACTATTCTGCTGCCAATCAAAGAAAGAGGAAACGGCGACCATTTAGCAGCAACTGCTTCCATCCTCTCTAAGCAAAGTAGGCTGTTCTCCCACTTAGAAATCATGGAGGGGTATAAAATTGTCATCGTAGGTGCATGTCCACTGTGAGAGACATAATCTAAAAAAAATCCAGAAATCACAATGTAGGATTTTTTAACTATTTATTTGTATGATACAGCTGCAAATATGTAAGTATTTGAACACCTGAGAAAATCAATGTTAATATTTGGTACAGTAGCCTTTGTTTGCAATTACAGAAGTCAAACGTTTCCTGTAGTTTTTCACCAGGTTTGCACACACTGCAGAAGGGATTTTGTCCCACTCCTCCAAACAGATCTTCTCTAGATCAGTCAGGTTTCTGGGCTGTTGCTGAGAAACACAGAGTTTGAGCTCCCTCCAAAGATTCTCTATTAGGTTTAGGATTGGAGACTGGCTAGGCCACGCCAGAACCTTGATATGCTTCTTACAGAGCCACTCCTTGGTTATCCTGGTTGTGTGGTTTGGGTCATTGTCATGTTGGAAGACCCAGCCTCGACCGATCTTCAATGCTCTGAGGGAAATTTGTTCCCCAAAATCTCGCAATACCTGGCCCGGTCATCCTCTCCTTAATACAGTGCAGTCGCCCTGTCCCATGTGCAGAAAAACACCCCCAAAGCATGACGATAATGCTACCATCCCCATGCTTCACAGTAGGGATGGTGTTCTTGGGATGGTACTCATCATTCTTTTCCCTCCAAACCCGGTTAGTGGAATTATGACCAAAAAGATCTATTTTGGTTTCATCTGACCACATGACTTTCTCCCATGACTCCTCTGGATCATCCAAATGGTCATTGGCAAACTTAAGACGGGCCTTGACATGTGTTGGTTTAAGCAGGGGAACCTTCCGTGCCATGCATGATTTCAAACCATGACGTCTTGTGTATTACCAACAGTAACCTTGGAAACGGTGGTCCCAACTCTTTTCAGGTCATTGACCAGCTCCTCCCGTGTAGTTCTGGGCTGATTTCTCACCTTTCTGAGGATCATTGAGACCCCACGAGGTGAGATCTTGCATGGAGCCCCAGTTCGAGGGAGATTGACATGTTTAGCTTCTTCCATTTTCTAATGATTGCTCCAACAGTGGACCTTTGTTCACCAAGCTGCTTGGCAATTTCCCCGTAGCCCTTTCCAGCCTTGTGGAGGTGTACAATTTAGTCTCTAATGTCTTTGGACAGCTCTTTGGTCTTGGCCATGTTAGTAGTTGGATTCTTACTGATTGTATGGGGTGGACAGGTGTCTTTATGCAGCTAACGACCTCAAACAGGTGCATCTAATTTAGGATAAAAAAATGGAGTGGACATTTTGAAGGCAGACTAACAGGTCTTTCAGGGTCAGAATTGTAGCTGATAGACAGGTGTTCAAATACTTATTTGTAGCTGTATCATACAAATAAAGTTAAAAAATAAAGTTAAAAAATCATACATTGTGATTTCTGTATTTTTTTTAGATTATGTCTCTCACAGTGGACATGCACCTACGATGACAATTTCAGACCCCTCCATGATTTCTAAGTGGGAGTAAAAACTTGTAAAATAGCAGGGTGTTCAAATACTTATTTTCCTCACTGTATCACAAAAGAAACACGCATACAAACCTACAAATTGCAATGCCCAATAATTAAAACAGGTACAGGTGCGTGTTCTAGTGATTCCAGAGTTTTGACGAATATCTGATGTCACTAAGTGCAGGATTGGTTTTAGCATTTCAAATTGTATTATTTGACTCGGTTAATTGGCATATAAATCTGTACATAAAATTCCTCAGCACAACATGGAAGGTGGGAACATTACCCGTCACACACAGATGGCTAGCACTGGTCCATCTTGGACGCTTCATCAAAATTCTAAATGGATCATTGTATGCCACCTTTATCTTGTTTATCTTTGCTTTACTGTAGCTGCACCATAGATGAGCTGTATACAGTGGAGTACAGTATTCTCTGAAAAGAGATATTTTTACTTCTCCAGAACACATAGGAAATTTGCATGCCAGAGTATTTGCTTGTCCATATAATTTACAGCACTTCCGCTGTATATCATCATCATCACAAAAATCGTCCCTGATAATGTGGCCCAAGTATTTTACTTTAGTAACCACGTTAAGGTCTTGCCTTGACAAGTAAAAAGATGGAAAGCATAGCTTCCTGTCCTCCTTAGTTCTAACAATCATTACAACACTCTTTTTAGCATTGAATTTGATGTCATGCTGTATAGCCCATAGTTTGAGCAGACTCTAAGCAGTTGCTGTAGGCCAGCACTATATGGTGACATAACAATTAAATCATCTGCATACATCAGATGATTAATACAGCTATCCCGCACCATACATCCAGTTTTACGCACTTCCAATATCCTAGAAAGATCATCCATATATAAATTAAAAATATAAAAAATATATCATATAAAAATATAGTAACTACGTCATAAACTGAGAGATTTTAAGTAATCCGATTTCCCCATAGAAACAAGGGGGAAAGAGAGAGAGAGGCGGTGTTGTCTAGTGTCGTATGATCATTAACAAATTTAACATTTCCATACAGATTTAGTGTCTTGACAGCTAACAGTGAAGTAGGGGATATGATTCGCAGGGGTATTTTGGCGGTGGTAATGTTATTAGTTAGCAGTAAACTTAATTAACCTGGGGTGAGTCTGATGAAAAGTGCTGTGTCTGCCCGGGTCAGCTCTGAGGTTTTCTCACATTGCACAGTGCTGTAAAGGAATAATCTCTGAGATTACTTTTTATTCTGCCTCTGCTTAGAATTGGTGAACGTAGACTACAGCTCACAGCGACTTAATACTATGTATTGTCTGTCTGTCTGGCAATGGCTTTTTGTTGAATTTCTTCTTAGTGGAAAAAATAGACACGGAAACGCATGGATCCTTTTTTTGCCAACCTTATTCCCATCGATTTACAATGTTTGTTTCAGCTATCTCCTCGTGCTCCAGGAAAATGATATATGGTATATCTAGCAGTAGCTAACGTCGGAAGCAGCAAAAGTTGTAAAGTGTTCTACATTTGCCGTGTGGCGTACAGGTTACCTTCCCACCAAACATGCCCCCAAACACGGACAACGATGGGACTCAAAAGCAGTGTCTGGTAGCCTGCCTATAAGGGGCATCACGCTCTGTCTGCCACTTGTGGTCTGGAGCTGGTTGTGCTTTGCACAAGCAATTTGGGAATTGTCGTTTGTTTATTCAAAGTCAAAGACAGTCCAATGTAGTGCAACTTTACACATTTTTGTGGGTCTCAGGTGTATTTCACATTGTAGCCTCCAAAGCTCCGCTGCTTTCTTCGACCCTCTCTGTGTCTAGTCCGGCACTGTGCTCACTCAGTGAGCAGTGTGAGAGGGGGGGTGGCCAGCAGATAGAGCAGCAAAAGCCAAGGTGTGCTTCTTTTACTGATATATATTTAACAATATCTTTTGCATTTCTAATCTAAATAACGTCAAACTTGGCACTACACTTACTCATGCCTGTATTAAGACACCTTTCAAGTTTGATCTATTGGACTCTAACGGTTTTAGAGATATGCACATGACGGACGGACTTTCCTTGCAATTTATAGATAGATGAAATGTGTTTAAATGTATTCCACTCTATTCTGGCCATGTACCCATCCGATTTTATTTGGTTAGGCTTAGTTATTGTGGTCCAACGAGCTACTTCATGAATAATCCCTCTTAAAGAAGAAAATGCCTTTTAATGCAGGCCATGTAAGGTAGAAGATAGCTTACTGCATTGGATTCAGTTGAGGTTATAAACCTGTCAACACAATCCTCGTGTGGTTTAAGCGTTTAATTTGTTTTACAGTTATACACAGGAACTGCATTGCACAACTAGTTCTTTTTTTTTTTTTTTTTTTAAAGACTTTAAATGCCTTGCTCAAGGCCCTTCAGCAATAACTGTTGAAGGACTAGGTTGTGCGTCCTGATATTTTTCAGCCGGTTCTGGTATTCCAAGCAGTTGTCTTCTTCTGTTTTGACTTTTTTATGCTGCTTTCTCCGCTTTTTTCCCCTGACAATGAATGATGGCACTTATCCCAGGTATGCACCGTGGCCTTGCCTGAAATGATTGCATGCATCTTTGGGCAAGCCCCTTTTCCATTGAAAGACATAGTTTCCATTTGCTGTAATGGCAGAATAATGGCATCACACCTGGTGCACCACCCTCTTTTACGTACTAACACATGCACACCTGCACGCGTATGCACACATGCACACACACCAATGAAATAAAAAAGAAACTTAGCCAAAACTGAGCAAACACATAAATTCCTCTGACTAAGGGGTTGGAGGTGTTAGGTAGGCGCAGTACGTCTACAGTTGCGTAGGGAATCCCCTCCCCGGCCATTGTTTTCACTCCCAACATGCCTGCTGCTACCTACAGTACATACAGTTTTACCAATTCACCCTCTCCTTACATCCAAGTGGAAACTCACAACGACCTTTCAATGGGTGTTCTGGACATACAGTACTTGCATACACTTCCTACTCATAGCCATCCTCTTTCTGTTTTTAAATGTATTAAAATGCTACCATCTGGATCCACAAAAGAACCTCAAAAGCACCAAACCCCAACCGGCTGCCAAAAGACAGATGGAGTAGAGTTGATCAGCTCATTGCCAGTGATAAGAAGTTTGTCAGAATATGTATTGTGTTGTTTTATTTATTTATTTGACCAAATAAATTGACTTAGTCCAAATAAAAGTCCAATATCTGTTTAAATATTGAAGCAGTCTTTGTCAGTACAAGAGAATAAAAAACAAATTGATACACAATTGCTGTTATTGTTCTGTAAATATGAATGAAAACCAACATGTACATTTAATGTAAGATACTAGTGCTGTCAAACGATTAAAATATTTAATCGTGATTAATCGCATTAATGTCATAGTTAACTTGCAATCAATTAATTGCACATTTTATTCTAAATGTACTTAATTTCTAATTTTGTCCCATTATTTTTTTTCTCATTTTAATGCTCTTATCAACATGGAAAGGTGGATCGGCTCGCTTTGTGCAAATGTTTTTTAATTGAAAACAACATTGGCATATAGCCTACTGTAGTGTCCAATTTCACACTAATATTCTCACTTGAAGCAAATAATCTCTCACACAATGTAACACTGTGTATCAGTAAAAGGGTGAAAAAAACACGTTGACGCATCAGCTCTGTGCTTGGCCATCAAGTGGCATTTTAGACTGGACGTGCTGCGATGATTGCTCAGTGCACAATGACAAAACACACAGATCTCGTTGGTCTTGTCAATGGAACCATTTGGCAACTTTTAAAAAGGACACTTTTTATCCAGAATCTTATTGGCATCCGACGTCTTGCGCTTGCCATCCACTCAAAACGTAACGTTACTACTCTTTGGCCGGCTCACAAGCCCAAACAAGTGTGTGCAGCGTGCCTGTTGTTTACGGTCTAGCTAGATCCGGTGTGGTGTTGTAGTTTGTAGTTTTTCTAACGTTTGCTAGGCCAAAAAAACGTTAATTTCGCGATTGGAAAAAATGTACGCCGTTAAAATAGGTTTGCATTAGCGCCGTTAATAGCGTGTTTAACTGACAGCACCATAAAATACATATTTTATTTTAGGTCCAAATGTATGCCCATTATCCTCAAATGTCTGCATGCCCTAACTAATTGAATTGGTTGATTGCCATTGTCAATTGGCAGAGGAAAAACAAACATTTTCACAATTGAGAAGCTGAAACTAATTATTTTGTAAAATTACTAAAATGATGAATGAATTATCAAAGTAAGTTTGTTTTGTTGATTAGAAAAAAAAAAAGGTACAGAATGCTCGGAAGTTCAAACCAAAGTCTTGGTAGGGGATACAGAAGTTCAAAAAAAGAAAAAGGTCCAAGGCATTCTTCTGGAAAAAGTTAAAAAGCCTTTATTCAGATGGTTATTTGATGGGGAAATTCTAAAAACATAGACAATGCTTGTACATTAAAATACAGCTGTGAGATTAATGCTAACCTGCTAACCCAACCTTACATTCCAATAATACTACATTTTCATTAGTCATGCGTTGCACAGCAATAAAGATTTTTAGTTTTATTTTAACAGTGAAACCACAAAAGTGTATTCAAGGCAACTTTACACATAGCTGTGCAGAGCTTGTTTTTAGATAAGTAAAAAAAAAAACAATCCAAAAATATTTATATTACAGATATCAAAAGAAACCTCTGAGTTGTGCTCTGAATCTCTCTTGGTGAGCCCTAATAACAAGGTCACCCGTATGTCCCTTACAATTATGCTTTGCGTTGTATGTTTCATCTTCATCCTTCAGATCCATCAAGGCCTCCGTCCTTTAACTCTGATGGAGAATGGGTTGATGAATCAGCTCCACCCTATGGCAAATTATGTGGTCTTGGTCAACGCGAGTCCTTGTAGTTAGAATCAGCTCAGTATGTTGTATATGACTGAAGAGCAGGACTGATTGATGCCTTTGCCAGTAGACTAGCTTCTTCCTCAGAGGCAACAAAAAATGATTGTTTCTTGGTTTTATCTGCATAGCAGGAATGTTCCTCTGTAATGACAAATGTATTTTAATGTGTGAAATTGGTGTATAGGCTTTCAAAATTTAAAAAAATGCATTACGTTAAAAGAATATTGGTGGAATTGAATCTTGTTTTTCATATCCCCCAAGCTGTTTGATAACTAACATTTTGTTGACTATTTCTGCATCAAGATGACATAAGTAGGTATGAACACAGCAGCTGTTTAGGGGATACATGTTTGGTTGTAGAACACGCCCAGCAACGCAAAAAAACCTACTATGGTTAATGGTCACTGCCCAGGGCATTTCTCCAGAAAAAGTGATATCCACCAGCTGGTGTCCTAGTATTGAGTGTATGTAATGGTCTCCATGGTGACTCTGGTTTATGCTTGTACACACACACACACACACACACACAACACACACACAGATGGACAAGATTTTGGAAGCAGCCAGGCGTATTGTCTTGGACAGATTAAAGCTGAATCCATTTTATGCTCTGAATTTAAACAAGGACATTTGTGTTTGACTGTGAAGGGAATGCTAACACACTGGTGACCTCATCTGTCTGTGAACAACAGGCATCAAGCACTACTGTTTATGATAAGCTGAAATTAAAAATGAGTTTTTCTGTGTCTCATTTAGAGAAAAACTGTTCCTTTGGCACCTGAAGCTCATCTTTCCTCAAAGTAGTACAGAGTTCATTCAGAGACGGTGAGTTACACAATTTCTTGAATATTTCTGCTGAAACGTCAGTGTTTTTGTCAATTGAAAGCAAATTATCATTACTATCTCAAAATCTAGAAGGATTGTGCTTGTTGCTGTTAAGAACATTTTGGTATATAGATATATATGTTGCTCCTGGGTTGTTACATCTACACAGAGTTTATATAATGGATTTTACTTGATTTGGATGTTAACAATCGCTTTCTTGTTTTAGGGTGTCAGACAAGCAAACCTTGGAGCAGATCTTGACCCCTTATATCCATCCTACAGAGTCGGACCCTGTGACACGTCAAAAGTGAGCCTCTTCACATCAATACTGATATTGTTAATGATTGTACAAACACACCGATCCAACTTTTTGGGATACCCAAACCCAATACCAATCTGGTACCTGTGCTTTCTTTCCAAAATGTGGAATCTGTAAAGCTCTCTGTGGCACTAGTTGAGAAATGCGTTAGCTGCCTTGAGGCTGTAAGTATGGATCACTTCTTAACTAAAGTTGATATGTTTATACCCCTATATACACCATCATGTTAATGTAAAACACATGTAACATGCGCAATTTAAGCTGTAGGATTACCGTTTATGGCATCAGGTACAGACCTTAAATACATCAGTGAGCTGCTGTGTGAATCAGTGGTTGTTGTTAGATGCTATTTGTTCAATGGGGGCCTTTGCTACAGGCCATTTGGACCTTGTACAGCTGAATTGCAAGTTGTGTCCATAATTGGCAATACATTCAAGGGCATAAGTTAAAGTGTACAGTATGTAGCTTTGTCACCATGTCTGTTTTGGTTATATTGACTTAAATTATTGCCATCAACTTCAGTTCTAGCTAAATCCTTCTGCAAAGCCAGAACCCTCAGATTAATGTGCTGCATTTAGTGGAAGAAATTCCACTGAGTTGTTTTGGTTTAGTCACTCAACTCATAAATAGAATTTGAAAACTTAACAATGTGATAATAGACCTAGAGGTCAACAACACTTTGATATATGGTTTAGAAGTCCTTATAATAACTCCTGCTTAGCCCTTTGTTTTCTCTTGAAAGTTCAAATGAGCAGTTTTGCTATTGGAAACAACTGTGAAGCTGTGTTTAGTTACTGGATTCTCATGTTCATAACAACTGGGAATGAGACTGGGGAAAACAAAGCTATTGAATTGCTCACAATAATTGATGTTAAAATGCATATATTGCACAGTAATATGTAATGGCATAGTATCACATCAAACACAATCCCTAATCTCAACACCAGTTTGACGCAGTTACATTCATTTGCTATTGCATCATATTGTCCTGGGAACATTACATAGCATATGAGCTTTTTGTATTGTTTAAAACTGTGTTGTCAAGATGCAGCCTGAGCACCACTGCTGCACACATCAATCACTTGTTAAAACACCGAAATACAATGACCTATTGTATTTCAGTTTTACTTACTATCCTCACAATCTTTGTCTAAAACATCGTGACTGCAGCTTTTGTTTTGATGACCTGTATCAGGTCCACTTTTGCCTGCCCGCCAGACCAGAGCCCCTGTAATTGAGTTTGGCAGCAGTGTGTTTAGGGATTATGCCTCAGTTACAGACTAAGTATAAATCAGTTTGAATGTACCAGAACCCTGTGTAAGCAGGAATGGGTGAATAAACACCAATATAGTACTTAACAGATTCATATTCACACAGTATTTGATTTAAAAAAACAACCTTTTTTTTCCTCTCCACCGAAATTTTCAAATATATTTTCTATTCCTAATTAAATTAGCTGTAAATTGTGAAGTGTATGAATTAGTTTAACACTGCTGATCTGTGCCACCACATCTTTTAACAATTGTGCTCAACATGATGAATGTTTCCCATGGAGTAGATTAATAGACTGCTATTGATAAGGTCAATTTATCGTAATGTAACTAAGGAAGAAAATCTGTGAATTTACAAAAAAAAAACTATTATTCAAATGTCATTTTAGGTCCTTATCTTTAATTCAACTCAATCCAATTACAGTCACACAGGATTGGTTTGGTGTCACAATCTTACATTCCTGCATTTCTTGTTGTAATTTGGCTCTTGCTTCAATTCCTTCTTCATTTCCCAGGCTCATGTATCTCTCAACATGAACTGCAATCTTTAAACAAGGCATGCTCTTTGATTGCAGGACATTAGTATTTCTAATCTGAAGCTCGAACAGAACAGGGATCTGGCTCCTCTGACCTAACCTCTCTACTGATAACAGTCAGCAGTAAGCAATCTACTGTACAACTACAGCCAGAGCATATTGCAGACCGGAGTAGACACCTAACTTGATCCAGTGCCAACCATTTAGACACAACCTCTGCTTAGTCCAGATTCAAGTTGGGTTATACTCTCCATGGCCCATTGGTTGGCTGTTTACGGGCTCAGGTGCTGTGGCCATAAGTTGCATGGAGGATTGTCCCTTACACAAGAAACCTCAGTCAGGGCCTATACATATACTAGTCAGCATACCAGTATTGTACTAATGGGTCTCGCCTGTGCTACACTCAATGAGCTCTTTGTGTTTTGACCTTTATGGTAACCAGCTTAGGACATTCTGTACAGGTCTTTATTGTCTTTTTTAGGTTGTATTTGACTCTTTAACATCCTGTGTTGAATTCCTGTTTCAGGTTGAAGATGTATGTGCACACTCCGTTCAATCATGTGAAAGTCTTCATGAAAGCAGAGGGGAGAAAGGCTAACTCCGTGAGGTGAGCTTTACTTTCTACTTGTCACCTGTCTCCATTCTAATGAATATGAATGTGTAAATGTGATACATCCTTGAGTCCCATAGAAACGGCTATACTATTGATACTGACCTACAGTAAGCTAATACTGGTCACATGGATCCATCTCTAGAAGAATTTAGTACTAAGTTCCAATGCAGTTATACAGATACCAACAAAAATTTATAAAGCCAAAACGAGTGGCGGTGATGCAGGTTATTGAGTTACACATGTTGCCCTGCACAATACATCAAAGTATTTAAACAAACACTTATTATGCACTAATATATAATTTAAAGATAATATACAGAGTTTATATTCATTTTTTAAAATGTGCCAGAATCCTGTCATTGCCGAGGCATCCAGTCCGTGTGACTATTCAGACCGTTAAATCGGACTTGCCAGTCGTGACTGATTTATTCAAATGTGTGTATCAAATCAAAATGATTTGTTCATAAGCATGACATCACTGACTTGTAAATTCCTGCTAAGCTACACAGACTTTTGGCAGGCATTAAGAAGGGTTTCTCCTCCCCTTTTGACTTTGATTCCAACATTAATGCCATTGATCAAGAAATGTTATCTCAATCTTCCATTCCTGCTTTCCTTCTCTCTCTTTCTCACTTACATTTCCATATAGCTTCTGTCCTGTTTGTCTTTTTGGGGGATCAGCTGGATGGTGGTTATAGCACCCACTTGCTGCGCCTACTTTCGATTCTTTGGCTGTCCTCCATTTCCACTTAGTCATGGCATGAATGATGATCCTCGGTGCTCATAATCATTGCCCTCCCGGCCAGTATAAAACGTCATGAAACCTCCCATCCTTCATTTTTGACACCCACACATACTCCTTTTTGTTTTTTTACGGCTTCACACACTTTCTTAGCAGATACATTATATTTTATGGCATCATATAGGGAGGAATTACTAAAAGACGAGTGTAGAGATGTGCCATGCGGACCATAATTTACCATGAGCTGTCAGGCTGCCACCTTTTACCCTTACATGAATTTAATGAGAGTTTGAGTACTTTACAGATAGATTAATAATAATCTAATAAGGCTCATTGAGACAGAGCGTTTCTGCAGATTTTCACCCAAAAAAAACTGATTTCTTAAAAAGGACTACCTGGTTATGAATTGACTGTGAGGACTGCTCAGAGTATGCTTCTGATTAATATAATGTGGAAGGAAAAATTGGCAGGAGAGCAATATATATGCTGTCTTATGTTTTCAGATCAGGACAGTCCCAACTCACAAAGAAGAAATGCTGGAACTGCCAGTATGCTAAATAACTACTAAAGACAATGAGCCCTAATCACACACAAACAAAAACCATTATAAAGACTCATTAATACCTCCAGCATGGTTATAAACATTTACAGGTGGGTCGAAATCAAATGTTTGGATTAATAAGAGTTTGCATACTGCCATAATTGTTTCTGGTTTAATTTTTGCTCATATAATATAATATTAATTTCCAATATTTGGATGCAGACTATATTACTCCTACACAACCCAGGCACACCTTGGTAATAATTTGAACTGGAGAGCAGGCATTGGGAAAACTTAATTAAAGGTGCGTTTACTGTTCACATACCAAGCACAAAGTTTTTTTTCTTCTTTTAATATAAGTAAAAAAAATTCAAACTTGTCCACTGAGAACCAACATATCTATGGATTGAGGATGTCCTGGTTTATTTCAGGCTATGACAATCCTGCTTGGAGTGGGCACAAGCATTTTCTAAAAAATAAATATAAAAAATAAATGATTCATAACATTCACAACAGTGTTACCAGTTTCCGAAGAAATATTTTATAAATGACTCCTAACAGGTATTAGTCTGACACAGTCACAGTTGTACATCAGACCTGGAGAAAGAAAACTGTATCTTGACTGTGTCTTGTCAAGTCTGTGATAATGATTAGTTTAGTTGCTTGAATCTCTCTCTCTCTATGTCCCACTTTTTCTCTTTGTAACCGGTGCTTGAGTATGGGGTTGTATAATAAAGGACTGTTAAGGCCGTAGTTAATTTTTATTTAGTGTTTATTATCAATATTATACAAAATGTTCTATGGATGAATGGAGGTGGGGGGAAATTAGTATGCTTGTCCAAGGGGAAATTACCTTAATTAACTAGGTACAGTTACATAACAGGAACATGGTTGCAGACTATAGCTCTAATAAGAAGAGAGGCCCCTAAAGAATGAGCTCACATCCCATTTAAGGGGTCCCAAACAAGGTCAAAGCATTGCAACCACAATGGGGCCTCCACATTTTTTGAATAATGCTGAAGGAAGATATTCATTTTGAAACTTATTATTAATGTTTTAAAGTCATAGAGAGCAGTAGTCATGGCTACGTAAAGGCTGTTTGCTAAGTTTGCTAACACAAAGGCTACGACTGCATGTTTTTGTTGTTAAATGTCTACTGGAATATCAACCCACTCCAATAAAGGCGCTCTTGTGCTAAACTAAACATAGATGTTTAACCAGTCAACATTCTCTTACTGGAAAGGAGACAGACTGTGCATCAAGAGAACCATTCACACCCTTCTGGAAGTTTGTTTATGTTATTTTTCATGTTTATTTTGTATTCATCCAACTCTTCAGATCTAGAGGATGCCCTTTCCTGCTTTCCCTTACCTCTTCTTTTCCTCTCAGCCAGCCTGTGGACGTTCCAGAAGTAGACATGCTGTTTTGACATTTTCAGCCAAAAAAGGAAACCTCTGTGTGCATGTAGTTTTTTTAACCAGTGTTGTGGACCCATCAGACAGTGATGTTTCTGTCCTGTCCAAGCAGTGCTTTCTCACACATATTTGTGGCAAAACCCCACCTTAGCACTTCTGTGCCTGTCGATGCGCTCTCCTTCAGCTTGCCCTAAAGCAATGTTCAAGTTTGTTTCTGTGCAGCAGATGCTTCCTCACGTCTGCTGCAATGCTGAACTGGTTTTGGGTATTGTTACTAAAATAGCAAGCAGATTATATTGCATAACTGTTCAGTGTCACAGATGGATTGTTGTATTTGTTATACCTGCAGAAATCTGTGGTAATCCTTATTTATTGAGTTTCCAGTCTGCCTCAGCTGTACTTTGAGATTATAGCCCCGGATATGCTTGAAACTAACTAGTTCAAACATTGAGTTGTCACGCCAAGTCTAAAGGCAAGTGTTTGTACTGTGTATGGGTTCTGAATGCCCACATTTGAAGGCAGGGTGAAAAGATGGCTGTCATAGTAAGGATGATTAGTGTAATCTGTCAAATATAGGAATATTGGCTTTCACTTTTGGGCAGTTTCTCCTTAAAGGCCTGGTGGTACACTCATTTGTACACCTGAAACATCTCGTCAAACCAATCTTCACCTCCATCCAAAAATGCATATGCAAAAAGTTAAGATTAATCCTACTATATATTTAAAAATCTTGCTATGGATAGTGGTTGGTGGCTTTTAGATCAAAGCATCAATCGAATGGGTAGCACTCATAATAAGTTGCAATGTCATTGGAACATTTTCTACCAAATGCACCGTTTATTTAGTCCGAAATGTGCATGCTATATATTGGTTCACATATTTCAGAGATCTGCAAATTCTCACATCAACAGTTTGGCAAGAGCAGCATTTGCATCTTTCATGGTCTGATTTGTTCATTCATAAATGTGACCCTGGTCTTTTGTTTTTTTAGGACACATAACACAGAGGACATAATATTGGGATATTATGCAAATAATGTCCATTTATTTTTGCACTAAATTAGTTTTTAACATTATGAGTTTTCACAATATGTGTTTTTAGTAGGCCTGCACGAGAAGTCCTTTTTCTTTGCGATCTTGATTCACCATTGTTAGCGATTTCATTTGTTTTTTTAATTTTGAGAAAAGAATTGTTGCAACGAATCGTGAAATCAATAATAAGCTATAAAAACATGATTCATATTTTTCCCAGAATCGTGCAGGCCTAGTTTTTAGAATCTAAATATGTGCAGTTTCTTTGTCCATACACATTACCACTGCTATATCCTGATGGATATATAACTGATGGGTTTTAGCAGTAGAGAGGAAAACAATAGGAACCTCCCTAAAGAGAATCAGGCTTGCCCTCTGTTCTGTTCATTCACTAGAACACTATATAGAGACCAGATGTGTGCGTGTTCTTGGCTGAGCCATCCAGCCGTGTTTCTAGAAATGGCCAGAGCTTTAACAATCGCATCAGCATCACAGAGAGCCACAATCTGCTTTACTTCGGTTTTTGTTTACGTTTCCACAAAAATAAAAAAATAACATCTGCGAAACAATAATTAATTACATGTTAGATATAAAACCACATCAAATGGAAACAGTATTCTCGGCTGCTATGCACATTGCTAAGTGTAGATATCCTGCTTTCTTTAATGCCTTTGCACATACCAGCTTCACAGAATGGTTTCAATGCTTAATTTTTGACCCTGTCATTGGTACCTTTCTTTTTCTAACCTTGAATATATCTTTACATAGGCTATTTCTACTCTTCTGATGTGGGGATGGGCTAGAAATACCCAGCAACAACCAATTGTTGTACTGTAACAAGAAATGTCCTGTGTTTTGAAACCCAAAGGCTGTCCCTTCTCTAGATCCCTATCTCATTGACTTTTTGCCCTGTATTTGTGGGAAGGGAGGGCTTCTTGGAAGTTGGCCCACCAGTAAAGACCTGTAAATGTCACATTATAGCAGACAGCTTTGATTGGCTTTGTGAGTGGGTGTCTACTTGGGCGGTTCTCAGTCTGCTTCTGCTTTTAGCAAAACCAACAAAGGCTCAACAATCCTTAGTCTGGCATGGGTTTGACACTTGATGGGGATAGTGCCAATTACCCTATGTATCATAAATATATTTTGGTGTTGACAGCCTAAGCTGGATGGTTCTGAATCATTTGAGTGGGCAAGCCTTGTTTCCCAAGAATCCAGTTAACCATTTAGTCTGGTGATTTATGACCATTCCTAATGCATGACAGGACTACTTATAGACAAGACTAGACTGATGTCATCTTATACAAAAAAGGGTAAGAGACCCGCTTAATGTGAGAAATTTCCATCTCTTGAGATGAACACCAAGCAGGATCTTCAATGTGCCAAATCATGACTTTAATCTCTATCAATCCTCAAAAGATTCTCAGCCATCAGCGTACCACAGGCTGCTGGAAATAAAGAGCAGGAGTTGCTAGTTAAAAGGTTTAAACAGTGACCATTTGTCTTTGTCTTTGTTGCTACGTAGCAAACTTGAAATTACTTAAAATGAGCCAAATTCACATAATTAACCTAACATGCTGTAACTAAGTTGTCTTGTAATTGCCTCTTTTTATGCCTCATTTTATCTGATATAGGTACCATCAGTTGGACATTTGCAAGACCCTAAGGGACAACCTAAGCTACAAAACACTGATTGAATATCCTGTGCTGCATATTGTCCTCGGAGATCATTGGAAGGAGTATCAACTAAAAGGCCCAGGTAAACGGATATCCTTATCTAGCTTTAAATGTCATTGACTAAAGCTAGCGTCTGCCCCAACATTAACCTACTAATGCTTTATTAGCAAGAACTAATTTCCTCAGCACTATATTTAGCTTAATGTTTATGTTTCCTGCTAATAAACCAAGGGTGGACATACAACATGAGTCAAAAGCCTTCCCAGCCCCAAAACACCAACCCCTCTCCAATGTCCAATTCCAACAGCATTGTATCATGTCCTGGTTTCTCCAGCTGAGACTTTGAGACTCCCTGTTCCCTTATTTTTCACTATGGCAACATGCTACCCCAACGGAAATGAGGGTGTTCTGCTCAGCATCACACACAGCAACTCAACCTCAACAGCGACAGTGGCCAAAAAGAGGATCAAACATAGCTTTCTTTTGAGTGGTGATCTCATGAGTTATGAAATGACAAAAAATTAGAAAACAGGAGATTAGCCTGTGGCTTTTCTCACCTGTTTATCTCTTCCAGTGTCGAATGTTTAAGGACAAGACGAGTCATGACAAAGTAGGACTGCATATCCCATAAAAGCATAGAACAGTTTGCTCCCACTCAGATGTGCACAGTGTGGTCAAACTGTGTATATCTCAGTAGGGTTAGTATGGTCACAAACAACCACACTAACCCAGTATCATTACACTGAGACCCAGACAGGCTGAATGACAAATGAGGTAATTCTAGTCTGAGTGTGTGTGTTTTCAGTGATAAGGCCTTGCTGCCACACTGTTTTGCTATAATGTTAGCCACAGAAACATCCTGCTAATTGCAAATGCCATGGCATGGGAAGCCAGGAAGGAAGTGATAAAGAACAATCGGACACTGGCAGCGACACATCCAGTAAGGATAAAGTGATGTTGAGAGTCCAGCAGGCTCCTAACATGTAGCATTCTAGGCTGACTCTTTGCTGCAAATATATCTACCCTTTTGCAGGTGCTGTCTGCTCCACTATGTTTTTCCAGGCTAATTAGGCTAGCCTTGTTATACAGGTAAAGATAGCTTGACTTCTGAAGCAAGAAGAGGTGTTTGATTGGCATGGGACACTGTGTCACCCATGTATAGAGGTAGTAACATCACAGGTATGTGAACATTGGAGGCAGCATAATACTGAGACATCTTACTCATGGTACTCAAAGAACCATGGTTACAAAAATAAGATAAAAACAAGATTTATTGATAGGTCTCTAATGGAAAGATTAACATTAGGCAACAACCAAGTCTAAGTTTCTATTCTGTTCTAATTCTATTAAATGTTTCTTTACATCAGTTATTTTTTTCAATATTGCACTAAAGCAGGCCTATACTTTTTATGTATGGTTAGTTGAGAATGCACTCAACCCAAGACTCAAACTCTTAATTCACCTCGACTTTGTATGGTCAAAAATGGTGAAGCCTTTAAATTCTATAAGTAATGGCCCGTGCCAAAAAAGAAACTCTGAATTACATTAATCTTTCTATTACATAGTTAGGCTCAGCTTGCTAACCATTTTTTGGGATAGAGGCGAAAATGTGTTGGCAAAAGTGTCATTTAGACATTTAGAGTAAATTTTACATAAATGGGTTCATGCGTTTTATAATTCAGCAGATTGTTAGTAGACCATTTTGGGGAGTAATTGCATATAATTTACAATTATTGTTCTTGCCGTCATTTATTCTGCAGCCTTTCTTTCACACATGTCCACCCAACTTTATTGCATAACTAATTGCTTGGCACGCTGCCTAATCTGGAAACCTGCAGGGAGCCAAACCATAGCGTCATTATTCACAAACTGCCTGTCCTCTCCCATCTTTCTCACCCTTTTTGTTTAAGCATGACCCCAGCTGTGCTCTAACCCTCTTTGTGCAGTTGACCACTCTGATGACTGGTGTATACATTTGGACATGCAAGACTTTTACTTTTGCAAGAGCTGTTTTTAAATCATGTTTTATTTTACACTAATCGGGTCATATTGTTTCAGCTGAACCTGCATCAACCTGCAATCATTTTGCAACAAAGAAGGAAGGGGTGCACCGAGAGAAGCACAATGTGATCCAAGTTTCACCATCCCTCGAAGGAGCTTGCACTGCGGGGGGGGACCAACATCTGGACAGGAACCCCGCAGACCAGACCTAAAACTGAACCTCCACAAGTGAAATGGGCCAAGATGGAAGCAGGGAAGGGAGAGATAGAGGAGGGAGAGATCATAGACAGTAGTGATGAAGAGAAAGAGGGGGATGAAGGTAATACTGAAGACAATACCCCATGTGGAAAGAGCTGTGATAGTGCCAAAAGCCCTGCTAATGACATGGAGGTGATTAAAGATAAACCAGCAGCCAGTGTGGATGTTAATGTTGATGATGGTTTTAATAAACACAGTGACAGCAGCAGGGGTCAGTGTATAAATAAGGAAATCTCTGGTTCCATGATGACAATTAAGCTGCCAAAGAGTGCTGAGGTCAGCATGACTAAGGAGGATGGTGTGATAGAGCTAGGGCCTGTTCATACCAATCTGTCATGATGAAAATGAGTCAGCTAATGCTTCTGACAGCTGTGGACTGGAATGATAATGCCCAGATGTTCAGGGTGAAATAAATGAGGAGGCTGACATATCTGACAGGAAGTCATCAATCTTGTGTCAGTGTACTGTGGATGGACCAATGCCATGCAACAGTGTTTTCAGTTTTTTTAAACGGATTGTTTTAAGAAACAAGAACCATGGTTGATACCGCTGCATCATTGTTTATGTGTGGAATCATCAATGTCAATATTTATCATTCAGATTTAGATAATCTGTCTGGAAGCATTCTTTCTTAAATAAAGACTTTTTTTGGAAATCTTTTTGTATTTGTTTTATACTGCTGCTCATGTGTAGTGGATGTGGATACTAGTATAAGACCAAGCACATTAAAAGTATTAATAGTAGTAAAGTAACTAATCTCATATGTATGTATCAATTAGCTCCTTTTTTTTGGGGCCGCCTTCTAGTTCACCCAGTAGAGTGTTCGCCCCATGTAGGCTGAGTTCTTGGCAATGGTCATACGTATGGCTTGACTTTGAATCCAACCTGCGGCCCTGTGCTGCATGTTGTCGTCGTCCCGTCCCCCCCCACCCCCCACACACACACTTAAGGGGAGAGAGGGGGAATGACATCCAGCAAAGGACCACGGGTCAGACTCGCACCCATTGCTGCAGCAATGACCGAGCCTTAGTACATGGAGCGCGCACTCAACCAGGTAAGCCAACGGCACACCTATGATCTTTGTTTTAAAGTTAATTTATTGTTTGTTGTATGTATTGTTTTGAAGCTTTTGATCATCTTTGTCAGACTCGTATCTGTTCATAATGATCATGTGATAGGATCAAAATCTCCACAACACCTTATAAGTGGACCTTGAGGTGAAATTGTTTTGTTAAGTCCTGTTTCCAAGATCAACAGTCAGCACTGAGAAGCTCAATTTTGAGCAAACATGGACTCAAAGTGTTCTGAATAAAAATAAACATGCACATTTCCCTTTCCAAATGGACAAACACATCCTGGTAAAGATCATGTGGTATGATTGAAAGCACTGAAACTACTGCTAATAGATGTCAGTATAAAGGGTTTGATTTAATGTCTTGTGCTAGTATGTCTTTAGTGTGCTTTAAGCTATCTCAGATTTGTTAGTATTATACAGTATTGTGTTTAACACTGATAAGTTTATGTGTCCCTCTGTCGACTATATGTTTAATTGAAAACTTAAGGAAACCAACCCCTCGCTGTGCCTCCATCACCTTTTGAAGATCAACAAATTTCTCCTTTTGGTCAAGCTTCAATAAGACCATTAGTCTCATTTTTCATCGGCTAATGAAAGTTAACATTGACATGGACGTTTTTCTGACACCTCCGGGATGTCTCCCTGTGTGAGTGTTCTTCCGCATGTGGTGCCTCTACGTACCATATTCTTACCTAATATTAGTTTATTACGACAGCAGAGTGCCAGTAATAACTGACAGTGTAGCTCCTTGGTGGGGCCTGTGTTTATAGATGAGTTTTCATAACCTCTGCTAACCTCATTTGGATGTTAACCCTTATGGATGGGCCCTCTTTGATGTCTGGGTTGTGATGACGCATTTTCCACCCTTTTGCAGTTGGAGGCAATGATCTCACATCTGACTGTGCATCCCTCTGCAACGGAGGACACAGAAATCCCTAACTTATTTACTGCTTGTCCTGTTGGTTCCTTTTTAATATTCATGTTTTGCCATACATTTTGGACCATGTGCTCATATAATATCAAGCTGGCCCTTCATACAATTTACTGAATGAAAATAATTGGGCCAAAGCATTGCTTGTATTTTGCTGCAGAAATGTTTCTTTCAGCTTTTTTTGGAACTCATATATCATCTTTGGAAATACAGTTGTATTCAAAATAATAGCAGTACAACATCACTGACCTCATAAATCATATTTGTTGGTAGAAGTGATATTTCAACATTGCAAATAATTTACTAGTAAGTGTTGTAGAGTCACAGAAAACCAACAGTCATGACATACATGCTGCTCATTCTGTGTAATTGAATCTGTAATTGAAAGGGGCGTGTTCAAAATAATAGGAGTGTTGTGTTCAATTAGTGAGGTGATTGATTCTGTGACAAAACAGGTGTTAAATATGGCCCATATTTAAGGAAGGAAGGAAGCAAATGATGTGCATGCTGGTTATAGTGCATTTCGCACTGAAATACTCAGCAAAATGGGTCGTTCCAGACATTGCTCTGAGGAACAGCGGACTTTGATTAAAAAAGTTGATTGGAGAGGGGAAAACATATAAAGAAGTGCAGAAAATTATAGGCTGCTCAGCCAAAATGATTTCAAATGCCTTGAAATGGCATCCAAAGCCTGAACGACGTGGGAAAAAAGGGTCCACTACCATTCAGAAAGATCGAAGAATAGCCAAAATGGCAAAGGCTCAACCAAGGATCAGCTCCAGGAAAATCAAAGACTTAAAGTTACCTGTGAGTACTGTTAGATCAGAAGAAGGCTATGTGAAGCAAATCTATCAGCTAGAAGCCCCCGCAATGTCCTATTGCTGAAAAAAAGACTTAATATGTTGAAATTTGCCAAAGGACACATTGACAGGCCAAAGGAGAAATGGAGCAACATTCTATGTACTGATGAGAGCAAAATTGTTCTTTTTGGGTCTAGGGGCCGCAGACTGTTTGTCCGACAACCCCAATGCGCTGAATTCAAGAGATAGTACACTGTGAAGACAGTAAAGCATGGGCAAACAAATATGTTATGGGGATATTTCTCATATTGTGGTGTTGGCCTATTTATTGCATACCAGGGATCATGGATCAGTTTCAATACATCCAAATACTTGAAGATGTCACGTTGCCTTATGCTGAAGAGGAAAAGCCTTTGAAATGGGTCTTTCAACATGACAATCACCCAAAACACACCAGTAAGCGAGCAGTCTTGGTTCCAGATGAACAAGATTGATGTTATGGAGTGGCCAGCCCAATCAAGAACACTTGTGGGGTGACATCAAAAATGCTGTGGAATGTAGTTCAATCGTCCTGGGCTGGAATACCTGTTCACAGGTGCCAGAACAGCTGTGAAGCAGTTCTCAGAAATAATGGTTATGCAACTAAATATTAGTGCAGTGATTCAAAGTAAGGCAAACCTTTTTTATTTTTTTAAACAGCCTAATATTCCTTTTTCTTCACTTTCTGTAAAGGTAGAACACAAACTTGATCAATTTTGCTCATGTTTTGATTTGGAATTGAACGTGTAGTGTTCCCAATGCATTGATATTATGGAATTAAAAGCTATTCTAAGGATTTAGAGCATTATTCACTTTTAAACACACTGCTATTATTCTGAACACAACTGTATGTACAAGAATTATCTGGCAAGTTTTGACCATGCAAAGATATAATGGAATAGTTTGACATTTTGGGAAGTATCCTTATTTACAGTTTTGCCTAGAATTAGATGAGAAGATCGATACCACTTTCATATTTATCTGTTAAATACAAGGTGTTAGCCAACAGCTGAATAACTAGCCTAGCATAAATACTAGAAAGCGGGGAACAGCTTGCCTGGCTCAGTCCAAATTTGCCAAAATCCACCAAACAACCTATGCTCCCTCTCAACAAGAAAGTGAATAAAGGTATTTTCCAAAATGTTGATCTTTTCCTTAAGAGTAGCAACGGAGATGCTGTGTCCCAGCCAGGCTGCAGTGGTGCTGTGTTGGGTCTTCTCATGCCACCCGCAGTAGTGAGTATTTTATGATATTGACAGTCTTACAGTTCGATAGGATTCATCATCTGTTGCCCATACAGAATCAAAACATACAGTACTTTAATGTGTGGTAACTTTTGAGCAGACTAATACACGGTTTGTCATGTAACATATCACCAAGTGGATGAAAGCACAAAGTCATAACCTTTGGTGCCTACACATCTGTTCCTTTTATTTGTTGTGGCTTTGCCTGTGTTGAATTACCAGCCATTTTATTTTAGCAGTTCTCTTAATTTTCTGTCTCAATAAAGTTACTTAATGGGACCACACAAAAGCATTACTTTGGTTTCTGTTAACTTGTTAAAAGTAAATTTGACCTTTTTTTAGTTTGTGAAGAACACAGGCATTGGAAATAATTCCTCCAATTTAAGTAAATAGGGCTTTGAAATTTCTATAGTTGCACTTAGTTTGTCTTGATTTAGTGGGCAGGGTTCAATTGTGCTGCGTGCAGAGCTGGTTTTTATGAGACCAGCTTCGGGACACGGCTCTGCTGTGGTGGCCTTATCCAGAAACGGGCTAATGTAATGTTTTTATTTTATTTTGAGTATACCATGTTTCCAGAGCCTGATGTCACACATTTTCACATGGCATACGGGGTGGTTGTCATTAGGCACACAGAAGCATGTGTCAAGCAAAAACTTGATAAATAAAAACATAGAAAACATTTTCGGTGCTTAAAACCCTTTTCATCTGCAACCAAGTAACAATTTTGCATGCTCATTTCTCATGTTCAATTGACATTCAACTGATATTTCGCTTATCTGACTGTTCTAAACTTAAACAGAACTAACAACAGAAGTACCACAAAATGAGGCCACCTGTTTCTTACAAAGGAATGCTGTACCACAGTGGTTTTCTATGGCCTGTTCATTGTTGAGCTTATAGAGCTAACAACATCTGAAACTAGATATATTTTTTTAATGTTACAAGTTTTCTTTGATCAACAAAAACATTACCTTTCCAGGATGCAGAGACTCGATCTTTGTGAATGTATTACAAACTTACTTAATCACTTGTTCAAGACAGATTGAGGCCGACAGCTTCAGAGCCTTTGGTTGATTGAATTCATCCTGCTGTTAGTATAAATAAAGCCACTACCACACTTCAACACAAGCAGACCAGCAATGTTGTCACTGCAGTCACCTTGGAGAAGTTGTTTGCAGGAAGTGATTCACTTGTTCCCGTTTGTCTGTCTTATGTCAATCTGACAGTCCGAACCAACACAGCCTGCTTGTTGTCTGTTATTCTTTTATTATCAGCCTGGAGTTATCGTGGTGAAGTTGTTTTTAGAGCATGTGCAGTTGAGCCTCACAAAACTATCTATTATTGGTTGCTTTGTCCGAACGTTTTTCTGTCCACAGTTTATTGGTTTGCAAGGTAAAAGAGGAAGAACCAAAGAATCCCAATGGCATGTAACCCGTCAATCAAACCTCAACTCTCATTTCCCAGTTGCAGACCTTTAATTGGATCTGGTTGAAGTAATGGAGCAAATTTTGAGATTGCATTCAAACACATGTAGAATGATTTACACATGTACAATGCTTTAAATGTTTAAATCAGTTTTGTTGGGGAGTCTGCATGCCTCCATGACTATAGTCGCTGTGCTGTCAATAGCTCTCGGTCGGGTCTCCCAAAGCAAACTGGTCCAATACTTGTGCTTACCCATACACACAGGTTTAGCTATTATTTTGTACTTTTTGCGGGGATTTTTTTCATTTCTTTATTAAAAAAAAGGGCCTTTAAGGGAGAAACCTAGAAATAGGTAACCCATACGCCACCAGGCACTTAAACCCCTAAGCCACCAGGGCACCCCAACATCAGCTACCACATACCGTAGGTGCTGGGCTGTCTCATTTTCTGGGCATGAGTGCCTGGCTTAGCACTGCTGCTTAAGTGGGGGTCCTGGACAAGTTGCCAGCTAGGGACTCCATAGTTCTTCTAGGGGGACTTGTTAGTGGATATGTCTGCCTGTCTTGGACCATCCAAAACAAACACCTTAGGTGTAGATGATTGATAATCTGATCTGCCATAATTGATCTTCTTTTTGGCTATAACTGCTGTTAAGGTTAAATTGGTGTGTCTGGTCATGTCCTGAGGTAATGTGTGGCTTGTAAAGTATTTGGAATGAGACTTATTACGATGTAGACTGGAGATGAATACCGTCCAAGTTGCTGCCCTATGTAAAGTAGTTCAAGTATTTTTTAGAGTCAGTGAGGGCAAGATGGAGTATTGGCTCGACAGGGAAGTATGATACTAACATCTACCTACTATTTCAAACCTTATTCATTATTTATTCAGGGATAGTATGTGGTGCTCAGACTTCAAGAGGAAACAAGTGAATCAGTTGAACTGAGTAAAGGCAGGGAAGTTGAGGTTTTTCAAGCATGAGCTCTGTGTAGGTGCTCTTGGTGTGTCCAATTGGGAAGAAATTCAGGATCCCTTTGGGCGTATTCTAGGCCTGCTATGGCCTTAAGACTACTAAATGTAAGGTCACATTTGGTAATTGCATGTGCTTCTTTCCTTACATTTGTATATGTTTCTTTGTGTGGTTACTTAATTGCAATTTGTGACAAGGTGAGGCCAGCAGGCGCTTTTTTTAGTGCACGAAGCCTCGAGTCATAGTTGCCTCATTAGCTATATTTCCATGGCACAAGCATTGTTAGCTCCAAAGATCAAAAGATGCAAAAGAAATCAGAAATTGTGATGCAGGGGAAAGTGGGTGTTGATATAATGACTAAGGCTTACTAGCCTCTATCACTTCACAATAGTGGAAACCAGGCACCAATTACCCAGCATGGGGGAGACAGGAAGAGTAGGAAAATACATCGCTTTTGTCACACATGTTCCGTAGGACCGTCTACAAAATCCAGATTCTGAGGTCCACTCATCTTAGCTTCCCTGCATTCATGTGACCAGCGTTTCTTAAAAGACTAACTGTGAAATGTGAGCGTATGTACATGGAAAATAGAAGGCTGTAGCTCTCTTTTTGGAAAGTACTGGTCAAAAGCATCACACTTTTTATTTGTTTAAAGATCATTACATTATATACATTATAAGTGTTAAAAGTAAGGCGGCGTAGTGTTAAATCCCTTTAACTTTTTAAGGGACGTATGCCAACATTAGCTCAGCTGTTGACGGTATGTGCCCCCTTGGAGATAATTCAGTCCAACATAGTCTCCAATGGGCTGAGACTCAAGACGCCCAATACTTAGTGCTGCTTATTCGATCAATACTCAGCTTTTTTGAGTAAATAATCACTCAGTAGCCAGCGTCCCTCTGGGGACCGACTGAACAATCCAACAGCCTGGGAGGGAATCGACTCTGATTTTCCCATAAGCTGCTCATCAGTAATTCTTATGTAATTGTGTGTGTGTGTGTGTGTGTGTGTGTGTGTGTGTGTGTGTGTGTGTGTGTGTGTGTGTGTGTGTGTGTGTGTGTGTGTGTGTGTGTGTGTGTGTGTGTGTGTGTGTGTGTGTGTGCGTGCGATGATAGGGTACCACACCCTGCCAGGATTTGGCAAATGGATGGTCTTTTATGTCACTCTGTCTCAGTGAGAAATCTAACATTTCATATGCAAATACATGGTAATTATGTAATTTGTAAGATGTTCACTCAGTTTCAGCCACACATTTGACAATTTTTTAAAATGTGCAGGTGTAATTAGGTGAGTCAGTCTTAATACATTTCATACACAGAATGCATTTTCCTGTTTTGTCCAGCAGATGGTGCTTTCTGAAGCAAATGACTGCCTCTACATTTGTACTTGGCGGCCATCCTCCAACCCTCCTTGCTTCTTTGCCCCGTGGTCTTCATAACAGTAAATATTAATCTGAGGTTATAGACAAGGGGGCTGTTAAATAGCTGACATCAGTGCTCAGCAGCTTCCAGAATGTTGTAATGACCACTCTTGATCCTGTTAGCTTTTGGTTGCACAGCATTACGTAGTGCTTCATGAAGCTGTAATGCTAATATCTTTGTCATATAAACTCATTTTGGGTTTAGGGAATGAGGTAGTCGGTGATTGATGTAATTGCAGGGGCGCATATGTGTGAGAGAGCCTTGTTGCCTGTTTGTCTGAGAGCGATAGTCTTTATATGTTTGTGTTGTGTTGGCAGGGACACAGTGAATTATTTCTCACAATGATCCTGATTGTTGGGTCCTCTGTTAAGGCTGAGGGATTGTAAACCTCACCACTGTGCTTGTCTGTGCATTATAAAGGAATGCTACCGATGACCAAAGGTACTGCTCACGAAACATACAGATGCCATTACATAACCAGGTTTGCTGCATTGTGTCAACAAGACAAACAACAGTCCTATTTTCCAAACTCTGAACAAGATGAACATTTTCTTCTTCAGGCAGCAACAGAAAGTGAGCAAAAAGTGGGCTCCCTGAAAGTGTTTGGACTGTAAATATGTGCTGCAAGAGGTAGCCACACATCTTTGTGATTAGGTAAACCTCAAAAGCCTTTCATGTGAGCAATCTGTAAAACTTCAGTGGGCACATCCTGTGAGGTAGGCAGCTCAATCAAAGGCAATGTGTCCTGCTCAACCTCTTATTAAATACACTTGATTAAGACTTATTTCCAGCAGCTGTGCAGGAGAGCCATTTACCTCCAGATAGGCACGCTTTCATACTTGTTTGTGTGGAGATAAAATGTATTTTGTGGATAGAAGTGAGTACTTGGGAGTGTTTGTGTATATTTGGAAAATCTTCTTAGCTAAAGTGAACATGTTGCTCTGAAATATTTTCCAACATCTGCCGCCCATCAGGATGTCTGCTTTCTGAGCCACTGCTGCATTCCTGAGCCACTCCCTCTACCTGGATCAAAAAAAGAAACTCGGTCGTTGCCCCAGAGCTCTGCTCTCCCTGCCCCAGTTCAAACTGCACTCTAGGTGTTTATTCATACCAGGTGCAAGCATCTGCCATGAAATCCTGGCAAATCCTTTCAAAAAGAAAATAACAAACATCCTTTTCAGACTGATACTTATTGTGCTCTTCAATTAAGCATTTCATATTCATGGGTGTTTAGGTATCTTAGGGTCATAAAACCCACAGACTTAAAGCATGCAGGACCAGTCTGAGCTCATGTAAACATACTGTATGTAATGAAAACACCAGAGCGAAGTCAAGTGGTGTTTGTGACAGTAGCAACACACTGTTTCAGTAGCTGGAAAACTGAATTAGAAGTTTCTATGGCCACAGAAGCTATGTTTCCCCTGTTTCCTGCCCTTCCCCTATTTCTGCCTCATAATAGTATTTCTTAATGCCTGTGAATGTGAAACCTGGACGACAGACTTAAGCCTTTTCTACTTTGCATGGCTGTTTACAACTATTTAGCAGACCCCTGTGGTATAGGAGCCAACAGAGGCCAATGTAACTAATTCACTTTTAAAGGCAACTGCTAATGAATTAGGGAAAATTTGGTAGTGCTAGTCCGCTGTGAAAGCTTACCGGGGAATGCATTCTTTGTATACAGCCCATTGTATACAATAATAGTCATTGTCCCCCTTGCATGGTGTCTAATCCCAGCCCATTCAGAGCAGCACTTAAGATTCTTGGCGTACTCCCATACTCATTGCTACTCGTGGACTTAATCTTTTTTTCCCCCCTCTCAAAATCAGTCAAGTGTATGGCTTAGCCAGATCAAATGAAAGCAAGCTAGCTCACTGCAGAATGGCATTCCAAAGCACAGAAAGTCAGGAGAGAGCCTCCAAGGTTGTGTTATATAAGAACAGACTGACCCTGCTCCGTCTCTGTCTGTCTGAGAATCTGTTGGGTTTTAAAGAATGATATAAGAGGAGGATTTCCTTTGGAAATAGTGGTTTTACATATCCTCCCCTGCGCTGTGCATGTGAGTACTTAGTTTGCACCGTTCTGCAGAGTAGTTTGAACAGACTGAACTCAGGCAGTGTCATATTTCATAAATAAATCAGTTTTATTTGTGGCATATAAAATTAAATCATTTTTACAATTTATTCCAGTATGACACATAATATCCAAATAAAGTAGCTACATTTCTTGATAAATAATATTAATAACAATAATAAAAACATTCATTCATCCTTTGACATGTTTCGCTTTGTCTTTTTTTCATGAAGGGAGTTCAATAGCTGCCACAAAACATGAACAATAATGCCCACGTCAGGAAGGAATGAAACCACACACTTGTTAAACAAGTCCAGAGGTTACATTGCGGTGTGTTGTTCTTAAGATACAGGATGGTATGCTAATTGAAGTTGCGTATGTGCATATCTACATATACACACACAAGTCTACAGTCTGGGTCATGTCTGATGTAAAGGATCAAAATATACACAGTGAATTGATATCGGCAACTAACATAAATGTACAAATATTAATTACATATTGCTCCATAACGAAGCTACTTCTGATGCTCCATTAATATGAAGCAGTTCTTAGTTAAGAATGCTGATGTAGTCACAGCAAACAGTGCACTTCATAAAGTCATCATGATGTAAGCCCACAATTCCTTGGGAATCTAGTTACAACAAGAAGCTGGTAGTTGATTGATAGTCTATTTACACCCCTGCATTCATCTGGACTGCCATTGGCTGCCAGTGCTGCGGATCATGTCATTCTCTTGCTGAGGGGTTTGGACGTTCTTTACCAATCAGTCTCTGAACTTGTGGATGTCATTGGAGAGGCGGTAGAAGGGGTAGGAGGCTTCGTTGGCATGGGGGCAATTGTAGGTGCACTTGCAGGACTCGATCATCATAATGTTCTTGTTGAAGGTCTCTCCGTCCTCGCAGAGGAACTTGACACGGATGGTTCTGGTGTCATGGGGGCTGCAGCAGCGGCCGTCAACGCAGGCGCCGCAGTACTTTGGCCTGTACTTCTTCAGGCTGGCGCAGCCGGCGTAGGTAAACTTCACCGGCTGGCTGGACTTCTTGGTTCTGCTGCACTTCTTTCCTTTCTGCAGAGGAATAAACAAGAAGGAGATGGAGATTAGTCATGCACTCAGACCCAGAAGTGATGTATTTACAGTATGATGCAGGTCTCCATCATATTCAGCCATAGTAGCTCAAGCTTACCTTCAGACTGGAGTAAGATGACTGGGTGCATGGCCGCACTTCACAGATTCTTGTCTCCTTGACCAGCTTGCACTCGCTGTTGTTGTTGGTGACTCTGGTGGAGATGCCTGTTCCACAGCTCTTGGAGCAGTGGGACCAGGGTGTGGTTTGGACAATGCACTTCTGGCTGTCAAACATGTGAACTTCAGGCTGTGGTCTAAAGGCTGTGATTAAAAGAAGAAATCAATTTAAAAACAAAAAAAAAAACATTAGCATCTTAAAATCCTACATATTTCAAGATATTCTATTTTATATCCAGAAAAGTTCTAGGATAAAAAAAACAGCTTTCTTACCAGCTAGAGACTTGAGTCCTCCCTTCACGATAGCAATGAGCTCATTCCTGTTGGTGAGGTCTCTCTCCGACTCATCAGTCATAACGTCTTTGCCAAAGATCTTCTCCAGGATGTCTGTCTCCATGCCATCATCACACCGCCACTCTTCACAGCACTGGCCTGCTACCTTGACCAGTCTTGGGTTGGCACAGCCCAGGTTGGGCAGGGAGAGCTCTGCGGGCACAGCGGGACACATCCCACTGCCCCATCGATGCATGTGCACTGGTGTTTACAGTTGGGCTGGAAGCTCTCTCCGTTCTGGTAGATCCTGCTGTTGTACTCACAGGGTCTGCCCTCTGACTTTGCTGCAAGGGGAGAAAAACAGGAGGAAAGGAATGTTATTCTTTCTTGCTCTAAAGGTCTGCTGAACACATCACATGGCTGCCAGGTAAGGATCAGTTAAACTGTAAAATTCTTCATGCTGCCTGAGGAGTCTCTTTCCCTTCACAGTGGGCTGTCTATATTTGATGTTTAGTCTAAGTTTCCTTCTATCTGCATTCCACAGTGCTGAAATCACTCAGGTCTACTGAATTAAAACACGCCTTACTTAAAGAAAGAAAAAGACTAATTCAAAAGCATGCACATGTGGAGCTGGTCTTTATACATACCTCGGCAGATGCCACGGGTAGTAGCAGCAGCAAAGCTGGCCCCAAAGTTACACTCCAGCCCTTTAGTGTGGTCACAAGGCTCGGTCAGGCTGCAGTCCTCGTTCAGCTGCCTGGCGCAAACTTTGCAGCAGCCGCAGCCGTCAAGGACGACGCTCACGCCGGGTGTGCACTTAGGCATCTCCATAGGACACTCACACACGGAGGGGCAGGAGGAGGAGGAAGAGACGACCTGTACAGCCAACAACCAAATCATAGATTAAAGACTGAAACTTTTAAAGCCATGCCACACAGCATATCCCACAAATATCGAAAAGCTATCCTCATTTCATCCGGTTTAAATAAACGTGCTCATATGTCCCTTCTCATTAGGCTAAAGACAGGGAAATATTTCAGATTGAAATAGAGAAATGACTCACCAAATTAAAGCTTCCAAGGAAGGCAACGACAACAGTAAGCATCAGCATCTTGAATAAAATTTCTTCTGCGCGTTCAAGAGGAATCCTGGTCCCAGTTTTATAAAACGTTAGTTATAGTCTGTCTTCAGAGGAGTCCTTAGGTATTCCCTCGCTCAGTCGTCTTGTCTTGATTTGTTGCTGGTAGTCTCTGGTATTAGAGGCTCCTTTAGAGTAGTTGAAGCTCTCGGTAAAGCGGTTGCAGTCTGCTGAGGTCCGGCCACCTCCGGACTTTTATACCGTAGTGGGAAGCTGACGTCGTTCCTGGGCTGCCTGCTGAACTGTTCCCAAACTATGCCAGGAATGTTTCTCGGCGCATTTTCCATCCAAGACCTAAGCTCCACCCTGTCTAAACCTTTCTCATTTTTTCTTTCTCAAATGGATTTTTCCCCCCTGGATCCCATCTGAACACACTTTTCCGTCTCACATTTTTCCCTTCTTGTTTATCCCCCCCTTTCATTTTCTTCCTCTGTTCTCTTCTCACATCTATCAACTCTAGTTCAGAGGACTTTTCTGTATAAGTCTAGGTGCTTTATTGTTACTTTTTTCTCTTGTGATTTTCTTGTCACTTTATAGACAAATGAGTAAAAAAAATGGAATTGTATAACTTCTTGGTTTCAGTGCGTTGTTTTTAAACGTATCGATTAAACATGCCAAATACTCTAAAGCAGTGTGTAGAAAACGTGCCAAAAAATAAGTTGGCTTTACACTTATTTCAGTATAACTTATACAGTGTCCCCTTAGGAATAATGGTCTTCTTGTAATTTTTGTGACAGTATTGTTTTCATGTCCTGATTAGTTAACTACAATGTTGCAGTGGCCACGTTTAAAATAGCTTTTGATTTTTTTTATCTTTAGAGTCTAACGGTGTGGGCAGAAATACGTTTACCAGCGTCTATTTCTGGCTTTCCAGTGCCTTCAGAGGAGCTAAGCGTTTCCAGATGCGCACCAGAGCTCAGACGTAACAATATTGCCATATTTGGTATGGCAGTAGCCTACATTATTAACATATTTCTCTCCCTTTGGCCAGCAGACCACAAAGCATTCCTGACAGCTTAAAGGCTTGTTAAATATGTTCTTCATGCAGGGAAATTCCTTTGCATTCATTCCTTGAGGCAATTTGACTTTTCACGCAATGTGTCCATCACGTTTGGGAGGGGGGGAAAGGGGGTCCCGTTGTAGGTAAAGTGATCCAATTTTCCACCAGGGATGTTGTGGTGTTGGTGGGGGGAGACAAATTGTTGGTCTTTGTCTCTACTTTATTTTTTTCATTTTTTTACATCGAGGTTCTCAATAAGTCCTCTCCAGTTAAGTTTTCAAAATTATGAAAACTTTCACCAGATGGAAACGAAATGCGTAAAGACGCAACATAAAACCATTAGGCTATTATTTCCGGCTGGCAGTTTCCAAAGAGGGCATTTAGCATGCGGTAGATTGTTTATTTGTGTTTATAAGGATCGGACATTTCACCTCTCTCTCCCCTGTAACCTCGTGTAGTTTTAACATAACGATACACTGAGACAGCAGCAGTGAACAAGACGGCTGGAGAGCTTCTCCGGTGAGTTTGGACTTTTTTTTTTTGGACCATTTTATTTTCTGTTTATTCTGCGGACTGTAGTTGAGACTCTGATGAGATATGAATCGGCTTGTATCTGCGAAAGCATGAATCATCATCGTGCTCCCTTTAAATAAATGTGAGTCATAGCAGCTGAAATTGATTCTGAACAGATTCATTCAGCAAAAGTTGTGTAGCCTACAGGTTGAACACTGTAGCTTTTTAAGCTTTCTCCCGGCTGACTTTCTGGTCTTGTGTTGTAGATATTTATGTGTTTTTTTTATATAGCCTAAAGAATGGCCAATGTCCAAATGTCAGTGCATACTTCTAATATGATTTTTATATGATTAGCCTACATTGTAAACAGATCCATATAGCCTGTGTCTGTGTGAGGTTTTCAACTGTGTGTGTGTGTGTGTGTGTGTGTGTGTGTGTGTGTGTGTGTGTGTGTGTGCGTGGATAGGGGGCGTGTCTTTGTGAGCAAATGTGCAATGATGTCTTGTTTGTATTTCCAAGCTACATTATGCTAATGTAGGCTTATCTGCCTATGCTGATGTCAAATTTAAGATGTTAAAGGGACACTATTGATTTCACACATCAATATCAGTTTGCTCCTCATGACAAGTACAACTATGAAAACAGCTTTGAAAATAAATGTTTGGAGAAAAAAAAATGAACCCTGTTAAACTCATCATCTCAGTTTCAGGCTTGGAGACTAAATGAATATTTGTAACAGAAAGCACGTGGTACAAACTGTGGCCGTGGAGTTTCAAAAACATTGGCATTTAACAGGCAGCGATAGTTACATAACATGCTAATGGTTGCTTATAGGAAATGTAGGATGCATAATTCTCAGCGATTAATCAAGGCACCAAACATTTGAAAATCTTGGCAGTTGATTTTAAACATTTTTACCTTACTGTCTCTCACAAGTTTGTAGAAGTGTGATTCCAAATTTGTGGAATACCAGTTTACTGTCTCTTGCTGTTTGGACAGCAGGTCTTATGTCATGCTTTGCTTGTCCTCTACTGTGTTGACCTAAAGTCTTTCCAGTGTGTGTATATGTATGTGAGTTCACATGCATGCATATGGCCGCATGTGTGCATCCGCCTGTGTGTTATGGTGATAGGAAACAGTGTTGTCATTGTGCGTCAATGGAGAATAACACGCAGTCATCTTCCTTAAAGTAAAATTCCTTAATTACCCGTTCGGTTTAGGAAATATTCCAAAAGCTGGACATGCTTCTCCATGTTGCAATTACCCTGGCATAATAGTTTCCACTAAGGCTGTCTGAGAACCCTCATCACACACACACACACACACACACACACACACACACACACACACACACACACACACACACACACACACACACACACACACACACACACACACACACACAGACACACACACACTCCCCAAAATGAGGAGGGTGTCTCTTTCCTTTACAGAAATGACCTTTGGATTATGCTCACAGCTCTGTAGCATGGTTATCCGAGCAGCTCCACAACCTCCAATCTCACAAAAGGTTTGAGAGAGATTATTGTGTGTTGTGGCTCAATGTATTGGAAACTCATTGTCAGATCCCACCAGGGGTCACTCACAGTTGAAGAGACAGCGGCCCTCAGAATTGGTGCTCAGGAAGTCTGTGGCGGGCAGCCCTCAGCCTCCCCATTTACGTCCAAGTGACAGATGGAACAGAACAGGATGGCCCGGCATATTTAAACAACAGATTCCATTGTAGTATATTCAAGATAAATGTCATAACTGGTATGCAGTGTGTACTGGTAACACTTCCTTTCTCTGTCAGTGCATGGAGCAGCAGGAAATTTGCTGAGTTATGGCCATTCTTGTGTGAATAAAGTCAGCAATGAGGCTGAATGAAGTTTTGAAGTTATGTAGATTTGAAAAGGCAGAACTCCGTTAATTGTAGATTCACGTCAATTTCATTGGATTTGTAACATTTTGCTGAATCTTTAAAAAGAAAAAGGTACAGTCCAGGCTTGGTAGATTTGTTCAGCCATGTTGTCTTTGTTATCTTGGCATAATTGAATGTAAAGGCCTTGAGTGAGGAGGGCTGTTTCATAATCTTGTAAAAGCACACTTTGTTGTGTAATTTTTCTCCCAAGATTATTACACCTACATGAAACAATTCCACTACTATCTGATCTTGTGCATACGACCAGCACATGGCTAAAGTATATCTCCTGTCAGTGATCTTTTGGACATTTTTCCACATATACTTTCACTGTGGGTCTGTTCAAAGGGATTGTAGCTAGTGCCAAGCTGGCATATAGCTAACAAGAAGAAACTAGAGGGGTTTTTTTGTGTTCTTGGGCAGCAAAATGTGGAAAGCAACACCAACATCTGCTGCAATGTTGCATTTCAGGAAAGTGCAGTAAATAAGATACCTTACTTAACATGCCACTGCCAAAAAAACGTTACTTTCTATTCATGCAAATTCATGTGTTGTCAAAAACAAGACAATTATTGTCCTCATTTTGCATTCCTAGCCACTTTAAATGGCACACATAGCTTACCAGATGCATCAACTTCAAAACACTCATTGTAGTGATGGGTTAATTTAGTGTAAAAATCAAAGATTCCTCTGCGATGAGCATTTTTGGATATCTAACCCCAGCATCACATTTGTCTAAGCTTTCCACAGCTTTCCCCTTGTGGATGTTTTTACAACCTTTTACGAGTTTCTTTTACTTCATTTTGGAGTGCAACAAAAGACCTTAACAACTAGTTTTGAACAGTAGTGTGTGATAATAAATGTCACTTTACTCTTAACAAAACTGACATGTACTCAACAAAATGTTTTAGATAGCTGAAAAACAGCTTGAATCAGACACTATTACAGCTGCTATTGAAATGGCTCAAAATACAATCCTTTCCATCTAGTAATATATATTTTTTATCATTTCATGTCATGTCATTTCATCACTTTATTCTTTGGCGTAATTAAGTTAATAAACTTCCCTGACTGCTTAAAGTTAAATATGCCCGATGCACCTGGTGTAATCACACATGTCACTTTAGACGTCTGGGATCCCATCATGAGTTTAATCATACTAGGCAAGTAAGAGGTGATGCTTTTTGGTGCTGTTTCATCCACAGCTGGAGGATCATGTCTGCTTTCACTCATTTCTTTTATAGTTGCACAATGTACCAGCCAGGTGTGCCTGAAGAATGAGGGCTTTCCTTCATCTAAAGTAACCCAAATTCCTCAGCATGGAGAGAGAAAAGAGAAAGAGAGGGTCTTTTCTTGGGCCACGTCCATCTGTGATGAAGAATGATGGAAAAGAAAGAAAGTCTGGGTGGGGGCAGGTGTTAGTGTTAGGAGGAGGGTGGTGGTTGGTGATCCTGGCTGGAGTGGAAAAAGGAATGTGGGGCTCCTGGAATGTTTAGAGCAGTCGGGGATAATTGAGTGAATTTGGAACTAGAAAAGACAAACCGAGGTCCCGCGGTGGAAGAATGTGTTTCTGGGACGTCTGAAGAAACATTCCATCCATTCAGACAGTTTCAGGCCCAGAACCTTCCTTAGATGGCACCGTAGGGAATATAAACCCCCTCCCTTCCTCCACCCTACCCACCCACCCACCCACCCACACACTGCTCTTCCTTTCAAACTCAAGAAGAAGAAGCAGACATCCTCCTTTTTATATACATCCTTTGTCCTTGAAGTTAGTGTACATTATTTCATAAAGTCTGTCAAGGGTGAAGCAGTTGCATATGTCTCCAAATTCTCAGGTTCAGGAATAGAGATAAGCTCAGTCTTTCTTTCTTTCTTTTTACTTCTAACAGTTGAGACATACATTTTAAGAAAGCATAGGAAACAAGTGTGTATACATCTCTTACTATGATACTGAATTGTTTTTATGCCCTTAGCTTTATGCAGATCCAGATATGACAACACCCTTGTTGTTTGCAATAATGGTAATCAATTTCTCTCATTTGGTCCTCTGGGAAACTTATTACAAAGATATACTTTCCTATGCCCATTAATTGTTTACGTCTAGGAGGTTCCACCATTTTTGCTGGCAACCATCAAAGGTTGACATTGACACTACTTCCTCTATTACTACACCAAGGTACAACCAAAAATGTCATATAGTCAATGTCAAGTCAATATTTCCATAAAACCAGAAGATGTGTGACTGATTGGCATCCATGTGTCAACACAACCTCTAACACTGCTGTTAAGTATTAAATTTTTTTATGATATTGTATTTTCATATTCTTACATGTATTTTGTTCTTGATGTCACTCATTCAAATGTGTAGATAAAGTAGATTTCAACAACTCAAAGTAACCTTTTTCTGGAAAGCATTTTATAAAAATCCTACTATTAACAGCAACATTTCTAATATAGTGGTCAAAATACAGACGTATGCTATTAATTGACTAATTGTTAGATCGAATCCACATTGTTTGTTTTGTTCTATTTGCTTTAGTCTCGATTGATGTTTTTTTTTTTTTTTTTTTTTTTTTGCATTGATTTGATTAATTGTTAATAAGCTGCATAAATGTGTAATATATGGAGAAATAACGGAATTGAAAAGAGCTTGCCTTGCAGGCTCTGCTTTGCTGGTCCCGTGTGAAATGGATTGAGCCATTACAGGTTCAGTGTGTTTCGACTGTCACTTGTTGGGCTGAACGCCTCAATGACTGCTGACAGACTCGGGAGCTACACGTGATGGTCGGTGCGCGTCACCGCAGCGCTGTCGCTCGCCTGGAGACTGGAGCAAGGCTGACTGACACTGTGTAGCAGGCTACTGTAAATAAAGAATAAAACCCCAACAAAACTAGCAGGGAACAAATAAGCAAGCCAGGCAGCATCGGGTTAAGTGATAGTAGTTTCTCTCATTCATTCGTCGAGTTGTCTGTTAGGGTGTTTTCAGTTTTTTTTTCTGATTTGAGCGTGCCAAGTAAAGGGAAAGCTAAACATGGCTGGTTTAATGGTAGGTTTTGGTCATTACACCCACGCCGTCGTCCGGGGAATCCCGGCGTCCCTGGCCAAAGAAGCGCTCCGGAGCAGCCAGTCGGAGGTGGACGTGGTCAACGCGCGGAGGGAGCACGAGGCGTACGTTGAGGTCCTGGGGACGAGGCTCGGGCTGGAGGTGGTCGAGCTCCCCGCGGACGAGTCGCTCCCGGACTGCGTGTTCGTGGAGGACGCGGCCGTGGTGTGCGGTGACACGGCGCTCATCACCAGACCCGGGGCAGAGAGCAGGAGGAGAGAGGTAGGGAAGTGGCAGCTTCCACAGCATGATATGGTACACAGAAAAAAAGTTTAATTTGAAAGTGGAGAGGAAGGCGTCCTCTCCCCTCGTTTTCCTAGTGGGCATACTATAGTGAGACATTGTTATGGTGGCTGATCTATGTGACAGGTCTGTAGGGGATTATTAGCGGGGATATTACATGATGTTTCTTCTAGCGAAAAGATGTTCCCCTCGACGTCTTTGAGTTAGTTCAAAATTAACTCACTCCAGCTGTGTAATGCCAAGTTAATTCTGCAGAAATGTGTGAAACTTAAGTTTTAGGAGGGGTTATCCTGCAAGAGGCCTCCATCTCTGAAAGCTGTACATTTCACCACCATGTCGTGCTATATCAAGATTCCATTCTAACCATATGTGCACCAACCTATTCAAGAGGATATGGTTATTAGGTATGAGGCAACGCCCATTTGAAAGAAGACAATGGTTTTCTTTATATATATATATATATATATATATATATATTATGTGTGTGCTTGTGCTGCACTGTGCATTTTCTCATTAAGGCGATATTTTTCAAAATATAGTTTTTTTATAGTCTGCATAATGCATATTTCTTGGTAATGCATATACTATTTGATGTCAGTTGTCTCTTCATATTGTATGTAAAAGAAGTCATGGAATGTGTTCCAAGCACCCTAGATGGACTTACTTCATAACACTTATTGGCTGATTAGGATCATGACAAGACCTGAATAAGAAGAAAACAGAAAATATAGGCATAACATACTGGTTTTCTAGTGAGGTGTGTGTGTGTGTGTGTGTGTGTGTGAGAGAGAGAGAGAGAGACAGAGAATGTGTGTGTGAGACAATGATTGAAACGGTAGGATGGCTTCTGTGAAAGCTCCTGTCATATCACATCAGAGTCACTTTACGTGGCTCACTGGTGCTAATGGTCCCCAGCCCCAATGGCGGCAGGGTTACTGATTGAAAAACTCGGCGCTGCACCCTCACCCACCGCATTTCATTTATTCTGAACATGCTACAAGTTATATTGGCATGCACATGTGCACACACAATCAACACTCTCCCAAAACCCTTTCTCACAGTTAAATTGTGAGGTTTTTCATATTTACAAAGAGATTGATTTGTTTTCTCGCCCCTGTTCTGTTAATAAGAGCCGTCAGCTGTGGTGAATTATAAATTGGCAAAGTGTGAGGTATTAGAGACAAAATAATATGTTTTCAAAAACAGGACTGCAAAAATCACAGGTGGATTCCAATGCATGCATGACTTGATTGTCTCTGTCAGAATTATAAGTGATTATAAATAGATACTTTAGTTCATAATGACATATGTCCTGTGAAAATGACATTTAATTACCGTGTTATTGGCAGTTATAGTGCTGGCCGGCTGGATGCACTGTGAAAAAACAACAAAATGACTTTTCACATTAAAGTGAGCATAATGGCTTTTTGGGAGAGTGATCTTTTAGTTATTTAATCTAGATTAATAAAATAATAGTAGTGTCTATTGTTTGTACGCAGCTGAAGAATAATGCATTGTAACCACACTCATTGTTGTGTTGCTCATACCACACGGTATAATTCATCATAGAAGTATAGGCCTGGCTATCAAACATGAGATGTCGTTAGTGGTGATGCAGATATATCTCTGTCAGCCACACAAAAGGACTTAATAATTACAGGTGCTATTGCTTTTATAACAGTAGTATAAAAAAGTTTTCTTCAAACAATTGCCTGGCGTGCTACCGTGGCAACAGAAGCAGTAGTTGCAGCAATCATTTTGCATTAGCATGTCTCTCTCCAGTCGCTTGGCTTGCCAGAACTCCCCTTGTGTGTAGCATTTCGTGAAATAAGTATAATGCTTGTACTTTGCTAATGTTATTGTGAATTTAAAGTAGGGCTGGGCAGTATATGGATGGTGTATCAATATCGTGATATGGGACTAGATGTTGTCTTAGATTTTGGATGTATCGTAATATTGTAATATGGTAAGTGTTGTTTTTACCTGGTTTTACAGGCTGCATTACAGTAAAGTGATGTAATTGTCTGAACTTATCAGACTATTCTAGTTGTTCTATTATTTACCTTTACCCACTAAGTCATTAAATCATTTCTGGAAAATATTTCTCAAAAATCTGATTGTGTAAATAACATTTTGTTAAAGCAGCAATAGTCAACCATACAATATCGTTGCAATATCGACATTGAAGTATTTAGTCAAGAATATTGTGTTATTTGATTTTCTCAATATTGCAGAGTCCAAGTTTAAAGTCAAACTGAAGAACTGTTCCATGTCAATTCCCCTACAGGTTGGAACCAAAATTGTCCATTAATGCTGTCGTAATGTCTCATTATGTCTCATTATGTCTCATTATGTCTCATTCAAACTACAGATCTTCTACCTGATCTGGCATACTTGCATAGTGCGTCTGCAGCCGATAGAGGGCCGCAAAGCGAATGCAGAAGGGCCGTTCACCCTGTTACGAGTTGATGAACCATTGAAACCATTTTGGAATCATTATTTTAAGGTATATTATTTTGGTGCAAGTTTGCCAGATCAGGTAATGCTATTTTTACTGTTTACTGCTGTTTAGAAGATTACATTTACAATAAGAGGTTCTAACAATTTTTTCTCAGAATGGGAATCTCTAGTGTCGTACTTTAGTAACTCCTCCAAGCTCTACTGGTGTGGTAAGTGACCATCCTGGTTGACTCCGGAGGAACGACTGACCCCCTCTATATGCAAGCTGCACTATATAAACACCTGGCTATAGTACTCCTCTATGGTTTGTCATGATACAGTTTTGAAGGCGTACTGTCCTTCACAGAAATCATATTTGTTTATTTGTGTTTCAATTATAAGTACATCTTTCCTTTAAAATTGTCTGTATTGTTAATACTTTCTTATTTGGTCCAGTCGGGGTGGGATGGGAGGGGGGGTGTTTTGTGTGTAAGAAAAAGAAAAACTCATATCCTGTACCAATGTGGCTATGATTATTGTCTGTATTTCTCAATAAAAAAATATAAAAAAATAAAATAAAACAAAGTTTGCCAGATTGGGGAGCAGATCTGTAGTTCTTATGAGACATCAGAATAATGGTAACAGTAATGGACAATTCCGTCTTAATGCTGTGTCACTAGTTCAGTATTACACTGATTCCGAGAGAATCAAGCTTTTTATTCTCAGGAATAAACAAACATCTTGGGTGACTTTAATTGGATGAGTCTGTTTTCTAACCCATTGATTAATGAGAGACTGTCAGGAAATGGCTTTTCTATCTATTGCATGGTTGGCCGGGGCCTTGTCTATTTCCTCTGCCTCAATTCATTTATTTTCAGCCCTCTCAGTCCTCCACTTATTGCTGCCAATTTACTGCCAAGATGTATGAGGCGAGATTCAGTTGGTCTTAGTTGTACTTAGAAGAAACGTTTTGTCATTAACATGAGTGGTTATTTTTAACTTTTGGAAGCACATATGGAGTCATGCAGACACTAATGAACTGTGGGGGCAAGTGAGTAATTCTCTAATCATGATTTCATAAAAACAGACATAAATATAGCTTACCTATTAGCCAGAATAGTTATATATGCTGCTAGTAAAAGCTGGACTTCGTCCAAATCCTTTGGACTGTCATGCGGGGGACACATTCTAAACTTTAAATTCTGATCAGATAGTGTGGAGTACAGGTGTGCAATGCAGCAGGGAAATTGATGTGGGAATTCAGTGGTGTTCTTATCTTGGCTCTAAGTTGGGAGAAATCACTTGTTTATCACGTTAGTCTGTTTTTCATGCTGTGGGATTTAGTTGTTGGTCTATTGGCCTCATCCATCAGTTCTGCTTTGAGTTCCCCTTTCTTCTATTCCTCTAAACGACTTGTAGACTCACTGCAGGAAAGTGGCTTCCCATAATTTGATCATTCTCCCCTCTGCCTTTCAAAGGTGAGGCCACTACTTTTATCGTAACTGATTGTATCCATTATAGATTTCATTATTGCTCAACTACAAAAGGCAATATGGAATGGAGTAAGATACATCAACATTTCTGAAAGGTTGCAGGAATCTTATCCATTAGGCTGTGGCTTAAAAGCTTTGTTATCAGGGGAAATGCTTGTCTAAATGGACTGCAGGATTGTCTAAAACACAAACAAAGAGCCAAAGTTAATTATTTCAGAATGCTAAACACTAGTCTGATATGCGGAAACTGTTCACCAAGGTGGATGCAGAGCTGCAGATTGTTAGGTGACACTTATACTGAACTCATTTAGGAATCATAATTAAATTAAATTTAAAAGTAGTGTATGCCTCAGTTACTTTGTGATGAAATGATGAACCACATCTTTTTCTTGATCTTGAGCTTTTTCAGAACTGAGATAAAGACAAATGTCCCAAGGCAGACAGGAATAGATTCCTAAATACTGTAATGAACGTTGAATGTATTTTATGGCCCCATGAATCATAACTAGTTTCAATTTGACAGCATACAATCGTTTTCTTATTGTACACAGCTACTCATTGTAGTGGGATTACATGGCAGAGGGACTGACCCACAGACAGTTTCAAACACATCTGATGGACATTTAGATTTTTCAGCCAGACTTTTGGTTAAAGTTGACTTTCTATAATGTTAAATATGACAGATGATGTTTTCTGTTTACAGTCTTGTCTTTAGTGTATAACAACCTGACCTGACCTTAACCGTTGTTTGCAGAGTAGCAAATGTTGCTAAACTTTCCTTCTTGTCACCTCCACTGTCTTAATAAATTTAAAGAGGGGTGAATCAAGCAGCTTCTTAATGCTTTGATTACATTTATTTATTAACCCAATTCCAATGAAGTTGGGACATTGTGTAAAACCCAAATAAAAACATAATCCAATGATTAGCAAATCCTTTTCAACCCATATTCAATTGAATACACTATAAAGACAAGATAATTAATGTTCAACAGAACTTTATTGTTTTTTTTGCAAATATTCACTCATTTTGAATTTCAGAAGACTCAAAAAACACCTGTTTGTAACATTCAACAGGTGAACTGGTTAATTGAAAACAGTGGAGTGATAAAAGGAGCACCCCCAAAAGGCTCCATTGTTCACAAGCAAGGATGTGTCGAGGTTTACTACTTTGTGAACAACTGCGTAAGCATAATGTCCCAACAATTTAAGCACATTTTCTCAATGTAGAATTGCAAGGACTTTGGGGATTTTGTCATCTACAGTCCGTAATGTCATCAAAAGATTCAGTAAATCTGGAGACATCTCTGCACGTAAGCAGCAAGGTCAAAACCAACACTGATAGCCCGTGACCTTTTGATCACTTAGGTGGCACTGCTTTAAAAACGACATCATTATATAAAGGATATTACCACATGGGCTCAGGAACACTTCAAAAAACCGTTGTTGTTAAAACTGTTTTTTGCTACATCTACAAGTGCAAGTTAAAACTTTACCATGCAAAACGAAAGCCATATAGCAACCAGACCTAGAAACGCTGATTGCTTCTCTGGGCCCGAGGTCATCTGAGATGGACTGACGCAAAGTGGAAAAGTGTCCTGTTGGTCTGACGAGTCCACAGTTAAAATTATTTTTGGAAATCAAGGACATCATGTCCTCCGGGCCAAAGAGGAAAAGGACCAGATTTTTATCTCTTCAAAAGCCACCATCTGCATAGCTTCAACAATTAGTGTCCAATTAAGTGTTGTTAAAAGGAAAGGTGATGCAACACAGTGGTAAACATGCCCCTGTCCCTGCTTTTTTGGAACGTATTACAGGCATCAAATTCAAAACAAGTAAATATTTGCAAGAAAAAAAACAAAGTTTATCAGATTAAATATTAAATATCTTTGTAGTGTTTTCAATTGCATATACTGTATGTTGAAAAGGATTTGCAAATCATTGAATTCTTTTTTTATTTACACTTTACACAACATTCCAACTTCATTGGAATTGGGGTTGGTATGTTTGGCGGGAAGGAAGTGAGTGCACTGCGGCTCTGGTGTGGATGAATTCACAGGGAATTGGATTGTTGAGTCTAATCACTGCTCTATCTAGATGCTCTTGTGCAAGTTTTGAACTGCTGGCACTCTTCATGCCAATCAAAATGTGCATGTTTTTGCTTGCTTACATACTTTATTGATAGTTTTTCAGCCCCAACTCAAGTAAAAGAGTTCAGGTGTATATAGCCCTTCATATGTGAGAGAGTAAAACATTATTGGCTTTGAGTTTTATTGCAGTTCAGCCTAAACTAAAGGGACAGTTACTGGAGTCAGTTAAGGTAGTACAGAGATCAGTGCGCCACATAGCAATATTGTTTGGCACTTTGTTACATAACTAGTAGATACATTTTCAAGGGTTGGAAGCCATTTGGGGATCATGTCCAAATCCTTGTCCCTGGATGGTTTCTCCTCTTAGCAGAGACAAGGACAGCAGTACAGGAATTTTTCGGTCCAGATTTGTGGAAAATTAAAATAAAAGGCAGCACATTGTTTTTAGCAAATCCGTTGTCATTGATTACTGTTGTTAGTATTGAGCATTGTATGTGCAAATCTTATTTTTGAAGGGGAATGTATCAAAAAGTAGGTTACAATTCTGCTTTGTGACTGAAAGACAGATGTGTGTCACTCACTGTGACAGACCAAAGAGCAATCACAGTCAAACTGATATCAAAGTGAAAAGGCAAAGCCCACATACTCACATGAAATGTTTTTGTGATTTCAAAAAAGGTCTCTTCCTTCACCAGCTAAAGCCACAAAAATTGCTCTTTGAGCTTGCTTTTTGCAAGACTTGGTGAAAAATGTGAGCCTAATTTTAAACCAATCTACTTCCAAAATATTCCTGCACCTCCTAATCTGCATGATTACAACTTTAACTGTGTCAGCTCACCACCTCAGTCCAAGCAGGTTGTCTGCTGCCTCAAAATGACCAAAACAAGCACATAAATTAAAATTGTAAGTGATGAAATTAGCCTTGCAACTGCAGTCATCCTTGATTTGAATGTCAGTGGAGCCCAAAAACAGATAACTCTTTGCAAGTGAGTTGTGTCAGTTTTCCTTTGGCAGAAGTGGTTTAAGTTTGTTTAAAAAAAGTGTGTAAAAGTGTCTTGATGCATGTTGATTAGGTTGGAGGGTTTGCACCTGTCAAACTTAATCTCTCCAATAAATAATATTTACAATCACATTATCTGGTGGATTGATGACATACTCAAAAATTACAAGGTGAAGGAACTGCATAGATGCAACACTGGATTCTCCCAAGTTTTAAAAGTTTCAGGGTTTAAACCTTTGGAAAGCCTACTCAAATACTGTTGGTCAGGTGAATAGTTCTGAGATTTATAAGAGCTCAACAAGCCAAGCTGCGAGGATGTTCTGCAAGTGCTCTTGAAATGTGCTTTTGAAGCTACAGTTGACTTTTTCCTCTGTATTCATATCCCGAACTTCAGGTTGTGCTGGCAGTCTCTCAGTTTGACATTGAAGACATACTTAATTCCCTTAAAAAATAAAATCCCTTTCTAATCCTCACTTTTAACTTCACTTGTTGTTTACTTAAGCAAATAGACCAGAGTTCAGATCAGTTGAATGGCGGTGTGTGATTTAGCTTCATCAACTGAATGAACTTCAGTTTAAATCTACCATGAACTAATTACTAAACCTGCCGCCTTTTACTGGTACTGTTCAGACACTGTTCAGAATTAAAATGTAGCCATTATCTGTTTTAGACATGCCAGTTGAGACTTACTGTGTCTCATAATGGTATGCTGCTGTAAGCTATTACTGTAAGTTAAGCTCTCTGAGCCTGGAAAATAATGGTCATTAAAAAGTGCTAGAATCTGTCAAAACAAGTGTAAAAAGGTGTCAATTTAAGTCTGGAGACAGGATGGAAAACTGTGCTTCAGACACAATATTTAGGTCATGTTTTTATAGACGTAATATTTAGGTTCAGTCCTTGCAGTTTATATGTCCGTGCTGGCCCCTTTCTGGTCATGCCTCATGTAGCCGCCCCCAAACTATCACCAGACGCAGAGCGTCTGTTTTGACTGGACGGCCTGCAGTTACAGATTCCTCCCTGTCCTTCTGGCTCTTATGTGACTTCTCCTACGGAACCGACCTGGTTTCCTTCAGGGAGACTTGACATCCGCGTGTGAACGGGGGAGAATGGTGAAACACCTGGAACCCGCCAGTAGCATGTGGGCCAGGGTCAGTGTGCCTTCCCCAACTGTCTGTCACATTCCTACCACATTTAACCGGCCCTTCCGCTCACTGTTTGTCTGTCTGACTCCTCGTCTGGCGTGTTCGTTTGTAACATTGCAGTGCTGCTTCCTCTCCCATCCTCCGTCTGTGATTCATTTTCTTACAAAGGATATCAAATCATAATGTCTTCCAAGGTCTTACTCAGGTTAAGATGATTTAATTTACATTTAACAACCTGAAATGTAGGCCACAAATTACCCACTCAACAATGTCGGTGGTCTGCCAGTGAAAAAGTAAGAATATGTCTTTGACTGAATAATATACAGTAGGTTAGTCTGCTTTAAGTTTATCTGGATATATATATATAGATATATCTATATATAGATATATCTATAGATGGGCACAAGTTGATTGCTTTTTACTGGACTACAGGCTGCAGAAGCCAAAAAACACTTAAGTTTTTCTTAAGTGTTTTTAAGACATTTCTTGCGTTTTAATGATGTAAACTGGTAAATAGCTAGTTTGAAACAAGCTCACTTAGGAAGAACACAAATTCAGTTTTGGAAATACAAATTGCAAATTGCACCCATTCAAGGGAAGTTTTTCACACAATGTGTTCTGTACAAGTTGGTCCACACGTGCCAGTACTTTGCCTCTTGTGTGTACCACGAAGTCTGGCATAAAGAACATGAATAAACAGGAGCTCTCCCCCAACCCATCACCTTGCACCCTGCCCCCTTTTTGCCACGGGTTCAACCACGGCAACCCCACCAATCCAGCGCGGTGCAGCAGGCTGCAAGACAGCTGCGGGACTCTAGTGAACAGGAACTCCGCTCAGTCTCGCAGAATGACCGGGTCACGCTCAGCCGTCACCGTGGGTGTGTGAATGTCTGGTTTGGTATGTGAGACAGAGCAGTGGAAGACACAGGAAGTGGGCCAGGCGTAGTGGTGTTGAGAAAAGTCACGCTAAGGTCAGCGAGGGCGCAGCATAAACGGACACAAAACCCCATTTTCCACCTAATCTCTAAAAATAAAATGTTATGCTTTTCTTCTTTTTCTCTTTTCTCTTTTCTTTCCAGCTGTCTGAATCGGATTGATAATAGTGCAAATACAAAGTAAAGTAACCTAAGACGTGACACAGTAGATTCTGGGGAGACAAGACTGCCAGAGACACACATTTCAAGAGTTAAGAAACAAACAAACATGAATGCTAAGCAATGGATTGCTCTTTTCCAGGGATGTTTGTGTTTTATTGGAAGAAAGGGAGCTCTTACCCTTCTGTAGTGGAGCAAGTTGTTTGGTAATGTTTCACCTTGGATCGGAAATGATTGCTTTCAGTCTTGGACAGAAACTGGATCTTTAATCTCAGACTTTATTCCACCTAGTCTGAATGGAGGCTTCACTGACCTTTCATTCCTATTCTAGTGTTAATGAGAGTAACTAAACCCCTGAGCACCTGTACTTCAAGACATAACATCCTTAGCTAATTAAATGTTTTGGGATTTTTAAAGCACATATTAATATAGTGACAAGAGTTCTGAAATACTAAGTTGTTAATTTGTCATTGGTTTAATTCTTGGTATGTTGTATAAAGAGTACTTACATGTTGTTTGAAGGCAGATTATGCAACAAACACTTCTAATAATGAGAACTCAGTGGATGCAGTAGGATTGCATTCATGTACTCAGTAGTGGCCCTCACTTAACCAAACACATATTTTACTAGTAATACCATGATTGCTCTGTAAACATGGCAGAAACCAGTCAAGACTAATTGAGATAAATTGCACACTCCTAAAATCTCTCTGTCTCTCTCTCTGTCTCACTTCCCTCTCTCTGTCACTCTCTGACTTCTGACTCCCTCCCTTGTGTTCTCGCTCTTGAAAAAACAACACACTCCCTGAGAGATACAAACTGTCAACACCAACTTTATTGATTGCTGGAGATGCAGAGCCAAAGAATCCCTTACATCTTGCAAGCTATAACCATCAGTCTCTCCTGTCAGTCCAGTTGACGCTTGTGGTAAAATGCCCAGTTTTTTATTTTTTCTGCTGCCACCGAACAACAACAGTCATAACAACCGTCATTTTATCTCAAGGCCTGTTGATGGGATTTGGCTGCCACCTCTGGCGCTGAAAATGAGATATTCCTGTGCCGAGGAAAGGGTGCACACATTGTCCAATGTCAAAGCTATCATGCTGTTGTCAAGCAGCTACCATGTTTAGTTTTGTAACGTCCCTCAGTAAGCAGCCGGTGAGATGTTATAGCTAGTTTACTGTAGGTTTTATTACTGACCTGAATACAGGCTACTGTAAGCCATAACCAACGCCAAAAGAAAGAAACAAATAAGTCAACTAACGTTAGCTGACATTACAACCACCTGCTTGCTCCGTCTCCCTCACACACCCTTTCTCTCTGCCTCCAGGACATAACAACATCCACCCCCCCTTAGCTCTCATCCAACTACAGGTGTACGATTGCCCGCGGCTCACTCTCATAGGAAGATGATATGTAGACAGGGTTCACAGCCTCTCAACTCCTGTTTGCTTCACTGACAGGGGAAAATCTCAGTGTTACACTCATCATCTCTAATCTGGCCCAAACTATTGTATATAGACAGTAATACTCTTATAACATTTAACGTTAATATGAAAACATTAACCGGGAGAATTAACACAGTGTGTTCACCCTGCACTATACACAAAGTACAGATGCAGCTGATGGGAATGTCATTAGTTTATCAGGTATTTAATCGGAAATCAAAGTTTCGGGAGTTTAGGGATTGTGTAAACCACATTTAATGGCAGTCTATCCGGTAGTTCATTCTGGCTCTAACTCTAATTTGCACACTTTTTGTGGAGTTTTTGACTGATGACAAGCAATATTAAGATGTTACCTTGGGATGGGAAGAACTGTGAGGGGGGAATCTTAAGGGCAATAGATTGATCCATGTCTGTCTTCATGCTTTATGCAGAACACTGAAATGCAGACGTTTGATTTGCTGTTTGATTAAGATGAATTGTCTCTTAAAGTAGACTGGAAATGTATAACTGATATGTTGAACACAAAAATGGTGAAAATGTGTCTGGCCTCCACAGTGCTGTAACTACAGGTGTGAGCCTGTCAAAAACACTCCCCATATCCTATTTGTAATTATCACCAGGAGGTTGACGTGGTTGTGTTTTTCCCCAGTTGGCAGTTTAAATTGACAGAGCATCAAAGGAACCCACCATCAGACTACTTAGTTAAATTGTCTACTTTCCAATGAGCTCACGCTAGCTGAAATAATCTCATTCTGTACACGATTCCAACATGCAGTGTAGGCAGGTCTCCATGCAGTGTTGATGGAACCTGGTTGAAACTTGGTTTAGGCACCATGTGTCTGTGTGAAACAGAGCAGAGCTCCTGGTGACTTGGAGCTACATCAAGAGTGAAGTAAGCGATGAAACATTAAACATGACCAATTGTAGTTTGTAGCAATAAAAACAGCAGCAGTTAGTCACACGTTGAACATTTACTTTTTAGAATCTCAAACTAGTTTTAAGGAAGCACTTTTCCTCGTGAAATTGATCTAAGTCCTACTGTATCTTCAGGCCCTCCATGGCCAACTCCACTCTGGTTGTTTCTGAGCAAAGAGGAGACACTGAGCAAAGTATAAACTGTCGACTCATATTACTTGAAGGGGCTAGGTTTTGTATTTACTGTACATGTCAAGATGAAGCCAGCATGAACCAGACCCCTGACACACGACAACCCACATCCGTTTCAACACACAAATCTTCAAATAAACTGCCCTTTCACACCCTTTAAGTCATTTACATTATAACTAGTCCTGGTTTAAACCATGGACAACAAAAAAAGACACGTCAATACATAACTAACACATAGTGGTATGCATACGAATGAGTACTAAATCCCACACGTAGAAGAGCTCTCACCTGCAGACATACCTGCATTTCACCCACCAATCCCCATCTATCATTGTTTGCTGATTTAGACAACAGGCACACACTCAGTCATGTCAATTTCATGTCTCATTGTTGGATTGCGTCCTGGGAAGACAAGCTAAAGCAGCGCTCAGTCATATGTTGTACCTCGCTGTAGTGGTGTCTGTTGAAAGATGCGAAGCCTTCCAAGCACTAGCCAAGAAAAACATAAAAACAAGTCAAATCCACTGTTTTTTGCGTCTTCTCAACTCTAGGACCACAAAGCCAATATTGTCTCAAAAGTATCTTTCTGACGTGAACATAAGAGGATTTGTCTCTGCAACACGCTCCAGTGTATACTTTATTCCCCTTATCATTTCTCTCTTATGGTCTTCTTGTTTCTTGATTGCAAAATGTTTTCCTTTTTCTCCTTCCCCAACAAAATTGTAGTTGTGCTTTAGATTTATAGAGATTTAAGCTGAAAATGACCAGAAATCAATCTTTGTATTTTTGTTGACATATTCACTAATCACAAACGGTTTCTAATTCATCATCAATGAGAATACTTTGTCTTTGATGCATGCTTCACATGTCTTCTCTTAAGGTTTGGCCCATCCATCACAGCGTGAAGCAAATATTCCTGTCACTGCATGAACTTCTTCTGCTCTCTGCGCTGTTGGAAAGGCCTACTTACCGTCTTTGATGAAAGTGATATATCTCAGATGCTGTTTTCTGTTCAGAACCGCCCTCTCTGAGTTAGCATTTCTGCTCCATCATTCAGTCTGACTAATGCTGTTTGTATGCAGAGAAGTTTTAACTAAGTATAGGGCTCTTTATTATATATATTTTTTAAAGATTATTTTTGGGGGCATTTTAGGCCTTTATTTGACAGGACAAATGAAGACATAAAAGGGGAGAGAGAGGGGGAATGACATGCAGCAAAGGGCCCCAGGTTGTAGTCAAACCCAGGCCCGCTGCGTCGAGGAGTAGCTCTATAAATGGGCATTAGCACATTTTTGAGAATGTGTATGGATTTGAAAGTTATTAGTTCTATCATAAATATCTAAACTAAAGCTTTAGTTAAAGCTGCAATTACTATTTTTATATTAACAATCACCAACTCCACTAAGCTCTGTGAAGCATTTTGGAATCTTTTAGTTTTCTTGGTTTTAAGGTCCACAACTGTACTGTTTAAACAACACAACTTTTTTTTTATTTCTTCAATACTGAAGCAGCCATTTTTTTTTTTTTTTTTTTTTGTATGTACTTACTGCTTTTTGGTCTGCATCAATTCATCTGAAGGATTTGCATGTGTGTATTAACAATTAAGCATGTCTTCATTCACACAAACATGCTCATAGTGTGTGTGCATGTGAGTCCATTAATTCTCAGACGCAGGAGGTGAGACCCAGGTGTCTAGTTTCCACATGAGGGTGAGTCAGGAGAAAGTATGTGTCGACTGGGTGCCACAATGTTCTCAGAGTGTTGGAAGGAGGCTGGAGGCCACGGGTAGAGAGCTCGGCTGTCGCATCTCTTGCACCCACGTGTAATTTGTGCATGTGTTACAGTAGTGTGTCTACTCTACATCTGTTCTGAGTTGCTGACATCCAACAACCTTTTTAATTGTCATTTTGCACAATTGACAAGTAACATGTTCTCAAATGTATTGATTAAAGCCATGCAGTTATTTTTTTGTTTTATTTGCCCACGTTTTTGGATGTCCATCTCTGAGATTTCTTCTGCTACCTCGATACAATGAACACAAAAAGCATTTTTACTCTGGATAATCCGTAGACCACCCAGTCAAAAGTTCTTACATTACTTTCGCTGGCAGTAGTTTTGACAAAAGAAATGGTCCAAAGAAATAAAAATGTTGCTCTGCTGGACATTGTATTAACTGCCAGGATTTAAGGTAGTATTTTAGAGCTAGCCACCAATAAATCATGTTGCTTTTTGTATGTAGCCAAGCGTGTTGGTAACAGCTAATAAATTAAACCCTAACTCTCTTTCAGACATTACCAGTATGTACCCTACAGCTGTGACCTACAGTTTGGAGCTACACTTAGCAATTACCGTAATTTGTGGTGATGTTATCGTGTGTGGGCATCGACACTCCCGTTCAATACCAGAACTGAAGCGATTTGCGTTGTGTCTGCCAATATTCCCAACACACTCTGACGTCATACTGTATTCCTCTAATTGACAAGCACCAAGAAATGTTTGGACTCGAAGAAGCCATCTCAGCCAAAATAATCATAGTTATTAACTATATATTTTCAGAGAACTGCGTGTGTGTGCATCCGTGTGAGAAGTCCGGGGGGGCAGGGCAGGTATCAGGGCTGGGCAGGGAGGTGTGTGTTCCCTCCCCTGTCTGCCCTCGGCTGTCACAGTGTGGTGTGATGTCCGCTCTCAGTCTGTTCTCACGCCAAGGATCATACTGAAAACACACACTTCTTCTACACCAGGCAATCTTCTCAGTCACGCACAGAGCACATGCAGAGCCAGCAGAAATGCGTCAGTGCTGAAACGATTAGTTGATTAATCCAGAAAATAATACATTCATTGAGCGATTCAGGCCAAACTTTAGCTGGTTTCAGTTAGAATAGGCTGCTTTTATACATTTCATACCACTATGAATGGAATCTTTTTGTGTTTTAGGCTGTTGGTTGGACAAAACAAGAGGTGTGAAGTTGACTCCTTGGGCTTTGGAAAATTGCGATCATCGTTTTTGAAATATAGATTGAATGTTTGAATAAAAAAATGGAGATTAAATTTAAAAATAAAAAAGTAGTCCTATCGCACATATGGATTTACAATAAAAACAGGTGTACAAAGAGAAAATATACTTTAAAGATTCAAAACACATTAAAAATGAGTAAAGTATAGATGTAATACAAAACAATGCATGCATTGTCTTTCTGGTCTTAATCCTCTGGCAAACCATACACTGGACTTCCACCATTGAACGTAAGGATACTTTTTTTTTTTTTATTGGCAGGAGCTGAAGGACAAAACATTTATTTAACTCTTCCATTACCTTTAATGGTCTAAATAAATAAAAAAATGTGATCACAAAAAACCCAATATAGACATATACTATTAGATTAGATCTGCTAGACTTTTAAACCACTACTTTTGCTTAAAGATGATTTACATTAATCTAATTTAAATTTCTGATGGATGAGACCTGGCTTTTGGCGTCAAATTTTAGTGAAGTTAGGCCAGTCTTGACAAAGTTTCTGATTGCTAAAACTAGACAGTAGCTTCACTAAATGTTCATGCTGGTTAGTGCATCCCATTAAACACCAGTCAATGTTGTATGCAAGAATGCATCGCGATCACGGAAGGCTTGTATCATGTTTTCATTACTTACAATTCCTCATGGGGGCGACAGAAACTACGCACTATAACTTTAATTTAAGTCCAATATTCCCTCTCTGCTTTTAGCTCTGTTTTTGTCTCCACCAATGTCTGAAGGAAATATCCGTACTCTATAGCCACGAAATGCTTCAGTATGTTCACCAGCTTGTTGCTAACATCTTACGTTTGGTGCTGAGAGAGTAAGTGGCAGAGCGTTAAAGAGAAAACACGTTAGTGACATTTCCAACAGTTGCTGAGTGTAGTCTCAGAGAGGTCTGCCTCACCTCCCAGGTATTTTTTTTTTTAGTCATCTCATCTCTAAGAGGCAACACTACATGTCACACAGCCGTTCAATGTTGTATTTACATTATGGGTATACACGTACCCATAATGTGGGGGAGATAAACAAGTCCAGGGCCATGAAAATTGTTACATTAATGCCACAGCATCACTGGTGTTCATTACATGAGACCCCCTTTCCATTATGTAACTGTGTTTATTTAGTTTTCCAGCAAATACTTTAGTAAAGAGGTGAATCTCGTAGAAATACTCAGGAGGATACACAGGCCTCAGAGGTGGAGCGGATGAAGTATTTTGTTGGCACTGGTCTTGGAAAAAAGACATCAACAGTGTTGGGAAACGCTCTTGGGACTGCACAGGGGAGGTGCAACATAGATTTTTGTTTCATTCATGTAGAGAATGCTATGATAGTGCTTTTAGTGTTTATAATGTTAACAAAATGTACTTTCTTTGAGGAAAGAAGTGTTTGGATTTTGCTCCTGTGTCATACCAAGGCAGGATACCTCACCGTTTTTTGGTACTCTGTTGCTTTTGTAGGTATCGTTTGAAGCTCTTATTTGTTTACATAAACTCCTTCTGCAGCCTGTGAATACCTAAAACCTCCCACAGCAGTTGGATTGTATGATGAGTGACATTGTAGCACAGTGAATATGACAGGAGGTTCAGTATAGGGGATTTCTGTTGATATTCTAAAATGCAATGCATTGTGCTGTAACTGCACAAAGCCACTGTGGGGCCATCAATTTATACAAAGCTATGCCAAATCTGCATGTTCCCATCAGCCCTTGTTTACTTGGTACAAATGATTTATGTTGCCATGCATCAAATACAGTTGCCGCCAGCAGGCATGTTTTGGCTCAAATTGCTTAGCAACAAAATGTAGATACAGGAAGTAAAAACAGAATCAACTTGACTTTTTTTTTTTAAATATGCGGCGGCTGTGGCCCGTGTCCACCCTTGGCGGCCCAGAGAGGTCAGCGGTTGGAGCGAAGGGGAAATCAGCTCTGACAGAATGACAAGCTTCTCCGCTTCTTAGTGCTTACCATAAACTCATCTAATTGCTGTGGGGCTCCAAACCCACAACAAGAAGTCATCCGCTGGGGCCCAGAGCAGTGGGAGGCTCCAGCAGACTTCCGGAAAATTGGAAAGCGTAGAAAAGACACACACACACACACACACACACACACACACACACACACGTACAGAGCTTGTAAGTTTATTTTTTCTTTGCAACTACTGATGTACACAGATACACCCACATTTGCTATTGGTTAATTCTGAGCATGACTTCCCCCTAAACAGATGTTTGATAGCTCAAAGCAAAGGAACATGTGTTTCTGTGAGTGCATGTGTGTTTATGTACGTGTGCCATTGGAACTTTGTCATAAGATCAGGTTAATAATAAAAACTCTGCAGGGGGTAAATTACTCACTCGCTGCCCGGCTTCAATGGAAACAGTCTTGGCAGGTGATCACAGGTCAGGGGCTGCAGGGTCAGCGAGCAGACTGATGGACTGGAATCCTGTTGGCTAATAGAGAATGTTCCTATCAGTTGGTTAGCAGAGGGGATCAGCACATTAGCACTCCAGGAAGCCTGATTGCCAGTATCAGCTTTTCAGCTCACACGGTGTTATCGGCAACAGCAACTGACTGGCCCTGTATTTGAGTGTTTGCCTTGTATCTGTAGTGATTTGTAGTAAATCTAGATATTTGAATACTCTCCAGATTATTTAAATGAATCAAGTAATTGTTTAGTTCATAAATTGTCAGAAAATTGTTTAAAAAATGCCTCTCACCATGTCCCAAAGCCCAAGAACACTACGTAGACAGAATTTTCCATCCAAATGTAGAATATATTTTTACTGAATTTAGTGAAAATCAGCAAAAAGATTCTAATACTCGTATACATAATAGTGGATGGAAAGAGACATTCATTATGTGTCTTTCCATCCACTATTATGGAATCTTAGAATTTGGGCGCATCAAGATAAACAGTTAGTGATGCAAGTTGTCATTCCCAAGTGTCAGTCTTCTTTAAAATGCTTGTTTGTCCTACCAAGAGTCCAACATCCAGAGATATTCAATTAATTAAGAAAAGCGGCAAATCCTCACAATTTGAGAAGGTGGAATACATTGTTATTGGGAATTTGTGCTTGATAAGTTATAGATATGGATAATTCATTATCGTAAAATGCTCATATTATGCTCATTTTCAGGTTCATAATCGTATTTAGCGGTTATATCAGCATAGGTTTACATGGTTTCAATTTCAAAAAACACCATATTTTTTGTTGTACTGCCAATTGCTGCAGCTCCTCTTTTCACCCTGTGTGTTGAGCTCTCTGTTTTAGCTACAGAGTGAGGCATCTCACTTCTGTTCCATCTTTGTTGGGAGTCGTACATGCGCAGTAGCTAGGTAAAGACTACTAGCCAGTCAGAAGCAGAGCATGAGGGAGTGCCATGCTAGCAGCTAGGCGAGCATTATAACGTGTGTTACAAAGTGACAGCACATTCATCATGGAAGTTAAGGCTGGACTACAGCAGAGCTGTTTGAAACAGTTTGTGAACAGTGTTTTCTATTGGAGATGGTAACACCCTTTGGGTGGTCTTTGGGCTTTTTCACTTTGCAAACCTATAACGTGCACAAACAATATTATATAACACAATAAAGGAAAGGGGGGAAAAAGCATAATATGAGCACTTTAAGTGTCAACTTGGATTATTCAGCCTGATAATTACTGCAGAATGTGGTGTGGTTTCATGTGTTGGCTCAGTAACATGCTGTGGTTATGAGAGATATGCAGTTATATCACACTCTGTCACTGTGGAGAGATGAAAAGTCTTGCATGACTCAGGAGAATTTGTTAATGACTTGAAACGGAGTGGCGATTTGCATTTCTGAAAGGACTAAATTAGGCTTGTTGTGTTCTTTTGAGCCTGCAGGTCACCTTATCGGAGGGTTCCAGTAATGTTTTGGAGATGGTACAGTGTCTCACAGATGCCAGGGTCATTACAGCAGAGCTATTAGGAAGACTCTGCCATCCTTTCCTCAGTCATAATGGGTCCATTTCCCTTTTAGCAAACTCTGCTGTAAAAGGTTGAAGCACATGGGAACCATTCGCTCCAAATACATTTGAAATTACACTGTTGTCACTTTCTGAAAAAAATCTGAATCCTCAAGCAGAGTTTGATGAACAGCTCCAAGATAATTACACAATATTGAGGAGATGCATGGCAATAATTGCCCATAAATTGAAATGTCACACACTGTTAAAGAGAAGGCATTTTCTAGCTGGTGGCATCTGTTTGCAGCCGGCGCTGTGGATGAACATTTAGTTCTGCTACAAAATCAATTTATTTAACATGGAACGTTGAGGGTTCTGCTCACAAATGCTTGTCTCAAGCTATCTGTCATGTTATGAAATGTGTATCCAAGGATAACATGTGATGTTGAGGAGCATGTAGTTCATGTTTTGGGTCTTGTTTGCCAAAGATAATGTGGACACACCGCAGTCAGAAGTTCACTGAGCTCTAGCAGCTGCTAAAATTGAACAAAAACTCAATAGTGCAGGGCTAAATCTTACAATCTTTCTGCTTGTCTTAGTTGAAAGTTCTGCAGTGCAGCCCAATATGTGCACACACAGAGAGACTACACAATTACTTCAGGACTACCTATACAGTATAGACTACACACTCAATTCCAACATAAGCAACCTGGAAGGAAGTACTGAGACATGCCGAGCTTGAGTCCGTGATTCCTCTTCTTTAGTCTTCCGATCCTACCCTTCTCCCAGCCCACCCAGACACACACAAAGAAGACAACAGATAAATAGACAAATGCATCTACAGCCAGACGGCTTAATACACGCAATTAGGAAAGTGAACAGACCACAGCACACGCCCTCAAAAGCTTATCCCATACACTCAAAATACAAACCTGTACACACAGACATCCCTTCCAGACGCACACAGGTCGGTGCGTCCCAGCAGTCAACACAACTCATTGTCTGTGTCCTGTTGGCTGGAAGCCACGCTCGTTGTCCAGCCATAACAGAACGCACATATCCTCCTCGTCACCGCTCCAGGATGCTATTGATTGACCTTTGTCGACCAGCTATTTTAGGTCAGCTGCAGTTGTTGTTGATGCTTTGCACGTTACAAGTGTCTGTGTGTGTGTGTGTGTGTGTGTGTGTACATTAACTTGAATAGTAATTTAACTGATCACTGGTTCCCTATATGTTCCTGTCAGAGATTTAGATCTACCCGTAGGGCGTTTACAGCACTGATCCTCAGCTGCTTAATTTATCGGCCTCATTAACTCTGGGTATGTAACAACAGCAGCTTCAATATTAAGACTGTTATGTAGTGTTGATGCTGTCATAGTAGTCAGAGAAGCGTGGGATAAAATAGGGTAATGAGTCCCCAAAAAGTGGTCTGAAAGTTTCAGTAGAACTCCGGTTGTGTTGATCGATATGTTGATGTTCTATCTCAAAAATCAATATGTTTCTCTATGACACCCATTAGTGTAATTCCTGTTGCTAAGCAATACACATGCACAACTGGTATACATTAACATTGGCAGAAAATGTAGGAAATGTAAACACAATTTTGGCCCCAAATTGGTCACCCCCAACAAATCAGGCCGTATTTCTACCAGAAGGGGATCTTGACAGCCTGAAGGATTTTGTGATACCACATCATTGCCCGTGTGTATGCTATTAATCTAGGCCAGGTACTAAACGTCCATTGCAGCTCCATTCCTCTCGCTTCAGGACTCTTGAGGAGCTTGTCAGGTTTCCTTTCATCACAACATGATTAAAACCCCTAATGTGACTTTGCCCTGTCATTCAGTATTCACTTTGCAAATCCACACTGAATGGCGAGGGGAGTTAAATGTTAAATGGAATAGCTTTGGTGCCACTAAAGTCTTTGTATTCATGAATACCAAATGAGAACAAGTAACGTTTTACAGCTTCTGACATTTTCTTTAACTGTAGCACTTAGGGGTTGTAAATGATCTTCTTATTTACTGAGATGTTAATAGATGTGACCCACTCTGACTGCTAAGCATTATAGTGAGAAAAGTATGATAATGTCCTTTTTATCACAGTGATTTATCTGAAACTCAAGATGTTCTTAATTTTTTTTTGCCTTGTTTGTATTGTTTTACTACTTACACAGTTAATTTGATTATATATTGTTACATGATTTACAATACACAGCATGTTTCTTAATCATTTTTTTTTGGGGTGGTGGCACAGCAACCCTTAGATGAAGTGTGTCCTGACCCCCCCGACACCCCTACTTTTTCTGCATATGGACAATTTTTCTCATAAGGTGATTTAAGGTATTTTTACATCTTAATGTCATTCCAAATTGGTTGATTACTACTGCAGGGTTTGCTGGTTTTATCTAATGAAATAAAATAGTATGTATATAAAATACATGTAAATATGTCAGGAGGGTCTACATTACAGGTCTTCCTTCAAAACGCTTTGAGGGTATTACATCACTCCCCTTTTTTGCATGCTGTCATCTGCTTTAAATAGTGCTTCTACTGCCGTGCATAAGTTACAGAGGTCATGGAAGCCCCTTTTGACCCTTACTGACCCGACCGCCCACATCACTCCACACTTGCCATAGTTTTTCCAGCGTACTGATGATAAAAAAGATGACATCAGCCCCATATCTGCTGGAAGACACTTCCTCTGCACACAGCTCTGACCAAAGTTTAAAGTTTTTTTTTTACTTTTAAATAAGTGCTTTAGGTAATCTGGCCAAACTGCTGGCTTTGTTACGGCATCGTGTTTCTTGTTTTGTTAGATAGTCCACTGATGTTGCCATGTTCCTTGATCTCGGCAAAAACATAGTGATCAATGAGGGGCAGAACTACAAAAATGAGAAGATATAATAAATTTAAGCTTTGCAAAACCCTCAAAGCTACCATGAGGTTTCAGCGCCGTTGCTCTCTCTGTAGGAAAACTCAACTTCCCTGCTTTTGTTACTGCTATTCTCTATTAGACATAAACCGAGTCCCACAGACCAACGGAGAGGAAGACCAGGTTTGTGATAGACTAAACCGACTGATCAGACAGCAGTGGGAAGTGGAAATAAAAACTAATCAGATGGAGCTGGGGTCTAGTCAGGGAAATTAGGTCAGAAAGCGCTCACCTTTCTCATTGCTGCCCCCTCCTCTACATTTCTTTTGCTTCCTCTCTTCTTTCTGTCTCTCTTTCTACCTCTCTGGCTGTAGCGTAGCCCCAATCACAGCACCTGCTTTCCCCATCATCTCTTCGGAGCCATCCCACTCGGTGCAGAGTGAGCGCTGTGCTGTTCTACGGCCCGCTGACTTCAAACATGAGCTACTCCAGGAATGATAATGACAGAAACATGCCTGGAAAAATAGGATTGTCCTCCAAAAATACACTCTGCTCTTTGTGTTGCTGGTCCATTTTTTTTTTCTGTGTGTGCATGTGTAATTGGCATTGAAGTCGGGTCTTAGCACAGAGTGATTGATGGTTGTTATCTTCTACCTGTTTACAGTGTTTCAATGTGATTGGCTGAGTGTAAGGCTGTAATAAAAGGCTGGCTGGGCAATAACTGGGATTGTTCAATCCCAAGAAGCACACCTGTCCGTTGCCAGAGCTGAGCACACACACACACACACACACACACACACACACACACACACACACACACAGCCTGTGAGACATTCCCACTGTGCTCCATTTCACATTCCAATCCTCTGACAGCATGTCTGCTTTTATATGATCATATTCAAGGTTTACAAAAAATGAAATGACACCTTTTAGTTTCAAAGAGTTGTTTGTTTCTGTTTGAGGTTGTCTGCCATTTGTAAGAAAAAAATAGTGAAGATTTTTCAGATGGTAAAAGGACGTCACTGTTACACAGCCCTCCAGGCAGATCAATCCATGGCTTCATCACTCTTACGTCTCTATTGATCCCCTTATTATTGATTTTTTTTCTCTAAGATTATATTGAATGTCATCTGTGAAGGTTTATGGCATTTCATTTAGTCATACACATAGAAAATTATATGCGGAATGATGGGGAAACTGGAGAGTACAACCATACAATTAAATGCACAATTGCACATTATGGACTCAAGCTCAATTACTTTTGACTCTTTTAGTGCAGAGTGCAAGTTAGAATTACATTACACAATAACACAGTGGGTGAAACTATGTCACAAAGGGCAAAGTGACCATGACATGTTAAATGTGCCTGAACCATATATGAGCCATAAGCTTCAGCATACTTCAGCAGTTACATCATGCTTGTCAACATGCCGGCCACATTACAGATAAACCTGCAAACAGATGGAAAGTCACGCATCCAGCGCACAGGAATGTTCTTGTCATGGCGGCGGGGCATCAAGGTCTCCTCAGAAATGTAGCAGAGCTCTCGGCCATCACCTGCTTGGCAATAGTCAGCATGACTGGTAGATGCGTAAATTGACTTATTGACCGTGTAAGGCTCTGTTGCCAGTATGGATCATGACTCAGTGGCGTATCTGTGGCCTCATTCACCCTCACATTAAAAATGGAAAGAGAGGACACCTGTTAGATCATTTAGGTTAGTAGTTCCCAACCGCTTTGTATAGCGACCCCTTGGAACAAAGCAATGCCTTGTCACAAGTAGACATACTGTATATTGACATACATTAGGTCTGAACAAGGATTGTTCCTTTCCAAGCCAATTGGTTCCTACTGTATCTTTGAATATATAAAATGGCTGGGTGCTGCAGTAACTTGTGGGTCTAATTTCAGCAGATTTGGTATGCTAGCATTACATGGCTTTATGTCATTGGATTGACTACAAACTACAGTTCCGACACTCATGATAATGAAAGGAAATGTCCCCCATGTGTTTTAATAGTCTAGGAAAGCATATGACACACAGTAATAAGCTATATCAGGATTTGGCTTTACAGGCAATACTTGTAAGTAAGATCAAGTTATAGTTGGTTTTGGTCTTTAAATTATATAGAATATCACCAGACTTAAAATTTAACTAAGTATGTGTTATATACTGGCCAACCAGCATGTTAACTGTATCGTGTCAGTAAAGAAAATGGGTAAACTGAGTTTTGATTTGAATACTTGCACATCCATCCTGACCCTAAGCAGCTGACCCTGATTAACCCTAAATAGAGCCAAACCACTTGACCGTTCATGGAGCCCTGCATAGTTAGAAAAGAGTCAGCAGAGGAAGAGCATCTAATGACTTATTTAACAGCTATTTTGTGACGCTTACAATGCACCACTATAAAATATCAAGAATGCAAAACATCTGCGCTTTCCACTTACGTATTTATACCTTTGTTCTTTAGGAAATGTTTTGTGCCTTTGAGTTTGTTGTTTATTGAAGCTAAGATGTAATGGAATCGCAATTATGAGACTGCTACGTTTTTCCACCTCGATTGTGATTCCCATTCAAGCACAATGACTAATGGAACACATGAAAGGAAGCACCGTGAATTGATTGTACTGACACAGAATGGCATTTAGAATGCTCCCACTTCCATTGTCTCAGACTCATTCATTTTGTTTGTTTCCTGCAGCCTTGTGGAGGAATTTACTTTTGTTAAAGGAAATGCAACCACAAGGTTGAGCATTTACAATGAAACAATTTGGTGTCAGTTCAAATCTTCTTCGTAAAAAGGAAGAAAATAATGTCTTGCCAAATTCCTCGTCATCCTTCCCTTAGTTTGTCAGAGGAATCCACATTTTCCTTCGTCTAACACAGAGTTCATCTCTCCCACCATCTGCGTAATCCTCTCAGATTGGGTCCATGACATCACCGGGTGATAACAACATAAAAGCCATCGGCTTCTTTGGGAAAAGTCTTAAATAGTTTGGGCCAGAAATCATAACAAAGTTTAAGGGATTTGGAAATGTCTTGCAATGATGTACGAAAAGATTTTTTCTGTCAGATCTTTTTCCTTTATGATGCATGAGAACATTTGTTCCTGGTTTCCAATGCTTATAGCAAAAGGATACAACTGGTCATGGTCGGCCCATTTACTCAGAGCACAAGTTCATTTTGGGTCCTCTGTGAATGGACTACTCCCCATAGAGTCACATAGTCGCCCATAGAGACTTAGTCACAGCAGAAACCTGACATCTGTTTCTCTTTCATCAGTTCCTCAGTTTTGAAGTTTAATTTGTTTTAAATTCAAACTTTTATCCACAAATGGTGAAATTGTCAGTTTACATCACGCGATTCAGTTTTACTTCTTCATTTTGTGATCTACTGTATTATGCTGTTTAGCAGGGATTTTTAGTGTCTGTGGAGACGATGATGGAATAAGTGGAACTGAATCAGTACTGTCAAGATTAGTCACAGAAATAAGCCACAGTCTGAACTTATTGAGTAGAGCTTCGTTCATCCCACCCTTCTGAACCGAAAGCTTGCTGCAAATGGGATGATAGAATAAAGATGAAGAGGACAGTTGAAGAATATGTCAACTGAATCCTTTGTGACAGATATTGCATACACTCATTGTCCAGAGACATTTTAGACAGGGTGTCCAAAAGACTTGGAACTGAAGGAACTGAAGTAAAAAGAAGTTTCATAGGAAAACAAAACAAAGTGCATTTACCCTTCAACTTCCACACCATGTTGCAACACATTGCATTGTTGCCAAGATATCTGTGCCAGCAGTTGCTCTGCTGCTTTCTGCCACTCTTCTCTTTGTCCCTCCAATCATTTGAAGTGAATGACTCTGGATCACTTTGTCTCATTATGGTGTCATTGCTGGTGTGTGGGCGCAAAAAGTGTGTCAAGTGTTTTACACCAAGCATGGAGATTGTATTTAGACCAATGACTGCATACCCTGAGCAGGGGCCTAAACATAGCTTGGACCTTAAATGAACAGCCTTTGTTCAGCACTTACAAAGGTATTTGCCATCATGCATGGCCCTGAACTGTGACTCTGAAGTCAGGTATTACTCTTATTGCTGACATGAAGTCAGCACATCGCATGTGTGCCTCAGCAGCTGTTGATTAGACAGTTAAGGGTCTGACTTGGGCTCAGTGTATGCACGTGCATTCTTGTCTGATTATATGCATGCATGGCTGTGTGAGCGTGTGCTGTCTCTGTGAACTGCAACATGTGTCCTGATTTCAAGGTGGAACTTTGTGGCCTTGGCCCTGTAAGGCAGAAGGCTGGGCATGCTTTGCCTCTTCAAGCTTGCCATAATGAGCACACTTTAGGTAGCTTGTTCATGTGTCACGTTTATTCAAGGGTCCGGGCATCTTAATCAATATTCTGGTTTAGCTGTGGCCGAGCTGCCATTATACACTGTGATACAAATATCAGAAGACCTCTTTATGGCATCAAGTGTAGACTGTAAACATTATTTTAGGATTACAGATTGTTAATTGTTCTACTGCAAATTAAGCTGTTGCATGTATTAGATATTGATGAATTGTTCAAAGATTTAATTGTAAATGAGTCCTAGTTGACATCTTTGTGAGTTTATAAAACTATCAGAAGGCCATTTCCCCTGACCTTGGCCATACCATGTTTTGTGTTTTTGTATCTGGGTGGACAGGCATTTGGTATTCTCAGATTAAGCCATGGTCTATCTCTCACATGATTTGTTTTTCTTATCCTCTTCCCTGAAGGTAAAGGAAATCTTAAGGATTTGTAGAAGCTTTTTTTGGATTAGATACGTTACTGTAAAAACAGACAGGAAATAGCAAGGAACAAAGAGAGAGGGAGTATGACATGCAACAAAGTTTCCCTGGCTGGAACAGAACTGGGGGGAACTGCCATCACATTATAGGGGATGTGTTTTAACCTCTAAGTGACACCTTTAAGCTCAATTTCACTCGAAGAGTGAGTGCATAGACTTTCACAGATGTAGCAAGAATATAGTATATCATATTCTTTGAGATATGGGAGGCACTTTTAATTAATACTTTGAGCATTGCATCTATCAAAAGTCACAAACTTGCACTTGTCTTGGTAGCACATTCAAACCGTGTAAAGGCTTCCAATAAGTGGTTTGACTGCTTATCAGCTGAAGAGACTTTAAAAAAATCCATCAACAATGATCAGAGAGGTAAATCCCCTGTGATGTGTGAAGTTCAAAAGCGTTTTCATCTAGGGGCGGTGGAGCAGACTACAGTAAGCCTAATGGTCTAGAAACTTCAAGAACTGCAGAGGAAGGGGAGGCTTTGGATCGAAGCTACTAGAATTCCAGTCTAGTTACCACCAGGAGGTTTTCTGTGTTTTTGTGTGTTGCTGGCATGGACCTCAGGAATGGAAGGATGTTAGACCAAGTTGCTGCTGCTTAGAGCTTTCCTAAACCACCGCTGATGATAACAAAACTAACCAACTGTGCAAAATAGTCTCCCCTAAACTTACCCTAGCTGCTCCAGCACACCTACGCGCAGACAGGCACGTATACACATATACACAGAACCTGAGGCCCAAAATATTTAAACCCTTATAAGGTAAGGGTAGAGTGAATCTGTTTTGCAGCGTCCCCGGCAAACTTTGGTATTTGCGGCTGGGAAAAGCATCAAGTATGCAGAAAGGACATCCTTCAGTGTTTGTTTTCTCTGATTCCCTGTATGCATCCTGTGGTTCTGACTGACTGGCTGCTGGCATTACGTAAAAGCCAGGCTCCGTGCTTATATATTTTTTTCCACCTCCGTTTTGGTAAATGATTCAGCAGAGCCTGACTAAATGAATGTTTTCAGAGCCTGGTTATGAGTATAAACAGCTTTCCATTTTTTTTGGCCTGATGTGCTGATCGTTCCAAATTTGTGGTTTGTCTATGAGTGGATGCTGCACATTTCAGGCGACGTGACATATTATGCGTACATGTGCCATTTTTCTAAGCTACGGCAGATTCTGGTGTTTATTTTATAAAGTATTGATTTGTGTGTGTGTGTGTGTGTGTGTATGCGTGTGCGTGTGCCCTACCTGAGCCCCAGCTATGTAGTTTATTATGTCCACCTACGGTCATTCAGTAAGCCCTGGTACAGATGGCGACTCACACCACAGCTGTCCCACAATGCTCCCTTCTCCTCTTTTTATCACCAGCTAGTAATTATGTGCTCCAGTGAGAACACACACACACACACACACACACACACACACACACACACACACACACACACTCAGCTTGATTAGCAAACCTAATAGATCACCTTGCTCTGTATTCCAAGAACATTCCATAAAGCAGAGGGCCATATAATTGGTTTTTACCTTCAGAATTGCAACAAACATTACCGCACAACCGCTGCCACCTCCTCTTCTTCATCCTCCCTCATCTGGATCCCCCTCTACCTGCACCTTCTACCTCAACCTGCTTCTTTTTGCTTTTCAGATCTAGGAAATCCATATCAGATGCCACACCTACACCTGTTAGACATGATTTTATTTTCTTTATTTTTTACAGAATGCTGTCATTGAATCAAGTGATTCCTGGTATTGTGGAAATGTTTTTTTGTAGTATCAAACTAAAGCATTACCATCCAACTCTGCTGTTTTGCTTCTCCAACCAGACTGTATAGTTGAGTCTCACCACTCTCATAAACCCCTCAAATAAAACTGTATATAGTAGTTCCCAGTTAGTAGAAAATATGAATCACGATTTTTTTTAGCTTAGAATTTTTTTGGCACCTCTAGCACATTGGGTATAACCACAAGCCTGCAAACATAGCAGCTTCAATGAAGAGAAGGGAGAGCATTGCAGCGCTTGGGAGCGCTTTAAAACCTATTTTATACAGTCTATGTTTAAAACTCACAGAAGAAAGTTGTAGCATCTGTGATGCTGTTGGCTCGTAAAATTAAATCAGAATCAAAGTCATTTAAAAAACAACTAAGTTATTTAAAAATTAAATCGTGAACAGGTTGAACAGAGATTGCGATATATAACGATTAATCGTGCAGATCTAGTTCCCAGTAATCAAGTCAAATTTGTGCTGACTTGTTTTCTAACAAGTCAACTATACCAAACTGCTAAGTGGATATCATGTTAGGAATGTGAGCCTGTGAGTTGGATTTTGTTGTTTTGCTGCTGCCTAGCGGTGAACGTGGTGTACCATTTAGCAGCTAAAGACATGTTGGCATGAGACCAAAAACAGAGCTAAAATTGGACCAGAAACAGAAATAAAAGATAATGTTGCTCCGTAACTGATGAATGTGTGAATAAGCAACTGCTCACAATTTTGCCATATCCACGTAAAGGTGCCTTGCCACACAAAACCGTTTTTACTTGCATTTTTCAATCAGAATTAGAAAAGCTTTATTGCCAAGTATGTTTTTTACACATACAAGGAATTTCTTTTGGTGTTGTATGTGCATGTCACACATTCTCTAAAATAAGTTAAACCAATAGGTTAAACAGAATACAACAATAAAATAATATAAGTATATGTACAGTATGTATTAAACATAAGAGAGTAAAAGTTAAGATAACAAAGAGCAGAACTGCAGATTAAGTACAGTGGCATATAGAGCCAGAGGTGGGATGCGGAGAGAGTCAGGGTGGAGTCAGGGTGGGTTCCGGGCCTTGTTAAAAAGGATAGTGGCGGAGGGGGAAAAAAACTGTCCTTGTGACGTGAGGTTTTGGTCCTAATGGACCTCAGCATCCTACCAGAGGGGAGTGGCTCGAAGAGATTGTGATCGGGGTGGGAAATACTGTATGTTAGGTCCATATGTGTTTGTGTTATGTTGTAAATGTTAAAATGAACTGCTACCTCCTCCGTTAGCACTAGCCACTGAAAAGAAATTAGTGGAGAAATCAGACCAGTTACAACAGCTGGTCGGTCTGACTTCATGTTGCCTGAGCTCATTACTATTCATGAGCTTGCCCATGAATAGTAGCTGGGTAAAGGATACTAATAGCAGGGCTCTCATTGGCTAGTTGTTAGCAAATAGTAAGTTTGTATTGATGAGCACATTAATGACATTTATTACTTTTGTCTTTACATATTATAAATATTCCTAGGTGCAGTGTAGGGTTGAATAAGATATTGTTTTTTTATCGTCATCGCAATATCAAATGGCCCAATATAAACAAAGCAAAAGGCTGCGACATATCACAAAATACACTCAGAGATTTTCTGTATTAGTTGAAAGAAAATATCAGTAGAAAAGTGCACTTTAAAATGTAATTGTCATTACTTTTTTAGTGGTGCCTTTCATATTCTATTCAATGTTCAATAAAAGACTGTTGGAAATGATTTCCTTTCATTTGTCTTAAATTCAACAAGCAATTTGTTGTATTTTACCAAAATACTAAAAGCAGTACACTTGAATATCTGTATAAAAGTCTTATCTTAATATTCAACAACGTTGTCACATAATTTCCTCATAGCATGCAGCCCTGGTGCACTTAGACTTTGTTTAGATTTCAAAGGTTATCAAGTTTAAGCTGGCACAGTTGCCTTATAAGTCTGACGCTTAAAAGATGCAGATAGGCACAGTGTCTGTGTGTATGTGTGTGTGTGTGTGTGTGTGTGTGTGTGTGTGTGTGTGTGTGTTTGTATTTATGAGTGTTGTGTGTCTGTGCATGTACATATAAACATTTATTTTTGATGAGACAGTGTAAAACCGTACAGATGCTAACATTCGGCTATGCACCAACAGAATAATCTGCATGTTGGAGTGAAAACACATTGCATGAGAAAACATGTTGTTTTCTCTCACAAGTGCAGCTACAGTCAAGTTTGCACATAGTTATGCATTCTTTGTTAGCTTAAGTTTCCATGTTGAAGCAAAGGCTCGGCTGGGGGCTATTTTCCTACCAGCTTCGCTTACCCAATGAGGTCACACCATCCAGAATCCAGAGAATGTTAAGAATGGCAAGTTTTAAGAGCTTCTGAACAGCACTATATGTTATCAGATGGAAGGGGGCTGATTGAGAGGGGAGTTTGAAATGTGTTCCACTTCTAGAACGGTGAAATGAAGAAGGGGAGGAGGGAGTGACACACTCTCTTCACCTTATAGCTTATTTTTAATCTGTGATCCACCAATAGCAGATGCCAGGATTTCACTTCAACACGGCTTTATTTACATCATTGTTTTAAATCTGACATAGACAACTTAAGGCCTTGTTCAGCTTGCCAGCCCAAATCCATTTTTTTGTATATCAAGATTGATTTAAAAAAAGTCTGGACAAAAAAACACATGAAATGTAATTTTTGCAAAGCCAATTTAAAATGAAATGGGATTCAAATGGAATTTCTAAAGTTGCACCTTGAATGCTCTGGTCACTCAAATCGGATTTCAAAGTGTCTTTTAGCATAGTGCTACAGAGGACAACATGGAGGAGAACAGCAGTCCGTGGACAGACGCCCAAATAAATTCTCTGCTGGCACTTAAGAATGATGGACCTACAATTCTCATGCTTGGAAAGCCGCGGCACAACGTAGCTACGTAGTTACTGATTATCTACGTTGTTACCACAGCAACACCTGCAGATAGGTTGGTGATGTCTAGACAAAGGAATCCAATATGATCACTTTCAAATGTCGTTTTAAATACCTGATTTGAGTGCAGATCAGATGTGCCTGCAGTCTATACCCTAAGATGATAACATTATCCCGACAACAAAAGCAGAATTCACGACGGAGCGTTAACCCCCAAATCAGTTTAATTTAGATTAAATTGGATTACTTATGATCAAAGGCAGTCGGAAACTGCACAACAAGAACTAGTTTATAACTTAGCCACATGCCGGTCATTATTCAGATGTGTTTTCTAAGTTGAAATAGGTAATTTAGGCTAATTTGGTCTAATTCTATACAATAACATTTTTTATAAGACCCAGTTTCAGCTAAAGGGTCCTTGTCCCACTGTTGTACAGTTGGGCTGCAACTAATAAAAAATATTTAAAAAAATGCATTTTCATTATTGAGTATTTTCTTGATTAATCGATTTGATAGTTTCTAGAATCCCAACAATATTTAATTTGCTATCATATAAGACAAAGAAAAGCAGCAAATCTTCATACGAACACTTTGATGGAAATTTATTTATAGCATACATATGCCAGTTAACACCAAGTCTGGAGTGGGTGAGGCTGCAAATCCCACAAGAAAGATTATTATCATAATTCATGAGTTTCACATTGTTTAAACTATCCTAAGATTATCTAAGAGGTTTAGTCTTCCAGTTTTATTCATCAATTGAATAATAGAAGATGCAATATGCAACACAAAACACTGGGTCTAAGGAATGTCTGCTCTTCCAAAGTAAAGTGTCCAATACAGCAGAACCAGAAACACTAAAATTAAGCAGGTACTTCTGAATTTCAGATGAATTAGGCTTTTCATTGTTTTTGTTATCTTTGAAAAAATCCCAGACTTTAGGGGTTTATTATCAATAGTGTATTCTAATCATTATGAAACCTGCCCAGTTATTTCCTGAAAGACGAGACATCCTGATGTCCAGACGAGCAGAGAGGGTGGGGGGAACAGGGTTGGTAGTCTGTATGTTATTTTTTTCACGGGGTTCAGGCAGAGATGCTTGCTATTCCCTCAAGTGTCTGGAAAGTGTGCCGTTTCCATTACAGTCTGTCTCGTTTCACTTCATCAGTGGCGATGTTTTTGCATGGAGGCCCGAGGCTAAGATGCAAGCTCTGTGGCCTTGTGAGTCCAGGCCTCAGCAGGGCGAGGTAAGCGAGGGAGTGACTGTGGCCCTCCTACATACACACATGGGTTACATGTGCAGCTTCAAAGACATGGAAGCTGGATGGGCCTGACTGCTGGTAGCCTGTTATCACTGACAGGAAAGCAGAAGGAGGTTACCAGGGGCTGGTTTAGTTAGCTAGCTGATTGGAATGGCCAATTTTGAGAAATGATAGGCTTACTGTTTTGCTAGTTGGCAGACTGACTAACACGCTAACAGGCAAGCATGCTACAGGGCATGCCGGATTGTTAAACAATGAGCTGAAACGTACTATAAAGCAGAGGGGAGTTGCAGATTGAGGTGATATTACTTTGTGGGTTCATCAGTACAAGCGACACCTTTCACAATGTCTTGTTGGTGTCACATTGTCTTCAAATACATGACTATGAAAATCAAAAACCAATCAGCAATCAAGTTACAGTGTAGTGTTCCTTGAATGGATCTCCATGTCTTAGGGTTAGGGTTATGCTGCTGAAAAAGAAGTCCTTGGCTCGCTAAAAATGTGTACCTTTCTGTTCTTTTTGAAAGTACACAAATGCCTTTAAACACAACCAGCATAATCTCTTCCATTTTCTTTCAGTATTGTATAATCTTAGACATCCTCAAGTAGCTATAACCTACAATGATGACATCAGTTATACATTTAATTAGGCTGGCCCAATGGAGACTTACACACAGTGAACAACCCATCTTGGCATAAAAGCATAATGATGTACTTAAGGCAACTTTTCAGAGGTTGAAAATTGACAAATAAGGGGATAGAATACCAACTGCTGTAAAACAGTTTGGACAGTAAATACGTACTGTACCCTTAACTAACTAATCCAAAAAATGAACATCATCGTTACGCACCAACACAAGGGAATCAGCTGCTACTACTATTGACGGAGAGTAGAACCGTCAAATAGTTTTGTCCTAATGGCGTATCTAAAAGAAACATTAAAAGTGTAATGAATGCAGTTGTCTCTGTGCAGTTGTTGTTTCACTGTCAGGACACTTCGTTAGGAAATACATTCTACAGTTACATAACTATAAGGCTCACTTTGTGACACTTGCTCTTTGTCTTTCCTGGCATTTCACAATTGTGAAGTAAAAGTCTTGTGAATTTGTCACACTTTCAAAGAAATTAAAGTGTGCGCAATACTCCTAGGTAAGTGCTAATATACTGATGAAGTACAGTACGTCCTGTACTCAGCTCCAGTGCTCCTGATGCAGATTTCAGCAGAGGTGACGTCACGCTGGCCAACAGTACCGGACTCAATTTCCTTTTTTGATTCCAGCTGATGTGTGAAGTGTTCTGCAACAAACCAGAGATTGGCAGACAAGTGATGCATAAGTTCCACGATGTTTCACTTTCACCATGAACCAAATTTTTTTTATCGTTTGTCTTTTTTTGGTGCCGGCTTTGCTCTGTTTTCTGCAGGTTTTCCATCACTCTTCTCCTTATTTCCATTGCATTTAATTTACCAATTTTACGGTCCTGAGCGACCGTGCAGTGCACCAGAATATGTCAGCCAGTGCAACAAACAACTATAAGCCAGCATTTTAACCTTCTAAATATTCACAGTAACAGCTGCAGTGCATCCCAAGTTTAGATGTCTGGATGCATTATAGAGGTTTACCAATGTGCAGATAATGCTATTTCTAACAGTAAAAAATGTTTATGTCATCTTGGCTTTTTCTCACATTTGTGTGCTTCTCTGTGCATGGGGCCTGTTCTATTCTTCTAACACATCATCATGCAAAGTTAACTCTCTTACTGCTAAATCCCTGAAGTATGGTTAATTCCACATGGTTTTTCCTCTATTATACATTAAAGGCAGATCCCTGGATCCTGGCCTGCTGGTTAACATTAGCACCTGACTTCTTGCTGAAAAGAGGAAAGAAAATATTTCTGGGAAAGCCCTTCATTAACATTTATGGGAAACCTTTTGGCCCATCTTGTTCTTTTTCCCTTTCAAGATTAAAACAGTCTTTTTCCTCATTTTTTCATACCAGCCCCTCCCATACATCAAACTTCACATGGCTGCTTTGGGAAATCCCTCAAAATGGGCAGTTAGTCTGTACTTTGCTTGGCAAATTCCGCTTTTTTCCCCTTTTGGGCACACGTCCATTGCATTCTTTGGAAATCGTGGGTGTAACGGTGTGGTATGGTGGTGTTTTCTTTCTGCAGAACGTGTTTCCATGCTGTTTTTAACATTCTGGACAGAGCAAAGAGAATCGCTGGGAACACCTCAACAATGAAAAGAATGCAGATGGGAAATTATATAAATATTGTTCTATCTAGACAGTATGTGTGGCTTCAAAACGTGGTCATATATTTTGGTTGTATAAGCCCCCAGCCAACTTCATTTGTTATTTTTATTTAGGAGATATTTATCATGTCAACAGCTTGAGCAAAAACTAACAGTCAGTGCACACTATGGGATGAATGTTTGAGGGAAGAGCCCCTGTTAGTCACGCTCCTCATATCCAGTGAGGTCAAAACTCTCTGAGTCTAACTCCCCTTATCCTCCCACCTTATTTCTGTGGCTTTCCTGACCTCTTCGCCGGGGGTTCCTCCTTCTCTGAGCAACCCGGCACTATACACTAAGAGGACTCCCTGCATGGGATGGAAGAAAGAGAGAGAGTGGGGAAAGCCTTCAACAAGAACTTCATCTTAACGTGACTATCTGATTCTCCACCTCCTTTCTCGACCCTTTTTGTAGCTCTATACTTCCTGCTTTGCACTTCACTCAAAGAACCAAGCAGATCTTTTGTCCTCCTTGGAAAAAGCCATGGTAGGTCAGGCTCTGGGCCACATAGGTCCACAAATCCTTTGCAGAGTGTGTTTGGTTGGACATTCCGTTCTGTGACACACCTTGGGCCTCACAAATGTTTAAACAGCTTAAATATGTGGGAGCTCTGGGTATTTTTACTTTGGCTTTCCAGAGGCCTCAACCCGTGAAACAAAAACAAACACAATGGGGATTCCTACTGGAATCGTTTCAATTGAATGATCTATGGTACACGTGACACTCATGCCAAGTTTTGATTTTTTAAGGGTAAGAAGAGCTGGTTAACCGCAGCGCTCGGAAAGCCTGACAGGTTATGGGAAATTACTTCTGGTGACAGTTGTCAGGCATTCCACTTTCCGTTTAACTTTTTGTTCCTTTTGTCGATCCTAAACCATATGTACTACCACAAAACCTCCCTGTCAGATGTCTGCTGAAGCATATTACCATCCTACATCAGGTCATCCTGTTTCTAAATGTCATTCAGTACATTCAGTACAGTCTGATTGAATTGTTCAGCAACAGCTTTTGGATTTCAGGCAGCCCACACTTTGTTCCCATCTCCTTAAAGGGCTATGCCACTGTGTTTGCAAGTTTTAGCTGCATTAACCCTTGTGTTGTCTTCCCGGGTCAAAAATGAACAAAAAAAATTGGTTTTCACTTACACTACCACTACCACTAGTTTTACACTACTTTTTGGAATTCATGGTCAATAACCCTCATTTATATATATTATACCTAATATTTGAGTTAAAAAAGCAGAGATTATGAATTATTTTGACTAATAGTTAAAATCAGAGGACCGAGCAGATGAGTTTATTGAGGAATGAAATTGATCAATTGTATTTCCAAAGAGTGTTCAAAGGAATCCAATCCATTTTTTGTGGTAATTTGGTTAAAAAGAATCCCATAATTCAGATATAGACATTTTTTACAGGCGTCAAATTTGACCCGAGGACAACAGGAGGGTTAAACAGTCCCTCCAGCATTTTGTGGCCTTTTTTGAGATTGTTGTGGTCCAAAATGCCTGATTTCGCGGGAGCTTTTGTAGAAAAATTGCAATAAAAGTTGCAATGTCTTTTGTTGCAACAAAGTTGCGAGAAATCGTGAAAATTGGGATAGTTCGTATAGTTCTATTTGTATAGTTCTGTAAAAGTAAAAAGTAAACATGTTTTGGGGAGAATAAAATTACTCTGGGCTGTGATATCCTTGTAACCTTACCAAAAATGCTCAGGGTGCTGCAAATTTTGGTATAATATGAAAATGGGTGGTTGATTTAAGGCAAATATGTATAATATATTTTTTGAACGAATCAAATATGAACATATCTGTCAGTGGCTTGTTGATCTTTACATTGTTAGTTAATTTCCTATACTGGGACACACATTCATATGGTTTGATAAAGTACTTTAACTTATCATTGCACTTACAATGATGAGCGTAGGTCAATTTAGGTATTTAGTGTACGTCTCATCTCCGGTTTTTCCTGCATTCACCGCGTGTGTCAGTCAGTCAGTCACGGGGGGGAACTGAGAAGCAGCACCGCCCAACAGGATTGAAACAGCGGCAGCTTTCAGCAACTTTAGAGTGAAACATCGTTACAGCGTACATTGATGTTAAAATGTATACCAGTTGGCCGGTCTGAAATGTTTGAAATGTCTTTTACTCGAAATTTTGTTGGTAAATATGAGATGTTCAAGTCACACACGTCTGATCTTCATATCAGAAACAAGGAAATGAATTCTTCTCACTCACACTTGGTCAGTGGCTCTCACGTGATTGGTCAAAATTTCGAGTCGTACCGAATTCACAGGGATTGGTTGAATTTGCATGAATTGGCGCAATCGCGACATCACAATCCTGGAGGGATTGATAAAAGGAGAAAAGGTATAAATAGATTATTTGAAAAAACACAAAGGCAGACTTGTGGTTAGTATGATCAATTACACGGTGCAAGTAAGTTTCCGATATTAGATTTTCATATTATTCAGAAATGAATAAAAAACAATGGATGGCTTGAATGGTTGGCAAATATATTCCAAATTTCACCACGTCATTAGTTGCAAAGCGCTTATTTTTTTATCTAAAGTGGACAGATTTGTAGCAAATGGACTAAAACTTATGAAACCTCGGGTATTGTTCTTTAAAACACTTTGAACATTACTGTGCTATATAGTCTTCTGCAGACTTTATACTTAAAACATGGAGTGATACACAATGTGCTCTCCTTGAAATCCCAGTCTCGTCAGCCTTTACTAGGGACGTGGGTGGTCCTGTGTCTGTCAGCCCAGGTAGGCCAAAGGTGGTGGCGAGTAAGGTTTCCCACTCACGTTTCCCTCTACGAACAAAAAGAGAAGAAGAAGAAAGGCCACACAGTTTTTTTTTTCTTTCTCTTTATGTTGTCAATATGGCTTGCTATAATGTTGTAATATTACTTTTTACTGATTTGACCATTAGTAATTATTGAATTGGATAATATAATTAGATATATGGCCAAAGTAAAGTGTTACCCTCGGTTTATCAAGAACTTTATAGCCCTTCTTAAAATGGAGGAGAGTGGAACGACCTTTAACCATCCAGAAATCACATATTCACATATTTCCCCTATTTTCCAACTGATGTCATACAGCACAGGAAATCTTGGTTGTAAAAACATTATATTAGCATTGCTTTTCGGTGGTATAGATCAGAGTGACCTGGAAGGTGATTGCTGACGTCCAACCAGCCAGTGCTTGAGGAGTTTACCAAAAATTCTTTCCTAATAAAAACAGCAATTCTGCATGAATTCTTGGTTGTGATTCTAATGTGGTAGCTACATTTTAACATTGTGTTATGATGTTTGATAAGATATTTTTTTTATCAGACCAATGCAGCCAGGGAAGGGTGAACTGTAAATTCTCCATGAGATAGATGAGTTTATTGGCTTTTACCTCTTGTTTGGGTATAGAGGTCCAGTCCGTGGGGGTCAAACCCAATAAACACGGAGGAGTCTGTGTCGAGTGGAGATGTATTAACTGAAGCCCCCTCTGTTTTTCCCCTTGGTGGAGGCTCACGTTCATTCCTAACCAACAGCCCCCATCCGTTTGCTTTCCAACTGTTCCTAGCCTGCAGCTCCCCTGTATTTGTGGAGCCGTCACAGTGAGAGGTGGGCAGCAGACACATTCTTTACAGCCCTGCTGATTGGAGGGAGCACTTTATTTGCTCTTGGACAGACTCATATTTCTTTTTGTTTTTGCAGAACTCAGCTCTGCTTAGGTGTCTCTATGTGAGCGTGCACTGTGACCAGCAAAGTGTTACAGTACATAATGTTACTGAAGTCACTCCTACATTATTGGTGAAGTTTCTCAATATTTCCTTTTTTTATTCTCCTCCTCTTTAAATACATATTACTGCATAGTTGACATTACTTCTAAGTCCTAATGTATTTGCTGTCCTGCTTATAAATGTGCAGGGTTCCTTTTTCCTGATAACAGATGATCTCAGAGGTTAAGAGTGTTATCTAAGAGTGATTCTGCAAGCCTCATTCAAAGAGGTACTCCTTAATCTGTAATTATCCCTAAGAACCTCTGTAGTTACACGGCTTATCAGTGATTTGATCACACATCAAATCTGCAAGGATGTGTACATGGTTTTATGATCATCAGCTTTGAAATTAATTTAGATCCTATATTTATATAACAAATCCTAAATCTAAATTTAGGACCCTAAATTGAGACAATGATGAGATGGAAGTGTGGTATTCTCTTTCAATTTTGGTTTTCCATCTAAAAATAATAAAAGTAGCCAACAAACATCCCTTTTGGCTAAAACAAAATTAATTACGGAGGCTTTATTTCTGTTACATGACTACACAGCCAGTCATCCACACTTTTATAATAATTACACAAAGGGTACAGCAGCCTTTCTCATCTCTCTGAAGCGCAATTACCTCTCTCTCTCTATCTCTCTCTCTCTCTCTCTCTCTCTTTATCTCTCTCTCTCTCTCTCTCTCTCTCTCTCTCTCCCTCTCTCTCTCTCTCTCTCTCTCTCTCTCTCTCTCTCTCACACACACACACACACACCATACAGTATGCTCTTACAAAGCTGAAGATACCCCATTTAACAACCAGAGCCATAATGCCCTGCACTTTGTTCCTCAGGCCCTTTTCAAATGATTTGTGTAGTCCTTGCCTCCCTGCTATCTCTTACCATTCAGATGCCTTAAATGTGTCCAACTAGGACTATAGTGTGGCATTTTCCTCCTCGGTGCCCTGATATCCTAGGAGCCCCAAGTAAAAGCAGTCTGACACTGCAGTCAGTTTGGCTGAAACTGCCCTTTTTATCCAGGCAGCCTGCCATATCGTTGTGGTCGATGTGTTGCGAGGGTCTTCAGTTATGCTACTGTTAACTGTGCACGCCTTCAGATTGACCTACTTCTCAACATTTATGTAATCCTAAAGCTGATGGGGGGGCAAAGATGTCATGGCTTGGTTTACCACAGGTATGTCCCAACATACACCAAGTATTTGTTTGGATAACACACCGACAGGCCATGGAGGGTTTGTTTTCTCTTGGCTGCCCCTAAATGACTTGTTGTCATTTCATACTTTTGTTACAGGCTGTGACAGTGCAAACCCTCGTAGTTAGTTTCCTTAGGAATTTAACATTTGACCACCATGACAGCATCAGACTGGGCCCTTTTTTCCACTTATTCGCCCACCTTTGTGACTCATGAATGAATGACATGTGTACCCTGTGATTACTGTTCTTACTGGTTTCTTCCTTCCTGACTGGAAAGAAATCATTAAATACTGATTTCCGATAAGAGGACTTCACACTTTCAGATTTGTTCTGTGTGCATCCTCTGTGTTTAGTGTGTGCATGTAGGGCTATGCAATGGAGTGTAAGAGGTGTATGGATGTAATAATAGCCTTGTAAGAACCCCATTACATTCAGTAGATTTTCACAGTCATGGCTGCCATTTATTCAAGCCTTCAGGCGCTCTTTTCTAAAGAAGCACTGAGTGAAATAGCTGCCCCTGGCAAATTTATGACTTATCTATAATTGAGCCATTTAATCGTACTTACTTCTCTCAGCAAACAAAGGAAATCATCTCTTTAGTTTCCTCCATGACGTCAGAGAATTGTTACCTGAAAGACTAAGATAGCCTTATCGACCTTGTTGCTGCATAGCTAATGAGGTGTGTGCATTTATTTAAAAATCCACTTTGTCAATTGGTCTGAAATGCAGCCATCATTCCCGTTCTGTATTCCACTGGTCTTTGAACTTTCCTCTGCATTAGGCCTCTATCTGTTATGATCATCATGTGTCCAGCCAAACCCTCTGCTATGACGCACAAGACTCACTATTCAAACTTGTGCCTGTATGTCAATACAAGCAAGTCATTGTTTGTCTTTGTTTTTACACACAGCTCTTTGAATCAATAGACTGCAGTTTTTGACTGATTGCTTTTAAAGTCCTTTCAGATTCCTAAAGAAGCCTCAAAGCTCCTGTAATTTTTATTATAACAATGGATCATATTACTTAGTGTAGTGATGACTTGACTAATTGCTGAGCTCTGCAGTTCATCACAGCTCTCTGGATATTTGTATTGTCTTTCAGCTCATTGTTTTGGATTTTATAGCCTGCAACTTTACTGTGTTGGTTAACTCTCATCAACCCAGTTTCCAGCCGCAGCAGGCAGCTGTTTTCAACAAAAAAAGCTCTCCTGAACCCACTGTACACTGCTCAATACCAAACAGCAGTCACAGTTAGCAACTAAATGGTTGACATAGTATCTCTTAAGAGTTGGTGGGACCAAAACAGAGCTAAAAGATGAGTGAGTTTTTGAACTTGTAATTGCCAGTTGGCCAAAAACACAACTACTGATGAATGCTAATGTTATTCCATGTCTCCTGGATGTGAAATTAGGCAAGTGGTTCCCAAACCTTTTTAGGCCATGGCACCCCTTCAGAGAAATGCTTTTCTTGTGCCACCCAGCCCCCAATAAAACATTAATATATGTATACAGATGCTTATTAGTTTTAGCAATTGTGTTCAGATCACTGCTTAATGTCTTCTTTGTTGTCTTTACCAACCAAACTGTCTGGCATTATATGTCATTGATTTCATGCACTTTTTAAATTCACAAACTGCAGCTGATAAGTGTCATTTAAAGAGGTTGACCTATTTGCGTGTGAGACTCAGAGGAATGCTGTGGCCCCATTATGTTGGAGCGTGGGACTCAGTTGCCTGGTGTAGGGAGGCTAGGATGACCTTCAGGAATGCTATTGTTGTGTACTCTATTCCCTTTTCAAATGCACCCTGCTCTATCAGACTGATTGTCCTTCTTAGCAGAATGCGATATCAACGGGTACCAGGGGTGAGAGAATGGAGAAGGGGTCCATAAAAAGCCCCAAATAAAAGGTTGTTCTCTCTGCTCCGTCTCCCCTGTCCTGTGCTGGAACGGCAGGAATGTGGCAGGCAGACCGACTGAATCTCAGAGCCTTCATCCCCTAATGAATTTTTCAAAGGCCTTTTTCATTCAAAGCAGGGTGCTGGCTAACAGCATGTCGCATGGCCAATCTCCTCAGGGGAGACAAGGAGGAGAGTGGAGAATAGAGGGTTGGAGGGAGAGGAGAAGGAGGTGCTGGCAAAGAGAGTTGGCACCTAGGCCGGTTGGGGTATTGGATGTCCCTCACAGTGAGAGATAATAGTCCACTTAGCATGACAAGCCACTGTAGGAGCATTCTTGACCCTGCCACAAGTTTTTAAAAGAGAATAGGGGGAATTTGAGAGACAAAGAAAGTAAGAAATACAGTGTTCGAGGAGAAGAAAAAGGACCAGCAAGGAAAGACAGAGCTACTAAAGATGGTGTATTCTAACATAAAGAAACTTGAAATGTCTGCACCTTTTGAAGGTATTGTTTGTCACTTTGGGAACTAATTCTTATTCACTTTCTCGCCTGGAGTGGATGAGAATATTGATGCCACTCACATGTCTATATGGTAAACATGAACCTACAGCCAGCAGTGGTCAGCTTAACTTGGCACAAAGACTAGAACCAGACTAGAGGGAAACCACTAGCTTTGCTTATCATACAGACAGGAAATTGGTATCAATCATCTCCTGTAATTCTCGACGAGAAAGCGTATTTTACCAAAATGTTGAACTATTCCTTTAAATGCTTCCACTTTACTGTTGATAGTAACTGACTTTCCCCACAACTTAAAAAAGAGCAGTTTGAGATAATAATTATTGGTGCTAATGTAAAAAGGCAAGTTTTAAGTCATAAGGAAACTAATGTCAGAATAGACATTGATATTACACAAGGTCTGCTTGGTGAGAATTTTAGTGTCTAGTTTCTCTTGCAGGATTTGGGCAATGACCTTTGTTTAATTATAGTAAGTGAGTCTGTAATTTATGTTTGTTTAGTTAGTGTATGCCTGACTATTCACAAACTGTATACACAAGCCCATTACATCACTACACTCAATCTTCTTCAGTGTGCACTAACCTTTTCAGCGGGGAGGAACCGCACTAGAATGTTGTGTGACTATGAATGGTTCTAATGCATGCTGTTTTTAAAAATGTAGTTTGTTCTTGTTCTTTTTCAACCAAAATAGTTGTGCTTTGTCCACATCCTATTTTCTGTGTATACAAAATCTTTCATCCAAACTCAAAAGCTATTACTACTTGGGTCAGTGTGGAAAGACATCCTAATTGATGTTCTCTACCACACAGATACAGATATCAAACTGTTGTCTGTGTTTAGTGGCCATTACATTTCACATGGGGAGGAGGGGCCCTAAACACCCTTTGGGTCACATCACCTCCAATGATGTCAGAGGAAATGCCAGAGAGCTGAGCTAAAGAGCTGCTTTTTACAGTCCTGCAGATTCCTGGGCAGACGACCACTATGATAGTGGAGGCTCCAGTGTGCTACAGGCAAAAGAAGGAAGAAAAAATCAGTAGCTGATAATGATGGTGAAGACACAGAACAGTGTGTGTAATGTGTGTGGCCTTGTCAGTAAAGGTGTTTTGATTATACTCAATATGATCTGGACAGTGTATTAAATAGTCCCTTTTCTCCAGCTTAATTGTGCAAATCTGGCCTCTGATCGGCACAGACATACAGACAAGGTTGTTGTCAATACATTAAAAGTTTGAACTGACTGAGGTTTCCTCACAATAAATCAGTGAATCAGATCAATCAGTGATCTGGCAGGAAGAACAAGTTCACGCATGTTCTCTGTAATTTATCTGAATTTTTTAGGGTACTCAGATCCTGACTCAATCTTTTTATTGGTCAACATACCTACAAACCTGACTAAATCATAAAGAGAGAAACGGTGCCTTGGTTTGTCATTGCTTTGTATGAATGAAACATTTGAGAGATTAACTGCTACTCATACTTATCCATAAGCTGCATGCTATTGATGTCAAAGCTTTTAAGAAATCGCTAATAAATGTCTGTACCCAGTTACTTGGAAGGACGAGGTGTTCTTCCTGGTTAACTGAAGTAGAAAGGTAAGCAGAATTCCTGCAGTGAGGATGACACGTGGAGGGGAAAGTTTAATGATTCTGTGGGATTCCACTGTCTGTTTTCTGAAAAGTAAATAGCTTGGAAGTGCCATTCTGGTTGTGAACCATTGAGTCATAAGGTCATTTAGAGAAGTATTCATGCAAACAAACAGCTGTCATTATTGAATAAACACTCAGTTGCTAGTTTACAGGCACACTAAGCTAAAACTATTGCAGTCTAATACAACAGACCTGCATTAAAAACCTTAATGGTTCTAATGTTTTTTTTGAAGAGGTGTAGAGAGGTGTTGAATCAACTGAATGTTTTTTTGTAGGAGGTAGTTTGTGATACTGTTGAACTGTATTACATTGTGCAGAGAGGTGTTATTTAGCCTACCCTCATTGATATATATGGGGTGGGAAAAATGGTAGAGACACCTGCCAGTATCAGAATATAATTCAACAGCTCCACAAACCCCAAAATGACCATACAGTTGAAGTTAGGATTTATTGCAAGACTGTTGTATTAGACTGCCTATTGAACTGGCAACTGAGCGTATAATACCATTATGTATTTTTCACATAAAGAAATGACAGTTGTGTATTCATGTGTGTCCATGCAGGCCTTACTGTAATTGTCTTATCTGGGAAGTGCATGGCAGTCTACCTGGATGACCTCATGGTTCGGCCTTCCACAAAATGAGGAGAAGCAGAAGCATTGTGTTTGCCAAAAAGCACATTGAGCAGGTTGAGGTCATAGTGAGATAGGGCTTGTGGAAACACTGATGCTCTAACATGACTGGCCTTGGAAACTACTCCTGCAGGAGCCCCAAAAACAGGACAGTAAAAGCACACTGGGCGGTCAGACAGGAGAGCAGACTAGCCGAAGTTCAGCCAAAAAAAGACCCGCTCTTTCCTTTGGTTTTGAGTGCAGCGGACAGGACATGCAGGTGAAATGTGGTTTGCCCCCTCACTTTCCATCCAGGGAATGCATTTCATATGTTAATGCTCTTCGGGTGGCAGCCATTCTTTTACTTCCTTCCTATAAATATATGAAAGACAAATGACCCAGAACATGAAGACAGGAAGAAGCATTTTTAGAGTTTGTGTTCTTTAGCATACCTATTTTTCGCAGTCACTGCCTTGTAAAAGTTTTAACGTACTTCCTACAAAATGACATCATTTCACGGCTCATTAAATTGATGTCATCGCAACCTGTTGGAGAGATACAGGTTTGGTTTCACTGCGCTCAATCTCAGGAATCTGGGCACTGCTAAACACTGTGCGTTTCAGATATCCAATGAAAATCTTCAAACGGATTTTCATAATTTTGTTTATAGATGTCTGATTAGAACTGGACCATATCATAATATTCTTGAACATAGGAAATGCTGATGGTTTGGGCCATTTGGTGGTGTAGCTCACTGCACCTCATCACAGATCAGTCTTAATATCAACAGATGTTTTATGTGTATTTCTTGTTTGTGTCCCTGTGGTATTTTCCAGACGGAGGCAATGAAAGGAGCTCTGAAGGATTTGAATCTGAACATTGTGGAAATGACTGATGAGAACGCTACACTAGATGGAGGAGATGTGCTTTTTACAGGTAAACTATGTCTCCTCAATCACTGAATTATGTGGAACACCTTAAAGCAACTCTTGAGAATTTTTTGTAATTAATTTGTTTTAAATTAATGTTTCCAAAATTGTTTCAGTGGCTCATCAACTCTGCACTTTTGTATTCGCTTTGCGGCTCTCTACCGACTATAATCGCACAATGCAAGTTTACCAGATCGGGTAGCAGATCTGTAGTTCAAATGAGACATAATGGGACAATTCTGCTTCCAACTTGTAGGGGATGCGAAGCGGGAAAATTATCTAGTGTTGCTTTAAACTTCTTCATCATTAAAAAACAGCCTCAAGCCATCCACATTAGAAAATTTTAGAAAAAAGTTAGCTGTCACTTTCCCAAAGTGGTGTTGGCTGTTGGCTTTTATATATGGCTTAAGAGGTGGCGCAATGTTGTCTGCGTCTGTTTTGTACTAGGTGCAAAAATAGATACATGCACATCTAAAATTTTGTAAAATTGGTCTACATAATTTAACATAGACGTGTTGTAGAACTTCATTTTGACAGTAAAAGCTACCATGAGTATACTTACACAACAAAAAACACACACAATCAAAGCTTTATAGCTCAGATACTGTATCTAAATCAGAATCGACAACAAAAGAAAAACAAACCTCATTTAATATTTAACACATGGATGGATTAAACAACATACTGGTGATGTGCCTGATTTGCATAGAGCTTGTAAACTTGTAAACTGTAAAGTTTGTCAGGGAAGTGGTACTAGTGAAAGGTCATGGGGCCACATTATCATGGCAAATGAACATTGCTTCCCACACTGTTAACAGAAATGGAATATTATAAGCTTGGATGCTTTTAGATTGATTTCCTGCATGGCATGTATTTAAATTAATCAGCACAGAGATAAGTACCATTTTTGGCATAAACCTGTCCAATATGTCACTGGTTCTCATGAACAGCTTAAAAAGATTTTTTCTCCATTTTGCTTCAATGACAGAGGTCAGTAATGACGTGCGTTTCACTTAAGATTTTTCCACAAAACGCCATAAACAAATGCAAAAATTTTCAGAACATTGCAGAAAATATTGTACAGCAGCAGCATAATGTACATAATTCTGATTGGCTTCCAGGAGTCTGATGAAATCGGCCAACAGGATGCTTTGTGTTGTGTTTGCCTCTGTCTCATTAATTACTTTTGTATCTCATGACAATACAACAGTGTTATTTCTAACTTGATAACCTTTAAGAAGTCTGACAACTGACTAACCACAGGTGAACTTAGGTTTTACTGTAATCCCTTACCTCCAAGAACTATGCATGTGCTTGTTGATTTTAAAAAACGAATGAGAGGATATAATTGTAAACAGAAAACATTAGAGAGCAGCAAGATAGCAGAATGTGAGTAGTCTCAGCTCATAGCCAGTTTACTAAGTGAACAGAGGGTTGTGTGTCTGTAAGTTTGTTTCTGTGTTTCGGGATCCTCCACACACACATTCCTCTGTACGACCTCAATGACCTAGTGCCTCAGCCCACTAAGCAGAACTTCCCTCAAAAAAATGTTCTCTAGCAAAAACGCTGTGCATCATACTGTATGGTCAATTCGAAGCAGCAGGACTCCACGCTCTCACCATGGGACATTTATTCCTCTGGCATCAGTTATTATAATTTGGTGAGGGCAGAGAATTGTGGACACAGTTGTGCGGGGTATTAAAAGGGGGGTCAGTGTCCTCTATACTGCCCAGGCCACAGGGGAAAATAAGAATAGTACACTTAATTGGGTTTCTAGACACTAGCTCTATGCGCTCGTTCCTTCCAACTGAAATCCATTTCACATGGCAGAGCTAGAAACATTTCCTGTTGGCAAGACCCCGGCTAACGGCTCGTTTTGTAAAGTCTCAGCAGGCTAGGTTAGGAGCCCATACCGACGCTCAGTGTGCTGCTGCAGCCTCGCCAGGCATTCAGCGCTCTGGCTGCTTGTGCCTCACCATTCTGACCACAGTTGGCCTTTCTCACAGGCATGCATAAAGTACACACTGTGGTGACTGCAGTGTTCACCTACAGTAGAGCCACAGACTCACTGTATTGCTGGTGTTCAAGATTTTTAGACTTCATGACTGTAGATTTAACAGATTTTAGAACTGTTTAGATGTTGTATGTCTGTTTCGTGCTGCAGATGTTATGCTAATTGTTACTCTAAGTCTGATATGCAGGTGTCCATATAGAGTTTTTTTAAGCTTATAGTCTTTGATAGTTTTTAGTTACTATCTATTGTGTATGTATCTGTCGATCTGTGGTGAACTGCGGTTCAGATTTAATTAAATTGAATTGAGCTTAATTTAATTGATATTCGCTTACACAACTTCAGTGGCGTCTTGTTCTTTCTGCAGGTCGTGAGTTCTTTGTAGGCCTTTCCAAACGGACCAATCAGAGAGGAGCAGAGATTCTAGCAGATGCTTTTAAGGTAAGTTTAAATTGCGCACATAAACGTAACGTGAAGATTCTTCCTTCCTCCACCCCATGCTTTCTGTCCATTATAACTATCCTCCATCCATCCACTGTCTAGGTGGACTATATGCTGTACAGTACATATAAACATGAGCAGTTGCTGGTAGATGTAGAATCCCTTCAACACATCTTATTGACTATATTTATAAACAAATTGATGAAAAGAAAATGCAACCTGACATTTCCGTTAGGTCCGGTAGTTGGCAGAGAGCTCTTTCTCTGATGATTGCAAAGTGTTATGTCTCGTCAAGTTTGTTGAGTTGAGTCACTCATGTCTAGTCTTGTTATGCACTTCCTGTTTTATTTTGTATTCACCTTTCCCTCTCATTTCGGACCCTGACTTCCTCCCTTTGTGTGTCATTGATCTTACCTAGCTACTGCGCATGTGCGACTCCCAACAAAGATAGTATAGAATTGAGATGTCTCACTCTGTAGCTAAAACAAAGACCTAAACACACAGGGTGAAAAGAGGATCTAAAAATATATTGTTCTTTGACAATGAAACCATGTAAACCTATTCTGGTACAACCTCTAAATAAAAATTATGAACTTGAAAATGAGCATAATATGGGCACTTTAAACAAATCACTGACCCACCATGTTAACTTGGGGTCCTTCATTGTTGAACTTGTACACTGTCTTGCTAACATAAAATGAAATGAGTGCATTATTTGAGTAAATATTGCTAAAAACTGCCATGTCAATTATTTTAGGAAATTTACAAATTTGTTTAAGATTAAAGTATATACGTTTGGCCCATTTAATAGGTACTTGGCACTGAGTGCCGCAGACAAAAGAGAGTATGGAGAGATGCCTTGTTGGTTTAGGTCTTTTCATTGTATTTGTTGACGGTAAGCAAAATATTGATCGCCAGCTTTATCCTTTAACTAAAAGGAAACGATAAGTACCCCAGTCTGTGTGTCTTTTCAAGCTTTGCTGATGTCAATGATTTTGTATTTCATCATATTTTCCTTTTCAACTACTTACTGACTAACTCCCATACGCTGTGGCATGACCCTGATAGCCACATTCCAGCTCAACAATCCAAGTTCACTCATGGCACACACATCAAAAAGGAAATACTCAACAAAATATCCCAAAACATCAGTGAAACAACGGATTCAGGCTAACTGGAAGGATTTAGGCATGCAGCCTGCAAACAGGGTCACAGTGTGGGTCACAAACACAGACTGATTCTATCGGTCCTGTTTACTGTTATTGTTATGGGAAGATGTTTCGTACTGCAGACTGTATGCATATTGCTTTTGGATTTGCTCTAAGAGACTGTAACAAAAGAGAAAAGCCGGCTGGCTCACAAGTTCAGAGGTGGGTTCAACACATTACGGTAACCTGAATGGCCTTATTGCAGTGCTTCCTTTTTCCCATCTGTATCTAATTTGAATTCCTTATTATGGATTTCTGTGTTTTCTGTTATCTTTGATAAGCCAGGACTTAATGATGCGTCTCTGGCAAATGACACTAGGAAAAATCACTTGAGCATCCATTATTGTTCTTTCCGTTTTTTATCAGATTGATTCCTCCTATCAATGTTGTTTTTTCCTTTCATTATCAAATTAAGAATCACTTGGTTGCCAGGTTTGTTTAGCACTCAACAACTACGTGCAGATGTCAGAGCTCTTTTCTTTATGGTCTTTTCAGAGGTCAGAGCAGATGGAGCTGTTGATTGAAAGGAGTTTGTTCGGGAAGAAGTGATATAGAAGCCAAGCCACTTATTTTCGTCTACACCTAGAGGTGTTGACCCTAACTGGTACCAATAACACACGAACATGAACTTCTGGGGTGTTGAATAGGATCTTTTCACAACATAGCAGTAAGTCAGTCTGTTGGTGCAGATGAAAAGCCACTCAGTCTCTCCCTTAATTCCCATGGGGATTTATCTTGATAAGGAGAATGGTCTGACTTGTATTTCTAATTTTGCACTGAAAGAAAACTTCCTGTTCATGGATAAGGAGTGAAGGAAGTTCAGATTACATAATTCCCAGTTGCCCTTTTGTATTTTCAAAACAAGTGCCAAGGAAAGAGTTCAGGGAAACATCAAGGAGTAATTTCAGTTTTTCACATGATGAAATGCCAAGTGCTATTTGGTCATTCAGTCACAATAACAATTTTAGTGAATCATAGTGCTTTAATTGAGCTAATGATGCAGTACCTGAAAAGTGTTAACATATACTTGAATGGAAAATGTCACCTCAGAGTCAAACTATGGAGAATGTACACAATACTTCATGGTGTTTTATGAAGCTAAGAGCAATAAAAACCAATTCAAAACACATTGTGTGATTAAGAAAACACACTGATGTCAGTTCTTAGGCTCAAACCTAAATTTATAGGCTCACATTAATGCATTTACGTAGATTCAGGAAGGAAAGGTCTTGGCAAATAAGCTTGAAGTCTCATATCCTACTATAATTCAAATTAGAGCTCAGCATCACTTCAGGGTTTGCAAATCTCTGTAGGACCCAATTCTGGCATTTGTAATTCTTGAAAGGTTTACAGTACATCTGTCACAATCTGTATCATGTATCGAATGCTCATCAATCAACTTAAACCTGGGGTAATTCTTGCAGACTAGTAAATCAGTGAAACAAAATCAAAACAAAGTCAGTGGTAAAATGGGGTTATTTCAGCAGTGTATGCTATAATTCTAAAAATATGAACCCAAGGCTTTAATTTTTAAAACATGGAGGCATTCAACTGGCATTTTAATGAAGAGGTTGGCCCAAAATCAGCTGTTTGAAGACTTAAATAAATAAAACAGTATAGGTCCCTATACAGTACTGTAGAAGTGATCCTAGGCTGCACTAATATTGAACATATAAATCAATATGGATGTAATTGCAGACTCAATGCTGCTTTTATTCTCAGTGTGAAAAGTTTACATCATTTTCTTAATGGGCCTCATTCTATGAGGCTGTTTGCCGATGTTGCTAGGCTACTGTTCATTAAATGTGATCAAGCCACACTCACACAGACCTAAACAAGCATACTAGCTGAGATTTTATATATATTGTTGATAGATAATACCATATATATATTGTTGATAGACAATGCTTGTTTTGTCGTGACCATTTTATATATATATATATGTTTGTGTGTGTGTTTGTGTGTGTACAGTATATGTATGCATATATATGTGCATATATATGCATATGTGCAAATATGTGCATACTGTATGTATGCATATGTATATATATATGCATATGCATACATATATATGCATATGTGCAAATATGTGCATACTGTATGTATGCATATGTATATATATATGCATATGCATACATATATATGCATATGTATACATATTTGTATATACATGTATATATGTGTATATACTGTATATATACTGTATGTGTGTATATATGTATATATGTGTGTATATACTGTATATATATATATATATTTGTGTATGTATATATATTATGTGTGTATATGTGTGTATATATGTGTGTATATGTATATATGTGTATATACTGTATATATACAGTATATATATATATACACACACACACAAACACACACACACACACAGACACATAAGATGATACAAGCCTTTAATTATATTTTAAAGACACCTATGGTATTTTTATATTCCCTGGTGTTTTGTAACACTGCAACATGTGGTATGGAACATCCTGCAGCCAGAGAACGCCTCTCCAATCAGGCTCCTACAAGTTGCTTGGTAATAACCCCATGAGCCCTGGGCTCAATCACATCATCTCCCAGACACTCCTGCTGTTTCTGCCCCTGAGCTGCTTGCTACTTCATTTTAAAAGCCACTTTAGACCCAGTTTAACGACCCTTCACACACCACCACAGTGCTCTTGGAATATTTTATGATTCAAAAAACAAACATATACATACAGATTACATAATTGTACTTACACTGACCGCAACACTTTGTTGGGGTTTTAAAAGACTGTGAAGCATTGCTACTGACGAAGGAAGACTTTCACTAAGTTGTCACACCTGTACAATCTAATCCTTTATTTTTATAAAGATAATCTTATTTGGAATAATTACGAATACATTTGTTTTCCAATAGTTGTAGAATATATGTGGAGCAATATTACCACAGTTTATGTATAGGGTTATTATATTGCTATACAGTATGAAATGTTTGTCTCTTTTTGTAACCTCAGTAGAAAGCTTCCTATGTAGACGTGTGATTGTGAGGAAACAGCATGTCAACAAATGTAGAGGCGGGCTGTTAATGTATGACGCCACAAACCAAAACCCCAAAGTGATTCCTGCTCAACAGATTGACCCTAAAGAGAGCCGCCATTAATTAAAATATTTTATTACCTGGTTCTGTCCTATCCATAATATTCAGTTTTCACTTCACCTAATTGGATTGTGTTTTGCAGGACTATGCTGTGTCGACCGTGCCTGTGCTGGAAGGGCTGCACCTGAAAAGCTTCTGCAGTATGGGAGGACCCGGCCTTATTGTTATTGGCTCCAGTGAACCAGCACAGAAAGCCCTCAAAGTATGGAGTTTGTGTATGTATGTGTTGTACAGTGCAGTAAACACAAAGCATCATCCCATTGCTATGCTTCCCCCAGCTGTAGTCATGGAAACCACTGAATCAATGTAGTGCCATTGTTTATATAACTGTGACGCACATGGACGCAGTTGATTTTTTTATTTTTTTTGGGTGACTCTTGGCTCAATGCTGTTGTATTAGCAACCCAGCTCTTTTTTTCTCCCTTTCTGCAAAGTATTCACCAAGAATAACACTACAAGACAGGGCATCACACGTGTTGATTCAGAGCAGACTCCCTTACTTACAACATGATTGCTGCTTCCCACTGTAAGCACATTGAGACCACCTGTCACCTTAATCCTTTCCTCATTAATTCATATTCTCAGCTAAGCTAAGGGGATTGCCCCTGGTGCTTACACTCCAGCTTCAATTACGAAGGTATTGTCCTTCCATTAAACAGCTTGAGCTCATTACCCCATAAAAGGCTTCTGAATTGATCGAGCTCCATCGCAACAATAGCCCTTAAACAATAAACCCAGGGGATGCTGAAGGACTCAACATGAACAAGAAGCAGTTTACACCCCGAAAGAGACAGATTGGTTATTTTCACAAAGAAAGTTATAAATCTTAGCCCGTCCCTCTGATGGTATTACCCCTAAAATTCCCACCCTTTAACACACAAGACTATATGCAAACTTTTCTCACGTCATGACTGAAGTACAGGAGGATATGTAATGGCATATTAATACAGCATAGACACATATGCTCCATAGACACATAGCATAGACACATATGCTCTATGTTTAATTACATAAGTATTTATTATAAGTAGTTACACAAACACACCCTTGGCCTTGATAGGTCCTCCCTGGCAGGACTTTTCATTTGCCTCCTAGTGTGATATCTCCCCCTACCGGCCCAACCTTACTTAAGGTTACTTTAAGTCAAGTAAGAGCCTATTGGGTGGCAATTAAAATCAGACCATCTGACAGCACATCTTAATAAAGCAAAAACTAATAAAATATACTTGCAAGCAGCACAAGGTCAGGCTTGTTGGTTTTATATGGATGTTTTCTTAGCTTAGGTGTACAAAAAAAGAAATCAAGAATGTATGGATAAACACATGCACTAATTGATTATATGTTCCAGTGTCAACTTATTAAGATTCCTGCCTGTTTGATCACCCCAGTAATTAGCTACTGGAGTGAGGACACTTAATGACAGACTGCTTGCTTTCTAATTACGGCTTACGTCACCCTCTCTTGCGGCAATTAGCTCCTGTTTTAAAGGGCTTTTAACGACCCCGGATTTGTAATTAGGTAATGTTCTCTTTGTGAGGGGAGTGGGATCTCATGAATGGTGTTTTAATGATTTCAAAGTGCTTGTTTTGGATGTGGATGCAGCTCGTATGGCAATGAGGCTGCTTTTCTGCGTACCCTTAGACAAAGACACTTTGTACAAATTAAAGTTGGAGCCGGTTTTTCTCTTTAGGGAGCTAGAATATTGCTGCTATGAAATAATCAGACAAGAGGGAAGACTCTGAACTATTGGCAGCGTGGATTTAGAATAGAAGGTCTATAGCCTATACTTACTCTATGTATATCTCACTGATATCTAACGCTGTTAGTTTTCACTCTGTTTTGCAGTTTCTCCGTTGGCTCCTTCTTTATTTGGGATGTGTGCTCAGCATGCGTATATATGAAGGCCAGGTGACTCCTGTCTGTCTTTAGCTGTCTTTAGCTCTCCCATGGATGTGAACACTCGCGGACCGGATGGATTTTGTCATCCATCTGCCGCTGTCACTGCCAAGGTTCACTTATGAAGTCATCATCCCAAAATACCGCCTTTTGTAAGAGGCTGCAGCACCCACTCCCTGTTCTCTCACACACTTATTCCCTCCCTATAGGGACTCTCAGGGCAGGCTCTAGCTCACCAGTCATCCCTTTACTCAGCCTTGTTTGATTTATGAGGTCATTACTCCATACTGGTAAGGGTTTCAACTTTACCTCAAGGATGTTTACACACTTTTAATAGATTTAATAGATAATGAGGTGACAACATGGTGAAGGTTGTAATCAGGATGAGTTGTGTTTGATGACCAAATCATGATTACGAACGTATACCAAAATATGAACATATTCTATATGTATTCCACATGTTTTGATGAACTTTTAAATTTGATAAACCAACTGATGGGTTATCTACAGTATATTGTTATATATGTTCAATGTCCTTCAGTTGTAGTGTTAGAGAGCAGTAGGTCATTCCACAGTTTAGATCATTTAGAGTCAGGTCTTTGAATTGTCGCTGTGTTGTGGAGTTATATCAGTCTGACCTAAATGGTGGACAACTGACCAACAGACTTTGTCATGGCTGGAGTCACACTGCTAGCATGGCTAAGAAAAAAGGATGAGCTTTGCAGCATGTATCATTGGGAATATGGCTTTTGAGCACTGTGTTTCCTTGCCAATGATGTTAATGAGCCCATGAGTCAGCTACAGAGTCAAAAAGCAGCAGCTCATACCATCATATGTTACAGTGCAGGATCTCTGATTTGCTGCCTTGTTCATTTAGAATATAACAAAATGTTATCTTCCATCGGATACCTTAGGGTGTAGTATGTCCAGAGTAAACTATGTGTAAGGAGCAACAAAAAAACATTTATTGTACATCAACAGGAACCAATTTCAGTTTAATTTCCCCTTCTTAGCTTGAAACGACCCCAAGTAGGATTTGTCATGTACATGCTGCTGTTGTTCATCAGTGAAAAGACGTGTCGTAAAACATTTAAAGGATCCCCGGGAAGGATTACTACAATGAGCATTATAAATATTCATATCTGGGGCCAAAATACAGATGATGGCCACTGTGGACGGTATCAAGTCCAGTAAATTGTCAGTGTTTTGGTAACTTGTCAAGATTGCCGAGGAGGGGAGTTCATTACCATCCAGTAAATATTTAGTTTCAGCAGCTCTGACTGAGCACATTCTGCTGCCCAGTTACCACTCTGTGTATTAACTGGACCTCGGCCACTGTCCAGAAGTAACTTGCTGCTGATTTGCTGTAACTTAATGCCTGGTTAAGGGCCAGGTCGACAGTGTATAAGCCTTGGTTTTTCCATTTTCCTTTAACATTTGCACAAATCTGAGGCATATTACAGATGTCAGGCAGGTGAACTAATGTAAGCAAAAGCGTCTGGAAGTACAAGCTAAGAATTGCTATAAAAAAACATACAGCAACCAAGATAACCTGCTATTGATTTAGTTTTTTAATTATGCCCCGAGATTGCAATGAATGAAGTCCTCCTCAGTATTAAAAATAGATAGTAATATTAATCTGACCAGTTGCACCCACTGACATGGAACTGTTCTTTTAGTCAGATGACTTTACTGAAGATTTAATTGCATTTCATGGATCACAACTTTACAAGAAGCTTGATGAAATCCTGCTGTAGGAAATTTCCCTAGCACTCATTATTTACATTGAGAACCTGAGATGTTTTAGAGACTGTGAGTGCAGCAGGAACTGTGATCTTTGGTGGAGTCGACGTTTGTTCTCCCCTCTGCCACTCTTAATCCCTCTGTGTGTGAGAGACAGTGTTGGCGGTCACGCACTTGGACAGTGTTTTCATTTAGGGTTGCTGCAATCATCCAACACACCCACAAGTCACCTGGGAATGTGTCTGGTCTGGTTACACACATACAGACTTACAGTACGGTACACACTGCTTGTACTCCACCCTGCAGCGCTACACTCAGAAACGACAATATCAGCTCCTACTAAGTTATTTTAACGTATTGGGTTGTTAGCAGGGATTGTTAATTAACTTTTTATTCATCAAAAATGAGTTATGGCTAGTCAGCTATGGTACACAGGTGTTATTCATGATTTCCCTTTTTTATTCTTTATTGTTGGAGGAAAACTTTCATTACAGTGTTGGCTTTGCCAAGCATTTCCCAGAGATCACTTATTTAACAAAGGGTCTAGTCTTTTTCCGTGGGTTTTCTATTTAATGATTTGATTTACTGCTCATACTAACCTCACGATTGTTGTTCTGTTTATTCCAACCAACCACTATTGCTGCTACCAGAGTAGATTTTCACAGGAAAGACCTGACAGAGTACTTAGAACAGCACATTTGCGTTTGGGTTGAATCAGTTGGAGATCTGTTTACATGACAATAGCTCATTTCTTTCAGGGTGCAAGACATTTGAGTGCATTTATCCTATTATGCAAGTAATATAATGTGAAGGAATCCATATCTCTATATAACTCAAAAAGGAAAAGGTCTTTCCCATCTCAGTAAACACCCTGACCGTCCCTATACTAGATCCAGGCAGTGGGAAGTAAGAAAAAAAGAAAAGAAAACATATTTAGCCACAAAGCCTGTTGCGCTCACCTAGCTCATATTTTCCTCCGTTTGTAGTGTGTCATCACATTAGCTCACAGCTAAGTTTGGCTCACTCTTCCAAACCTACTGTATGTGCGTCAAGGAAGACGTTTTACATTTTGGATTCAATGTGGTCCCATACATGTACGTGGCATTTGCTAATTAATTAACCTGATCTACAAAATGTACATTCCTTTTTCCTTTTATAGTGACCTTTTTGACTCATTATCTTAAGCAAACAGCCGACTAACCATGCCAGGGATTTAAAGATGGTGACCAAAGGAGTAGTAGAAAACCACAAAGCAAAGAAGGTCTGTATCTGGTGAAAATCTCACTTCTCAAAATACCTTTTCTGAATGTTGACCCTTTGGAATTTTGTTTTAACTCGCTTTCCACCTCCCCTCCCCTTCTCGTCTCTGAGGTATCCGTCCGCAGATGTTCTGCTCATAAACATTAAGAGGCACCTGCCTTTCCTCTGGTCATAACATCCTCACCCCCTGACTTCCACTTGGCAACATGGGCGACTTCTCAGCCTCTCTCCCCGCCGCCTGTCCCACCTTCACCTCCTTCAGATTACATAAATAACATGACATCTGCTGAGAAAGAATGTCTGTCTGCTTCTGTGTTCTCCATTAAGGCCCCCCAGGCCCTGAGAGTGGTTTGGCAAGCAGAAAGCCGTGGTGCAGCCTTTGGTATTGTAGTCTTGCTCAAACTCAAGACTCAAAGTAAAGTGCCTGATAGTCTGGATAACTGATGTTTTCAATCTGTCTCTCTGAAAGTCATGTGCACCATCGACAGCTTGCCGTTTGTTTACCTTGAAGTCTATTTTCTGTCTGTCTTTTATCTGTGTGGGTGTAGATCATGCAGCAAATGAGTGACCATCGCTATGACAAACTGACGGTGCCTGATGACCTTGCTGCCAACTGCATCTACATGAACCTACCTAATAAGGGACATGTGCTTCTGCACCCCACAGCAGAGGAGTTTCCGGAGAGTGCGAAGGTAATGCTCACTTCATTTCCCATCCACACACAGTAGCTTTATCTCACACACACAATCACATGTTGATTTACAATCTTGAGGTTACACTTTTGGGAGGAAGAAACAGCGACAGGACAATCAAACTGGTTTCGGGGCTTAAATTTAAAGAGCACTTGCCTTTGCTGCTGTCCATCCTGTCCAGACCTTTGAGATAAACAAATGGCTGGAGAGAGAAAGCCTGCAGAATCTACAGTATGTGGTTGTATTACAGAGCCCTCCGCAGGTCAACCACAGCCAGCACTGTGTTTTATAACAAAGGAACCTGCATTTTTATGAGAAGTGATATGTGGACATGATTCAAACCACAGACTAGGAACCAGAGACATTGAGTGTTTTCCCCCCCTTTAGAACTTGAGTTTATCATCAGAGTTAAAGGCTTAACTTAATAGTTTAACAGATCAAAAGAATGCAGTAATTCATCATGTCAAACACTTCTCATCAGTTACTGATAAACCCCAATGTTTGCGTCCTGCAGTTGTTGGAGACCAAACCAGAGCTAAACGGGACATGAACATAATCACAACGCCAAATAAATATCCTCCATATCTGCCGGATGTGTAAATAAGCCACTGTTTAACACGTTCACCATATCAACTTAATAAGGCAATATTGTTTTTGTAGGATTTACAGCTTGTTCAGGTGGCCTAGATTGATTTTATTAAATGCAGGTTAAAGTATGTTAAATTATTTCCTATTAAAATTACAAAATATGTGGATGGAACGTAAACTTGAACTATTTCTTCACCCTTTTCACCACATCTAAAACTACTTATTTGGGGTGTCCACATATCCTAGTGGTCTAATGTCTAAGTTAAAATAAAGGCAAAGTGCCAAAAATGACATGCTTCCCTGACTGCTCCAATGCCTGATAAAAGTAAAATGGCTTTCTGTTTGTACTTATAGTCGCCACTATTTTCAAAACTTATAAGGTAAACGCCATAAGACATCTATAGGGATGAGACTGATTTCAAAGAAATATTGAAGAGTTGCTCTTGCTGAGTGTAAGAACAATCCTTATAGCATGTTTTCTTTGTTAAACTGTTAACTGCTATATGCTGGCTCAACATAACTGGCAGAACTCATCTCCAACAGTGTACAACCACACGTACAACCACAACCTTTCTTTAATTTCTTTCAGACAAACAGTGACTTAGCTGCAACCATCGTTAAGACGTGCCTTTCACTCATGACACTTGCATGTTTTTTTCCACAGCAACTCACCGTAAATCACATGTTATTGTCTCACTTTGTCTGTTGGAGTTTGGAAAGGCTGAGCAGTAGCCTTGTTATTTAGATCCTTTGGGGTCACTCCAAATCACAAGTCAAAAGGATTCTCACATGATCGAACCCAGCACCCTACAATCTGTTGAGACAGTGCTCAGACCTCAAAATGTACTCTGTGGTTAAAACCCCTACCTCCGCCAGCTATTTTTAGAGGGAAGAATTCACAAAATTATACGTCTTTGGACTTACATCCATGGCAAAGGCTTACTTTTTTTCCAGGAAGATTAACTGAGGGAATTCAACTTGAGCATAATAAAAATCTATTTGTGTATCATGTGCTTTCTGCTTTGGAAGCACCTTTTAACCTTTTAACAGACCATTTGGAGCAATATTTGAGGAATATATGTCCATGATCCTGATTCTTTCATCATTTTCAAACCCACCAGAAATTGGCGTGGAACCAATTTTTGGCCCAAACCTGTGTTTATGAATTGTAACTTAAAGAAATTGAAAAACATATGAATAGCACATAGTTGAGAGTTGCATTGCTATACAATAAGGCTACAGTTGGTTCATGTTTTCCAAGGGAACTTGTTGCTTGTTCCTCCAAGGAGCTGTGGAGATTTTGCAGTACAGTTCCAGACACTTTGCAAGACTTCTGCTTTCTAACTCTAAACATTGTCTGTCCTCACCGGCCTATTTTTAGTTTGCTCATGACGTTACATAAGATTTCCACATTAACAAAGGCAGGGGGTCGTGAGAGAGGATTGGTGGGGGTTGGAGTGGGTGGAGACGGAGCATCTTTAATGGTTAGCAGTGGCGACAGCTTTGGAGGGCTCTGTTTGGAGATAAAGAAAAAACAGACAAAAGGCCCAGTGAAATATAGCAGCGCCTACTGTTTGGGACCATGCCACCCAACATTTAAATATCAACCGATATAGTGAGAACTCAGCTGGAAATGTAAAATAAAAATAAAAACGTTGGAGGTGGAGATGCTATAAACAGCAGGGGAGATAGTGGGGTTGTTTTGAACACAACCTTCCCTGAGTTGACCCCAATGAACCCATGAAGTTGACCTTTCTGTTTTTTATTAGAGTGAAATGTTTAAAAACTGTTGGATGGATTGCCATTAGATTTGGTATATCCATTCAAGTTCCTCTCACAATGAACATTAGTGATCCCTGAACTCATTTAGTGACATCACAAAGTATAAATAGATCCAATAAATTGTCCTATATATTGTGACCAAATACTATGTGAAAATTTGTATAGAAATATGCTTAAACACTATATTTTAAGTAGTGTAATGGTGTCACAGAAGAGTAGGAGGGCGCAGTGCCATTTTCTAAAATGATTTAATAAGTGCCCTGACATGTACTCCTGCCCACATTACACAAAATGTCTTGGATAGAGAAGAATCAATATTAATAAGGCTCATGAGTGCGGCGTCTTTAAACATGGCATTTAGGTCACCAGTGGCTTCGTCAGCCATATTGCATCAATAGATAAGAATTTGTTTAGCTGGTCCCTCTGGCTGTGCTGCATGGCCTCGCACAGTATCACAGCAGGGTTAAAGTGAGAGTTTAAAGAGAAAAATATCCTGGTTTGGAAGTCTGGTAGGAAAACACTGGTTTTCTTCTGGAAACTGTCCACAGAGTGACACACTACTTTACAAGGGTCTTTTGAGAATGTCGTAATAGTTCTCACTCCCATCTTTTTTTAATATTTTGCCGCAAGAACAGGAAACCTTCCTAAATGCTTGTTCTCCTACTTCACATTTTGTGTCTCTCTGCAGGGCTTTTATATCACAGAACATTACGAGTTGACAAGTAGAGTAAACAAACTCAAGTGTTGCACAACTTCACCCTTTCAATTTAACTACTGCCAACTGAGCTGTACTTTAGCCTTTTCCAAAGGGCTTGTTGTATTGCTGGCTGGTCATTACCTGTCACACTAAATGTGGTACCCAAGGGCAGAGTCGGAAGGCAACACAGGAACAGCTGTTGCCATGACGATATCTATTTAGTTTTTGATTATTTTGTTTTTGTAGGTAAAAGGGCAAGTTCTTTTTCCCAAATATAGGATTAAAACATGCTTTTCCAATGATATTTGGCTAAACACCATGGTCTTCTAAATGTCAGTTGACATACTTTAATAATAGCCTTTGATAATATGTGAGTCTAAAAGATCAGAATGTTAGTTTTTCCAATGACGTGTGTTCCGCAGGTGTTTGAGAAGTTAAAGGACCACATGCTGATCCCGGTGTCCAACATGGAGAAGGTCAAAGTGGATGGAGCTCTCACATGCTGCTCTGTTCTAATCAACAAGAAGGCCAACATCTGAGCGGGCTCACCAGGAAGTCTCTCAGTGCATGGTAACCTAGCGGAGCCGGTATCCAATCACCAAGAATCCTGAGGTTTAGCAAAACTATCTTGGTACTTGGAGAAAAGATAGACAAGTTTGTTGTTGCTGAGGGACAAAGAAATATAAATTGTACTAAGTCATCTGCCCCTCCTCCCCCCCCCCAATGATGATGACTTTCATTACTAAAGATGACTTTAATAACATTAAACATTCTTAAAAAGTGTGTGTATAATTCAGTTGACATAAAACACAATTAGTGTTAGGATATCTCTGTAGGAATTAGGATATTACTTGAAATGAGTCTTACTTTGCTCATGATTTGGATATTTTGTAACATTTATAAAAAGCTGAAAACAAGGCAAAAGAACAAGCTAGCTGGTTAGAAAATGGGTCATATATTCTTCCCATGTTAAGCCATATACTTTGACAGTATTTACAAACTATTACAATTTTAATGAATCTGATCCCGGATCAGAAGAGTACTTGACTTTGTGCAATGTTGAGCCCCCCCCTTTGAACCTGCAGAGCCCACTACTGTGTAGACCAAACCTAGCTTACACTGTTTGATATTCACAACCCTTTAAGAGAACCACACAGGACAGAACACTGGACCAACAAAACCAGATGGAACTGTCTGATGAATTGTTTTTGTTGCCATTGAAAAGGGCAGTCTTACCAACATTACACTGCAGATTTATGAATTACATAACTAACAGACATCTACAGTGGAAAATGTTTACAGTTGTTTTATACTGATTACATGCAGCATTTTTACTGTGATTTAATTGTGTGTTTGGTTATATAATGCAATTAGGACTCAGTTTGTAATTTCTTTTTTTTTTTCAAGAACTGTATTTTTGAACAAGATGGAGAAAATAAATCCTGCTACTGCTGTAAAATGACAAAAAAAAATTTGATTTTTTTTTTTTTTTGTTACACTTGGCGCTGAGTAAATTTCCCAACCGTACAGTATTTCAAAACCACAGACACACAATTCTGTATTTTATAAAATGCATGGCCATTTACCTAATAAGTTGTTTTAATTTCTTATATTGAAAATACAGTTCTTGAAAATCCTTCTGGAGATATGAGCTTTCTGTATGATCACAGTGTTATGATGATTTCATGATTAACATGAGTTCTGCCATCGAGGCCTGAGGTTCTCTTACTTTTCATGGCTATTATTTACTTATCAGTATTGACAGATCTCAATAATTGCCACCAGCTAGAGAAGCTAATAGTAGCCTATGAATTTATTAAGGACAATCTGCTGCCATTTTGTTAAGTAAGTTGGCATCTGTTCTGCTGAACCTTTGTTCAGATTGCAAATTTCTTAATCTGTCCCAAAATTGCAGAGAACAGTAGTAGTTTTCTCACTCCATTGGTTCTGTCTCTGTTGTTGATTACACTGTTTCTTTTATTTCCTGTCAGGCAGTTTTTACACGAAAATTGGCTCAGAGCATGCTGTGAAACTGATGTCTGTTCCACTAAATCCAATAGCACCAAATGTGACTGCAGTGAGAGAGTTTGCACTCAGCATGCAGAACAAGCTTACTGTTTGGTGTGTTTCCATGTGAGTTCACCATGGTAGCTACAAACAGGAGTTTAAAGTATGCTGAGGAGTTCTGTTTTTGTGGCCTTATCTCTGTTGATGCTAAACTCATGTTTGAGTACTGTACATATGACAACATAGTGTATGTTAACATGTATACTGTACATACACTAAATGTACACGTTAAAGCCCATCACATGTGAAACCACGTATATTCTCAATGTGATTGTAAGTGAAAGTTGAGGAAATGACATCAGGAGGTGATTCGATGATTCAACCTCCCTCTGTTGACGTTTGTGTATGGGCAAATGGGCAGTGATGAAACATGGAAAGAATTCCTATTGGGAGGAGAGGCTTGTGCACCAGTAAACACTGACTCTTAAACTTTCTCTGTCTTTCTGTCTCTCTCTGAACACTCACTCTCTCCCACCCTCTTCTATTGCCTCATCTGGACGAGCTCTCTAATTTATGGCGATGATATCATACAGTCCGGCGAACACTATAGATGTGATGGCTTGCCGTTAAAGTGTGACACTAGTAGTATATTTTACAGAGGCGGCTGGCTCGATGCAGGGTGATAGCATAGTTGCAGAGCATCCAGTTCTGATTCTCATGCACTTACTTCTAAAGGCCAGGCAGGACCAGTCATACACAGTCTGGTTAGTATAATGTCAACCAGGGTTAAGAATTAGCACCATTTACCAGTGCTTCACTCACCAGCCAAAACAACTGTAATCTATAGGGTTGGGTGTTGTTTTGATTTGCACGATTCTGATTCTAATTCTGATTCTTCCGTTTCGATTCCGCTTCTTATCAACTCTAGATTCTGATTCTCTGAGGGGTGGAGCTGAAACAGGTCACATGCTTATTTCACAGATAAGAGGAAAACGTTATTTTAATTCAATGGTGATTTGCAGTTTTACCTTTTTAACGTAAAATAAAGCCACACCGCTTACTGTTCTCCTGCTGCAACACAACAAGCGCCTGGAAGTACGGGGGCATGTATTGAAATCAAAACTTGCTAAAATTTGGAACCAATGTTCCTGATTCAAACCAAATTTTCCAAACGATTCCAATAAAAAAACATTTAAAAAAAGATTCCATTGAAATTGTAATTTTTAGAAATGATTCCAAATTGGAACAGTTTCTCTATGCCCAATCCCAGTAATCTATGAATTAATGAACATTGATCACTTATCATTTAGCTGGTGGATGGGAAAGTTAATTTTGAACCCTGAGTGTCAACCATTAGATTTTGTTGTACAGCTCTGGGGAACTGTAACCTTTTCCTATACTGATTTACAATCAAAACACTTAATACATTTTGAGCTATTTGCTGTGAATAACTGCTTCTAAAAAAAGGTGTCCTGACTTTGTTATCCTCTGACTAATCCCCTTACTCATCGCAGTAGTCCTGATGTGTTTGCCCTTGTTCCAACTGAGGGCTCTTAAATTTCCTAAGAGTTGTGAGTAATACTTATTTGAGTCATAAATTGAGCTTTTTTGTGTTGTGCCTACTTTGTGTAATAAATTAACCCTGCATTCAGCTGTGTTGTGCTGCTTTTTGTTTTTTTAATTCATGTTACAACTACAACTGCCATGTCATGATAATTCATTTCACATTCATGCTTTTGACATTATATCAGGCATAACCCTCAGGGACAGTCTTGGTACAGATCATATGGTTTTATCAGATGAAATGAAATACAAAGCAGAATCTGGGCCATTTTCAGTGGTGTAGAATATGTGGCTTTGCCTCAGTAAGGACCCACTGTGACAACAGAGACAACCCCTCTCTGCCCGTTGATCTCTGCTACCATCTAGTGACACCAAACATGTAAGGCAGACTAAAATGAGGTTTGTGTCTAGGTATTAACAGTGTGGTTGCTCCTATAATTGTGTCTCCTATAATAGTTGTAGTATGCCCCCATGAATGTCCAAATGGTACCTTCACAGGAAATCCAAAGAAAAACAGCTTTTAATGTTTATTTCCAGAAATACAAACCCTCAAGTTCCAGTGTAATGCAAAATTAACTAAAAGCTGTTGCTCAACTTCTTTCGAAATCCTCATCTCTAATGATGTCAGCCTCCTCAAACTCAAGTGGATTTTCGTAGGAACTTTAAACTCAAAGAAATCCAGTTGAAATATTTACAGTATAAATAAGTATAAAACAAACAATTGCAATGAAAAGGGTCTGACAAAAGCAATCCCAATGGTTATTCAAATGCAAAATAGATGAATAGTACGTAAATATACAAAATTGAGTCATATAAACTGCAAGTAGATGAAGAACAGATTGTAATGTTTATTGCTAGAAATACAAACTCTTAGTTCCAATGTAATGCAAAATGAACTACAAGCTGTTGCTCAACTTCTTTTGTCAACATCAACTCTGAGAACGTGTCAGGTCCTCAAACTCAAGTGGATTTCTGAGGAATCTTTTAAACTTTAAGAAATCCAGACAAAATATGTACAGTATAAATGAGTATGAAACAAACAATTGCAATGAAAAAGATCTGACAAAAACAAGCCCAATGGTTATTCAAATGCAGAATAGAAGAATAGTATGGAAATATAAAAAATGTAGTCATGTAAACTGTAAGACAAAGTTGCATTCAAATGCTCAATTGGACAAAAAAGTACAAACTCAAAACTCATCTTGTGTAATAGTTCCAATGGCAACTTTTTCTCCTTTCACTTTTTTCTCACATTGTTCGTCAGAAAATATCTTGTGATCTACCGTTCCCTCTAGTGGACATATAAAGACACAGCAGTATTATATACAATTACAAATATAAAAGCGTTGGATAATATAGTATGCCCAAATATCTTTCAACAGTCATAGAAATGTTATACTCTTGTTTAAAAGGCTGATTTGTCCACCTAGGTAGTTTATGTTCAAATATGTGGTGCACTCACATTTCAGCTCAAAAGGACAGTAGATTGACAGAAATGATGAGAAAGACAAGGCCACGTTTAGAACTAACCCCCATTATACTGTGAATACATGGGGACATGTATTTGTTAGTATTCAAAAACAGGTTGATTTAACCCTTGAGTTCTCATTTCAGTAACAAAGTGCATACATCTAATCTGCACCAGTGGAAACAAATAACACTTGTTATACTGTACATTTAGATACAGGGGAAATTAGTATAGAGGTTGCCTGGCCCCCTTGCAACAGGGACCTTGCAGTCAAATCTGTCTGCAGGCTCAGCCAGAGGCAAGTAGGAATGGTTAAGGAAGTCACTGCCTAAGCAGGGTGTGGTTAAGACTGAGCCATCAGTGCAGGAGCCAAGACATGTTTGGACGAGGGCATTAACCTCCCCCTGGCCTCCTTTCTCTCCAACTTCCTTGTAGACATACTTGTTTCCTTTTGAACAAAGGAGGACACTGTCTTTGTTCAGAGTCACATAGTCTGGAAAGACTTTAGTCCCACAGCTTCCATCTACCTGTTCTCTGTGGCGTCTTTCTGGTGACAGGAGCTGGGTGAATCCCTCTGATGGCTTCCCCAATCCTGAAACCTCATCTTCAGATAAGATCTCCACCACAGATGAAGTAATTTCTTCAGGGCACTGCTTTGCAGTTATCGGAGGATTCTGTAGTGTGAGCACAGAGTGGTTGATTTTTAACACTTTGGAATTGACTGTAAACTACAGTACCACTCTGAATTGATGTTGTATCAATTATTAATTCCTGTTTAATATCTAAATCTATATATATTTATAAATAGAATAAGGGAAATAACTGTTTCCCCACAGTATACGTTTTGTGTACAGGATAAATAATTTACCCATCTCTGCCCGTTGATCTCAGTCAGAAAACCTTGTAGGACTTTGTCAAGGTTGGGCACCGGCGGCCAAAAATACAGCTTGAGCTTACTATAAAAACAGACATGAAAATGGTGTCTTCAAACAATGTGGAATATCATTCAAGGAACTGGTTAAACTTTTTGGACACTAAGAGTAGTCAGTGATTTAAAATTATTTTTAAAATAGAAAACATTTTATGTGAAAATGTATTAGGAGTGATTGTACAGTACATTTTATCCATTTAAAAAGAAATGCAGGGAACGAGTATTTTAAGGATTTCTTTTTTATATACTGTATGTAATCCTAAAAATTGGCTGATTACAAACTAAATGAGTTGGAAAACCCACCTGAGATACTTTGTAAATAAGCAGATGAGGATGATGGCAATTATCAGCATCGAGACAGGGATACACACCCCGAGCAATGTGTCTGTAAAGGTAATTTAATGGTAGGTTTCATTAAATAGAGTAACAAAGGGCTGCATTTCATTGGTCTATAATGTTTATAGTTAATATATCAAGGCAGGGTATTTTTATACTACTACGATTGTTATCACACAACCAAATTTAGATTAACTCGTCGTTAAAGTTCTTACAAAATTACAAACTAAGAACTTGCTGTTGCATTGCATTTAGTGCAGTTTTGGTTGGGATTTTTATACAAATCAATGGGGATTACTAAATAAATAGGTGTGATTTACACTGACTTCTGTCAGGCTCAGTGGGAGCTTACCTATGTCAGTGGGGTTGTTACCAGTCAGCACATCGGACCAGTCACTCCAGTGTCCTGAGTAAATGGAACTAGTAGGTTTAGCTCTGACTTTAACATAGTACCAGCTACCTGCTGGAACGGCTAGACATCTGCCAGTCTCAGGACCCTTTAGGGACACCGTCTGGGGACAGAAGGTTGATTTGACATCTAATATTAAGAACATACAGTATTTCTCCTGCGTTCTCTCACCATAGTTTTTACATTTCCCTTGAAATATATTCATGTTCCCTTGCATACTGTTTTTCAATGCAATTGTTTTCCATTCCCCTAACACTGTTGCATTTGCACAAATATATTTTGTAAATCTTCATGTTTTTTTCAAATTTTGATCTCTTGCTAAACCCAGTGTAAAACCAACATAATGGATCATCTTCCTCATTTATTACTTTTAATGTTTCACTGTGTAGAATTGAATATTCCCTTTCTTTGGTGTCTGCTGGTGGTAATATCAAGAATGTGATCTTCTGCTGTAGCATAACCAACGTTAGCCATTTTTTGTCTACCACCAAAATGTATGCCGTCATAATGATTCTAAAGATAATATATTAACATAAACTTGTAAACACAGTTTACTAATGTAAAAAAGGGAATCTGAAATGTATGAGGTAACGCAAAAGTAATTGGAATGAAATGCAAAATGTTTTTTAGAGTGATCACAAAGTGTTTCAGAAACAAAAAGTCCTAACATGGCCCCAGGGTAACTCAACCATTAAAGAATAAACAAAGACTAAAACAATTATGTGGCTGTAAATGACATCTTACCTTCCACGATTCAGCCCCTCTGGTCTTGTAGCTGACTTCATACTGCAGGTGAGCAGACAGAGACAGAAGAGGAGCTTTCCATTTTAAGCAGAACTTGTCTTTCTCCAGTGCTCCTCTCAGATGACACGGTGGGGACGTTTTGACTAATAACACAAAGCACAAACAATTTGTCAGAAGAAAACGTCACAGAACTACACTTCCTCTGAGGCCTGATGGAACAAGGTAAGAAGTAAAAAGAGAGGTAGCATTAGTTATTTAGCTCTGGCTACTACAATATCTATAAAATGCAGTCTGCCACAAGTAATATAGTAATGAAGGTAAGCTAGAGAGATTAGCTACAGAGATCTATAGCTGTCTAGGTGAACTATCTAAGAATACCATGTTTATGACTCATGTTCCTTGTGTATTAAGACCAGAGTTCCTTCTAGTCATAGTATAGACATAAAAAAAAGTAATTAATAAGACATAATACAAACATAATATAAAAAAAATTGTATGTCAAAAATATCCATAGTAAGGTATGTAAAAAATAAAAATAAAAAAGTAAAATAAAAAAAGGTCCAGCCAGAACTGGTAATCGAGCCTGGTTCAGAGTCTGCATTGCCTACATGCTGGTGGTAGTTGATGCGGTGCTTACTACTGAGCCACTGTGCCACCTAAGAATATGTCGAAAACAGTCATAGCATAGAATGTAGAAAAAAATAAACAATACATGGTATCAATATAATGATCCCACCGTAAGCACAATAAAGCAAAACATATTGATATATAATTTGGGTAGACAAAGTTAAAAAATGTGGGCATATCAGCATTTTGAACAACTGGTACTCTGTGCTTTCGTCCAGAAATGTCGAGGATGTTTAACAGTGGCTGTCAATGAAGGAATGCTTGTGGCTCTTGTCATTTGGAGGCTCACTGAGCTTAAATTGGCTAAAAGTAGACAAGTGCGTCTACATGTTGAGGTAATAATGATGTATGAGACTTTTTTCTCATTAAAGTCAGAATTCTGACTTTTTTCTCAGAATTCTGACTTTAATCTCAGAATTTAAAAAAGTCAGAATTCTGAGAAAAAAGTCAGAACTCACATACATTTTTCACCAGTGGCCCTAATCCTCTTCCGTACATCACCAACCCCATGCAGCCTTTAAAATTAAGAAAAAGCTTAAAGAAGCACTAAAATTAAACATTGATAACACAAAACTGTAAAAGATATAAAACACAATGAATAATGTTCTAATAGGTTTTGAGAGGCTTTTGTGAGTAGTTTTAAGTCTGACTGACTTCTGTAGGTGAAAGTATGTGAGAAGAGTGCCATTTAGAAATGGAAATCATGAAGAGGATATAAAGTCTGCTCTATTGACTTTCAATATCAAAAGGAAAAAGCTGGTGGAGAAAGATGGAATACAAGCCCAAATGTGCTTAAAGAGCTGAAGATTTTGATATTTGAATGTTTTTTGTAGCTGAAAGTACACAGAAGCAGTGACCATAAATTGTACGGAAGAATCGGATAACATTACTGAGCTGCTGAATCAGCATTCACACAAATACAGACAGCACATCCAAAGGCAACAAAGAAACAAAAATCAGTTACTGCTGTTGTTGAGAGTGAACTCTTGAGTGAAGAAGGTTCTTCCAAGTGAAGCTGAAGTGCTGGTAAGCTTGACCCTGACTTTTCTGAACTTGTCTCCACGGAAACGACACAGTTCACTCAAGTCCCTGTCAGCAAGACACTCGGTCCATTCTGTCCAGCCCAAAGCTTCACTGTAATATCATCACAACCAAACAAAGTCAACTTGGTATTCAGCTAAAAGATACTGTTACATTAGCATAAAGGGATCTGAAGACTTTAATTTATCAATGATGGAATGAAGTAATGTACCTGAAACCCATTTTGTGGAAAAGTTTGTACTCATTCTCTTTACTATATCTGTTTCCATTCCACTGACAACTGATGTTTTGAAGATCAGATGTGTAGCACTCTAGTGAAATGTCACCTGAAAAAAAGAATGTCTAATTCAAGTTTTGCATTTGTGAAAGAAAGGGATGAGATGCTGTGGTGTAGATAACAATTGTATCCACTCAGATATTCACTCCCTTTTCTCATTTAGACACACCTGCACTTTGGGGGACCACGGCTCGCACAGGGTGTGACCAGCTGCTCCAGTGTCCTGCATTTAGATTTAAGGCATATTTTACTGCTACCCTGACCTCAACCTCCTCCCCTGGTTCCAGAGAGTCTAGTATGTCGTCCTCTTTTGCCTGTAGAAATCACAAACATCACAAATTTTACGATATTATTTCTAAAACCTTTTTCACCAAGTGATGTACTGACCAATTCAGGCCTACAGTTAAAAGACGGTCATGAATGATACTCAATGAACAAAAATCACGAAGAATATAGGCTTAGACAAATACAAGCACACTGTTAAAAGTGTAATAAACACGTCAGTGATGTTTGTTTCATAAATTAATGCATTTTGTTTCACAACCAACACATTCACAAATAAAGGCAGTAAAAGATTTATGATTCAAAGATATAACAGAGTCCATCAATAAAATAAGATAAGCATTTATTGTCTCCCATAGGAGAAATTTGTCATGGGCATTCCAGAGAAGCAAATGGCGACATGCGCCACACACACACACACACACACACACACACACACACACACACACACACACACACACACACACACACACAAGTATACAGTTAACTTACACAGAATATAATCATACATTATCTCATCTCTTATCTTCACAGAAGAACAGAAGAGAACCCACAGCATGCTGTAGTCAATAACTTCTGTTTTGCACAATGCCCAATTTCATACTACCATATCAAATTTACATAGCATATACTGCTATGTAAATATGATATATACTATATAAAATTAGTGTTATAAATAATACTGTTAGTTAAATTATTTAAATTCAATCTCAAAACAAATGATTTATCCTTTATGATATAACTGAGCAAAGCTCTATTTAGTTTACCACCATCTGTTGATAAAATACATGTATTCTACCCTTTTTTAGTGTTTAAGTTAGTAACTCAGACGTTTATGTAAATTTAGTTTTAATTTATTTTATTAACAACAAAAATAAAAATCCTAACTTGTATGCTGGGCAAATTATATAAAACCTGTCTTTATGCTCATAGTATGTAACATTTTAGAAACATATGGATTTATTGAAGAGTTGTGTGTATATGTACCTCTTTTATCATCTCTCCCAGCCTTTCGGAAAAGTATCGAATTCTGTAGGTCATATAATCTTTCCAGTATTTTGAAACATTTGTGTACCATGAAACCTGCAGCTGTCCTGCTTGGTCATTTTGGTGTAAAGACACACTGTAGGGGGGATCCAGGAGAACTAGAGACAAAAAGGTGATCAAAAAAAATTAGGCAGATCATATTACACAATCCAGTGAAAACAATTCACTGGTGTTTAGGCAACTGATTGGCAGGCCTCCTGTTATTCTTGCATGACCATATTGCCAAGAAACCTTAGCAAAGACACAAGACACACTGGAGGGACAAAAGTCTACCCCTGCTTGGACCCACCTGAGGATACCCATGATCACCTAACCTTGCTTGTCATGTTGGCTGCTTTCCATTTAGCTAGAATGCATCTCTTCTTTGGATAGTTGGCCATCCAAACCAGGATGCAAGAGACAGATGCATGATGGAAAAATTGTATTCACCCAATGGAAACCCCTCGTTTACTGACATGAGCCTGCATTTAAAACACTGAAACAATTGCAATTGGTCTGTAAAAGGTTACGACTACTGTAGATCTGCTTTTTTTGAGGGTAAGACATGGAATATAATATTTTGACCCCATTTATTTTCTTTAATGATGCGCTTGGTAAAAAGAGAAGATCAAACAATAAACAACAATAAACAAACCGTAAAGTTTAAAAAAAGTAACACATTTCTTTTTTATAATTTATCCATCATTCGAATTATACACACGTTTGTGGATTTGGAGGATGGAGATGGGACTTCTGTTCTCACGGTACAGGATAATCCTCAAATAGAAATAACTGTATGTACAGTTGATTTGAATTGCCTTTTCTTCCATATAAAAAAGCACTAATCATATGCTTGGAATGTTTATGCATATGGCTTCATGTGTGTTTTTTTTCTCCAACAAGTGATTATTCTATTTCCATTCTTTTTATGTTGAAGAAGTAAATGTTGTAAAATGAAATGTCTTACCGTGGTCCTCCACAGAGACAGTCCGATTGTAGAGGATGGTGTTGGTTTTGGGCTCAACAACTTCAATGTGTATAGCCACAAACAAGGACACATCCGATGTAGGAAATGAGCAGATATGGAGGAAAGTTCCCTCTTCTGTTCTCTGGACAGACATTTGACACATTTTCTCTCTGGGCAGGGTTGATCAGAACAGTAGACATTTTGGTATTTATTAATCAATCAATCAAACTCCAAAATCAAAAAACTATTTGTGCAGTTCAAATTGTTTTACATGTGACTAACAAAGGACGTAAAACATGTGTAAGTTCAAATGTGAACAAAGAAATTTTAAAAGGAAAAATCAATCAAAGTGAAAAACATATAATAAAAATAATACAAGAGTATGATGGATATGGGTTTTTAGACCTGTAAGGTGGAGACGCCAATGACAATTGGACATCTAAAGTTCACACTAAGAACAACACATAACATTAAATAAATGGTATAATATCAAACATATGAAACCCCTTTTGTTAGAGGTCTCATAGTATACACAACACAATAGATTTATTGTTTATAACATACCTGTAAAAATTGTAAAGTAAATCATAAGTCCTGTTGTCTGCAGTCTCAAAGAAGCAGGTGAAATCCTCTTCTGTCCGGGTGAAACATTTAGGATCCTGTTCATCCTTTAAGAGCAAAACATCTGCTCCAGAAATGACAAACATAATACATGATAATACACTCCTGCAATACAACATGTCCCCCAAAGTCAAACATGATGACATTTCTTAATGAAAGCAAGATGTGCCTCATATTGAGGCAACAGGTTGCCTTACAGTAAGATATTTAGTTGTCACCTTGTGGGAACAAGACTTATTTATTAGCATGGAGCGCTTCTACCTACAATGTACTTGTTCCCAAAAATGAACATCTTGTTCCCACTTAGAAAAAGCAACATATTTTGGGGCTATGTGTCATATAGTTAAAAGCCAATATTTTCAGTGGAAACAAACAGCAAATGGAAAAATGCAGCTAATAACTGGACTGAATAAAAACAGATTCAGATTGTATTCAATAGTACAAAAATAAACCATATGTAAACACTACCTTCCCTTGACAGATGATTGACAGATCCATCCTTGCAATGTATCCCTGGCACAAAGCCCACTTGTATCCACAAGCCAATAAAGAGTATCTCCCACCTGCAGGGCAAATTCATGGTAGATTGAGGAATAATGTATGCTAAACCACCATGGCATTTAAACTAACACAGCACATGATTGTGTCTGTGCATTGTGTGTCCTGTTTGTCATGTCTGTCATACATGGTTCTGAGTAGGCATGGGTGGGGTTGAGCAGTGCTGAGGGGTTGGCCCAATGAAGAGTTGTGCTTAGAGCAGGAAGTGGGCTTTATGCACAGTGGAAATACGCACCAAAAAAGGCAGTTTGTTAACTGAAACTATGGAAATATTCAATTTCATTTTTAAGGAGAGGAAGAAGAGGACATATTTTATAAATCCCTATAGGGGAAATTCAATTTTTGAATTTACTCTTAATCACTCCTCCTAATTAGACACAACAACAAACGGGAGATGGTACTAATGATGAAACCTAGTAGACTACATTTCCCAGTCCATCATCTAGCTGGGTTTGCAGTTTATTTTCCTTACTCTGAATACAATTTCTCAATTTAATAGCTTGTATGTCCTTAGTCTATGCAGAGAGACTAACAAAGGGTTTAAGATCTCATGGTGGACTTTAGGAAAACTAGGTCAAGTTCCTCGGTGTCTGCATTCACCAGACCCTCTCTCTGTCTCTCCATGCCTCCTCCCTGATGAAGAACACACATGCTTGCTTACAACATTTGAGGAGACTGAAAAAAGTTCCCAGCAGCCTCTGCTGATTTGCAACATCCTAACCTACTGCACAACAGCATAGTACACCACCATGGTCCTATTCTTCGAATACACCTAAACTGGTCCAGGATTTCATGACAACCAGCTAAATTGGTTCTTCAAACAAATAGATAATTAATTTGGTAATCTAATATGAAGTTGAAGAAGTGAACAGTGTGTTTAATTTAAAAATGAAGATGAATAAGTAGGACTGGAAACTGTGCCTAACACCTTTTTTGGAGCTGCACATATTCTATGAGATAAAAGACCTGCCAACATCTTACATAGAGCAGATTAAAGGCTCTAAAACCAGATATAAAGTTGTTTGACCACGCTACATGGACTTGATTTGGGAGGTTTATATTGGCATTCTGTAGCAAGTACCAATCATCTAAGTGACACCTTTCAAGCTAGCATTTTTTTGCCAAAATTTGGCAAAAAAATAGGTTGGGGCAGTGGGAAAATCTAAATACAAATATTAGATTTTAATAAAAAATAAATTGGATAAAAATAAATGTCATGGTGTTTTTTTTGTTCCTTTATTAAACATTTGTGTTGTTGTACAGCTGGTGTATTTTCGTGGGAGTCCTCAGGAAGCTGGCCCACTGATACCATGTTTGACAGACAGTTATGTGCCTGTGGTTGGTTTGTGGAGGAAACCCAGTGACAGCTCAGCTCAGTGCAGCAGGGGAGATCAGTGTTCCTGAACTCACCAAAGACACTTGGGCCCCCAGCAGCCTGGCTTGTGGTTTCTCACCATACTTACTATATGCAGGCCAGCAGCAGCAACAACAACAAAAACACAATCATCTTTGCAAAAGTCAACGTCCTCAGTGTTACAGAAACTGTAGTTTATAACTGAAAACTGGACTAACCAGTATGCACATATACAACTACTTGTGATGGGCCCTGTCACCACACAAAACTTTCCTTTTTAAATGAACCAGTTAATGAAAACATACTGTACATTATCATATGATGGCTATATTACCATACATTGTATTTGGTTGCATAAAGGTAAACTATAATGTTGATAGCTGGTAGACTATCTGAGCACCTGGCCTGTATAGATAGCATTTTCCAAACACCTACTCTCTGGCTCACTGGTGGAACTTTGTATGTATGGAGCTAGATTTGTTTCTTTATTACATGCAAGAAAATAAATGATCTGAGAGAAAAAAAAATGTTTGAGAGCAAAAGTTATCACACTGATAGCAAAAAAGCATTTTATGCGAGTAAAAAAAAAAGAAAAAAAGTTTTCATACCAATCACCAATAAATAATAATATATCTATATATAGCAATGTTTTCACCTTGGTTAATACACACTGATGGCGGTGTGTTTGTTGCTGCAGGACCTGGAGCTCACTGCCAGTGTTTCAGTTTGACTGTTAAAAAGTGTTTAGATAATTAAGAGGTATTTATTTAGAAGTGGTCTGGCTGCTAGTTAGCTAGTCGGCACTCAACTAAGGCAGTGTATCTATGCCGGTGACAATGGTGTAATGATTCAGATGGACTTCCATGACAAGATAGTGCTCACCCGACTGTCCAATAGGAACGTGGCCCCGCCCATGACATTATTTTCACATCGAGAGAAAAATCTTGAGACAAGAGCAAAAAATTGCATCGAGACCAAAGAGAAATCTTTTTCACACTGATAGCAAAAAATATATATTTGAAAGTTTAAAAAGTATTTTGAGAGAGATTTTTTTTCTTTAGAAATAATTTTAAAAATTTCAAATTTATATTTACACTTTTTTTATTCTCAAATATTATTATTTTCTGCTATTGGTATGAAAACTTTTTCTCCCAAATATTTTTTTCTCTCAAAAAATGTTTCTTCTCTCAGATCATTTATTTTCTCGTAATAAAGAAACAAATCTACCTCCATATGTATGCAACACATGGAGCATCTACCATGGTTGCATTTATCTTTGATCTTTGACTACATTCGAATAGGAGGCTTTGATACATCTATGTGACCGTTAAAAAAAGACAACAAATATATACAGTAGTTATACATTCACATGGCAGTGATCGGCAAAAAAGTAAAAGAGATGGTATGAATGAGGCTGCTTTTAAGTGCTACATTGTACGTGTCTTTCATCCTTTTCTGACAGTCTGAGAACTTGAATAAGTGTGATCCACTCTGCGTCCTTCATATTCATGAAAAGATTTCCTTCTCCATTTGGAGCAATGGAGGGAAAATAAAGTCCAGCGTTGACACCCCACAGACCCTGTGGTGTTTCAGCAGGTCACATAGCTTGTTATTTGTTGCATCCCCTCAACACTCCTAGAAAAAGGTCCAGCATTGTAACAGCCGTACAATGTAACAGCAAGAGGTACAATGTTGTGTCTTTTGTCTGGGACTGTTTTGTAGTAATAAAGGGTCAGGTTTTCTCAAAAGGTTACTAGCAATGGCATCTCTCCATCCAAGGCCCAGCGATACTCCTCATCTCCTAATGCCTCTGATAACTCCACACAGTGTCCTTTCACAGTCCTCCATCTATAGCTGGGTGTCTTTGGTAGAGCGCCTGGTCCTTCTGTCTTGTCGTTTTGCGGCAGGGAGGTGGCAGTAACGTGGCGACCATGCTCGGGGCTTCCTCTTGAGGCTACGTGGCACGCTAGGGTCTGAGGGGGCTGGTAGTCAGGCCTCCTCGGCTGTGGCGTCTATCCCGGCGTAGGTGAAGTTCTCAAAAAGAGCCATGTTCACATAAGCCTGGAAGATAGGGGGAAGCTTGTAATTTAAGATTTTAAAACATAACAAAAATATGAATGACATTTTGGTGCATAATGGTTGATTCTCCATCTGTGTCTCGATGCTGAAGCCTCATAACGCATTCATGTCATATTGTACTTACCACACATTGAAACCTACAAAAGTGCCACCATAATGGAACCAAATGGCTGCAAAACTACAATTTGCAGTGTTTCAGTGTAAAAAAATCCCAACAGTAATACCCTGTATGTAACTTGATAACCAACAAAGTGAACTTTAGACTGAATTTTTAAGTATCTAATGTGAATATGGTTTTAGCAATGGGGTAGCCATCTTGGAGTAATGTTTGAACAACAGGACATTTTCCTATTCTACCCTTTTTGTGGACATTATGTGACTGCAGCATTACCTTCCTTGCTTCCTGCATCCTGTTGAGCTGGACAGAGATCTGGGAGAAGGGGGGTCTCTCATAGGGCCGATCCCTCCAGCACTGCTTCATCAGCTCATAGCTGGACAGAAAGAGAGACATTGATGAACAGGGTAGAACAGAGAAAAGGAATACAGGATAAAAGGATCATTAGCTCCAAAATGCTGACTACTTACACCTCATCATCACAGTTTTTGGGCTTCTCCATCCTGAAGCCTTGTGGCAGTTTCTCATAAAGCTCAGCGCACGTCATCCCACAATATGGTGTGCCACCTGACACAGACACACACACACACACACACACACACACACACACACAACACAAACAGGAGAGAGATTACGTTTATTATGGTACATTATGGTAAGAGGAAGGGCGAAGTATCACCACAGGCTGTATGTTTACTTACCTAAGCTTACAATTTCCCAGAGGAGAACACCAAAAGACCACCTGGGAGAGAAAATTGGATAGAGATGTTTGTAAAGTAGGAAAGACAGGGTAAAAACATATAAGGGGTTTGTTAGTATCATCTAAAAATAATAAGAATAACTTAATGTCTTCACCTGGGACTTCCTATGTTGATCATATTAGGTTAAAACGTTGCAAATAAACCAGCATCATCTCAAACCTGCTATACAGCTAATTATTTAATATTTTGAATCCAGTCAAATGATTGCATTATGAAGGTAGAAATGCTACCGTTGCATCTGAAATGTCCTGATTTTCACATTTGTACAATAGGAAAATTTGAACATTTGAATAATTAAATATAGGTACAGGAATTCAATGATAATGCAGTGTTTCCTAACATCACAGACAAGAAAACCACTGTCTGAACAACAAGCCACCTTCTTTCCTACGATCTGATTAGCGACAGAATTCAAGAGAAATGCCACTTGTTTCACATGTCACAATGCCATGTGGTAGATCATTCGAAAAGACAAGTGATGTTTGTGCTGTCTGCCTGTCCATTTTGTCGTTGTTTATCTCTTCTCCCTCTGTCTCAGATCTTGTTCTCCACTTTTCCCTCACACTTTGCTTCTTTCACTAATGTTTACAACTCTCTGGCCCTACAGGGAGCCTTCACACTTCTTCCGTTAGTTGTCCTACGCTCTTCAAGTTGTGTATAAATAGGCTCCAGTTGACAGACCAAGTCTGTCTGCTAAGGTGTACCGCAGGCTTCCTGGTCGTGCTTATCAGTTACACAACACACTGTTGCCACGCCACCAGTGACAGAGGGATGATTTGTTTGCAAGCCTGCCATGTCACTCAATACGCCCTAACAGCTCTCTGAGTAGTTTCAAATACAGATATAATTGACGCTCTCGTGTGACAAACATTATGAGCTTTGCCTGCCAAACGCCACCTGTTGCAGTGAGTGCAATAAAGTCAGGAATTATATTAGTTGAACAGATGAGTTAACACTGTACTGTACACTCACACATCACTCTTGGTCGTATACACGCTGTAGTTCAGGGACTCAATGGCCATCCAGCGTACAGGCAGCCTCCCCTGAAAGCAAACCGATTCATGTGACAATTTCTTCTATGTTAACATATACACTTGCTGGAAGAGTCTGATTGTGAATATTAATCCCATCATCCCACATATTATCAGAATCTCTCAGTTACTGTCTAAACAGTAGGTTGTTTGATTGCATTTAACTTGACGTGAGACCAGTAGGCTAATTTACAGTCAGCTTGCAAAAAATCCTTGTAGTAAATAGTAGTTATATATAGTAATTCATCATCACAAAAAGGTGTTAGTTACAAATAATAACGTATTTTTTTTACAATAGTATAGTAATCAAGTAATAACCATTGTGTGGCACATTGACTGACAGACTACAGATATTACACCGTGGTGTCACAAATGTATATAATGTGCAAATATTTACTGGTTAATGTCTGTTGCAGTTTGTTTGTGCCTGTGTTGATTAGAGCTGCAAAGATTAATTGATTAATCCATTAGTTGTCTACAATTATATTATTCTGCAAATATTTTGATAATTTTATGGTTTGAGCACTTTTTTATGAAAAAAGGAAATATTCTCTGCCTCCAGCTTCTTAAATGTGAATATTTACTAGTTTTTTCAATCCACTGTGACAGTAAATATATATTGTTAAGTTGTGCACGAAAAAGACTTTTGAGGACGTTATCTTGGGCTTTGGGAAACACTAATCAACATTTTTTTTTCCAATCGACAATGAAAAATAACTTGCAGCCCTAGTGTTGATTAGTATTTTGCTATTTCACAGAACCTCTAGTTTTTCTCTTCCAAATGTGAGCATGTGTGTGTGTGCATTACAACAACCAATGCGACTGCAGTTGTCATACCCCTCTCTCTCTCTCCCCGTTTCCAGTCTGCCTCTTCTCTGTCAACTATCCAATAAAAGTAAAAATACCCACAGAATTATAAATAAAGTGGAAATACATTAAATACATCGTCTTCCAAACATCTAGTGCCCTCTGTTGGCTGTTTTCTGAAGAAAAAAAGAAAGAAAGTGCAACTGTGTATGACACGACCACTCACCATTGTCTTCTTAACGTACACTTCCTCACCACGCGACAGACCGAAGTCTGCTATCTTCGCCACCAGGCTGTCTCCGACGAGAACATTCCTGGCTGCCAAATCCCTGTGGATGAACTAGTACAAAGTGGAAGAGAGGAGAGGTGTTAATACTGGTAATAATACTAGGCCTAATGCATGAATCCTTTACACAGAAACATTATTATTTATATATGTTTAAACAGAATTTTTATTATAGCTTTTTTTTTAGGATTCTTTTTTTTTTTAAGTTTTTGTTTTATTGAAAGTTGTAAGTTAAAAAAGGACAATTTTGTAACGGCAATTTTGTATATGTCATATCAGCAGAATGATGTAATAACTCAAGCAAGCGTTATAAAATGTTCTTCTAAATGGACCAAAGACATAAACAAACTTCTAAGATAATAACACGCTTAGGTAATATAACACAACAACATCATTAAATATATAAGATTGGACTTAAAATGGGGTGTAACATATGATGTTAATGGAAAAGCTCAATTATTGCAGCTACTTTGACATGTTGAATGCTGTCAGCTTTATAACATCATCTACAAAATACTTTATTAAGCAACAATTTAATTAGGTTGCAATCAATAAGATATATAACTGATTGCATTACATTGTTACAGCTCTGCCCCATTCATGATTTTAATTAAGTCTTTAGAAATAATTGAATCACTGTTGTTCTAAGTCATTTAATTACTTTTTCAACATTGACTGTCAAAGGCCCATTTGATGAAAAAACATGTGATGATTATGAGAGGTTTGAATTTTTTTTTTTTTTTTTTTTAAATGCACTTATCCACACAAATTAATATATAAGCAGCCACCCACATACTCCTCCTACCTGTTTGTCACTTAGGTAGTGCATCCCAGTTGCCACATCTACGGCGAACTGCAGTAGCTGCTGGGAGGTGAGGGTGGAAGCAGTGCCATGCTCCTTGGCAAAGGCAGGATCGGTCTCCAACACTCGACTCTTCCTTAAAAAGTCCAGAAGGTTACCATAGGGGGCGTATTCGATGGCTATGTACAGGTAACCTGAAAAACACAGAGAGGGAAGAGAAGTTTACCCTGTCTTAATATGAGATTTAAAATTGCTTTGGGGGCAACACATAATGTATTCAACATTATAAAAAATGTCTCGTAATGTTAATGTGATTAACAAAGTTAAGGCTGATGCTAATAAACATTTTTTTTTGTATCTGTTCACATTATTAGCAGCTCAGCTTTCCCAAAAACTGTGGCAATGAGCTTGGCTGGCCTACATACAATAAGTTGGAAGAGACCCAGTTCCAGTTGGTACAGGAGTTAGCCTTGAACAGTTCAATTTTGACACAGAGGTAAACCAGACCTGTTTATGAAATCCTCACAGAGATCAACCAGATGGTTTGTTAATAGATGGCAATGTCATGAAGTATTTTTGCTTGTTGGAAGGGATTCATATTGATTTTACCAGGACCAGAGAAAGTGCCAACACAATTAGTTTATACCATATGTGGAAGGAAAGAAAAACAGGACGATGAACAGACTGGCCAAAGAACTGGAATATAATGTAATTATGTTCCTTCTCAGCTACAACTTATGTTAATCAGGACATGCTGTGTTTCCTCCAGCAACGTCTTTCCAAAACAATTACATTTTCTCAAAATGAAACACAAATGTCTTTGTCATATCTATATATATAGGGTGTTGTTTCCAGGAATACACTTTCTCATCTTACCAAGATCTGGAAAAAATTGACTCTTTAGATGTCAACAGTATGAAAGAATGTGAAGGTGTGTGCGGTCATTCAGCATTAAAAGGTTGAAGGGTTATAGATGGTTTATCTCTACGTTGAGAGTGTACAATTAATCAGGTAATTAGCTCTTGTCCTGTGACCAACTTTATTAAAACAACTCTGTATGTGTCTTCATGGTAGTATATCAGCATTTAGTCTACACAGAAAAATGTTGTGCTATAAAAGCTGATCTGGATCAGCTTTTATAGCACAACATGCTGATTATTTTGTTTTTCAAACATTTATTTTCCCCTTACATTTGAGTATCTATCAAATAACTTGTGTTCATTTCCTGACATTCAACCTTTTAATGCTGAATTACCCCTGCACGCACCTAATTCTTTCACAATGTTGATATCTGAAGAGTCAATTTGTTCCAGATCTCGGAAAGATGAGAAAGTGTATAACTGAAAACAACACCAAATATCTTTCCCCTTTAAACTAAATAATTACAGACAGATGCTGAATGGATCAAACGAATAAAAGCCTAAAACCAGAAGACAATGAAGCAGAAAACTCCCAAAATTCCCAAAACAGCTATTGAGTAACAGCTATTGCTACCACTGCAGGCCACTTTCTCTGTTGCAATAAGACATGTTACCAGCTTGGGCAAAGGGAGAGGCAACACAAAGAAAACAAGTGCAAATTGTATGTCAAAGAAATAATACTCCCTGGATTTCTTCTTCATCTCTTTCCTTTTTTATTTTCACATCTTTACCTTCCAGCCTGCTTTCCTCCCTCCCTTTTCCCTACAACAATCCTTTCTTCCGTTCTTGCTTTCTCACCCTCTACTTCCTTCCTCTTTTCCTCCATTTTACAATCAGTTTGCAGGTTGACCACAAGGGCAGTCTTTCCATACTATCAATAGAATATGTATGTCTAAACCTTTTAAATTGTTTTTGTGTAAACTTAATACAATATACTGTTGTGTAACTTTTGACTGTTCAAAATTGAGATATTCATAAGAATGAATACAGTCTTTTCGTACTCCTTTTACTCAATAAAAAAGTGAGCCTGAGTTAAACAACAGATTTAACACATTACAGTGAAGGTTTGCAGAGTCAAGTGCTACTTGAAATTTAAACCGGTGGGGAGACACAGTGAATAAGGCAGATGTTTATTGTTCAAGGCTGATTTGGTTTTGTAATGTCCTCACTGATTTACTTCCCATACTAGACTTCCTCTCTCACATGTTATCAATCTTTGATCAAACAAAAGTAATTGAAATATTAAATGCAAAAGCCATCGGATGGAGCCATGAGAAACTGATACTCCATGGTCAGACCTGGGGCCAAGGAAACCTTATACACATACATAAATACATGACACAGTCGTATGCTTGTGAGCAAATGGACAAATCAAACAAAAGTCATTGTGCAAAATGCTTATGGCAGGCAAGGATTATTTAGTTTGGACACATGCTGGTGCTTTCCAGGTGCAGATGAAAGAGGATCAGATGGGAGTGTCTGTTTGGATCTCAAGCAGAAATAATTTAACATGTTACAGTACTACATACAGGGCTACATTTAGTAAAATCAAAACAGAAGTAGGATTGGGTCAGGATATTTACTGCAGGACACTGACTAGTATGTCAGTAAAAATCAGTCTTTACAAAAGTCAATACTGACACATCATGACACATCTATATATTGGGAAAATACTTTTAGATAATTTGAATATTTGGAAAGTCTCCACAATACATACCAATAAACTATATTAATTAATATTAATGATCATACAACATTTAAGCACAGGTAAGATGTCGCTAAACTTTCTATGGATGAAACCATAACATGGAGCTCACGTATCAATCACAATGGATCATCTACATGACAACTGATCAAACTCCACCCCGCAGATAAAGACTGTGTGATACTGAGTTGAACGCTCCAGAGAAACTAATAGTAAGTGGACCTTAAATTTGGTTTGCTTTGTTCTTATTATTTCAGATATATGATGCATATGATAAATAATAAAGTAATACCATCATTAGTTTATGTTGTAGCATATTACATTGGCCAATGTCCACCAAATGACAAATAGAAAATTGAGTGTATCACACAATGTATTAATGTCTAGATGCTAAATAAGCAAGGAAAGGCAACACACAAACAAACTTCTTAGTTTTGCACCCAACAGCCATTAGATTTGTACGACCAAAAACAGCATTACACGTCATAGCCATCAATAATCAATATCCATAAAAACCACTAGGTGTCACTCACTCACCTCTATTCTCACAGGCCCCTATCAGGTTGATGATGTTGGGATGCTGGCCTAGTTTACACAGCACCTCCAGCTCCCCTGCAAAGTCTCTGTGGTCATTCTCTGAGGCAAACTCTGCAGGAAGATCAGCATGCACGGCATCATTAGACGAAGTGCAAGCAAAGCAGCTTCAGTGTGTTTGTATGTGATGCATGCACGTTATTTATGGGTATTTGTGAGTACATGCATAAATGTGCGCTAAAGTTACCTTTCAGCATCTTGATGGCTGCACTCATTTTGCTGCCATCCTTCTTGATCATTGCTTTGATGACCTGGTTTTGAAACAGTTGTTAGCTGAAATGTTAAACCCATTGAATAAAGGATGCCAACTAAAAGAGAAACATTTATCTGCCCAAGCACCTGGCCAAAGTTGCCCTCTCCGATGACATCTTCAAACTTTATGTCCTCCCACTCCAGGATTGGATAGGTGAGGGGCTCTGGCGTCGGTTTGGGCCTCCGTGTCAGGGTCAAAGTTCCTGAGTTAAACTGAAGAATAGTCTCCTCACCCTGGAGGTATTAACATTCTTGAGCTTGTCAATAAATATAAATTTAATTTCTTTACCATAAGATTTTAAGATCAAACCTCAAAACTGAGATCAATCAGATGTGATGTCAATTAAGAAAATTAGTAAACTCCTCAGCTTTCCAAAGTTTGAATCCTTACCGATCCAGACTGATAGGTGAACGTGCGCCGACGGTTGAGCAGCGTCTTGCGGATGAAGAAAAGAGCCAACAGTGCCAGCAGGATAGTCACACATGTGACAGTTACCGAGCCCACCACTGCCACCAACAGCTGGTAGCTGTCCCCAGAAGGCCTTCCAGCCACACCCTGGGTGGTCGGAGTTAAACTCTGAAGGCCTTTTTTTGGCAGATGGGAAGAGATGGCAAGAGAGGACAGAGGGGGCAGGATGGAAGATTGAGAGGAAAAAACAATTAGGGAGATGGAGATGATTTTCAGACAGTGGAGATAAATAGGCTGTCTATGTATTATAATCTTGAATAAACCCCTGTCCCCAGGTGGGTGGTCTTGTTCTACGCCACCTGGGAAAAGCCCAATTTTGGCCACAAGAACAGTAGTGTAGAAAGTTTCCACTGGCAGCTAATTTTAGCTTGAAGGGAAAATAGATGTTTGCCCAAAAAGCTATAAAAGTCCCTTCTTTTATATCAGTACACTGGTTTATTCATTCATTTTGAGAATATAAATCATTCTAGTAATCCAGAAGTTGTGCGTTTTTACTGTAACACTGCTGCCCTGGTGTGCCAACCCAGAGAGGATAGGCTTACAACAAGATTTTTTCAAACTTTTCTGGTCTTACCTTCCACAGTTAGGTCCCAAATCTTCATCCTCAGTATGAAATAATTAAACATTTTCAAAATGTCAGTCTTAGAATTGCTGGATAAAGGTGGGTCAGCAGACAGTAACTTCCCACTCACCATCCTCTTGTGTCATCGCCTGAACAAACTTGCTCCACTCTCCCGGCACTTTGGAGAAAGCCCTCACTCTGAACTGGTAGAGTGTGCTGCCGTTGAGGGCTGTCACATCTTTTGTGGTCTTGTTCCCATCATCTGTGTCCACCCAAGGGTGAGGGGTCCCTTGGCCAACTGGTTGGTACTCTATGACATATTTAATGATGCCTCCATTGGGATCTTCAGGGGGCTGCCACTTCACTTGAATGGCTGACATAGACAGAGGCAGGGCCTGGATGTTGCGTGGGGATGATGGACCTGAGACACAGAGACATTATCATAGTTAGGACAATCAACAGTAATTGTGTAAAACTATATTCTACAATAAAATCACAGCTCCAGTCACAGGCGTTAACGCTTTGGTGCTCTGGGAAAGCTTTAACACCAAAGACAAGGGTTTAACAGCGTCCATTGCCTTTCTGACTGACATTGTTCTTACTGTTTTTTTTAAATTGGATTTTTCCTTTTGTTCCTTACCTTTCACTTTTTAGCTGCTAATCTTATCCTCAACTCAATTAAAGTTTGTGGGCAGAGAGAGAGAGTCACCAAGCAATGCGCAAGCACCAATTCAATTTTTCTTTTAAAAACAAGTGTTTAAAAATAATGTAAAAAGCTTTTCATCATCCCATTTTTTTATTGTTTATTTGCCCTTTAAACAATACGAGTGAGCCTTTACATACAACATACTCTATATTGTGTTAGGTCTCTTGTTTTGCCAAAAAACACTGTAAATGCAAACTGCATTGGAAATCCTGGAACATTTAGAAGGAGCCTTCCTTGCAGCTTATTAACAGCAGAGTTTCTAGTTACCCTGGCTGTTGATGCGGAAGTGGTAGGCTTTGGAGGGTGGCCCCTGGCTGCCACAGTTGATGAGGCGCACCACCACGGTGTAGTCTTTCTGGTACTCCAGGTTGTGGAACTTTGTGGAAAGCACAGTGAGCAGAGTGGTCTCCTCCAGCAGTTTCTCACTGTAGGGCGGTGGCCCGAAGAGCTGCACTAAAAAGCCACTGGCTGTGTCAGCATTAATGCCATTGTTGGCGGGCAGTCGCCAGCGTACAGTGATATTGCGGCCTTCCACCGAGCTGATGTCAATCTCAGGTTGAACTGTGGGCTCTGCAGCGACAGAGAACACAGGATGAGCTGAGTGGACTAACAGCTCCTTGGGAATTTCTCTCACTATGTCAGTTACTGTTCCCTCAAATGGATCCCTGAGCTTCTGAGGGACGGATATAGTTCTTTGAAGTGATTTGGGACATTTACCTCAAATTATATTTCAATTGGCTGCCGTACAGTTGTTAGGACTGTAAGCTCACAAGCAAGAAAGTACTAGCTTTAAATATTGGTCTTGGTCCTTTCTGAATTGACCTCCATGGTACATGTGGGTTCCATAAGGGTGCTGTGGTTTCCCTTCACAGTCCAAAGGCAGTTTGACAAGGAGATCTGAATGTGTTTGTATGTCTGTGCCCCAAATCCAAACAACATAGTAATTCTAAGCAGGCCTTTTGTAAGTAGTCTGTTTACATGGGGAAAGTTGCGTTTTGGCAAAGTGTACAGTACAGGCAACAGCAACCAATACATAAATTGCTACCATAAATACAGTATTTTTAAATGCAAATTAAACTTCTCACTCCATAGTCTTAAACTGTTGAGTGGTCCTTCTTAAAGGTGTACAAGTCACTATTACAAATAGTTTGTGCTTATGCAAGAGACCAACGTTCCCTTGTAACAGATAAAATGTGTTCCATTTCACACATTGACCACACATTGCCAAAGAGTCAAACTCAATATAACGATAAAACTATGACAACCCAAAACAATAATTTTTCCTATTTTTGAACAATAATTTTCCCTTTTTTTTTTTTTTACTTGATCTTTTCTGTACTCACACACTCAGATACGCTCTCTCCCTCTATACCACAATTAATGAGGAATCAAATCCCTGACTCCCTTGTGACTTTTAGCTGATTGATGACAAATGTTGTTTTTTTTGTTCTCGTCAATCCCATAAGGTCCCATAGGGTCCTCATTTTATTTTTTAGCAAAGAAGTGCCCAATAGATCATTTCAGGCCACTGGTATCTTTTTATAGTTGTCCTTTACTTGAGTCATCATGATAAATATGATCACAAGGGGAAAAACAACTAGCTCCTACGTGCGTGGGAAAAACACTGCTCAGCAGAAACAAGATAATTGTGCTTGCTTAAGTTCTGTGGTCCTGCGATTTGCTCCCAGGCAAGATTTCCTGATAAATATACTCATGTTCAGATGTGTGTGATCCAAGTTATCTGTGGGTCTTACCGGGACAATCAGTCTCCATGATGGCCTCTGGCCCCGGGGCCCCCTCTCCGCCTTCCCCAGGACGACTCAGCTGGACCCGGACGCGGTAACGGGTTGAAGGCTCCAGGTTCATCAGCGTGATGGGCTCTTTGTCACTATAAACTGAATGAAAGTGGATGTAGGAAATGCTGTTTACATTTTATTGATAATTTTAGGTTTAGATAACATTTTTGCTTAACCCATACATCTACAGAAGTATTATAGACACACAGAATATAAATGAAATTATTAAAAAGCAATGATGAACTTCCCTTTGTAATTGTAGATTACACATTCTAACCTAATCTTATAAAGTGCTGAAATAATAGTGATTACTGGTTACTAAAATTACTTTTGTTTCTACTATGGAATGAAGCACAAGTAAAACATAATCTTCTGAGAATGTTGCTTGCAACACCTTTGAATGATATCTTACCTATGATGGAGGACCAGGAGTCTCCATTCTCCACAGGCTTGTAGAGAAGCCTGGTGGAGGATATAGGGCCGTCTCCTCTGTGGGAGTCCACCGGCATCACAAGCAGCTGCTTACTCCTTTTTTCCAGCAGTTTGGGAGCAGTAGTGGGCACAGGGGGCTCTGAGTAGACACAGCAAAACATGTGTTGCTGTTGTGCAATGTGCCTGCATACTGGAAAATAATATATTGTCCTCTCTGTTTATAACTTTACTTAAAAGGAACCAGACGCACAGACCTTTAATGGTGAGGTTGAACTTGAGGGAGTCCTGGCCTCCATTGGTGGACACCCGGCACTCCCACAACCCTCCTTGTTGAGCGCTCAGACGAGGGATCTCAAACGAGGCTGTACTCTTATGCGAGTCCATGACAGTTCTAGAAGCCTGAGAGTAGAACATAACAAACAATAGAATGCAATGTAACATGAAAAAAGAAACATTGACTGGACCTATTCTTGCTGCTGCTTGGATTTGTGCTAAGAACGGCCTCACTCTAAGAGATTTCTTTAGATTTCTTTAGATTTCTCAGAAGGAATAACATAATTTCAGCATGTCTCTTATAGGCAACACGTGGTAACTGCTGCACTGTAGAGTGATACAGCCTAATCTGTTCAGGCCATTGTGTTGTTGACTTCCTCCGAGCTTGACTTAACCTTGTAATCATCAGCCCAATCTTAAAGGCATAGTACAATTTAACTTCACTTAACTTCACTGCACCTGACAATGTTCACGGAGGTTCACAAACTGCTTTATTTATTTTATTTAACATTGTTTATAGTGATTCATTACCTTATACACATTTAAAGAGTTGAAGTGCGGTTACTGGCTTTCTAGCTGAGAGTCAGATGAGAAGAGCAATATTGCGCTCATGTCTGAGCGGAAAGAACCAAGAGGCGACCTTAGCTTAGCATAAAGACAGTTAGACTGTTAGAAAACAGCTAACCTGGCTCTCTCCGATCTAGTGAAACATCAGAAAAAATGCACAATTATATAACAAGAAACATGATATGATGACGACACCCTTGGTCAACCCTCAAGGCACCAACTATGGAAACAACTGTACTACATCACCCTCTCCCTGTGTGGCCTTGTATTTCATCTCTGCCTGATAACCTTGTCATACATTTTGTCCTACCTGTGTGTTTTGTTTATTTTCATTCACGCTTACTATAAGCTATCTTGGCTGGAGTGTTGCAAGCAATGGCCGGTCTTTCTACCTTGAGCACAGTGCTGTCCAGCTTTCGCAGCTCAATGCTGTTGTGGCTGGGCAGGGGGTTGCCTGTGGCTGAACAAAAGATCTTGGGGCTGGAGTTTAGATTCCACTCCAAACTACCATCCAAATTCAAGATCTGGGGAGCCCGGTCTGTAAATGGTAAGAGATTGAGAAAAAGTGATGTGGATAGTGACAGAGGAAAATTATGTGACTCAATCCATAGCTAATGCTATTTTCAAAATTCCCAGCCTAAATATGTTTTGTTAGAAATTCAAAATATCTCCAAAGATTTTGTTTTATGTTTCACTTGTGCAAAATTGACAGTTTTAGGTGCAGTACATGTCGGCCATTACAGCTTGAAAACTTAAAAGAGAAGAAACAAAATAGTTGCTGACTCAAGGATTTACATGCAAATAAATTCAATCATTTCACCAGATATGCCGGCTTCATCAGGGTTTCATTGGAATTCTGTCATAAACCCTGATGAAGCCAGCTTGTCTGGTGAAATGGTTTAATTAAACTGCATGTAATCCAGATATGTGCGACTGTGTGTTGTGAGTTCTGTAAGTTGTGCATGTTACTAAATGTTTGCTGTCGTGTTGAAGAAGAAGGTGATGGTATTTGGTGAGCAGGATGATGAAAAGTGAAATGTGCTGTGCAGTGATATATATTTAGAATACTGTATTAATGCAGTCAATTCCATTCCACAGAGGAGGTGGGGTTAAATGAAGAAATGGAGCAAAAGTAGAATTAATAAGATGGGGCGATACCTACCAGACTTCTCACAGTTCTGTCCTCTCCATCCTGTCAGACACTGGCATCCAATGAAACGGTTACAAATTCCTCCATTCTGGCATTGACAGCTCAGGCTGCAGTCTGGTCCATACATGTCACTATAACAGGCTGACAACAGTAAACAGAAAACTGTATTGCATTGTGTGACACACAAAAGAGTAAAAACACATTATTTAACCTATAGGCATATAACTTTAATTAGAAATTCAAATGATGCAGTGCTCACCCTGCTCACAGCGGCTCCCGAACCAGCCACTGGCGCAGGAGCAGCCGTAAGGGTCTGGTAGGCAGAAGCGAAGCCCCTTGCAGTTCAGCTCGGGGCCACATGACTCCTGGCAGTTTCGGCCAAACATTCCTTCTCTGCAGGCTGCAAACCATCAGAGAAAGACAAATTCACAAATGTGTTTATTTAAATTCCTTGAGTATTGCTGGACATGCCTCAATCTGCCTTACAAAACACCACAGAGGACAGAGTAGCTAGTCTGCCAGTGTACTCATCTGTAACCCATAGACTTTTTAGTGTATAGTTATATTTTATTGCATTATTAAAAGACAAACTGCTTAGACAAGGTTGTTACCCAAAGGTTGTGAAGATTTAATGATTATCTAATGTCTGTCATTTAAATGAAATGGACCTCACATGGAGTCTTCTGACTTTAGGAACTAACAGCTCAACACACGCACACTAAATAAAAATTGTGGTGTCAAAATGTACCTAATTTGGATCGATATAGCACAGATGTAACAGTGGATTGACTTTGACTTGAATTTCTACTACTAATTTCTACTACTATTGTGTGAGGACGGTGTATTGAGTAGTACAGTACAAACCTGTCTCACATCGTGTCCCCATGAATCCTGGAGGGCAGATACAGTCTCCGTCGACATCGTGACACCATCCGCCGTTAAGACACTCCGGACAGTCCTTATCACAGTAAGGACCCCACTTCTTACTGGGACAGTCTACAGAAAAAAATTGTTTTATTTCCTTAGACATGTATAAAGTGTGAGGTGTAAAATCCATACATGTTATATATATATAATGTGTGTGTTTTTTTAAACCTGCATGTAAAATAGGTTTCTGCTTACAGGCTATGGGGGGGGGGTTTGGGGATTGGGGAATCTCAAAGCATAGTGTTAATCCTGTTGATCTCACTTTTCAATCCTAAATTACAGGAAATGAAAGAAACATATGCTGTCTCACTAAAGGATAAGCTCAAAACTAATTCTAATATGTTTAAGCCGTTATTAAAAATAATTAGTAGGAGTAGTTAGTAGTTAATTTACATTCACACATTGTAAATTGACATTTGGTGAAATGTGAAATGGGGAAATAGCTAGCATGACTCGGTCCAAAGGTGAAATTGTTTTGCCTACCAGCAGTTCTAAAGCTCACTAAATCACACATGTATCTCTTTTCTTAATCTGCACAGAGTAACAAACATTTGTGTTTACATGTAATAAGACTTTTGACTATTTCTTGGCCAGGGGCAGTGCCTTTTTACTCATCATTTTTTTAATTCATTTTTTTATTATGAGATATTAACCAAATCTTCTGTAGTGTCTTCCCTCTTGTCTGCTGTCATTGGGATTTCTGCAGAATATAAAGGCCATTTTAGGCTTATTTTTCCCACACCAACCTTTTTAACCTCCTCTATCTATGAGGTGAATAATTGCATGAATGTGAGTAAATATTGTAGAATGTGAAATTAGTCACCTTTTTCATATCCCCTCCTAGTATACTAGTATATTCCTGGGACAGAATGTGTCACATCTGCACATGAAAAACTGTTGTAAAAGCCTTTAGACAAATCTGAGTGGGAATGGCTGTGTGGTTGTGTGTGTTTCTGTTTCTAAGTGTGTGAATGTTAGGATCCAACAAACCTCTGACAATGAGCCTCATCCAGGCACCGTAAAGGGGGGTATCCCCAAGAAAGCTGGCACTGTAGATGCCTTGATTGGCAAAAGCTGCATTCTCTATAGTAAGTACAGCTGTGCGATTGATCACATCATTCCAGTGAGTCATATAATAATAGTTTCCTATATGAAACACATAAAAAAACATTATTGGCATAGTGTATGTGTCACAAAATAATCTTCTTTCCTTATTTGCACAAGATCCTTGATTATAAACCTGTAAGTGTATGTTTTGTGTTAGTGGACAGTATCATACTTGCGTCCTTCTTGAGTTGTGTGTGATGGCTTACCGTTGTACTTCCAGGTTACATCTCTCTTTTCGGAGCCGAGTAGCTGCATGCTGAGGTGCACTGTTTCTCCTTTGTTAGCAGTCAGTGTGAGGTGAGTTGGGACAAAATTTGCTATAAAGGAACACAGATACATATTCAAGCATGACACACAATCCAAACTGAACGTATAAGAAAACTGTAGACCATAAATAATCTGATCATAGTTAAGGCTTGGTCAGTAAAAACCTTTTTTTGTATAAATTGTATAAAGTCTCAACCCACCTCTGTCAATGTTGTTGATCATTGTGACCGTCTCAAGTGGGGGAACTTCCTGAATGGATTCACAGTAGAAGATACCGATTTTCTCCATGTCACGGAATTCTCTGGCCTCTGCATTTTTGTTCCTGATATGTACTTTAAAATTTGGCTTCTTGGAGAGTGCGAGGATTTTGTTGTCTCTCTTGATGTTCAGCTCAACCTGTTCAAGACTGCGCTCTCCATTGATACAAGAAATGGAGAAGTGATTAACGTTGGTGACCTCCGCTGTGGAGATCATGGTCAAGTCGATCACAGCATCTGCAAGACAGATCATAGTGTTTATGATATACAGTACAGGTAAGTTATTAGAGTCATATGCAACTTGGCTTAATTTTCAGACTAAAATGATCCACTAAATCCTTTGAGTCAAGAGATTTGGCATCAAGCATTTTCTCTTGTTTAGGCAAGTAAATGAAAAATTCTACCATTTCAGGACAAGACCCATAACTACCATAGCCTCACATTTTGAGCAAGAAAATAGGCTGTTGCTTGTAAATAGGATGTTAAAATCGGCTGCAAATACACCATTCACACAAGAAAAGGAAAAAAATATATGTAAATCATGATCACATCTCTCTCAGCATCTCTATGATGTGATATTGCACTGCTCACTCTTCATACAGCATTGTTCAACTCCATTGTTATTCAAATATCTGATGCAGATTTTGATAGAAATGTTCATTTTCTGATCCACTGAATCTGTATTTTGAATGAAAATGACTTTTTAAATTACAACACTTTGACACATGAGATGAGGATTGAGAAAATGTCAATATTATCCCACCTTTGTACAAAATCCTGGTTCAAAAACAAAAAAGGCCTCCAGGAATGTGATTATTTGAGTAAAAGTGCCAAACCCAATCACAGTCAGTACTGTGTGTTACTGTCAGTTTGTCCGGCATTCCTTCTCACTGGTCCGCAGATAAATGGCAGGAAACATGGATGAGCTCCTGTTTTCCCCAAAGGGTTTACACATCCACACGCCACACTTCTAGGGTATTTACGACTTTAAGTACAGTATATATATATATGTACACAATATACAATAGATAATGCCGGGGGCCACCTCCGTTTAAGTGCTAACACAAACAGCCTTAAAATAACTTCCCCCTTACCTGATAAATGAAGGTTGCACAATACAAACACCCACAAAATCCACATGGTATTTTTAATCCTCATTGGGAAAAACGCTGTTGCTGATAAATCAGGTTCACAGGGAGAGCTGTACATCCAAAATAGTGACACTGCGTCACGACGAGTGGTGCGCTTTTTTACGCATACTTTGGCGAATCACCCAGAACCCCCGTTCGGGTGTAAAATATGTTCGTTAACAACTACGGTCCTGTATAGCTTTCAGAGATGGTATCACGGTCACACTAAGCACAAGTTGGACGTTCGGTAAAGCTCAGCTTTCTCTGGGTGGGAAAGGAAGGAAGAGCGTCACCAGACAGCGGAGGACTGCTGGCGCTCCAGACCCCCCCCCCCCGATCCGATTAATATATTTATGACTTACTACTTGTTGCTCCAATACAATATGCCAACCACTCTGATTGTCTTTGCATACAATTGATAATTGAAATACACTACGAATGTATACTGTAGTGAACGGACAGTGTGGTCATCACTTTTAATCTTCTGTGGCACTAGTAGCTACTCTAGTTGTACATTTAAAAAAAAAAAAACATGACAATCAAAACTTATACAATATAGATAATACTATATACTATAGTAGTTGATTGTCTTTTTTTAAATGTAGTAAGCAGCAGGATTTTTGCTCATGTCAGACATTTCAAAATATAACGTTTTTGGAGAATTTAAATCCAAATACATGCTGATAATTGCATACACAAGCACAATATATAATATCTACCCATAATTGGCATGCATGTATGTGGCTAGGACCTAAACTTTGCATGCCCCATGTGTCCTTTGAGGCTGACACTGCATTTTATTCCTGCCCTGATTTTCTTTGTAAAGATACTGTAGAACATCAAATGCAGAAGCAGTTGGTATCATGTTTTGCCAAATTCAACAACTTTGTTCTTTCACTTCAATAAGTTGGTTACAATCCTTGCAGCTTTTATGGTCAGCCTCCCCCTTCCCTCGCCGTTATAATCAGTCAGCCTCAGGAAAGGAAGAACAATATGCTTGTTGTGTCTATTCTGCCATTTCTGCCCTAATTGTTAAAAGTGCTTTGCTGTCTCACTTTGAAATATCCAGTTGGAAAAACTGCACATAACTTTTGTCATTTTCTCTGCAAAAACTGTAGGCCTGATTTGATGTTTTCTTTACATTTCCTTGTGGCTTCAGACAATTGACTTGAAGTTGACTCAACTTCTTATTGTTTGAGATATCCTGTTTTCGATTGCAGGAGCTCACACAGCTTTCTTTAGCCTGCAAGGAAAATTCTATTGTAAACTGGATTAAAACAACATAAAATAATTAGTTTCAAGGCACAGCCACATCTGAAAAAGTGAATAATGTCAAATCCAGTACAATGTCAAATAGTGCATGAATTACCCACTAAAAGTCATAACTAAAGAATATGTCCTGCTGAGATAAAGAAGAAATTCAAATTAAAACTGAAATGCGTAGACCCAGGTTGGAGCTATTTTGTCTACAAATCATAGTGTTTCCATTTTGACTTTTGGCAAACAAAAAATCTTGGCTCATATCTGTATTGTTCTTTTGACCTGTTAGTGTGACCTTAGTAGCGCAGAAACCAGAACAACTTCTTTTAAAAGACTGTGCTTATTTCCTCTGCACACACTTCAAAAACTCCCACTGATAGGAATGGACTCAACAATGAGAGTGATCCTGAACTGTAAAGAGGAAACTGCGCGGTTGCAGCACTTACCTATGTCTATTCAATATACCCAAAGGTTTGCAATTAAACAATATGCAACAAACAATACTGTCAAACTAGTTTTGCACGTAATTGAGTAAATGATAATCATCGCAGGGTTTGCCGAATGTTATAGACTCTGTGATTAAAGCTTAGGGAAACACATGAGGAGGAGAACAAAGGAAGGAGTGCAAAGCCAGAAAAGATAGAAAAGTGCTGTGTGCTGCAGACATTGCGTGGCGGAGCTTCTATAGGAAGCCAAAAGGGGAAAGACCAAAGGCTGGGTCAACACAGATGATTCAGCCTCTAGCTGCATTACATTTTTTTCCAATTGCTTACACACTGAAATCTGAACTCAAGGAGGAAAACATTGGCCCAGATGTGCACTAAGCACAATGTTAGCCTCACACAGAACACAGAACTTTGTCATGATGCCACGTCCTTGCAATTCCAAAGCACTGACTGCCAAATTACCACATCTATGAGCCAATCTGTCAAACACAGCCAAACAGCGCAAACACATAATTGCTTACTTGTAGACACTCCAATCAGGTGTAAGCACTATAAAAATGCAGCAGGTAAGTCTAGTATTTTATGTACTGTATTTTCATTTTTTTCAGATCTTTCTTTTTTTACTATAATTGTAACATGTGCTGCATACAGTATTTTATGTTTGTCTGTTGTTTGCTGAGCTAATAGTGTTATGCACACTACTGTAGAAGCATGAAAACTGGGAAAGGTTGTTCTCCATGTTGACATGTTGACTGATATGGGTATAGGGGGAGAAATACATTATATTTTCTTAAGTCAGTAGCATTGGTCTTGTGTAGTGTTTGATGAACTGGTATATTTGCACTTCTCTGTGTACTTCATTTACAGTACTTTAATGACTTAAAACTAAAACTGTTAAAAGTGTTTTAGGTTAGCAACAGCAATGTGTAACTGGTTCAAACTGAATTAAGTCATATGAAATGTGTATTTGATATGATAACAAAATGTGTTTTTTTATAAATGAATGTATTGTTTTTGCAGGAGTGTTTCATTTTGCAAAAGGTCTGTGGTGTTCTGCTAGTTGGGTGTGTAGTTGTGCTAATTGTGATGTTTTGAAAAACTTTTCAAATAGTGCTTAAGCAATCAGGTGTGTGTGTGTGTGTGTGTGTGTGTGTGTGTGTGTGTGTGTGTGTGTGGGGGGGGGGGGACATTATTAGGGTGGACATGCAGGGTGGAGGACCCTGTGCTCCTCAGACATTAGCCATTGTATCCAAAAGTCCTGTGGTAATTATGAACTGGGTTTTTGGCCTCTGCTTGCTTCATGACACACTACCAAACAAACACAGGCCTCAGTCTGTCTCAAGTTCAAAGAGCACAATACTGCTTTGCCAGACATGACAAAGGTGCAACAAACAATGCAGATCTTGTTCAACCCTGCAAACAATCAAATAAAGAAAGAGAATGTGCTGTTTCTAAAGCTTGTGTAAAAGAGCATGATTGTGGTTTATTTCGGGAGGTACTGTATATGTGATGGAAATAAATGGTATAAATAAACTGGTGGAAATAAATGCATGGCCTAATATGAAAACAACTCTTAATGATTGCTTATATTTATGCGTCTTAGTTACAGTGGGTTGGGTCATGCAACCTTTTATATGTGTAAAGTATTTCAATTAAACTCCTTGTGTTATGCTTGTCTGTGATATTTTATTCGGTATCTGTAACAATTTTGCTAGTCTTAAGCATACATTTTCACCAACTCCACTGAGAAAAGTCATTATCGAGAAATGTCATCTAAATTATGTCAAACAGTAAATTCACAGCAGTACGCTCCCAGGCATGTTTTAGTTGTTTCTGACATTTTGTCGTGGTTGTAGTGGAGGTGGTGATAGTGAAGCTGGGGGTGTCTGGAAGTGAGACTGGCAACTAAGGCGGGAGGTCTCTGAGACTTTGTGAGAAAGTTTGTATTAAATTCCCATTTCCTCTCATTGTTGAACTGGCAAACTGGCCCGGCTCCACACGCACTGATCCTGCTGAGCCCTGGGAGCCTAAGCAAGGGTGTCACTCACACCTCTCAGGCCCCCTAGATCACCCCCCCTTAATTTCTCTCCAACTGCACTTACAAACCCTTGACCTCCATCCCAACGTACCCCATGTTGTCTGATAAAGACACCCTTCTTAAGGATCATGGAGACCAAGTAAGACACGAATCATATGTGAGTGTTTCCTTGAAAGTGTGATTACATTACATATTTGTGTGTAAGATAAAAAAGTGTTTAACGGATAAAGTGAATGAGATGAAGACAGATTTGTAGATAAGGCATGTGTGTGAGCATTATTAGTAGAATTTAAAACCCTGGTCTTACAAAGTCGGATTTCCCCAAAGATAAAGTACTCTAAAGCCTTGATAATACCAGTAGGATGTCTATGGAGGTTCTTAATGGGTTTTTGAAAGCAAGATTTAGAGCACTACATGTTGAGAAACTGACAGCTTAAAGGAGAATTCCGGTCAATTTCAACGCGTAGCTCTGTTATCTGTAAATTTGGAGTGCTGTCAGGAGAGTGAAAAACAAAAACAATCAGTGCTGCCTACACCATGTTATCCTCCTGCTAGACTTAGCACCCAACAGGCTTAAACAGGGCAAGTTTTAAACATGTTTTTAGACACTAAACATGTTCAAAATCTCATTAAAAGTGCCTACCCATGTGAAGTGATTCTTTCTGAGGGTACACAGGGAATCTGACAGAAAGATGTGTTTGTCTAGGAAAAACAGGAAATAAACAAAGTTATGTGAACTGGCTGAATTAACACAACATGTATGCCTTTCTGTCACATCTACTGCAGTCAGATTCACTGTGTTCACTCTGAAGGAATCACTGCACATGGGTAGGCGCTTATAATGACATTTCAAGCATGTTTAGAGGCTAAAAAAAGTTTAAAACTTGCCCTGTTTAAGCCTGTTGGGTGCTAACTCTAGCAAGAGGATAACACGGTGTAGGCAGCAACTATTCTTTTAATTTTTCTCTTTACTGACAGTTCTCCAAGTATTACAAGCAATAAAGCTAGGAGTTGTAATTGACCGGAATTCTCCTTTAACACACTATCAACCCAGCTACATGTTCCACTGGAGTCCATGCCATAAACAGTGTTTTTGTTATACAGCAGATACAGTTTTAGCCGTTCTAGCTGTGTATCTCCAGGGATTGCAACGTGGTGGGTTTTATTTTGGTCCACACTAAAATATCGCAACACTATGTTTGGTAAAAATATCCATAGTGCCCAGATAAATCCTAAGGACTGTGGTGATCCCATGACTCTTCCCTTGAGCGCATTTGCTTTTTAAAAGTGAAATGTCTGAACAAGTGGCCTCAGGCTAATTATTAAGTGTTTGGTGATCTTAACTTTTCATCTAGTGCCAACATCAGGTTAAAATATCCATTTCTCCAATACTTTGGTTTATGACCAAAAACCTACAAAACTAATGGCATTCCCATCAACTTACTGTCAAATCTTAGCATGGTTGCACCCTAAACTAAAACCATGAACAAAATGTGTTATGTTTTACGGCCCAGAACTTTTAAACATGTTGACAGCTGTTTCCAGTATTTGCGTGACAACAAAGGTGAGCAATGAAATGTGATCAGGAACCGATTTTTCCAACACCACATGAATGGTAATAAAAGTAGAAAGAATTTGTGAAGCCACCCGTTGATTTGGATCTGCTCCAAATCCACGGGTGGATCTGCTCCTTCGCCCATGCTACACACTTCTAACAAGTTGTATCATAATTGGGCCAGTAGTTTCTATCCATTCACGCTGACAGACAAAACAAAACAAACCAAAAAACAGACAAACCAAGCCGAAAACATAACTTCCTTGGCAGAGGAAATGATGGAAAATGACAAGAGACAAGAATATACAAAGTCCGCGTTGCCAGACAGTGAGCAGGATATGCACAGTTGATAAAATACATAGTTTTGGATTATGTGCTATATAATCTGTGAGATTATATAAATTTAAATACATGCCTGTAGAGAGATATACACATTTATCCTTCACTCCTAACACACACACACACACACACACACACACACACACACACACACCCCCTAAAGCAGCAGAGTTTTAGGAGGGTGATTTAATGTGAGTTACTGACAGGTTTCTAGTTCCCCATCGAGGGAGCACTTTCCCTCCATCCCTCCCATTTCCTGAGGCTCGACGATCAGTCTCATCACCAACATGGGGGGTTAAGACTTGCCTTATAAAGACATGCTTGATTTCATGGTCAATTCAAGCCATTATGTTAACCGAATTCCAGTTAGCACTGTTGATAACCAATGAACAGACTAATATTTTACAGATGTAGACAGCAAGACTATTTAGATTAGGGAACTGTCCAAAAATGCAATGTTTGTACCTTTTTAAGAACTTTTTAGCTCCACTCTCATAAAGTAGCTTTCAGTACAAATTGGTTTGCGGATGGGCTAGGGAAAATATGTCATTCATTTGCATTATGGGATCTGCATTTACAGGGAAATAAGTGTAAATGAATTAAAAGAAAAGATATCTCTGGTTTTATTATATTTTTTTCCAATTTTTCAAATCATATGAAATAGTTACATTTATTCATCCGAGTCCTCTTTGAAATTGAATAATGCAATTGTTTGAATAATGCATTCTCATGTTAATATGGCCTTAGGTATGATGATGGACATGAATATCAGCAATTGACAGCACTGTTGAAGAGAAAGGGCTTATGCCAGCTTTCCGTGCTCACAACACAACTGTATGTTATACTCATGCACATGATTCATCCCATTGTATACCGTCACAAAATGATACGTGGCTTTAACAGGACTGCTTTCTCATTCCATTGTAAGGTGTCTGAGCTGCTATTCAGCGGCTTTAACATACAATAGAAGTTAATGTGTAGGGTAATCTTCAGTGTTAATGGCTCCTACGACATTTATTATCTAACTTGGCAGGACCACCTGCCATGACTACTTTTAATTTCCTAGACCTCAAGCTTGTTTTTGTTAGCCGAACAGTTAGTGTCATATCCACCCAAGGCATGAGTATTAAGGCTGAGAAATACTGCTGGTGCTCCAAAGGCTAGCTAATCATTGTGTGACATTTATGTGTTTACTTCACAGTATGTTATTGAAAAATTTAAAACCTTAGGTGTTGAACTTTGACCTTGAAAACATGTGAAGACATTTACTGCTGCTCGTGGCTAATGGACCTGAAATGTGTCTGCATTACTACATTATTTTAATGACTCAGCTGCTAAAATGTGTTGACTTGCAGTCTCACACTGACCCAAGTTATTCAGCAAATTGTATCTCCACTCGGATCTTATTCAGGTAACGTGCCGGTTACTGTTTCATTGCCACATCTTAGAAACGAGTCATTTTTAACGAGCTTGTTTCCCAATAAAATTGTAAATATATTTATATTTATCTCTGGGTGAAAACAAGATTAGTAGACTCACTACTAATAACTGCATGCACATGCAACAATTGCCCTTTAAAAATCTTTTCACTGTTGAAGCTCAAATGGTTTAAGGGTTTCATTAATTTTATCACTATACCCTCAAATAACTACTGTTTACCCATGAACTCTGACATGTTTTATATATAGCTCTGTGTCTGTTTCTATACTTTATACACACACACACACACACACACACACAAACATGCGTATGAACTCACACAAACGTAACTGGGCTGAAGGAACATGTTCCTAAACCTTCTCTTCCTGTCTATCCATCAGTCCCACACTGGAAAAAAAAATGGTCCTGACTTGAGGCAGAGTGACCCCTTCCCCCGACCAATCCCAGTCTCCCAATCTGCGTCCTCCTGGGGTGAGGGTAGGGCACATGAATGGGATGGGGTGATCTGGGTCCATCACCAGATGCAGAACAGAGTGACCCTCCTGTCTGACACCAAACAAAACCTCCATGTAGTCAGGGATGTTGATGGGTGTTGATGTTTTACCCACTACTGACCTCACACAGGTAGATGAACTGTACACACACAGACCTCATTAATGGTGTTATGGAAAGCCTTTGGACTGGACTAAGGAAGCCCTAATCATAACAGCATGTAGCCGGCCTTTTATGTAGGTTTAATGTGAAAAAGGGTTCCCTCCTGTACAGGATCATGTAGGCGAGCATGATTGCAGACAGTCAGCAGACATAGCAAGATAAGTCAAAAGAGAGAGGGGTAATATTTTTTAGATCAGGAGAAATAGTTTTGCAATAACTGTCTTGTTTATAAAAGGTGTGTGTAACATATAAACCTGAGAATCCTCCTGTATGTTTTGCATTTACATACTCTGTCAAAAGAATAATGGTAAGATCCATAATTTGCGTCTCTGTCATTGGTCTTTGGTTTAGTCAGTTTTGGCTGCAGCCCCGGGTCATATCGCTGCTCTCATATTATCACAATGAAAACCCTAATTCCACATTCTTTGTAAAAGTGGCCAACCTGCCAAATGAATGAAAGGAAATATTGGCATGTTTTTTTTTTCATTTCCACTATTATGCTAGTTAGTACAAAATCCTAATTATAGAAATAGAATATCGGTCCCATCGGGAACATCTGTACTAAGGAAATTGTGGAAAGGGAGGGGTGCTGAATCCAGTACATGAATATTACAGGCATTTTTAAGGAAGTTGAAAAACACCCTGGGAGTGACGTGTTGAAAGGCAGAAAAATGCAAGAGCAGAGATTTTGTGCAAATGTGCCTTGAGACTATTGTCGAAGTACGATTTAACAACGTGCTACTTTGGGGAAATTAGGTAAGATGATAAGTTCAAATGCTAGGGTGAGTAAGGTAAAACTGTCAGTGAGAGTTAAAGGAAACAGGGGAGGCATGGAAGAGAAAGAGAGAGAGAGAGAGAGAGAGAGAGAGCGCAATGGATGAGCTGTTGAGTCCAGAGAACTTGAGCCAGACTCAGGAAAAGGCAGTGCTGCTGGAGGCTGATATGTGTGCTAAGGAAGTGTAGGGGCGCAGGGGCAGGAATCACCCTACAGGCAGGAAAAGGCCTGTGGAGGTGACGGCAGGGGTGGAGGTGGAGGGTCTCGGCTCCTGTCTGATAGCTGTTTGCTCAACACACACACACACACATACATTGCTCACCCAGTTTTTCAGTCCATAGGTTCTCATTCCCATCAGCCAGTGAGTAGGAGGGACACAGCAATAGTGAGCCGGACGGCTGCTGGTGCCAAAGAATGCATGCACTCACACTTACTGAGGAAGTTGGTTTGAAATATGTTCTTACATGCAAGAGTGTTGCTCTGCATCCAGTACAATCGTTTTGCTAAGTGCCATTGTGGGAAATCCACATTGTAATGCACATCTGTTTAAGTAAAAGAAACAGGTTTTAATCTCAGAGTAGCTACAACTAGAAATGCAACATTCTTTGTGCTTCCATTGGGATACAGTGTGGCATTTGTTTTAGAAATAACTTATTCCTTTGGCCATGCTGCTTAATGTAAAAAACAAAAGCTACTTTTCAGTAAATAGTTCAAACCATAATGGTAGTGATTCTTGGTTCAGTTTTATGCACTAATCACAAATGAAAATGGTACTCCCATATATCATCTTTTTTAAAATCACATTTTGATCACAATATACAGAAAATATTTTTAGTACATTTTTTTAAACAGCATGAACATTTGTTAGACAGCAGCTGGATACGGGTCTGCATTATAGAGAGGTTTCCTGCATTGACCACCAGAGCACACATGGCTTGTTCTTTAAGCTTCTAGAGGCTTCCATCCCACAGCTCATGACAATGCATCCATCTAGTAATTAAGTAACAGCAAGATGTGTATATGGGTTAAAAGCCGAATAGTTTAAATGGACTGTATTTATATAGCACTTTTTAAGTCTTAACGACTAACCAAAGCACTTTTACATAGTACACATTCATCCGCTGTGGTCAAGGCTGTTGTACAAGGTGCCACCTGTTCATCAGATAAACATTCACACAGATACATATTATGGTGGCACAGCATCGGGAGCAATTCGGGCAGTGTCTTGCTCAAGGACACTTCAACATGGGACTGCAGGGACCACCAACCTTCCGATTGGTAGGCGACCGCTCCTCCACCTGAGCCACAGCCGCCCTTAATTTTCACCCCTGAATAATTCCCTCCTGCACAAAGGCTGGATATGCAGGGGGAGTAGCAGGAACAGATCTCTTCTGCTGGGCAAACCTGAAAAAGCTGTAGTATTTCATACTGTGTCATTCATTATTACCACCATATGAGACCTTCCAAACACAAATTCCTCACTGGACAATTATTGAATCCTGCAGCACTCTCATTTTTCGCATAAATATTCTTACAGCATTCACCGAGGAATTGGAAAAATGCACAGTTGGATATTATAAAAAACTAACTCAGATACTGTTACATGAATCTCCCAAAGTTAGCAGATCTACAGTAACCAAGCAGAGTGAGCCGCTGACACTTTTAATGCAGCTCGTATGTGTTACATTTTTCCACAGCAAGTTTATCAGTCAGCCTATTGTTAGAGAACATCAGAGTGCGTTCACACAACCATCACATCCAAAATAAACAGTACAAACTACTGATTAACATGCCATTTGGATAATTATTTCCCTCAAAGAGGAAGCATTCAGGTCATTAAACATGGACCCAAATGCCTTAGGTATCCAGCTTTATGTTGACAGTAGGTGTTATAGTGTTCATTCACCTTGAAGAGCAAAAGAAGAAAATAAAAAGATCACCCCCACCATCAATGAGAGAAACTGATTTCAATAGTCCATTGTTATTTACAGCGCGACACGTGTTATTATTTCCCTCCTCTTAAAAAACAGCAAGGCCTTCACTTCTTCCCCACAGAAGGGCCCTGACCTCAGACCCCACCCTCACCATTTCACAAAGTAGGACAAACATCCCATAGTAGAAAAAGTAGGAAAAGCCCCTGGGTGTCCTCCAAAGATCTCATCCAGAATCTGGGCACAGCTCCACGGGTGCCACTAATGACCGTGACCTTGTTCATGTTTGCCCTCTGTTAATGGACTGAAGACATAACCAGCCAAACATTTGATATTCAATATTTTTTGCTGCCATCTTTATTATTTTGAAAAATATAAACTTAAACATCTGTTGGATGAGACAGCTTACCACAGCTGTCTAAATGTGTTTTTTTTCTTCTGTGCTTAAGGTCCTCCTTATTATGGGTGTTGGACTCCAGAGAGTTACTTTAGATAAGTGCTGTGGATCATGAACTATACAAAGCTGTGAAAAAAAAAAAAAAAAAAAAAAAGAACCTGCACACTGTTGAACACTTGTACTTAACATTTTTTGTCCTCAGCCATTACTGAAGCTATATCAAATGCCGGAAAGGTTGTTTCACTTTTAAACTGATAGACTTGGCATTTGCTGCAATCAGGATGGGTGATGTAAGGTAAAACATTGGCACACTAGACACTAAACTCTGACACCAGTTAGATCAAAAATCTAAATAACTAAGTTCTTTAAAACTACTTATTTGAATAACTGTGAGCACTTGCACATTTACATCTTTTTGTACATTTCACATTAAAGATGGAGCACCTTTCCTTATTTCACTGTTACATTATTTACAGTGTGTTTTCTGTAAATACTTAAAGCTGCTATATTTTCATATTAAGAATGGAACAAATTACTAAATGTGATGTGAAGGGTATCACTTGTAGTGGCAAACACACAGAGGGCATGGCAGGAAGCTATTTTAATCAAAAAGTTGATAACGTACACTACCAGCCCAGCACCAAACAGCTGACAGAGAAGGTGAGCGGCTAGCTGGTTAACATAGTGCAGCATTTAACAGCTAAAGAGCATAATAATTTTCTCATGACTTGGTAGAGAGAAAAATGGAGGAAAATATTGGACTTCAAGTGGACACAAAGAACTCCAAATGAATGCTGACATATACTCTGCATATGCTCAGTGTAACAATAAGCAACTCTTTGCCAATAAGATAAAAAGTGATATGTTACCAGCTTGTTTCTACTGACCCCACATGGTCAAAGTGTTAATGCATGTTTATTAAAAACATTCAACTCTATTCGCCTTGTTCTTATCCCAATGTACCTCTGCTGCAATGAACACATTTCTTCACAATGACTGTTCATAATCTTTGTAACCAATGATCAGGTCTTTCTTAAAGATGCTGAATGGATAAAGATGACATGACTGTAATTATTCCAACCAACAACAGTCCCCAGGCTAGTACTGTATCTATGGTGTGAAACCCCTTCTTTAAGATCATGCTGAGTTATCATTTTACTGTCCCAACGCATCCATCGTCCCTGCCATCTGCCCCAAGACATGCAGCTGAAGCATCCTGGAACATATGCAGGGAGGGAGGGAGGTAAGAAGGAAGAGTAAGGGAGGGAGATGTGAAGATGCAGAGTGACCAGGAAGTGGCCCTATTGTTTTCAGGGTCACCTCGCTTTTCCTTTCAAAGCCACCAGAAGTCTGTTCACTCCCCTCAGGCTGTACGCCTTAAATAAACAAAACTCCTTGTCGCCACCATCTGTATCTTGTCTGATTTCCTTTCTCATCTGAAAAGGACTGAGGGAAGAGTTTACACTTTAACTTAACAAAGCAAGGTGTGGTGCCTAGCAGGCATACTATCTAAACTACAATCAAACACACTACAAGAAGAATGGAAAGCCATACAAAGCAAACAATATTATTTTATTACCCAGTGGAACTACACTAACACAATGTTTATTTGCAAAAAAGCAAAGTTGACTGTTAGTGTTACAGTTTCACTATGAATGCACCCTGGTAGTTTTTAAAAGATATTGCTCATAAGTCAAATTTACCTCTTCCTGGTTTGGCACTGCTGAGTGACAGCATAGGATCTGACCTGGTCTGCTGTGCCATTGGACAGAGAGGCGCAATGGTAGGCGGGATGGAGCACACCTTAGTAACAGAGTTACTCATTAACTAGTCCTTCTGGGAAGCAGCTACAGAGTACACCTCGTTCAACCTTTGCACATTCCTCCATTTTCCAGAAAAGACTAAACAAAATGTAATTAAAACTGATGAGAAATTTGAGAGCAGACAGACAGCAGGTGAACTCGCTGAAGCTCGAGGAAACTACATACTCAGGTGACCAGGTAAGAGTGGAAATAAACAGCTGGTCTTCTAAAAGTGTGAGCTATGACTGTCTCATCTGCTGACTGTGTTGCACTATGTAAAGATCACATGACTGGCTTGACACTGTCTTGCTTTAAGGTTATAGCTTATATTGTATACATGTAATAATATCAAGATAATGTATTAAAATTTTACAATGTGCCAAAATATGTGCTTTCAAAATGCCCCCAAAATATAAATTCTCAGATATAGTCATATGGTAACTTCGGGTTTTAACCAAAAATGAGGACTGAAGAAGGCATTTCCAGTAAAATTTACTTGACTGACTTATTTGAAAACATTGATATTTATAATTCGGAGCACCATAACAATATTAATCACCGTTAAATTGTTATATACTGCAGTTATTCAGTTCCGTAGCAGTTTATGAAGGCTGTTCTCTCTTGATACTAAAAACACACATATCCAAAATGTGTTTACATTTTAGTCTAGCCTTTACCTGCACCGTGTGCATCTTGGCCATTGTTTCACCCAAAACATGAACTCATCATTAGCAGTACACCTTCACTACATTTGTTCTGTATCTTTTCACTGTCTAAGAAGCACACATTTAGATCTGTAAAGGAGTCTGGAGCAAAAGTTATCTTTAATTATCAAATATCATAATTTGTTGTCATGATGCAGGTTATGTAGAGTGTTGTTTGATTTATTTATTGTTACTGAGGTGAGCTTTTACTCATTGTGTCCCTGCGGCCCCTCTGTTGACCCATTATGCCAGGGCTGAAAGGCAAAACCCAAACATGACATTTGAAGACACTTCACTTAACTATTATAACCTTGCTTCAATTTAACCTGAAGTGGTAAAAACAAAAGTACTAGTTTAATCATTATTCAGGTGTAGTTTTTATATCAACATATTTCACACAAACTATGTAAGATGGATTTACATTGTGGGGGTTAAATAATCAAGCTCATAGGCAATGACTCCGCCAGCTGGTTTTTAACTCACTGCACAGCATTGAATCAGACCTTGTGCCATTATACTTGACAAACAATGGCACAGCCTGACTCCTCCACACATATTCAAAGCAAGACAGAAATACAGATCTTGGCAGTGGGATAAGAGAGGGAGGCTTGTTGCACATTGCTCAGTGGGTGGTTAGGATCTAGGGTCAACAAAAGGACAGCTCTTTGTTTTTGGTATATGAATATCTACTATTTTAGCCAGTGAGAGAGTGGTTTGCTTAGTCAATTGCAATGATGTGCCAATGCATTTTGTGTTAGCAGTTTTCAAAATGCACAATAAACATTTTTTCAAATTCATAGGTGGTAGAGGAGTTCAGATTTTTTATTTCAAAAGTTCTGTTCAACCATGTACAATACTCCATTGCAAGTTAAACTTCCACATTCAAAATGTTACTTAAAGGGAGACAATTTAAACAAGCTCTGATCTTTGTGTGGTCAGTTTGTTTGGATCAATGGTGTTTGGCTTCCCTCTGTTGCGCCAGTGCAGCGGATGTCTGCCAAGATCTGCAAGATGACGCAAAATGATCCGGCGGATCTCAACAGACTTCTGCTGCACCGTTCAACACACTGCCCTGACACAGAGCTGGATTTAAATCAGCAAAAAATCTCTTTAAGTGAAAGTACATAAGTATTATCTGAAAAATGTAAAGTATCAACAGTTGTGATACTATTGACAGATTATTATGTATGACATTATTAGATTGTTAATAATGTTCCATCAACACATTTTACTGCTGTATCTGGTGAAGGTGGAACCTTTTTTTTTAACTACATTATATACAGTTGTGTAGATTATTCTTGACCAAGGGTCGGTTCTCAAGAAATGTGAAGGGTTACGAGATGATTGTTTATATGGGTCCCCGTTGTCATCAACATAGTGAAGACTAATTTTCCTGGGGACCAATGATTAACGGGAGACAGAGAATACACGGATACACAAATGTGTTTTTGGTATGTTTTTGGAGAAATATTGAACCCTTTGGCCCTTAAACCATCTGAGAGGTTTATAGGACAAATCAGTTATTGGTGAAACTGCTAAGAACTCAGATATCTAAAACTAGATAATGGACCCCAAGCTAATAACTATAGTTGTCAAATAAATGTAGTGGAGTTAAAAAGTACAGTATTTACCTCAGAAATGCAATGAAATAGCAGTATAGTATAACTGCATGGAGTATTAAGCTAAGGTACAAGTACCTCAACATTGTACTGTAAATGTACAACATTTTTAAACACTGCATGAGTTGACATCTTAACCAGCATAATCAAATGTCAAACCATCAAATTGTTTACAGTTAATTTGTCTGTTCAAAGGAATGTGATCACACTCCATGAGCAGAATCTAGTTTTGATGTTTAATTCAGTTTGATGACAGAAAGAGCATTTTGCACCCTCTGGCCATCATTAGTGTTTATAAACTGACACTACACTTACAATTTAGGGCAATGGAACAAAGAATGAGTAAGAAAAAACCGACTCCTCCCTTTGAGAATGATAATCCAACACAGACTACTGCAGACAAAGATGCAAATGTAGCCTGTTACACATGCATGGTCACATACAAACACTAACAGTGGTGCACAGTAGAGCTCACAAACCCAAGATTTGTCGCTCCAAAGCTTCTCTCCAACGACTCCTGGTCCTGTGCTGTTTGGTGTGTATATTTTGTGTGCTTTGCCTGTGTAAGGACAGAACAGGAAGAGATAAAGGCAGCCCTGGTGGTGTGTTTACAGCCAACACTGCTGAAGAGAATAGCTTTAGGAGTCAAAGGGGAAGAGGCCTAATGGTTGGTGCTAAGCAGCCGGATCCCTCTTGCTGTGAAAAATAACTTCAGAGCCAAGAAAGAAATAGAGACACAAATCTTAATCGAGACTACAACAGAATGTTATTTTGGAGAAAGGAAGAACATGTGGATTTTAAATAACTTGTTTTCAAAATGGGGTATTAAACAAACAACTTATCTTATGTTAATTATTGAGTTTTAAAAGTGCTGGATGGCATAATTTGTTACCTTTGGACAGAGCCAGGCTAGCAGTTTTTACACCTTTCTGCTAAGCTACGCTAACAGTCTCTGGCTGTAGCTTCATATGGAGTATACAGACATAACAGGGGCATCAATCTTCTCATCAAACTCACAGCAAGGAAATGGGCAAGCATATTGCAAAAACATTTGAAATATTCCTTTAACACAGATTTGTGCCCCCAAAAGCCATACCTTAATCAGTTCTGCCTTTACTGCCTTTGTTCATTGGCAACAATCTAAGCAAATGTGCAAACCAAAGCAAGACACATTGTCGTACCAAATGGACAGCTAACAAATAGAATGTGTTTGCTTTAAATTGTTTACTTTTAAAAACAACCAACATCTGAAAATGTCAAATGTTTTTGTCCTAACATGATACAAACATTAGAAAATGATCAATGAGCGGAGAGGCAAGAGCAACAATCTAGTATGTCAGTTAAAAACATCACCTTAATGCAAACAATACAGGTCAAAAACATAGAAAAATACAGGCGCTTAAACCTTAAACACAAACTACAGTAAGTACACAGTGGACATCATATACAGTGTGAGAACAAAACCTGTCTGACTGCATCCTCACAGCTCTGCAGAAAACACAGGCAGCCGTCCTGTAGACTCATGCATGCAAATATCTGGCAAATTTGCAAATAGCTTTACACAAAGATCCTCTCTCTTTCAAACCAAAGCCACTATATAGTGCAACATTATGAGAAATATGCTTATTCACTTTCTTGCGGAGAAGATCAACCCCACTGCCGTGGCTGTACAGTACAAATAACGCTACAGCTACAAGCAGGTTAGCTTAGCACAAACCTGGAAACAGGGGGATTGAGCTAGCCTGGCTCTGCCCAAAGGTACCAGCACCAACTCTAAAGCTCACTGCATGTTATATCTTGTTTGATTAATCTGTACAAAAACCATGTGTACAAACGACAAATCACTGTTTTATGGAGGGTTAAATGCAATTTATGCTTCTGTGTTAAATCTACGACGTGGCTACGTACGTAGGTACGTGGAGACACAGACCCTACAATGGACCCTACGCCAGAGCCTGACGCACACCTCTTGAAAAATGTAGCTACATGTCTTGCTGATGTACGCGGTTCGGCCATGGCTTGGTAGTGTGGCATTTCCCCCTACTCATTTCCTGGTTGTCCTCCATAAACAACATGAAATCAAGTAGAGGGTTATCTTTTCCTGCTACAGATTTCCCACCATGGTCAGAAAGCACAGGGGAGACACTTTGTTTCTCTCACTATGCCTCTAGTTGGTACTCGCGCCAAAGCTAATCGCTGTCCTTCTCTCACTCGCTCTACCACACGCTCCCCACGCACACACACATGACGGCCCTGCAAGAGATCAATGAACACACCAATGCACAAGTATAAATTTCAGGCCACTTACGTAGGAACGCTCTGGGTGGAGCCAGACTGTTTAGGCTGGGAGTCTTTTGGCTTTGTATGGATTGAACGAACACGATATTACGAGTTAATTAGTTAGCTTTACAGGTGCTGGTAGGGGAGTTTTGTTGTCTTTCAACAGAGCCAGGATAGCTGTTACCCCATTTCCAGTCTTTGTGCTAACTGGCTCCTGGCTCCAGTTTGGAATAGTCTTTTAAGCTAAAGCTCTGCCAATATAAGTGAATAAGTGTATTTCCCAAAATGTCAAATTTCTTCTTCAATACCTAATGTTGGTCATATTTGATGCCACTTCCCATCCGCATGGCCTTCATAAGTTCCCAATGTGTTGTGTTTGTTGTTGTAAACAAATAATTTGCAGTAGGCTGTTATTGTTCTTTGAATCATTAAGTATGTGTCTCCTGTATTGTAGGAAGGATGCATAGTCAGATTCTTTCCCACAAACAAATTAATGCTTTTACCAGTGTTTTGTGTCAGCTAGACCTACGGAGGAAGGTCCTGCAGTATGTGGGACTTCCTGTTTGTGACACACTTTTCCTGTTGTGGATATCCTCCTGAGCTCCTGACAGCTCATACTTGATAATGACTTCTGGATTTAGAGGATCAAGGCAGCAGCTCCTTTTTATGATGACACTCTCACTCTTCATACATACTAAGTGAAATATTTAGGTCATTTGATTTTTCATGTTTTTTTGTGTGGTTCACTTATAAAATATGCATTTGCTGGCACAAAGAGTCCAAAAGAATTCAAAGCCACAATGAAGGGCATTGTAGTTAACTGATATTCTATACAACTGAAAAGTTTTGTTTTTTTTTCTTTTTGCAAGATGCCTTTGTAGGCAAGTGTGTGTGATTCATACTGATTTAATATTTCTCTCTCACGCTTTCTTTAAAGCCTCATTTGACTGCAGCAAAAGGACACTGGCTTCATTTCAACTCATAGGATGATAATGCTGCCACCATATTTTACTTGTTACTGAACCGAGGAGTCCCCTGTCACTCAACCTTGCCACCTAGTGGAGCTTTGAAGGTTTAACTCCCTTCTGGTCAACAGTAATCTTCCAGGCAACTACCTCCCTCATCTGGGGAAATGCCTGCCCTGCAACAGTTCCCTTTAATCCCATTTATTTGCACCTGCTGAACATCAGGTGAACATTTGGTGAAAGAATTATAAACCCTTTTTTCCCCAGCTACAGTTAAGAGGCTTTCAATTAGCAAACCAAAAAAAACTGTTCCTTGACTGACATATGTGTGATATGCACCCATGATCCATGACTTCATGCTAGAGTTGAGGGTGCCCCAAAGCAAGAGCATCCAACAAGAAGCAAGTCAACAGGAGAAGTCAGTCCCTAAAAGAGACTTCACAACAGCCAGATGGAACCAACAATTGCCATGCTCTCTACAGCTACACCAACAGCAACAGAAAATCGTAAGAATTCAGTTACAACAGTAGTCATTTTTGTTTTATCCCGAGAAAAATGTACATGGACTCTTGCCAGATTTAGTTGGAATCAGATTTATTTTGGCAATGACAACCATCTTAAAACAAGTGATAGATGATAGATGTTTGGTTCATTTGGTTTCATTTGGTTTGAGGTGGACTGAGATTTGGTTATTTAGGGGTTTTCCAAAACGACAAGGATGTGATTCATTTTCCTCTCTTGCAGAAACATCTGAAAGTCAGACAGAGAAATATAAATCTCACAACTGGGAGTTCCTGGTGGCTGTCCTGGTCACGGCCATCTCCCTCTCCATTCTCATCGCCCTTCTGGCTAAATGCCAGGTGGTCCGGCGTTACCTGGCCAGCTACAGGCACACACGGCTGAGAGAGACGGACAACGTCAGCCAGTGTCACCCTTCAGGTCTGTTTTTTTTTTACCCATAAAGCATACCATAATATAGCAAACCTTCATTTTTCTTTGGGCAGTGGGTAGAAATGCTGCTATATTTGACGCTACAGCTTGTTAGTATTCAGCAAGAATAAACTATGATACTTTTGTTTTCCTATTTAACTTCCTCCTTGTTTACCAAAGCTTTTACATTAAGGCCTAAAATACATATTGGAATGCAAAATAATTTAAATTAAAAAAAGCTAAGCCTCACGCAGGATTTTCAGTGTTTTTCAGCTCACTGTTTAAGTTTAACTGGCTGCTTTTTTCCGCCAAAAAGGTATGATAAAGTGACGCTACCTCACCAGCACAAAATGGTAGCCTTCCAAAGCCGGGTGTGTGAATAAGCAACTGTTTTTGCCTTTACAACTTTAAGAGCTGTTGCCAATGTCACATTTACGCCTTGTTGTGCTGCTCACAGGTGGTCAAAAATATTGTTAAACACCACAACAATTTCAGCAAGGTTTTGGCCAACTGTTACTACCAGATGTGAGTTGAGTGCAGATATGAGTTGTGAATGCTCAGATTTAAACGGTTTATGATTGTTTGATTGCTAACGTTATCTCAAAACGCCATTCAAGTGACAGGGCGCGTCTGTGTCATACTGATATTTGTGAAATCCATAAAATAATGAATTTTTTTCATTACAAACAATAACAGAATATGGAAATCCTTAAAAAAAAAAAACTTTAAGCTATCTATGATTGTTTGATTCGGCAGCCTTTGTTGTGTTTGATGCTAGCTTGTAGCCAGCAGTGAACAAACTTCATTAAGTAGGTCCATTTTTACTGTATTGACATTACAGAAGTCTCTCGTTAGCATCTTGTAGGCTACTTGTCGCAAAGTGACACATGCACATCTGCACTCAACTCACAACAGGTGGTGACACTATTATCAAGAACAATAATCATGCTCATGATGCATGTAATTGTAACACTTGTTTTTACACAATGTGGCTTGTGCTTGATACGGTACAGTGTGTAGAAAAAAAGTACAATCTATCATGGTCAAAAACTTATGAGAACATTTCAATGGCTTTTTTTCCCCTTTAATACCCACTCTCTGCTTGTGCAGTAATATAAACACTAATAATTAAAAGCTCATTTGGGAGTAATATTTCTGTCAAACTGCGTCTGACAACAGTTCATTAGTCACTGTTAAAGAAGCTGGCTGTCAGGCTGTACTGTTCATCAATGTGACATTATAGCTTTCAATCTTTTTTGTTTTTCTAAACACCAACCCCACTGTCACTTATAAATAAGACTTATAACTTTGAATTATTTTAATGCAGTACAACTCTTGTGTTTCTATCACTGCTTCCAGGCCTGGAGGGGGAATTTGCCATGCACAGGGGCCGTGGAATTAACCCTCACTGCCTACCTCCTGTGAGCGAGGAAGACGACGACGGCTTCATTGAGGACAACTACATCCCGGCCAGTGAGAGAGCGAGGGCTGAAAGAGCAGCGGAGAACATGGAGGACATGGAGGACATGGAGGACACAGAGGAAGAAATTGAATTTACCATCGCTTAGATTAGGAGAAATACAGACACATCAACGTTTAGTCTGAAAGAAGCTTAGAGGGACTGTCTCTACACCTCCAGGCTGTATAACCCATGAAAAACCAATTCCACTCCCCCCTTTCCTCTATTTTTAAGTACAATCCATACTGTCGATGAGTAAAAAAAAAAAACTGTTAGTGAAGCATAAGAATGTAAATACCAGTGCTCAAGAGCGTCTTAATTTCAAGACCGCACAGAATAACTTCAAAGTGCATTATTATGGCAGTATCTCTCAACGCATGATCTGTGGATCCACTAAAGTCCCATAAACGTAGTTATTTCTTAGTTATAAGATAATCAACAGAACCCAATTTTGTCCTGAACCAGTAAAAATGAGTGAAAAGTGTCAATTGCTCTTCTGCAAATATGAGCATTTACTTTTCACCTTTGTATCTGTGACTGAGTTGACTGGTTAAGTGATTACTTGACTGGTCAACACAGAATATGAAAAAAAAAGAATATCTTTGTATAATTCAGACAAATAACCACAGTTGTGCTGAATTTAAACATGAACATTTCACTTTCGCACTGATTGTCAGTGAAACAAGCAAATGTGTAGATAGATACAGTGTGCATGTGTGTTAAATATGATTGAAGGCCTTTACTGTAATTAAGCAGTAGCAACTGAGCAACATGAGGACATTGTGATGCTCTGCTCTCAGTCAGATCAACAGCTTTATGAGAGACAAGCTAAGTCAAATGTATATCTTTAAGATATGTGTTGTTAAAGCATCACTGTACATTGTGATTTTTTTTTTCAAAAGCTGACGTGCGTTTTACATATGCTTAAAAAAGTACAACTGCTGCTAGGCTACAAAAAAAAAAAAAAAGGCCTGCTCAATTAGGCTTTAGTAACAGCATTAGCCTATTAGTTACTTTCCATTTGGCTGCTATTTTTAGAATGGTGACAACAGACTGGGGCTGTACTTCATTCACACTGTATGTTATGGTTTGGTCAGGAAACCTTAATAAAAATCACGAAATAGGCTAGTGTCGCCTGGACTGCCTGCATGGCTCAAGTCTATTTTGGACTCCAAACTTCTGAGGACTTGTTTCACATCTTGGTCTTGATTGCCGTTTTCCTCATTGCTTTACAAACTTGATTCATCACACTCACTTTTCGTTTTAAACACTGGTGTCAACAACAGTGATTAAGCCTGACAATTGAGCAACGAAGAGGCCTGGAGCGTTTTGGATCCTCCTGAGACCATCCAGCTGATGAGAGCGGTCTGACAGGTCTGTGTGGGGCTGTCAGGCGAGGCTCCTACCCGGAAACACGGTGCGTAAAGTTCACACAATGAAGCCGGAGCGAATCCGGAACAATAGTCTTCAAAATAAAAGTGCAAATTTGAAATTGTTGTCTTTTGTGGGTGTGCGTCACAGACTGTATACAATGGTGCGCATAAATCCATATAAATTCGCAGTGATGCTAGTGCACTACCTTTACTCAGTTAGGCTACTATACATTTTGAAGTATTTACATTTTCTGCTAATTTATATTTTTACTCCACTAGGGGAGGTTTGAAATTAGCATAGATGAACTGACTCATATTTTACGTAAGAACATACTCTCTTACCTGATACAAGTTATCTAATTCAAACTTCAACAGTATCAGAACTAATCAAAATATAGACTTGGTCCCGGAAATTACATTCTTACCTGAAAATTGATGTTTTGGCTGTAAAATCTGCACACTTCTTCTCACAGCCGTGCAAACTCACATGCAAGATCAGGGAGTGAGTGGTTATACATGAAATTTATTACATGATTATGTTATCCCTTATTAGTGAAAGTGATGCTGTTACAACTATCCCTTTGTTACAACCATCCCCGGTCTCCCTACTAACTATTCTAATATGTATGTAATTTTACTTGGCTACAATTTTGAATGCAGGACTTTTACTTGTATCAGAGCCCACCACCTCAGTGTACCAATTATTAAGTATTTATGCAGATTGGCCCCTTTTAGATAGTTCTGTTATAAGATAATAGCCCATATCTGATCATGGATTTTTTTTTTTTAAATGTTCAGAGTTGAACTAATGTGACTTATGTCATAGCCTACTGTTGGGTAGTCGAATGCATCTTATTTTACATGATTCATTATTTAGTTTGAATGTGAAATGTAACTACTGAGTAGCTAAACATTACAATGTTCTCCTTAGAAATATTTGAAATATAGGTAAAAGCATAAGTATTATAATGTTTACTTAAAAGTACAAAAGCTATTTGTAATGAAATGGGATATACCGTAGGTTGTCAAAAGTAAGATGCATTCATAATCAGTGCTTAGGTCTATATGTTGGAGCCACAGTAATGTATTTCTTTGGTTGGTTGGAGCTAATTTTAAAATGACTCAAATACAATAGGCTACTTGAGTGGCTATACTCATTTAGCTTCTTTACGCCATTGGTAATATTGGGTGAAACAAGCCGAAATTAAAACATCCCCTCAATCCCCGCCGGAAGTAGTATTTTCTGCGACTCCGGCTAGCTTGATGCTCCGCTCCGGAAAAGCAGCGAGTTGCAGTGAATCGCAACGACTGAAGAGTGGAGGAGAGGAGAATGATGGGAGCGAATACCATCCCCTTTAAATGACCCAAATCTTACAGTGGACGCAGATATTATCTAGGCTAATTCTTGTTCTTGGTCTGAATTTTCTCCACTAAAATGTCGGCGTCGGCGATATTTATCCTCGACCTGAAGGGAAAGGTAAGTTCGTGGCGACTTGTTGTTGTGGAAGTTAACATAAGGGTTACCAACGAAGCACCTGCTACGTGGAAATACATTCAACCATATATAGTCCAGAAAGGATAGTCCCACTAATGCACTGTAGTAGGCTAGCTGTTACGTTAGACCGTATGCCAGAATAGCCTACTTAACGTTACTTTTCATAGTAAAGGCAGGCTATTTTACAACTACTGGCTGTGCCCTGTAATCTCCAAGAGATCATTCAGGAAGAGGCTCAGCTGGCTGAACTCGTTTCACCAATGTTGAGTATACAGAGGACTTGTTCTTGTTCAGCGATGCAGCCTTTTTCTGTAGCCATGTGTTACGTGTCCTACTTCAAAGTTTAAAATCTTTAACGTTACTTTTTGCAACCCCAAAAAGGGAATCACTTAAAAAAATGACAGTGGCTTACTTAATGTGATAGGATTTCTTTAAAGCATATAGTCAAAATTGTGTCTAGACAATAGATCTGTCTGTAGCCTCGTATTAGAAATGTACATTGAGAGACTAACCCATATTTTAAGCACTTGTAGGCTACAGTATCAAGAGCTGAAACAATAAGTCGATACATCTGTTACCTGCAACAGTTATGACGAATCATTTAATGTCTTTTTTTTAAATCTGAAATGCCAAACATTATCTGGTACCAGGTTTTCAAATATGAGGATTTTGCTACTTTATCTCTATCATTTAGGGCTGGAACCAATCATATCACTGTCTATAAAATGTCATAAAATAGTGAAAAATCCTTGTTCCCCAAAGGTGATGTATTCAAATCTCTTGTTTTGTTCAGCCAACAGTCAAAACCAAAAGATATATTCGGTTAGCCTAACTGCCCGAAGCCTATGGCTGGGCGATATGGAGGAAATCAAATATCACAAAATATCACATATTTTTGACCAACTACCTTGATATCGATACCGCAACAATATTGTAGTGTTGAGTATTGGTGCTTTCACAAAATATTTACACAATGACATTTTTGATAATTAATCATCAATAATGTGGATATAATGACTAAGTGGGTAAAGGCAAATAATATAACACTTACAATAGTCAGGTAAGTTCAGAAAATGACATCACTTTACTGTAATGCAGCCTTTAAAATCAGAAAAGACACGCCATATTCCGATATCCAAAATCTAAGACAATATCCAGTCTCATATCACAATATCGATATAATATTGACATATTGCTCAACTCTACCGAAGCCTAAGGAAACCAGCAAATATTTACTTTTGAGAGGGTGGATCCGGTGATTATTCTTTGCATTTTTGCTTAAACTCTGCAAAATTCTTTTGGGCACATTTTGACAAATTTTGAACTTTATGAGAAAGGAACCGGCAGTTTTAACAATAATGAAAATAGTCCTTGGGATAGTATCTGAAAATGACTGTTTTTGAAATACATTTATAAAAATTCTGTAAAATGCATTGTGATTTTTTTTTTTTGGTATGTGTGCTGTAGTATGGGATGAATAAAAAAAAGGACACTGAATTTTCACTGCCTTCACTTAATTCTTAGTTACTGCAACACTCGGGTTTGACATCTAGGCTAAACCTCACAGGGTTCATTTATTGTAGGGCAAGAAAAGGAATTGCTGAATAAGTCTTATGCGCTTGACAATACCCATCAGGGAACAGAATCCGACCCTCATAGCCTGCATGTCTGATTGTACAGATTAAAGGTTTTCTCTTTCCTTATCTATCTATCTATCTCCCTCCCTCAATCCTGACCTGGCGTCCTCTCTCCTCTACTCTATTACTGTTGTATTTTAGTTGCAATTAAAAATCCACTTAAATGTACATGCAGAGCAGGGTTTAAATATCCAAAATGACACCAAATTTGAAAATAGTTATATAGGCAATATCTTAGATCTATTCATGTACAGGTAGACCGGTCACTCCAGTACACACATTTCTAGACACAGTTGACAAAAGACAGCTACTACAGAATCCAGTTTCCACCCCCGCCCGTTATCCCTCCACCCTCAGGTCCCCACCCTCTAAGTTGTAACTCCTGGGCACTAGACCGCACACTGCTGGCTGCTGGGACCTGCTACGTAGACTGAAATGTCAGGCTACTGAAATCAGCATGCCATCATTTGATCCCAGTGTTTTGGGTTTTAATAGTAGAAGCACATTCCATTAATGAGATGCCTACACATATAAGGTTGAACATTTTAGTCATACAGTGGTGGTTGGAAAGGTTTTTATTTATTTATGAGGGACAGTGCACATGCATCCACATTATAGTGTAAATGTGCTAGAATTTAATCATTTTCTTCAGTTCAATCAGTTTATTTTTAGCCACGCCTTTGGGATGGCCACCACTTTGGTCCGGACTGAAATATCTTAAAGTGGTCATATTATGCTAATTTTCAGGTTCATAATTGTATTAAGAGGTTATATCAGAATAGGTTTGCAGCTCCTCTTTTCACCCTGTGTGTTGAGCTCTCTGTTTTACCTTTTACCTCACTTCTGTTCCATCTTTGTTTGGAATCACACATGCGCAGTAGCAGTAGGTATGGACTACTAGCCAGTCAGAAGCAGAGTATGAGGGCGTGCCACGCTAGCAGCTAGGCGAGCATTATAGCGTGTGTTACAAAGTTACCCACGTTCGTCACAGAAGTAAAGGCTGGACTACAGTAGAGCAGTTTGAAGCAGTTTGTGAACAGGGTTTCTGTTGGAGATGGTAAGTCCACTTTGGGCTTTTTCACTTTGTAAACCTATTACATACAATAATGAGATATAACACAATAAATGGAAGGTAAAAAGCCAAAAAGCATAGGCTTGGCATAACAAATTTACAAACATTTGTGGTACCCAGAAAATAAATCATCATGATTTTGCTGATCCTTTGACTTTTCATTTAGCTTTATCATCAGGACAAAAAGTAAAAAAAGAAAAAAAAGATTTCTAATTAATGTCCAAATTACATTCCCATCAGACTTATCTATACATTGTGTTTAGTGCTAATTAGCAAATGGGACCATGTTAACCTTTGAGATGGTGAGATGGAAGCTGATTAACATATCTGCTAATCATCAGTGTGTTAGCATTGTCACTGTGAGCTCATTGCACCGCCCCACAGCCTCACACAGCTGCCAGCATGCATGTTGACTCTTAGTTTTGTTGAATTGGGAGTCTTATGCGACAATGAACGTCTAGCTGTTGAGATATAAAAGGCACTGTGGGCATTCACAATGTTAAATGGTTGCAATTGATGGACCAACTTAGTGACGTCTTTTTTGCAGCCTTCAATGTGCCATTATTTCATCTGCAAGTAACTCCTAACAGCTCTGTCACTCTAAAACACGATCAGTATTCTGTTATATTCTTCTCTGAGTGATATTGGAGTTATGTTTAAAGATGTGCTCTGTGATTGTTTTCTAAACCGTTGATCAGTGATACAAACTGATTGAATTAGTAGAGTTTTTTTCTGTTCCTGTTTGCCTTCCATTGAGGGTTTTCTGGTTGGCCATTTCTGTTTAAAGGGTCAACAGCGAGTGGCTCCTATTGATTTCACACACTGTAAACAGTCATGAGTGCTGTGTGTCCCAATAACTCAAGGCTGTGTTTAGACGGAAACGATCTGAAGAGAAAATGCAAAAGTGGAGTTGCGTTCTAACTTTTTATTCCGTGTTTAGACAAGTGTTTCTGAGGGGAAATCTGCGTGCTTATGGTGACGTAAAAGTGTGTGGAATTCAATAAAGTATGCACACCAGACAGCTAGTTGGTAGTGTGAAGCACTACCACACAACACCACCAAGTCCATGTGCCTGCGTAGAACCTTCCTTCTATACTTCTCTGCCTAGCAGCGCAAAACCAAAACATGGTGAAGCGAACAACAAGACGAGGAGGTGGAGTTATTGCTCCAAACAACCTTAGATTACAAAGCCACAAAAGCACATCAGGGTAAGGACTCGGAGTCCTGCCAGTCAAAATATATAGACATGTTTATCAAAGTTGCTAGGGCAACTTCAAGGTCCGACGTATATGGAAATAATTCAACATGTTTGCTGTTAAGGGAACTACCACATTAATTGACAAGCCTCCTACTCACCAACACCAGATTGATTACAGACACAATGGATGAGAAATACACACAAAAACTGCTGCGTGATTATTACCACAGAAGCCTGGCTGAACACACTTATCACTGACGGTAGCTAGCAGCTAACAGGGCAAGCTAGCTACCGGCAGGATAGTGACAGGGTACTGGTAGGTGAATTTAAACAATGTCTGAGTATCACGTAAGGGCCATGTTCACGTTACACAGACATTTTAATTGCCTTTTGTGTCTGTTAAGAAGCAACAAGTCTCTCTAAAACTTGCCCCCGACAACTGCCGTTTTAGCTCGGTGGAAACTCGTACACATAGCTGCAGATACTCCGTGTTGGCTGCACCGATTTGGATCAGTTTTTTTTCTATTGAAAGTACACGCATATTTATAGCGTTCAAGATTAATGTAAAAAATGGCCGTAATTCTCCTTTAAGAAACTATCATATTGTGCTGTAGGAAAACGCTATTTTAAACAATGCTGCTTAGGTTCTACAGAATTTCTCTTTTTTTACTGTGCGTTTTATGAAGAGAGGTCTATCTCTATAGTATGCCTTATTTTCATGTCGCTGTTTAAGTTTCCAAAAAGTATTTTTGTATTCCCTTCTGCCTTGTCATATCTGTTTTTAGTGCTATAACATTGTGAATCTTTTTGTTTTTAAAGCTTTAATCTTCTACTCTACCTATTGTTATGTAAACCCTGTTGAGCTACCCATCATATATGAATGTCACATAGGATTTAGATTTGTGGGAATGTAATGGACACACACAATAGACGCAATGATATTTTAAATAAGTATTTGTAAAGGCCAACACAACTTACCAGAATATGTTTCTGACGGCGTCTTAACAGACTCAGAATAGAATTTAATGAGAGCTGGATTATTAAGTAGCTGCGCTGTGCTTTGGGGCATGAAATCTGCTAACTGTTTGTGTGAGGTGTTCTGTTTGATGTATTCTGCCTCTGCCGAATATATATGACGCCATCTGATGTCTAATCTGAGTGAAACTGACACACATTTGAACAACATGGCATGACAATGCTATGCTAACTCGTAATTAACCTAAAGGTGAATATATTTTAAAATCATCATTCTAAGATTCCTGTATTGTCAAAGGTAGAACCAGCAATCTGGCATGAACTTCCCTAACATTGTGACTGGGCTGATAGCCTCACGTCCAGTTATCAGCTGAAATGCCTTTCAGAAAACAAGTGGCTGTTTGGCAAAAGAAAGTTAAACGCACATCAGTATCGACAGTTGGAAGTAAGAAACAGCAGAAATAAAGCAGCCATTCACTTTCCTTTATAAATGTGTTTGATTTAATTTCAGGGAATTACTTGTTACGGTAATAATGTTACTCGGTGAATTATTTATGTACTGTCTCGATCAGGAACTAATCTTGTTCCTCTCAAAGGTTTTTAAAAAAGTGTGTGCATGACCTGATCTTTGTAACTGATATGTTGGTGGCACCGCTGATAACACTGCTGGTGTTTGTTTGGCTTTTTAACCCTTTGCGATGTTCTTTAGGCCCTCATTAAGTGCAGTGTGGGTACAGCGTGGATGAGCATTTTGGTGTTTTCCATCCATCCATCTTCATCCGCTTATCCGGCTTTGGGTCACGGGGGAGCAGCTCCAGCAGAGGACCCCAAACTTCCCTTTCCCGAGCCACATTAACCTGCTCCGACTGGGGGATCCTGAGGCGTTCCCAGGCCTTTCGCATTTTAAAAAGGACTGTGGGGTGACCCATGGGGGCTGAGGCCTTTGCAGAGGCCCGGGTTCACGTCTGGGTCCGACCTGCGGTAGGGCTGCACAATTAATCGGATTTTAATCACGATCACGATTTTGGCTTCCCAAAATCAAATTTGTGTGATCGAGCAATATTTTAAATGCGTCATTCTGTTCATAGAACGCTACGTTTTTTGTTGCAAAGCCCATCTACCGCTCCGTAAACCACTGTCTGATCATGTGCCAGTCAGAGTTGTTCCCTGCACCAAGCAGCTAAGTTTCTAGATGTAGACAGTCACAGAGGACAGAGTAACGTGAGGAAAATTCCACAACAGCTAGTCGGTCATAAGGCAGTCTCACGGTTTACCAGTTTACCAGACAATAGCAGTGACCAGTGCTAGTTAGTATCTGTTAGCTCACAGGGCTCCAGGGTGCTAGTTAGTGTCTGTTAGCTCATCGCGCTCTAGGGTGCTAGTTAGTGTTTGTTAGCTTACAGGGCTCTAGGGTGCTAGTTAGTATCTGTTAGCTCACAGGGCTCTAGGGTACTAGTTAGTGTTTGTTAGCTTACAGGGCTCTAGGGTGCTAGTTAGTGTCTGTTAGCTCACAGGGCTCCAGGGTGCTAGTTAGTGTCTGTTAGCTCATCGCGCTCTAGGGTGCTAGTTAGTGTCTGTTAGCTCACAGGGTTCTAATGTGTGAGTAACATTTTTCCTAGGTCGCACCAGTGCACCTAATGTCTTAGCTTCCGCTGTCTCTCCACAAACGAAGCAATGTTGGTTTAATTTTGCGTTACATGACCCATTTCTTCTGTAAAGCCGTGCCTGTGTTTATTTAATGGCTTAATTGGTTCTTTAAAGTGACTATATAAAGTATATATGAATGCGTTATATATTCCTAACAATCCAATTGAAAACCATGTTAATTTCCAGTCAATTGAGCCAGCCATTAATTGTTTCAGCACTAATTTCAAACCTACATTCACTCTTTAGTTGTTAATGTAACACACTATTGCTTTAAATCCATCAATATCGATTGTGTGTATATATTCTGCATTAATAAGTACTGTTCAAGTAAATACGCTGAATCTGTAAAGTTTTTTTTCTATCAAAGGTTACTTTCGGATCTACAAAGCAAACCTCTGCATATCTCTTTCCAAGGCTTGTCAGTGTCGCAGCTTTTTATTGATGCAAACATTTATAGATACCGCATTCCCAGTCTCCCGTGACATCTGAACTCTTCGCTCTGTGGTTCTTGTTTCCCTTTTCACAGAAGCCGTGCAGTGACCTGTTCCTATTCCTATCCTTTTTTCTCCTTCAGATTACCTTACCTTACTGGCATCTGGCATTTCCTTTTTGTTTATTTCTTATTTCCTTCTGTCTTTGTTGTATCTGCCCTTGTCTGACCCCTGCACAACAGACTTCTCTAATAAAGAAAGGGGGTGTGTGTGTGTGTGTGTGTGTGTGTGTCATCTAGCTCCCTCAAGCGTAAGAAGCTTTGTTCTCTTTCTTCACTTCACTCTGTTCCAGACTCTAGCAAGACTGCTGACTCATCTTGTTCCATGTGTTTCTACTAAGATTAGGAGTGGGGTGGTTTTTCCGGGCTAAATGAAGTAAATCTTCAATAATATCAAGATTAATTTAAAAATACATCCCAATTGCGCAATTCTGTGATAAAAAACATGTACATTTCTGTTGTTTTGCCCTCGCTTGTAATCTATGACTTAACTCAAGTGCTATTGACAGTGTAACTTGATCATCATCTTTTTGTTGTTTTGCACTGACATTCAGCCTTTCAAAGGCAGAAATATCAAATCTAAAGAACGGACTGCCCGCAGTCATAAGAGGCTCTATTTTGCAGAGGTGGGTAGAGTAGCCAAAAATTGTACTCAAGTAAAAGTACTGTTACTTCAGAATAATGTGACTCAAATAAAAGTAAAAGTAGTCATCCAAATAATTACTTGAGTAAGAGTAAAGAAGTGGTTGATGAAAAAACTACTCAAGTAGTGAGTAACTGTTGAGTAACGTCTGATTTATTTCTTAACACAAGCATCAACCAGACAGACAAAAATACAAAATAATCATCTTTAGGCAAATTATAGTTCATCCAATCAATAAAATAAATTTAAATAAATTTATTAATTACAAAATAATGAATAAAAATGGATACTGCATGTGCAAAACCTACTGTATGTAACCTAAAAGACAAACATCCACCTATCCACAGCAAAAACTAAAACTACCGCTACGTTTCCTCAGGTTAGATATTGAGTTTTTGAATGCTCACATGTCCGTTTGTTTTGGTCGACCCAGAAGACGCCGCCACAATGTATGCGTTGCCTTGGCAACAATTGATTCTGACATTCTGACGCGTAGAATACCAAAGAGGTAAAAAGAAAAGTAACGAGCTCATTGTAACCTAATGTAGCGGAGTAAGAGTACAGTTTCTTCTTCAATCTACTCAAGCAAAAGTAAAAGTATAGTGATTTAAAACTACTCCTAGAAGTACAATTTTTTCAAAAACTTTGTAAGTATTGGGAAAGACTGCAATCATAGACATGGCCATGAACAATTGACTAGCTAGCTAGCTAGCTAGCTGTATTTATAAGCCCACACCCACCTTTGATTACAAACTGGTTCTCACTCTTTTCAGAGAGTTGGCGAAAGCTATTCTGGGAAATGTAGGGACTCACTAACAAAGACGAGGTCAAATACACACATGGAAAGCGGTTGGATTGAAACAAGACTACAGCCTATGTACAGCCAGGCTAGCAGAAACATTTACTCTAATTGGCACTAAAGACAAAGTTCAGCTGAGGCTGATGGGAATGCCATTAGTTTTGCAGGTTATTTGGTCATACAACAAAGTATTGGACAGAGTGAAAGTTTGACCTGATGTTGGCTAAAAAAGCAGAGAATTATAATTCATCCTGAGGGGGACGTCAATTTATGGAAAAAAACTGTCATGGCAATTGATTGATGAATTGTTGTAATTTAGCTCCAAGCCACATTGTGGCATTAAAAAGGTCAGGTGAGCCGTAATGTCAGTAGGATCAGTCCTATTGGGACCATGACTGCCTATATAAAATAGATAGATATTTTTTAGTCTGAACCACCATGGTATATGGTATATGCTATAATTTCAAACCTGAGATTCACTGGAGCTTGTCTGAATATGCTCCTGTTTCATATTAAGAAGGTGGTCATTCATCATTTATCATCAGAAGTTGGCAACACAGTTTTCACATTTCCTTGTGAGATGAACCTGGAGAGTGGTGCAATTTCTGTCCAAGGTTTGTTGTCAGCCAGTGGCTCTTGAAACATGTTGAAGTCTGAGTGCTCTGGTTTGGTATCTCCATAATAATGTCTACTGCCTCTATCTTTTGTTCTTCAACATTTTGGATCCAGGTGCTAATCTGCCGTAACTACATGGGGAACATGGACATGAATGAGATTGACCACTTTATGCCCATCCTGATGAAGAGAGAAGAAGACGCTGAGATGACACCTCTGGTCACCCACGGCTCCACACACTTCCTGTGGATCAAACACAGCAACCTTTACTGTATCCATTTGAGTTCATGTCTTTCTACTGTAATCTTACAGCCTTTCCAACAGTCATATCTGCAGAAAAAAAGAATAAATATAAAATGTAGCAGATATTTACTGCCTTTAACATGAAGTATATACCTGAATGACCTCTTTCATTAGCTGTCTCCAGCGCCATAAGAAGTCCTGTGCTTCAGGTCTCGGCAGCAGACAGCTTCTCAGCTTCTGTTTCATCTCATCATGTTTCACAGCCAGTTGAAAAATTGAACAAAGATTCACTGTCACGTGTTATGCACTTTATATCCTCCTCTCTTCACGCAAGACCGGGCAGTCAAACTTCCTTACACATTATTAATTCAGCATGATATTGCAGTTGTGAGTATGCGGGATTTCCAGAAGACCGCGTTAGATAACTGTGCTGTTTTACCTCCCTGCGGCCATGTTCTCAATTGTTTGCAACTGTGATGCATTCTGTTAACTTACTAATCTAATAACCACCCACTGTCTCTGCACTACATGTCTCCATCTTGTCCATTTCTGGTTCATTTCATTTCATGTTTTTTTTTAGCTCAAAAACTGTCACTTGTAGTTGCACAGTTTTTTCTTAACAGTCTGGTCTTCAGTGGTGGCACTGACAAAGAAGAATGCCAACGCTGCCCTGGTGTACTCCTTTCTTTATAAAATTGTCCAGGTTTGTCTGTTTTTTGAGACTTAACTTCTACTTGCTACTTGTGTTCAGATTTAATTGTTAAGTGATTATCCGGATCATGTTGGCGGAGGTCAGGGTCTATATCGGCAAAAAAATCCTCGTCGAGGGGTCTTGATATAAAAGAAAAAAATGACGTGCTGACACTTCATGACCCCGTATAGTCACTTACCTGTCATACATTTACAAGTTTGTTTGTTTAAACCCACTTACATTACTGTTGATGTAGCATGAAACACCTTTTGTTGCTATAGTTACCTGCAGTTTAAATCGAGATAGCAGATTATACTATTTAAATAAGAACAAATCAGAAATTTGTATTTTTGGTAATCATAGTATGCTTTGTCTGTGATTGCGAATTGTTCATCACAAGACAATGAGAGGTGCAACTACACCTCTTATTTCATTAGCTGTTTCAGCAGATGCTATAAACTGTACAATTTTCTTAACAATACACAAAGAAGAAAAGCACAAAACTACAGCCAAACAACTTTCTATAATATAATACCTATAATACCTGTTTATGTCCGTAGGTATTTAAGGAGTACTTTAAGGAGCTTGAGGAGGAGAGTATTCGTGACAACTTTGTGACAGTGTACGAGCTGATGGATGAAGTGATGGACTTTGGTTTTCCGCAGACAACTGATAGCAAGATCCTACAAGAGTAAGAAAACATTGCAGATTTCTGTGTCTATATCTTCATGCCTAATCATCACTACTGTAAGGACTAATATTGACAAAAGTGGAGCAGTTACGTCATACATTGTTTTTATAAGTTTTTCCTAAACCAAATCTCATACTGTAAGTGAACAGCAGAGATGGGAGAAAGGATTCTGTTTGAAGTGCCAGTGGCTTTATTTGTTGTTTTTCATTCAACGGCGTACAGCTGGTGACTAAAGCTTTACAGTACTGAATGGGGGGAACTTTATTCAGCAAGCAAAATGAACTGAAGCTACTATTCTTGGCCTTCATATGTGCTTTGTGTCCAAAGTGTACACTTGATTGTTTTGCTTTTTCCCTTCCCTTTGCTCCTCTGAGAGGCATTTGTTTCCAGGGAAAGGCTAAAAGTTCACTTTACAATACCAAAATAGCATGTGTTCTGTGTGCACATGATCAGTTCGGCTTCTAATTGATGATACACTTTATAATTTAAACATTCATATTTGCATGGTACATTGTTAACCATTTTCATGTCTCAAAAGTGATTGGGCGTTTTCTTGTTATGTGATTGATGATTACTTTGATGTTGTTTGTGTGAGCAAGGCTTGGCAGAGGTGTGTGTCTGCAGTGTGTGTGTGTGTGTGTGTGTGTGTCTGCAGTATGTGTGTTTGGTTTCTGAATAGGGCTGATAATTACCAGGCTCCTATTGGCACATAGACACAATGACACTGTCAGCTGGGCACACTTGAGACTCTCAGACAGAAAAGCCCTGCTCTTCTCCAAGGAGACACATAAAAGTGCCTACACACACACACACACACACACACACACACACGGTACACATACTCACTCTCTGTCTGCAAGCTATTCCAGTTCTCTGTTCGCTGACCTTTCCATGACCTACCCAGCACAAATATGCTTTTCTTCCTCTTACACAAACTACCTGGTGTGTGTGTATGTGTGTGTGTGTGTATGTGTGTGTGTGTGTGTGTGTGTGCGTGCGTGCGTGCGTGCATGTGCACGTGCACGTGTGGGTGGATGTAAGAGACTGCGGGGATGCATGTGAATGTGTTCATGTGTATGTTTTCGTATAAACCTGCATTTGTGTGTTTGTTGTGATTGCTATTGTTATGCTAATCCGTCCGTTTGCCAAACCCCGCTACGCTTCCAGATCCTTTCATTAGCATTTCTGAGGAGAATCAGGGCATAACAGAACAAGCAGAAAAGCAACACAACAAGCCAACGTCGACCTCAAGCCCACTTGTTGCCGCCTTTTATCTCTCAGCACTTTCTGACTTTGCTATGTGTCAACATGCATTTAGGTGGGAGGATCTGGGACAGAAATCTAGGGAAAACATTTTGCCTCAATCCGTCAGTCAATCTTAAACCCTTTATTTAGCACTTTTTGTTGTTGACTTTAGATAGAACATGTAGAGTTGGACTGAAATCAAGATCTTTATGTTTGATTTGTGGTGGTATTCTCCTTTGATTGGCTTAATGGGTCATGAGGCTTAGCTATCCAAACATTTAATTCCATTTAGTGACAATGCGAAAGGGGTCACTCGTATTGATGAGCTTCACGGAGCTTTACATCAAGTTCATTGTTTAGCTGTTTGGCTCGCAGTTTCACTCTTTGGGTTGACTTGCGCTGATCTTTTAGTGTCGTATTCAGCAACAGCAGGCTGCTGTTTTTCAGCGAAAAAGTTCTAAAATCCCACTGTACACTACCTACTCAGCACCTAACAGCAAACAGACAAATTTAGCAACTAGATATTTCCCACCAAAGACAGAGCTAAAAGAGAGTGACAATTGGATTTACCTTCATCTGATGGTCAGAAACATGACTTCAAATGGATTATATGCTGTAACTGCTAGATGTCTAAATAAGCAACTTTTTATCAACAAGTTCACCATATCAACTTAAAAGTTCATGATATGTCAGTCTTTTGCTCACAACTAGTCTCTGCTGCTCCCAGGTAGCCAAAAAAGAGTATTGTACTATATACTCAAAATGATTGGATCAATGGCACAGATGTACCACTAATATTACAGATTAGATTTCAATTGACAACATTTTCCAGAAAAGTGCAAACTTGTGGTCAAGTCAATTTCATTCATGTAGCCACAAAATCACAAATGTGCCTCAATGGACTTTGCAATCTATACAATCTTTATAACCTTGATAATCTACCCTTTGGTAACAGTGCGTGTTGGTATGCATTTTGTCATTGTGGTTAGCAGAAGGACAGTGCAATCTGGAAACGAGTCTGGAGCAAGACAGACAGTATTAATACCCACGCTGTTTGACTTGTGCATACTACGTGCAGCCCATTTCTCAAATTAGACACTGCATATGGAACACAGATTCCTGTTGCTGTATTTAGCTGACTGAAAAGGAAGACCTCTTACATACACATACACATGGAACATCATATGTGACATTGGTAATATGAATCACAAGAACAATGTCATTCCAAAATTAGTACCTTGTCTGCGTTAACACAATTTCAGCGGTGGTACCACATAGGCCTGCACGATTTGGGGAAAAATATGAATCACAATTCTTTTGCTTAGAATTGATAGTCAACTTTTTTTTTGACCATTACAAAACAAAACAAATTGACAGTACCAAACATGGATTTTTTTGGGCACCTATAGCACATTGTGCATCACCACAAGCCTGTAAACATAGAAGCTTCAATGAAGAGAAGGGAGAGCATCGCAGCGCTTGGGAGTGCTTTAAAACCTATTTTTTTACAGTCTATGTTTAAAAAAAAGTTCTCTTCTCAAAGTTATTTAAAAATTAAATCATCAACAGGGTGACTTGAGATTGTGATTTTACAATGATTAATCGTGCAGGCCTAGGACCACGTCACCTACCTTGTTGCAGGCAGATTTTTTTGGTGGGGCTGCGTCATTTCCAAACCAATATAGTCACAAAACATTGAATTCATTTGAGGTTATCAACATGGCATTGTTTCTCTGTTTGCTATTCTGCTGGCTTTGCACTTTTCCCCATTTTTGTAAAAAAGGAGCATGAGGATAGCATATCTGTGTGGAACATTGGGTCAGTATGTCATTGACCCTGGGGAAAATGCTCAGGCCTCTGGAGAAAGAGAGAATGTGAGGGACAACTGGAAATAGGAGAGGAGAATGCGGGAAGAGAAGAGGTCAGAAGAAAAGACACGGGGAGCAAAGAGATTGCCTCAGAGATAGCGCAGTTTGACTGTCAGTCTGTGTCTTTTGATTTGTGTTAGCAGTTTAAAATACTAGCCCACATTTTGGTTAAGCGCAATTAATGGAAAATTAATTAAAGTAGATTTTAGGCACATGGCTGCAAAACATCTGTATCCTGTTCTTTTGTGAATACACTTCTCCAGAGCAGGTTCAGGTGCAGGTCATGAGAAACAATTCAGAATGTTTTTAACAAAGTGTTGAAAGCACCATTCGTTTTCATGCCCAACCGGGTTCGTGTATAAATCCTCTGGCAATTATTCGTAGGGTGATGACTTTGGTTACTTTTAGCCAAAAGTGCCAAATGAAAAATAAATCTGTCTTTTGATACTTTGTTAAGTTTTACATTATAAAAACATGAAAATAATTAACATTCCAAAAAGTGGACAAACTGTTTGGGACATTATATTTCAAGGAAATTGGGTGGCATAAATTAGAAGACAGCTTTCCAGGGAAACCAAGGCAGTGAGAAGTAAACCGTTAAAAACAGGTCTTGTCACATGTTGTTTATCTAAGTACAGCTCCCTCTTATTCTCATGATAATTCATTATGCCTCCCTGGATATAGTCAGAGGATTGTTAAAACAAATGGGCTCTCTAGCTTGCACATTAAGAGACAATCTACAGCACTGTGCAATTGCACCAATCAATATGTGTATGCATCAAATAAATACATATAAAGTGAAAAAGAAGGGATGGGACTACAGGTAAAGTTCCAATCATTAAGGCATCCAAACCAATACAACTCTGTAATCTTCTGTTGGCTCAAACCATTTGAATTAATGCCGGGGTGTTATTTGACCAAGCAACACTGAATAGTTCAGCATCATGTAAACAAATGAATTCAAGTGATATTATCAGTGGCTGTAGTCATAATGGGTTAATGTAAATCCATGTTCCTATTACATCCATAAATACCCTTCATAGACTATGAATACCAACCTTCTATAATTTGAAAATACTGCTAATCTATTTTATATAATGAGGTGAGATTAATACAAACTATAAAACAGCTTTATTTTTCTTCAGATAAAGAGTGTTATTTTCTTGATGAAGCCTTATGATATTACTTCTCAACAGGTGCCAGTTTTTAAAGGAGATTACCAGACTGAATTCTTATTTCACACTGCAGCCATTTTTTGAGATATTTCTCCAAAATTGGAAATTCTGTCTCTGTCTGAAGCATCTAAATGAGGAGTTTTTTTACGTGTTCTACCCAGCAGGGTTACATGCTGAATTTGGGAAGAGTTTGACGCATGTTAACAACTTCTTTCTGCCTTTTTCTCTTTCAGGTACATCACCCAGCAGGGTCATAAATTAGAGGTTGGGGCTCCTCGACCTCCTGCCACTGTCACCAATGCGGTGTCTTGGCGGTCAGAGGGCATCAAGTACAGGAAGAACGAAGTTTTCATGGACGTCATTGAGTCAGTAAATCTCCTGGTGAGGACAATATTTGTTTTTGAACCATCATATCGTACAAAGAATATTCTTTGAAAGTTGAAATGGACACGGGAAAAAGACTAACTGATATCGCAGACTTTTGGGTATTATCCTAGCCATAGTCTATATCCTTGACGTTTCACTACCGAGATTGCTACCGTGCCGCAGGAAATATCGTCAGATGCAAGTCTTTTCGCCAATTTCCTTCCCCTTTCTTTGTGTTCGAATTTTAAACCCCGATGGATTTCTGAGGACTATGGTTAACTGCTCCTCAGAATTGCAGGGGAAATCCAGACAGCTAGCTAGACTATCTGTCCAATCTGAGTTTTCTAAAACTAAAACAACTTTTGAACATATGCGTTCCACCATAACAAGTTCCTTCCCGAGGCTCCGTGATTGTTCTGTAAAGTACTTGTAGAGACAATATAATCTGCGAGTTGGGCAGCAAGACGCTCGGCTTTTGAGATGCTACCGGTGTGCTGTGACGTGTAGCAGAGGACGGAACTAAACCGGGAACGCAGCGCAGACGCACCAGGTGGAGAATCAGAGTGACTCTTAATCACTTTGATTCCAGTATCGGTTCTACCTTATTTGTCCTCATCCATTGTTTTATGTAATTTAAAAATTATGGATTCTTAAAAAATGATCTTTAACCGTCATGTTGTCCTCAGGTCAAATTTGACCCGTTGTCAGTTTTTTTATCACAAAAAATGGGCCTTCCAAATAAGTACTGAAAATGTCAGCATTATAAATATCAAATAACTTTGAAAAAAACATCAAAAAAGCACCCACAACATTGAAAAAGTGACAAAAATGTCAAAAAAGCGATAATAGTGTTGAAAATAGGGAAGACAACACAAGGGTTAAAATAGATGGTGAAAGTGCTTCCTTGAGGCAAAGTGGGTGCTAAAACTGTCTTTGTCAAACCCTGACATGTTTTGCTGCGTCCAAACAGTCTCTGTAATATATAGAAACAGTCTCCACTATTAAGTCTCTGTTGTGGGCAGTGTGGAGTGACTTTTTCAGTATTATATTTCAAAAGTTTTTGAATACAAATAGACAAAATACATTAGTTAGAATGAATCTACCTACTTGTAATTTTGTAACGGCTGTGAAATGTTTTGACTTCGTAAAAGTGTAAAAAAAAGAAAATAGAATGCCCTAAACATGGTTTGAAAATGAAATGATTACCAACAATGCAATAATTTGGTGTAAACATTAATATTAAATATTAAAAATAATATTGTATATTAAATACAGATTTATTGTTATAGTAGGGGTAGAACTTCTAATAATAATATGGACTCATTGTGTAATTAGTTTAGTTCTTATATTCTTCTAATTTCTTTAAAGTTGCTATGTTTGTGTCCCCCTATATTGTCAGCTATACCACACACACACACACACACACACACACACACACACATCACTGATCAGTGAGATAAGGTGAGGTTTTTAGGCTTCATGATAAAACCCATTTTAATGAACATTTTGTATTTTGAACTGAGGAATACAGATAAGGACTAATCTGTATACATGAATAGGCTGGTGCCTTTTAAACTCAAAGAAAGAACTTTTTTGACCTTGAAGCAACACATAAAGGACGACTCAACACTCAGTTGCAGGTTTTTATGAGTCAAAGAGAAACTGATAAGGTTTTTAAGAACTGCTTAAGAGCTGCAGCTGCCACTTCCTTTCCTGTGACCAGGGACTTTTTTTAATGCTGTCAGAGTTCTTTATCAACACATTGCTTTCATTTGTTGCTGGGAGTTTTTATGTAACTGAATGGCTGCTAGTGATCTGTATCATTATTTGTTTTTAAAGAAAAGAAAAAACAGCCACTTGCATGTGCACATTTGTATTTTCTAAAAGTAAAGCCTGTGTACTTTCAGGTAAACTTTGTTGAGATTTGACTGTAAAGCTGATATCATACCTGTGATCACACTGCTGTTCTTCAAGCATGAATTTAGACTTCTCCTGCTTAATACAACGCCCTGCTCTTCTGTCTATAGGTGAACGCCAATGGCAGTGTCCTGCGGAGTGAAATTTTGGGAACTATCAAACTCAAAGTGGTCCTGTCGGGGATGCCTGAACTCAGATTGGGCCTCAATGACAAAGTGTTGTTTGAAATCACAGGCAGTAAGTTACAGTGTGTCATTCTTAGTGTCATACGTGTCTTTTTAAAAGTGTTTATGAGGAAGCAATAGAATCACATAGACAGTAAAGTTGACTTAAATCACATACAGTAATATGAGAGAGGATAAATTGGCAAGCGTGGATAATTTAAGTACAGTTATAAGTTATAGTGCTTATATTATGCTGTTTTGGCTTTTTCCCTTCCCGTTATTGTGTTACATATCTTTTTGTGCACGTTATAGTTTACAAAGTGAAAAATCAGAAAGTTCACAAACTGCTCCAAACAGCTCTATTATAGTCCAGCCTTTAATTCTGTGACAAACGTGTGTCACTTTTAACACACGTTATAATGCTCGCCTAGCTGCTAGCATGGCACTCCCTCATGCTCTGCTACTGACAAGCTAGCAGTACTTACTGAGCATGTGCGACTCCCAACGAAGATGGTACAGAAGGGTGATGCCTCACTCTGAAGATAAAACACAGAGCTCAACACACAGGGTGAAAAGAGGAGCTGCAGCAATGTGCAGTACAACAATACTGTATATGGCATTTTCCTTACAATTATACTTTATTCACATACTGAGCCAACATCAACAGACTGTCATGCATGTGAGAGGAATATTTGCGAGGTTTTCTTTATCTCAAAGTGCCAACATTTGACATTGTTGAGAGAGAACCTGTTAAATGTTCACAGGGGAAGTATAGTTGTATTTTGAATAAAAAAAGAATTCACCCTAAATATAAGTTTGCGTCAAAAATCTACTAGACTAATGCTTAATTGCCAAACCATATTTGTAAATATGCTACTGGTTGATAGTTGAGCGCTGGCTGTGAACTCCTCCTAACACTTCCACTCTCACCTCCTCTTTCTGTCTAAACCCCTCACTCCTGAAAATCTCATGCTCGGCTTAGCTTTCATCTTTCATCTCCTCATCTTCCTTTCCTTCTCCTCCTACTTTCCCAATTTTTCCATTTCTGTCTCCCACTGCTACACCCCCGATCCCCCTTGTCTATTCCTGCACCCTCACCCCGTTCTCCTTCTCATCTCCCTTTTTTCCTTCCTCTCTTTTGCTTTCATTTCTTTCCCCCTACCGCTTCTTACCGAAGGGGAAAGCCTCCATCGTTGTCTAGCCTCTTTGCCTCTCAGTTAATCCTCACCCCAGGCTACAGCCCTGCAGATAAAAGGTGAGGGTCTGTGGATATCCTGTATATGCAGCCCACAATCCCCCGCTGTGTTTTGAAGTCTGGGAAATAACATATTCTCAGAAAAAAAAAGATCAGAAATCACGATCAAACACACTGACAGATGTGACAGATACAGCAACACCCACAATTGCACGCTGAATGTTTATACAAATATTTAAATGTGTTTTACCCCTCATCTTCAGCAGTTACACTTTTTTTACATATCATTTCGCAGTCATTTGGCTGTTCTCATGTTTGCCTGATTTGCACATTTTATCACAGCTGGATGCATCCATAATGGGAACAAAAGTCATGTAACACTGCCCTCTGCAGGCAGATGTCCACCATTGTCACTACAAAGGACCGACAGAAATATTATACATGTTACATTCATAGTATTCTCTGATTTAAAACTGATGACTGAAATTACATAACCCACAAAATCATCAGTCATCAAGATGAACAATGAGGCCTTTTTATTTTAAATATTTGATAATTTGTGACACTGCTCACATATCTCTTAGATTTACCACAGTTACTTATCAGAAGTGTTTGTCTGTTTGTTTGAAGCTTGTGGATATTTTTTTGGAGTGTTTGTTTTTGGCAGTACGAGCTGAGGTTCATTAACGATTATTTTCATTACCAATTATTTAGCTGATTATTTCCACATTAATGGTCTTGGTAAAAAATGCCGTAGGTAACATCTTCAAACCCCCTCCCGCCAGAGAGGACAGAGAGTTGTATATGTTCATATATTATTTTACCTCATACCATACATTAACCATATTAAGAATTATAGGATGAGCATTATGTGTTCTTAAGTACTTTAATATGGCTGAATACAGTACCAAGACGGAGCATCCCCAGAAGGAAAATAGAACATCATAGTTCTCAATTGTGTTGCTTAATAGTAGCAATAAAGATTTGGACATTTTAGCCCCCCAGTATCAAATGGAAGATACAGCAGAGATAAGCGGATTTGAGGACATTTCTTATTCCTCATAAATTTCCTGAAGAGTGCTGTGAGTTTCTCAAAAATTCCTGCAGGTGGCATGAGAGGGATATTTTGAAATACATACATGAATTGAGGCAATATGTTCCTTTATAACATAGTCCTTCTCCCTATCATGGATATACTGTAGATAAGGACATCCAGCTTTCAATAGATTAATGCACTGAGTTCATTATTACTTAATAGTTTGTTGGCGCTATAGTTTCTAAATGAGGTGTATTTTGATGACCAAAAATGTGAAATTAGATTTCACATTACCTTGAAAATATTGGAAAATATTATTATATATTGTCTTTCATTCCAATAAAGCAGCATTAGTTCATTTAGTCAATTAGTTTTACTTTTGTTTTATGTTTCATATTTGATAAGGTGGACCTGAGAAATATTAAGCATTTTGTTGGAAAGATGACTTAAATGATTTTTTGACTACCAAATTAATTATCTTTCAAGAACATAATCCACTAATCGTTATGTATCCTGTGCCCTGGACCTTTAAATACTAAAAATGTCTGACTTAAATTGTCTATCTAACAACGTGTGTCAGTGATATCACAGCAATGTAAGATGATTTGGACAGAAAGATTGCCATTATTACGGTTCCCTGTGTCTCTTTTTTTATGTGCAACAGCTGACAGAAAACAGATTAGGTTGCTCCCGTCTGCTGCTGTGTATTAACAGCACAGAAATTGGTGAAAGCAGCCTTAAAGGTGAACCCCAGGGGACGCTGCTGCATCTTCAATCCCCACCTGGCATGTACACAAACTTACACACACACACACACACACACACACACACCTGCCTCTTCTTCCGCCCCTCAGGTCCTAGCAGTGACAGTGTTTCATATGACCTTTCTTTCCTGTCTTCTTGTTTGTGCACGTGTGTGTGCGTGTGTGTGTGTGTGTGTGTGTGTGCGTGTGTGTCAGACATTAAAAACAAACCAAAATAGAGACTGAGAAAGACAGAAACCGTTCTTAAGGGCTTCCCTGCTTTGCTTGTCCAGGAGTGCTCTGCTCTCCTTAGACCTGACCTCAGCCAGTCCCCTCTCAGGCATGAGGAAATGTCACACACAAATACACACATCCACACACACACACACACACACACACACACACACACACAATATCAATAGGGAAACGAGCAAGTAGCAAGCAAACATGTATAAACCTATTCACGTGAAGGCACTTGAGAGCGAGAACAATGAACAAGGAAGAAACACACACACACCCCTCCCTTACTTTTTTTTTTTAAAGAGCTTTACAAAATATATACTACATACACTATGTATACGCTACATATGTATGTTAGTTCAGTAAGCACTTGTTTGCACACGTCATCGCTGTTTATAATATCTGTTGAATGACTATACAGCATCTAGTCTTCCATTATTTGAAGCATACAATTTTATTATTTGTATCATTTGCTTGTGTTTCTCTGGTAGAATCTCATCAATAACACAATACATTACAGATTTAAATGAAAGGTCAAAATTTACACCATACACTTTTAACTTGTCCCAGACTTCTTTTGATCTACAACAGTCCATACAGAGATGCTGTTGTGTCTCATCTTCATTGCAGTAAATCCTTGGACATTTTTTGTTGACACATAGCAACCCCAAGACACAACAGCTCTGACAGGAAGTCTGTTTACAGACATCAGCCAACTCACATCACAAATGCTCTCAGAAAGGTTCTTATTTTTGAAAGATTTCAAGAACTGGGTTCTTTTGTTGTAGGTTAGGTGTTTATAATTTATATACCCACCATATTTATAATCATCCATCCATCCGTCTTCATCCGCTTATCTGGTATCGGGTCGCGGGGGCAGCAGCTCCAGCAGGGGACCCTTTCCTGGGTCTTCCCCGAGGCCTCCTCCCAGCTGGACGTGCCTGGAACACCTCTCTAGGGAGGCGCCCAGGAGGCATCCTTACCAGATGCCCGAACCACCTCAACTGGCTCCTTTCGACGCGAAGGAGCAGCGGCTCTACTCCGAGCTCCTCTCGGATGACTGAGCTTCTCACCCTATCTCTAAGGGAGACGCCAGCCACCCTCCTGAGGAAACCCATTTCAGCCGCTTGTACCCTGGATCTCGTTCTTTCGGTCATGACCCAGCCTTCATGACCATAGGTGAGGGTAGGAACAAAAATTGCCCGGTAGATCGAGAGCTTTGCCTTCTGGCTCAGCTCTCTTTTCGTCACAACGGTGCGATAAACAGAATGTAATACCGCACCCGCTGCTCCGATTCTCCGACCAATCTCACGTTCCATGGTCCCCTCACTCGCGAACAAGACCCCAAGGTATTTAAACTCCTTCACTTGGGGTAAGGACTCACTCCCTACCTGAAGAAGGCACTCCATCGGTTTCCTGCTGAGAACCATGGCCTCAGATTTAGAGGTGCTGATCCTCATCCCAGCTGCTTCACACTCGGCTGCGAACCAATCCAGTGAGTGCTGAAGGTCACAGGCCGATGACGCCATCAGGACCACAACCCCTCCCCACCCCGACTATGCCTCGATATCCTGTCCATAAATATTCCAAACAGGAAAATCTCTGCCGGCTTACCAGGTCTGTCCAGAGTCTTCCCCCATCCCCTGACCCAACTCACCACCAGATGGTGATCAGTTGACAGCTCTGCCCCTCTCTTCACCCGAGTGTCCAAAACATACGGCCTCAGATCAGATGAAACGATTATAAAATCGATCATTGACCTTTGGCCTAGGGTGCTCTGGTACCACGTACACTTATGAGCATCCCTATGTTCGAGCAGTCTATTTGATGTTTTTCATATTCCTACGTAAAATCACCATAAATGAGGTTGTATTCTGTAACTTTTCTGGCTCTCCCTCTCCATTTCGAGCGGTCACCGACCCAGCGAGCATTCCTTGAGATGGCTGCCGACACATTTTTAACAAAAGCAATATACAATCTTATACCCATTTTACTACAAATGGTCGAACCCAATATTTTAATTTCATTCTTTACTTTAACGTTGATATTACGTTCCGATCCATTTTATCATGATTTAGTTTAGCACTTACCTCACCTCACCTCCTCTCTGACAGTGCTGCTCCAGGGTTGTATCCAGAGCAGGTGGGGCTTACTTTATTGAACATGGGATTAGGTTGAAGGCCCACAGTCATTTACAGCAGTTTTCCACCACTCAGCAACCCTCCATTATCCACAGAGGAGGAGGAGAACATCGGGCTTTCTCCAGCAGGCTCCAAATGCCACAGTTAAGGAGGTTGTGCTTTTTACTGCCTCTGGCAACTGCGCTGCCCTCCCTCTCACCCTTGAGAGGAATTGTCTGGAGAAGTCTAATTCTTTTAACGGAGAAAAGTGATCTACCTGACACAATCTGCTTATTTTTGTCTATAGCAGCCTCTAGTACTCCTGTAGAGTTGTTGGTAAGATAAAGATTATATAGCTCTGCTTAATTAGTCACTAACTATACTCTGGTAACCATACTCACAATTATTCTCCAGTGCTATCTAGATGAGGGTATTAACAGAAATCAATAATTTGTTTATCTAGCGAAAATGCCAGATATTCATATAGATATAGATATGTAATATGTTTCATGTTTTGTTTTTAAATAAACTCAGGATTAATATCTCCCTCTGTGGTGAGCTGTGTCTGTCAGGTTTTAAACACAGCAACTGATAAAGGGTTGTGGCAGTCATATTACTAATGATATAGAGGTGAAAAACAGTGTGACATCTCCCATTGGCTTTAAGACTTTCTTGTAGGCGTATTTCACAAAACGAGGCCATAATAAAAGACCTGCATTAGTGTTGTAGGCGGATTCATTTCACAAACAGTAACTCAGAAGCTTTTGACAACAAAGTAAATTGTATTTTTTACTTGGCAGAGTAATGAAAAAACAACCGCCTCTTAACGATAGACAGATATGTGTTTTTCTCAGAAGTGTTTTTCTAAAAGCTAAAATGATTATTCTACAATATTTGTTTACTTTGTGCAGGTGTGGAGGTATTTGTGATGCAGTCGAATGTGCTTCAGTGGGGGAGAATATTATGGCAGGAGGTTGAAGGCACACTGTGTATTTGTGTTTGTGTTTGTGTGTTTGTTGTGTAGCAGCTAAATAACTGTTCAGTGGGGGACAAGAACGGGGCAGATGGATTTGTTAGCACACTGCGCGTACCGTGTGTGTGTGTTGAATGTTTTGACCTTGATTTTCCCCAAGGCTGCGTGGAAGGTTCTCAATCGTGTGTGGTGTGTGTGTGTGTGTGTTTCAGGAGAGAAGAGTAAGACAGTCGAGCTAGAGGATGTGAAGTTTCATCAGTGTGTCCGTCTGTCACGCTTCGAGAACGACCGCACCATCTCTTTCATCCCCCCCGATGGGGAGAGCGAGCTCATGTCCTACCGCCTCAACACTACAGTGAGTAGGGGACACAAACAAACTTCTCTCTTTAACACACACTAACACACACACCCCTTACCTGCATACCAGCAACACCAAGAGCACACTTCTCATTTGTCTCACAGTAAGGTGTGTACACTGTTACCATCACAACCTAGAAAATTCATTCTTTATCTCATCTTCCTCGCACACGACATGAACACGGTATGTCTTAAGACTTTTATTTTGTAGTAATTTGATTGCTGATATTGTCTTATCACAGATATTGACGTATATGTTGGCAAATATGTAACTATAACTTTAGCATGTATTTTAGATCCTTATTTTTCTAATTAAATTTAGTTAAATTAATTATTTTGCTTGTTTTCTTGTTTTTCCGTACCGTTTTGATTTAACTTCCCTGTGAAGTTTAATGTTCAAAATGTACCATATTCTATTTGCTGTTGCTGTCATTATTGACGTTTATTGTTCAACTGCAAAATAGCTTTGAAAGACTATCACGTCTGCTCATATCAGCATCCGTTACTTTATCAATAGCAATCAATCTTTCAGCTTCAAAGGTTCCCTGTACATTACTAGAAGGCTGTACAGAACATGTGTCCTTTCTAGATTAACAGAGAAAAACAGAAATATCACAGTAATGAGCTATGTCATAACACAACACACAATACACAATCAATTTGTTACACTAATAGTCCAGTGACACTATGTCCACAGGGTGCCAATGCAACGTCAGTTGTACTGATATAATTAGTCTCAAAAGATAGTAACGTGGGCAGCCCAACTAGAAACATAGATTAACGCCCGGCTACTATGACAACTAATATGTTTCAAGACAAACGGCAGTCCCGTTTGTCTGCTCAGCTACATGTTGCCACTCACCCTGTCCAATGAACCAGAAGGTACTTAAGAAAGCCTGAAATCTATGTGAACTGCGAGCTGTCGAAGCAGTTATTGTCTCCCTTGTACAAACACAATCTCTCTCCCCCCTGTCCTCTGTGTCACTCCGATGATGTGTGTTGTAGTGAGGCACTTCAGCTCTGTGCTTGCCCTTTTGACCTATTTTACTTTCTCTGTCTCTGACAGGTGAAGCCTCTCATATGGATTGAGAGCGTGATTGAGAAGTTCTCTCACAGCCGCGTGGAGATCAAGGTGAAGGTAAGGATGAGTGATACATAAACACACACACACACACACAGAATACTGTGTCCCAATCCACTCATCTTGTCCCTCTGCTTCTTTAGTATTTTTGAAGCATACTTCTCAGGTGGATTAACACATGCCATCTGTTTGAGGCCTTGATAGCCATACAGACTCAAAATAACAAGCCACAGTGTGCACAGTCTCGCTTTGCCAGGCTGTCCTTTACAACACTGCAGAGGAGGGTCTGGCTAGTCCACACAATAAAATCATGGGCGGCGCTAAGCTACGCACAGAGCCGCTGCAAAATAGCCTTGGGAAGGAACTTGTTTTTGTGAAACGTGTATGTTCAAAAGTTGTTTTAGTCGTGCCAGAGAAAACTCAGATTGGACAGATAGTCCAGCTAGCTGTCTCAATTTACAATGCAGAAATCTGATGAGCAGTTACCATAGTTGCCATGAATCGACCTGGGTTTAAATTTCCACCACAAAGAAAGCGGAAGGAAACCGACATGTGTGAAAACACATGCATCCGGCGGAAGTTGAAATGATGTGGATACAGACTACAGTGTGCATAATCATAAAGACCTCTTTGATTTTGAATTTGGATGTGCATGCTGTTTTGTTTATTGTAAAGGTGTCAGATGACATTTGAACTCTGTCCTCTGTCACCCTCCCCAGGCTCGGAGTCAGTTTAAGAGCCGGTCCACTGCCAACAATGTGTCCATTCTGGTGCCAGTGCCGAGTGATGCTGACTCACCCAAGTTCAAGACCAGCACAGGCAGCGCAAAGTGGGTGCCCGAGAAGAGCGTGGTGCAGTGGAACATCAAGTCTTTCCCTGTTAGTATTGCAACACAATGTTACAACTTACAGTATATCAACTATAACTATACTAACTATAACAACTATCTGGTTTTAAAGGCAGATCAGCATCATTATAATACACAGTGGGGAATACGTTTTTCAAGTTTTTTTATTTTCTGCTACTTTATATTTCTCCTTCATTACAATTCAAAGACAAATATTGTACTTTTGACTCTACATTGATTATTTTTAATTTAGTTACAAGTGCCTTTGCAGAACCAGATTAATAATACAAAGTATAATCAACAAATAAATTATATTTCCACTTTAGACTCTGCATTATAAGACTTCATTGAAGCTAGCTAGCACTATATAGTAATTGAAATTAGCTCCATGCTGCAACATTAAAGTGATGTAATGCGCCAATAATTTGAATCTAATGATATACTGTAATATACATTATTCTGAAATTAGCCTTTCTCTCTCATCATTATAATTACTTTAACTTGTGGTACTTTAAGTATTATGCTTATACTATTGTACTTTACTGAAGTAAAAGACTGGTAACAGAGTATTTCTGAACTGTGGAGTACTTTTTTTACCACTGATGATACCTCATATCTACAAAAAAAAGAAAATTAAGTTGTTCTGACTCTGATTTAAACCTTAGCCATTCATCACTTCATCGCATTATGATTACGATCATACACACACACACACACACACACACACACACACACACACAATAACATCTTATTTCTCTAATTCCTGCTGTTTCTTTTATAATGATGTTGTCAGTCTCCGCTGTAACCAAAATAAAAACTCTTTAAAAGACGCATTGATAAAAATAAAGATAAATCGTAGAGCATTAATTCAGTTGAGGTTCCTTTTATCTGTCAAGTTCTGATATCTCCTCAGTAATTCATTACACCTTCCACCTGTCAAGGAGGCTTAAGAATTGCCATTACAGGTGATGGATTGTTATCCAGCTGGTGTATGACTCTGCAGCACATTATTCTCTGTCACTATCAACCTAAAACTGCATATTCTTACAAGAAACCCTACTCAACTTGTAATTTTTGATGGAGGTTTGAGGAAACAAAGATGAAGCAGTGGCTTGTTGCGATAAGAGACTGATAAACACACTCATCCCCAGTCCGCCATCCGTCAGCTCCATCTAGTTGTTTACCATCTCCATCCACAACCATTACCCTTTTGCACGGAAACTATATAAAGCTTTTAGAAATGAGTCAATTTGCCATCAGCTATTTTATAAGCATGAATATGTGCATCTTTCACAGATTTCTCATTTAGTTTAATGATGCAAAAAAAAGAAATATTTTCTTTTCAGCTGTAGGCACATATTTTTCACAGCAACTGTATAATGGCAAGGGGAAAAATGCAGTTACCAACCAGAGAACAGTTTTGGTTATATCCAAGGAGAAATTTTCTGTATTTGTGTTTTCGTCTGAGCTCTTCTTTCTGGTTTCGGGGGGGGGGGGGGGGTAGATGTCACAAACAACCGCATACAACATTTGACCAGTTATGTGATGACAACTAGTGGGTTGTTTGCTTTTTGTTGCCAGGCTACTGTCAGTCAAAACTGATAACAACACATCCACACAGTCCTGATTCACTTTAGTTGTTGCTAATTTAGTCATTACTCTTAAATGTTGTAGAAAAATTGTGATTTTAAACCAAAGTTTCAAGGGCTTTGAAGAACAAACTAACAGACTCAGTGCTCAGACAATGTGTTACACAATTTCAATTCAATTCAATTTTATTTATAGTATCCGATCATAACAAAAGTTATCTCGAGACACTTTACAGATAGAGTAGGCCTAGACCACACTCCATAATTTACAAAGCCCCAACAATTCTAGTAATTCCCTCAAGAGCAAGCAATTAGTGTGTGTGACAGTGTGAGGAAAAACTCCCTTTTAGGAAGAAACCTGAGACAGACCCAGGCTTTTGGTAGGCGGAGTCTGATGGTGCCGGTTGGGGGTGTGATGCACAGTGGGAATGATATTCACAGTAAAGATAATGGAACAGTGACAACAATGCCTGGTATGAAGAATGATTAACCTAAATATTGTGTTTATAGTCTAGCTATGTCTGGCAGATGCTAAATCCCATAACTTGATGTCTGATTCACCTTGATGTGACATGGGAGTTGTCTCACGTTGCCATGAATATAAAGTTTGTTTTGCTTTCGTACATAACCTTATTAATTAAAACCAGACTCCTGGGACCAGAACTCATCAAACCAACTAAACCGTTTTATCTCAGCGGCTTTGTGTGCAACATCCCTCTAAATGTTCTCTGTTTCACCAGATGCAGTAACAGCTTTGTGATATTCTTCTCTTTTTTGTTTTTCTCATGTGTAGGGTGGTAAGGAGTACATGATGCGGGCGCATTTTGGGCTACCCAGTGTGGATAGTGATGAGCTGGAAGCAAAGAGACCTATCACAGTTAACTTTGAGATCCCTTATTTCACTGTGTCTGGGATTCAGGTTGGACCCTTTATTAACACCCATTACACAACATGAAATATAAATGATCACCACTTGTGTATAAGAAGCCTAAGGTGCTTCCTGTTTTACACTTTGTCACTATCCTGTAAAAAACACAAAGTTAAGTTTTGTAAAAAAACAAAATTTAGATATTCAGATGTGTTTTTTACTGGTTTATTTATTATTTTTAGGAACATTTTCTCAACCCATAAAGGAGCAATTAGTCCTTCAATTTATCGGAATTCATAATCACCAAATTTGGAGATACATGGTTTTCTATGGACAAAGACGGTTTAAGTGGGCTGCCATGAACACACTGGAGCATACAGACGATATAAAGTAGATGTTGGTGTGTTTTTGTGCCTGAATGAGATGAAATAACTATTTTTAACCTGTCTGTGTTCCCTAGGTGCGTTACCTTAAGATCATAGAGAAGAGTGGTTACGCGGCATTACCATGGGTGCGCTACATCACACAAAGTGGAGGTGAGAACAAACACCCATAAACACCCCCCCTACGCACACTCACACACTCACACACCAAATTTTAAATCACCAAACCATGTGGAACTCATTGGGATCTGGTTTTATGTAAGGTAACATGAGGTCAGGGATTGTGGTGCGAAGGTGGCAGCCTGTTGTGACTCCATAGAGTCCATAGTTTTAACTCAGCTTTTATTTATTCATTTATCTAAAAAACAAAATGATCAACAATTTAAAAAAAAAAATAAACACAAGACTAACAACTCAAAAAGTCAACTCCTCAGCCTCATCACAACTGTGTGACTGGTTTGTTCAGCTTTTCAGCCGTAGATGCACACCACACTGAGCAATAATAAAATAAAATGCATTGAAATAAATTACAAAGCAAGTGGAAGTCAGAATCTGTGTTGTCTGAAGCTGCATGAATGCAGTGGTAACTGTGAGGTGCATGTTGCCAGTGTAAAACAAAAAAGGTACCGTAACAACAGCTTGGTGAAAGGCGAGGAGACTGACACACTGGTGTGTGGGCAACTTTGGCCAGGTGTTCCCCATTAGGGCAATCAGAGCAATTACACCTCAACTCTATCTAACCTTTTTAAATTTATTTTAAGTTCATGTTCCCTAAAATCAGGATGTTTTTTTGCCCATACCCATTAACAAATCGGAGGTTACCCCGAGGTTAAATATGATGTTTTCCTTGCCAGAGCAGTGTAAGGATCGGCTATTCAGTGTGTCCCCTAGGAGTGAACCCAGTTGTATAACATCCATCATATCCATTACCTGGCTCAATCATCATGAGCCATGACCTAAGGGGCTTAGAAGGACACCACACATGATGCCAAGGATAGACACTTAACAAGCCTGGCATGAAGTTCTTTCTTTCTCAGTTGTCCTTTTAACAGGGCTATGGTAAAGCTGAGCGAATGCAGTAAAGTTTGTTTTGCGAAGCTGGGACCTGGGATCTGTAGATTCAGACTCTGCCCTGGGAATGAACTCTTCTGAATCTCTATCTGTCAAACTCATGTGTGACACCAAGGCGTTTTTCAGTGTATGTGAGCTTTGAATCAGCTTTTTCACCCCACTATCTTGAGATTTTACCTGGAAAATATGTTGAGGTAGCTACCTCTCTACCTTAAACACATGGTTGATTTGTGGACATATCACACACAATTGCATATTTCCACATTAAAGCCACAGTATATTGATGAGAATGCAGCAAAATCCTACTTACTAGCTCGCTAGTTATAATGTCGGTACCTGCACTGGACTACTGCCAGAAATCCTTAAGTTTCATCTCTGCCATACGCCTGAGAGAGATAAACCTGACTCTATAACATCCTTCATATCCATTACCTGGATGTGTCAGGTACGAGTCGGGGGCTGCTGGATGTTGAATGATGCCATGAAGCTCCCAGGGTGGCACTCAGTGAATGCCAAGTTCACTATCGCCTTGCTGTAACATCAGCAAGGAAGCATGAGAGAGAGAATAGGAGGAGGAGGAGGAGGAGGAGGAGGGGGACAGAGGAGGAGTAAGAGTGAGAGAAAGAACAGTGATGAAGTTTGGGGAACTGGAGAGAACGCTATCACCTTTCTCTTATTGTTACCATCAGCAACATGCAGAGGGAAAAGCAGAGAAGACATTGCTGATCGCATTTCACTCAGCACTACATGCACACACACTCGCACTGATTAAACAATACCCTGATACTGTAGACTGACTGTGCTGACTTATTAATGAGTGATGAACCGGCATTTAGCAGCCGTACAGCAGTATTTTCACGTCTGTCAGTGGTCAGATTATGATCGGGCAGCATCACGCTGCAGCTGGATCTGAATGTTGATGCTGTTTCACAGATGTCCTAGTGTGGCTATCCCCAGACCAAGCTCAATCTTTTAAGATTTAACATTAATCTGGGGGGAGTCTGCTCTGTATTTTCTACTGCACAAGAGGCGTGATTGGGCTAACGGGCATAGTTCAAATTACTCTGTACGCAATTGGATAGTCCTTCAACCAATCAGACCAACGATCCGGGTGACGTACTTACATCAACGGGTTGCTGCGCTTCGATGGCCACTATGTTGAATGTAAACAAAAAGCTGCTTGCCGTCACTTCTCTGTCGTCATCGTCTTAAATCCGCCAATAGCGCACCAGGTGGATAAGCCAGTTTGTGATTCATCCCCGCAGATTTGTAACGGAAGCAGGATAGAAAAATGTACAGGTTTACCCAGTCTACAGATGTCCAGAAATTAATTAATAAGCAGAGTTTGTAAGCATCAAAGTGAATACAATGTTATCTACAGTATATAACATACCATTTTTGGATTGTGGCTACAAATTAAACTTGAAGTGCAAGGTAGAGTATGTTGTGTGTGGACATTGGACCGGAATCTGTGGATGAAATTACTTTTGTATTGGTTAATTCATTGAAGTAATGCAATTTCTGATAGCAATCTTAATGGCCAGAGGTATTTGGACATCCAGTTATTACACACATATGTGTGATTATTGATGTTTTTTTTTTTTTAAACCATGGATGTTGAATTTGATGTTGTCTTACCTCTGGACCAGAAAATTTCTTCCCAAAACCACAAAGTTATACAATACAACTTTGTGTATTAAATACAAATACATTAAATACATACAGTAAATACACTTTTGTCTAAAATACCATTGTGTGCTGTAGCATTCAAATCAAGTCATTGGAACAAAAGGTGTCTACTTCAAACCATGAAAAGCAGCCCCAAACCAAAAGTACACACACATACTGTATGTGGGCACTGGTGACCACGTACTTTGGGCCATGCAGTGTTATCTTTTTATTAGACAGTCCTGGATACACAACATCATAACTGAGTGAATCTTGATTTTGTCAATTGAAGAGTAAGATATTGCCAATATTTATTATAAAAAAATTGATTTTAACACACTCCGTTTCAGTCTAGTCTAGAAATGGAGTATTAAATATCTATCTTAGAAAGGCATATGTTAAATGTTGGTAATGTGATTTAGTAGAACGCAGCGACAGCTAGTATTCATGCAAATCTTATTTAGGGATATAATGGGGCTCATATTGGCAATGATGTGATGTGCAGGAGTGATGAGGGGAAGAAAGCTGTGTTAAGGCTCTGATGTTACATTTCTTGGCAGATTACCAGCTCCGGACACAGTAAAGGGCACAGATGCTGCTAGACGAATGGATATTTTCTCCCTCTGTCTGTCTTCCTCTCTTCTTTCCTTTCCTCTCTCTGTTTCTCTGGCTGGGCCCCGTCTGCAATGGACAGCAGAGGACAAGCACATGAGGACACATGAAATGAGTTTCCCACCCTGAACGGAAAGGAGATGTCATCCCTTCCTATAAGACTTTCTCAACTCAAGACGGGAAAGGCTGTTGCATCACCTCTGACCTGTGATTTCTTTTTTAAGGGCTCCTCAGGACTCCAGCAAAACGTCTTAATATGGGAATAATGAACTGATGACTTTGTGATGCTGTCTGGTTCTGGCAAGCTCTCATCTCCTCTCTTTAATGTCAGGCCCCTTAATGCTAATTGCAAAATTTGGGGAAAATACATTATTTTTAACCACATTTTTCTCAGAAAAGAGAACATTTTGAAACATATTCAAATATATAATTTGGCTCATTATCTTGGCTTGTCGACTGAAACATGTAGCTTTCACTGTATAACATGCAAACCCAAAAAAATAGTGCCAATATACAGTAACTGTGATGGGTAATTGGGCTGGAATATTGCAGATGGGTGATTTATTCTCAATGAAAAGAGTGCCGTGTCAGATCAGGTTTTATTCTTTTCTGTAGCGAAAGTTGTTGGTCCATGCAGGATGTTAACCACTGGACCACATCTTGGGACACCTGTTAGCATTTTTAACTGTGAGGGTTTTTATTCCTCATTTGTTTAGTCCTTAATTACCACTTTATGATCCATATACATTACATTTTAACTTTGTTGATAATCTCCATCCCTCTCAAAGACATATGTTTTCCGGAACTTTTATATCATATATTCATTGCCTTAAAAGAATTGCCTTTGAGCACTGTGAAAATAATCCCCAGTGCACTGAAACTAACACCAGTGACCAGATCAATGATTAATAAGGCACAATATGGTCTGAAGCGTTGGCAGTGTAACATAATACCATCAACGAGCTCTCATGGGGCCTGTAACCTTGTCCCTTTGCTTGAAATCAGCTTGCACCTTTTAGGTCAGACAAAAGGAATGAGCATGGTGCAGATTGTTGTCATATTTATATCTGTTGTTTATACTGTACTAGTTAGTCCCCTGTGGAAAATATCTGGATAAAACGGAGGTTGATAGGAGGGGAGGTAAGATAACCTGCAAGTATTTCTTTGCAGAATCTGAGAATATCGACAATATGTTGAGGTAATTTTTATCTGTTTTATATGTTGACCTCTGCAGGCCCATATACTTCTTCAAAGCAGTTTGTAATGTGTTTTACTCCCTCTGTTGTGCATGCATTGCACCACATCAGTTTAGCTGCACTGCCAACAGCAAAGAAGAGAGTCCTGTGTTGAGTTATTGCATCTCTGCTGTTAAGTATAATTACAATAGATTACAATCCTCCCATTATATTGTGTGGGAACAGTTTTCTGACACCATGAGGATTGTTAATAAGTGTGTTTGTGTGTTATCATGTATTTGCATTTATTTATCCACTGCTATTTGTCAATGGGAAGCAAAGGGATATATTTGAAAATAAACATTTTTTTTAATAAACATCTTATTTTGGACTACTATTTATTTTCTCCCTATTTTTTTCTACTTTTCAAGTTTATGTTTTTGAGTTTAGAGAGAGACAAAGCATGACTGTCAGTAGGCTACAGAGCACCGTGAGGGGAACATCTTTTCAGGGGCCATTGCAGTTCATGTGGTGATACAGTCCTGGGACATGAACACGCATTTCTGGGTCTTTTGTTTTCCCAGGGACACAAGCTCTGCTTCCTGGCTTAAAAAGCCCTGAGTTTTATGACCCACCCATCCACCCCAATGACCCACCCACCTAAAAAGTGAAGTTTATGAATGTACTGAGACCAAAACCTGTGGCAGAAAAGTGACATCCAAACTAAAGCTGAGCTTTGACATAGAACATTAGAAATGACATTTGGGAAAAAAATATACAATTTTCATTTAGACTTGGAGTAAGTTATAGCTGAACACATTTTTGCCTGGTTTAAATTGTTTGTGATCAAATATGTTCTCTGTCTTGGCCTGACAGAAAAGCTGTCCTCCCGCTCAGTCCTCTCTCCACAGTATCAGAGCTGCCTCCTTCTTCGCTTTGCTCCTCTCTGCATGCGATCATGCATCAATACACAACATGCCCTTGCTACTTTATACTGAGGGTCAAAAGACAGATGCATGTAAGTAGGGATTACTGGATGTCTGTGTGTGTAAAAAAGTAGCGTGAACCTTGCTGTTTGTGGTGTGTGTGTGACTGTGCGTGTGTGCGTGCATGTGTGTCTACGTGTGTGTGTGTGTGTGAGAGAGAGAGCGGTGCTAGTCTATACCAGCCCCTACAGGCTGCTGACTTGTGCATTGTGCTTTCAGTTTGCTGTCCGTCATCACTCCAACAATGTTTAACTGTGTGAGCCCTTTTGTGTTAAGGCAATAGGCTGTGCGTATGTGCAGACAGATAAAGAGGCGTGACTGACTCTCTCACACACACACACACACATACAAGTGAGACACGTTTTCTAAGGAAATGACTCTCAGGGGCTTTGGAAACATTTTATAAACCCACTTGACCTTCATTTGCCACTGTGCATAGTGTGTTTTTCTTAATGGTGAGAGCTTGTTTTGAAGAAAGTGTATGTTTCAACACTTCTGATAACGAATGAGATTCAATAATAGCAATTACAGCAATGTCAGCAAACTGGAAATTCCCATAATCTAGTGAAAGATGATGAAGCATATTGACAACACAGTTCAAACTTTCGCAAGTGCATTGAAATTCTATGACAGGCCATGTAGATGTAATGGATTTAATTTCACTGATTTTTTTCCCGCAACAGTTATTTATCCTTCTCTGCTTTGTTAGGAACGATAATGGCCGGTTATCTGAGCCACAGAGTACAATACTTTGAAAAATTACAATGTTGAATGTGTATTGTTTTCCATCCTGTTTTATTTGAACACATATCTTGAATATATTGTTCTTCAAGTCATACTGTCATAAAGGAAAATTAACAATTGAATGATTTATTTAGTGATGATAAGTAGCCTAATGTTTTATATTTGTTCTGTTTCTTTGCATGTTTAAAGCTACAGTGCGTAGTTTCTGTCACCCCCATGAGGAGTTATACTTAATGACAACATGACTGTTGGTATGTCCACGTGATACAAGCCTTGGGTGATCCTCCCCACCCCCACCCCTCCTCCAGGCAGTTGCTAGTAGCCTAGGAGGACACGGAAGATTAAAAAAACATGATGGACTCTTCAGAAGAGGTCATTATCTTCACTCGATTTTCTGTTTGCAAAAGTTGCCGGACGACACCAGTTTCTAAACATTGTCATACAGAGAGAGTTGTTAATAGAAAAAAGTGTTATAGATTGGGTGTAATGACGAATCACAAAAACTTTTTTGTCGCTCTATGTTAATTATGTTAACTTGACCTGTTGACTTTCACCTTGTGTAAAAAACTTAGACAGTTTAAGGCAACAGGTTTTGACGCAAATTTCTAGTAATATCAACTAATTCAGGATAACAGTGTGGATTGGATCAAATACTTTTAGTCTTCCAAAAATGCCATCTCTTTCAACTTAGTTGTTATTTTTTTTAAGATAATTTTTTTGGGAATTTTTAGGTCTTTATTTGACAGAACAGCGGAAGACTTGAAAGAGGGGAGAGAGAGGGGGGATGACACGCAGCAAAGGGCCGTAGGTCGAAGTCAAACCCGCGGCTGCTGCGTCGAGGAGTAAACCTCTATGTATGGGTTCCTGCTCTACCAACTGAGCTATCCAGACACCCTATTTCAACCTAGTTAAACACTTTGGGAAATACATTTACTTGCTTTTATTAATTTATGACTGTCTGCTGCTTGTGTGTGCCCAATGCAGCCCCGTTAATCTGCAGCTCGTTAGAAACCTCTTTGTTGAAATAAGAATTGACAATAACATTGTCCTCACAGTCTTTATGGATCTCTGCAATTGCCTACTTAGACACTCAGCGGACGCATTGGCATTCATATAGATTTCGGCTTCTGATGAATGTAAATCCAGTAACTATATAAAGTCTCTTAAGTGCTGATTTGGTATCTACCAACTCTTGAGGAAAATACCTTTAGCAAGATGCTAGCTAGTTCATCAGCCAAAGTACCTTTGTTTGCCAGTTGGAGGTGGGTAGCCTACTGTATGTGGTTTACTGTGCAGTGAGGCTTATCAGAGCTTCATGGCTGAAAATGTTTGCAAAGGTTGAGGAGAATGAGACTCCATATATTATGAACAATGAGCAAAGAAGCTAAGAAAGTCAGTACAGCTGCAGCGATTTGTGAATCTCCATGTCTTTAGCACAGTGAATGACAATTTTACATCATACAGAGTCATTTCATTTAGTGTTATATCAAAAATATAGATTAAAGCAGGTTTAAGGAAAACAAAGTACAACAGTCAAAACAATAATGGGTTGACGCACAAAATCACAACTTATCCATACATTCTTAAGTGCTGTTGTATAATTCTACAACAATCATGTTGTCTTGTATCATGTGTAGGCAGCCAAATGTTACAGTGAAGTTCCGACCAGGTCCATCACAAACACCAAAGCCCTACTCCATGCATTATGGTAAATTATTATTGACGTGAGGAAAAAAATGAGACCACAGGGAGAAGTCATTTCAAATGGCTGGAGTTTAGCATCAATGAGGTATTGACAATCCTCAAATCCCATAAATTTGCAGGCTCATTATTTTCATATCTTAACATGAACATGGACAGAGAAAGGGTGGTGCGTGAAACACAAAGACAATTTTAAAAGTAGGTTTTTGTTTTATATTTTTGTTGTCCCATCTTTCACTCATTCTGTATCTTCCATTTACATTTCAGCCTGTCAGCTGGTGCTCATATCCATATCATCTTCCAATAATTGAGCAAGTAGTGGTAAGTTGTGTGTCCAAGGACTCTTTTACAGGATACGTGTTTACATTATCTCGAATGCGCGACAGTCCAATTTTTAGATGACCCCTCTAATCACTCCCCTGTGTCAACTTCATCTGTGTAGTCTTGCAAGTTTTTATATAAACACCATTTGTGAAGAAGCGCTTTATATAAAGCAAATGTAATTCTTTAGTATGTTACTCTTCAATCCTTTAATCCCTGCGTTTTGTGCTTATTGCGGACATCTTCACCAACAACAACTTCAGTTTGTTTGGCCTCAAATGCAGTCTAATCAGCTAGTGACAACGATGAAACAGAATGAATCTTGTTCTAAACAGATTTCTTGTAATAGTATTGCAATGGACATAATGCTCTAATTTAGTGGAGGCTATATGGTTTGACATGAAGAGCAAGGGTCTAAAATACACAGTCTTAGTGTAGTTACATCTCATATGAGATTAGCCAGACTGGAGTTAGTCTCTCTGCGGGCCTGGCGTTCCATGTGTCCAGAAACAGTGAAGATATTCAAAACCCGGTCCACCAACCGTCGCCCGTGCCTTGTCCTCTCCAGCAGGACGACCGCAAACGAGTATATCCCAACACCCACCACTGCAGCGCCCCCTCCAGCTAGCAAAACCACTCCAGAGATGTACATGTCATTAAGGGCTTGGCCAGGCTTTGGCATGTGGTTAGCCAAGGCCAGGTTCAGTAGAACCCCTCCACAAATCAACAATGACAGACCTGTAATCAAAACCACAAGGATGTCCGATAAACCACCACTTTTTAGCATGTTGATCCGCTGTCGGCTTCGAACGCAATTCATGTCCTGCACCGCCGAGCTGAGCAGTTGTTTGAGCAGGACACCCAGGGCTAGTAAGCAGAGGGCCGTGCCTGCACCCAGGCGCCATTCACTCGAGACGCTGGTGGTGGTGGAGAGAAGGCCAACGCCGCCCAGCCCGCAGCCCACGATTAGAAGCACGGCCACGCAGTAGCAGAGCAGAGACTTCCCAGGATCTCTGAACCACCACAGCTCCACCTGCTCTTCCAGGATGCTGTGCTGAATCCGAAGTGGGTCTGCTGGACCATTTAAGCTCAGCTCGGTACCTCTCTGATCCCTCAGGGGGGCGAAGTTGTCCAGTTCAGGCATCCTGATGCCGCTCCCAGCCTGCTGAATAAGGCCGCCACCACAACATAGAAAACGGAATCCACCAAATAATGCTTCCGGTCCTCATTCACCAACAGCCAACATACTTTTACCAGGACCAGCAGAAAACCTTTTATAGTTTTATATGTATATTATCCGGATAATCTTAAAGGTGGCTTGAGTTGGCGGCAAAAATGCAGAAGAAGTGAATGCAGTACACAAAATGTACCAAAACACTTGACTGAGCTCAGTGTATTGTAATAGTATCTGCTGTGGCCTCTATTCAAACAGTTTAGGTATCTTGGTCGTGTGATTGAAAATTTGTTTAGCTCTTGCTAACTGGATACAGAAGTGAATCCCAATCATCCAAACAGCTTCAACATCTGAATCAAAGAATCCAAATATCCACAGAATTTCCAGTCTGGTTTTTGCAGGGCGGCAGCCATCACCTAAAAAGGACAGATGTAGATGTATCAGGGGTTGTACAGTGTTTGATTCCACTTTCTAAATGTATAAAACAGTGTAGTATTATTTGCTCATGGATTCCCTCTCTGCCACTGGTAGCTGTGGTACTTTGCTTAATCATAAGAGATATGTTTCAGGTAGGTTTTCTAGCTCAGTGCTCTTCACAAATCCATAATAATTTGTCCAGTGTATGAACATGCTGGTGTTGTGACTCATTGAAAATGAGATATAAGAGGAGGATGTAAAGTGATCACATAACTACACTTAGCAAACAATCTTGCTGTTGTTCTGTGTGTCATATTATGTGCTGGGACATATATTTTGTTCCTAACCAGACCATAAATGACAGCACAGTAAATAGATGCAGGTCGCCCATCCATCATTCCTAATCCCAGCACAAGGCAGAGTTTAGGGATTTCTTAACAAGCTCTTTTGCATCAATGTACACAGAGACTGGTTTTACATGAGCACCAAAATGTGGACTTTGAACCCTCTTTGTTCTGACTGTTCAAGTGTTCTCTGAAAACAAGAAATGCAGGTTTAACATCTGTTTGCATTGCAAACCCTGAAATATCTGATCTGTGCAAACTGAGTTTAAAGACTAACCTGACACCAGCTTAAAATTTTGGGATGTGCTAACGTCCAGAGTTTGTTCAGAACATCTTTGCACACCCAACAGTGATGCTGGGCATAGTGAGATAATCGAAAGTAAACCTACTCTTTACAATTCAAAGTCTGTGATGGATAAAAAACCATCAACCCCCCCCACATACACAGTTTTAATAATGTAAAAAACTTGATTTGCTGACACTGGCAACCTTTTCTATCTCTCAATATCACTTTGCTATTGAGTTGCCGACACAGAGATGGCTGAATAAACCAAGCATCAGCTGTCAATATAATAAACAATGCTCACACACACACGCACACACACACAAACAGCTTATGCTCAAATGTAAATTTTCCTCCTTTCATCCTTCCAAACACATACCCACACAAGCTCACTCAATAGATCTTTCCATTTGAACTCTCCAGTACCTTGAGCCCAGTTAATCTTCTTTTCTCCCTAATGTGTGCATTGTTGTCTATACTGAACTGTTATGTCTGTTAAAGAGTCCTAATACCTGACAACATCATTACTTTCTAGTATATTCTTTTGTATTCCCCCACTTTACCTTACCTCAGCATATGTAATCATTACACCCCCATAACACAATCATGTAAAGATACACAGCACACACACACACACACACGCACACAAACAAACATCCTCAAGGTTATGGCTTATGACAGCTTGTCTTTTAAAACCTGTCAGCGGCTTTATTTCTATCAAAGTCAGCAGGGCGTGCGGCACAAGCCCACGCGCCCCCAACACAGGCTGACAGGAGTTACAGCTTGTCATCATATCGGCTGTGGATATCGCTAACACAAATACTGTTCTGCAAATTTAAAGGTGCCAATCTGAACAAGCAGAACATGATCTCACATTTAGCCGAGAATGTGTTGTCCTTTTTCTTTTCTTTTTTCTTTTTGTGACCTGTGGCACATTTCTATTAGATTGATTCAAGCTGTTTAGAAAAGACTATAAACTAAATGCAAAATCACATTTCTTATTAGCGTGGACAGGTATTGCCTTGTGCTGAGGCAGAGCAGTAACACAATGACACGCATGGGGAGATATGAGGTGCATACTCAAGGTGTGAAATAAAGAGTGAGTTAATTACAGCAAAGGAGGAGGGGTGCTTATTGGCAACATGCTGTTCTGGAAGCTTTTCACATCCTGTATCTGACTGATGATAGTGTCTGTGTGTGTGTGTGTGTGTGTGTGTGTGTGTGTGTGTTTTCAAGAATGAACCGTTGTAAATGACTAGAAAAAGGTGAAGTGCATGTATATTTATTATCTTATGATTGGCTTGTGTACAGTTCACACAGTTAAATTGTGATTTGGTATGTGTGTGTGTGTTGTGTGTTGTGTGTGTGTGTGTGTGTGTGTGTGTGTGTGTGTGTGTGTGTGTGTGTTTTGTTTTTGAGTCACTAATTAATCCCAGCTGGTTTGAGCTCAGTGTCCCTGACAGGTTGCACCACAGAAATAGCACAGTAATTGAGGTGTGTGTCTGTATGTGTTTTTGTGTGTCTGAGGTTGAGGTGACAAAAACTATATATGTGATGCTCCACCATTATCCATCTCTCATTAAAGGTTTGAAAATATCACCTGCCATCATTCAGTAAGTGTATGAAAGATTATTTTCTGTTTCAGTAGAAAGCTCACATTAAAGGGAGGCAGGGACGTAACCGGGTGATACAGCGAGAAGCGATGGCACGCAACAAAGATCATAACATGAAACTGAACCCTTAACGACACAAGTATATCTTACTCATGTTGTGCTTCTCACACTTGGATCCGCATAGACACGTACACACACAGAACTGCTGGACAATGTCTGCCTTTCCTGTTTTATCACTTATATGACCTCTAGACTTCTAGTCATATAAGCCGTGTCATATTGGCCTCATAAATATCTTTATAAAAGCCCTGACTCACGGCTTTATTCTCCACTGGCCTCCTTTAAAGTGAAAGAAAACAGGTACAGAGGAACAAACAATTTACGCAACTCCACACAACTTAGTTTTTTCAAGGTATCACAGCATTCTTGTCATCTGGAATTAAAGTCACTAAAGGCCCCTCTCAACTTTGCAATTTTGGATTGACAATCGTGAGAGAAACCTCATGGAATCCAAAACGGTGGTCCCAGATTGCACTGTGAAACAATGTGAGACCATCTATAGAAGAAAAAGAAGGGGAAAAAAGAAATGACTTTCACAAAATCTCCCAAAAAAAACTTAGTGGTACACAAAGATGAAGATCTTGTGGCGGCACAGATTGATGAAACATATAAAGTATGTTTCTCTATTTACATCGCAGCCCTGCAAATCACTATGCATTCATAGCACAACCTCAAATTGATATTGTACAGTCTGAAACAGATTACAGGCAAGATTTCATAAGACCTATCTTACAAGAAATCTACACGACCGTTATCATTCACTTTAAAGCCTTTAGTCAGGAATTAAACCTGTCAATCCTCTACACCTGTGCACCAAAAACCTCATGTAAATTATGTCTAATGGTGCATCTTCACACCTATGCTGTGAATTCTTACACAACTCCCACAATGCTCTTGGCATAATCATAAAATCCACCGATGTACCACCTTATCCGTCTGTACAAATAAATAGGAAGGAAAACAGTTTTATTGAAAATTCACTATATCCTTTCATTTGGCCGAATAAGGGAGTTTTGGATTTACAATTCAAACTCCAGCAAAATCATTGGGACAATATGACAGCTTCTAACACATCAAAAGCCAACAGTTGTATTAGCATATTTCACTGTCTGAAGTATCTCACAGAGGTTATAGAGAGCTGTACCAGTGATCATTATAACAATTTATTTGAAACAGATACCGTATCTGAAGAAAATCCTAAATGGGTTGCTTTTAATTGACAAGAACAAAATATGTACCCTGGATGCTCAGCCCTGCAGTTGAAACTAAAAAGACTGAAGACACGTTGACAGTTCAAACATTCTCTGTCATGCTAATATAATGAGCGTACTGGTGAAAAATCCCAACGATAAGCGTAAACCTTGGACATCTTTCTCTTTCTGTTTCTGCCCCCTCTAGATTTTCAGCCTGCAAGGTCAACAGAGGAGCTGTGCTTTGGAGTAAAAAACACTATACTGCACTCCAATTACCTGGGAAGCTTTGGGACTCCGGAATTCCCCCCTCTGTTATGTCAGCCCGCTGATTTCATTTCACTGGCCATTAGTGTCTCATTTTATTTTTAATGCATGGTTCTTTTAAGGTTGGTAGTCTGGCATTATATGCAAATTAGAATGCCGGTCAGCAGAGTAGGTTAGAGGACAGCAGCAATATCCAGCAAAAGTCAAGTATCCAAAATCTGGCTTCTTATGAAAATTGCAGGGAATTAGTTGGGATTTTTAGTAAGAAGAATGGAACTGCAAATGCATTTGCACAAAGTTAGAGGAGGTGTAATGGACAACGTTACAGCTTCAATAAAGGCATACATGCACACCCAGAGGAAGCTCTGACTGGAGACCCACATGCATTTCCTTTATGCTGTCAGGGAATAGCTGTGTGGGATGCAAAAGATAAATAGTGACCTTCTTACTGTAAAAAAAACAAATCCCTGCCACATGTTGATTTGCCAGTTAAATTGGCAATACTTTTGCCAAAGTGTTACTTACTTACTGTAATTCATTTAGATCACAGTGGGCAGAGGAGAAAGGGAAGTGTGGGGCTCAAAATGAAACTTGAGCAACACTTTAGACTGAGGAGTGGGCAATCAGGCTTTCCTTCATTGTTTTGAAATCAGTCTTCTTGTAGTTTCCTGTTTTTTTTTAAAATGATGTTTGCTATATTTAGAATGTTGTAAATGTTTGCATCTTTTCTCTACAAGAACATGGAACAAATTATCTCTGCCAAATAATCAAAGCAAAAAATATCTCAGGCATAATTTTTGGTTGGAAAAAGGGGGCTGGGGGTTCTGCTCCTTAAATTTCCGGCTGTGTGAGTTTCTTATGCAAGGGCCTAGAGTTGTGTGGAGTTTGGCGAGGTATTGCCGTGGTGACATAGCAATATTCTGCTATCTCCTTCCTGTCACCTCCCCACGCACACTCACACCCCCTCTCCTCTAGTCAGGCGTTGATTCTCTTGGCGTCCCCACGGGCGAGGAGAGGGGTCAGGGTTGGCTCCATCTGTCTATGTGATGGGCATTGGTGCCAAGCGCCACGGGGGCTGGAGAGAGAGGGAAAGAAGGCTTGTATGGAGTAGGAGGGTAACGGATGTTCCTGAGCTGTCATCTGGGACTCCGAATGGGGCAAAGGTGAGGCTGAAGCCGAGGCTGGAGAGAGGCAAGGGGCTGGGGGAGTGGGATAGGGATAAGGGGGTTAGAGGAGAGGGGGCTGAGGATGGAGGCTTGGGGCTAGGGATAGTGCTGAGACTACACTGCTATTCTTGGGGTTGAAAATGTTGCTGGCGAAGGGAAATTATGCTGAATTGGTCTTTATGCAAACACACTGGAGCTTTCTTTCTTCTCTACAGTCACAATGGACTTCAGAGGCACCCAGGGAGCCTCACTCATTCCGGAAACAGCGAGGAGACAATGGCTGAGTCAGTGTCACTGTCCTTGCTCTCGTCAGCGATCGCAAGGGAAAACCTAAGACAGAAAGAGAGAAAGAAAGACTTTTGCATCAGCTGCACATACACAGCTTAGCGGGGCGTATTTAGTCCTCCCTTGTTCTGCTAATGAACTGAACACACCTCCAACAGCCACTGCATTGCTTTGTTCAAATCTAAGATGCTTCATCTTTATAAACCGATGCATGATTTCTGTCTTTTATTGTATTGTCTGAATTACAAGCCCAATCAAAATTAGAGACACTTAAAAACAGTGGCATGGCACTAGAAATGGCAATATTGGTCGGTCGGTCCACCACTTTGGTCTTGAGGGAACTCATTCTATAACTTTTGAATGGATTGCCTTGACATTTTGTACAGGCATTCATGGACCCCAGAGGATATTTTCTAGTGATCTCTAGTGATCTCCTGACTTTTCATCTAGTACCACCTGCAGCTCAGTGTTTGCTTATCCAGTAAAAAAATTACAATATTTATTGATGGATTGCTGCACAATTTTGTGCATATATGGTCCAAAGAGGATGTAACATGAGACAACTCCCAAGAAATATGATAACAACCGTCATGTTCCTCTCAGGATTAAAATCACTGTGGTGATCCACTGACTAATAAGTCAGAAGATGACTCACTCATTATACCAGCATCTGCATTGTCATTGTGAGCAAGTTTGCTTGCTGCACACTTTGCTGTAGACTCTTAATCTTAATGGTCATTGACATTTTTTTGGAGACTTTAAACAGACCTCTCCCATTTGAATTCTCCCTCTCACTTTCTGGCTCCTCTCAGATGGTTTAATTCCATCCTTTCTGAGAGAGATTTTTCATTTTATGGCACAGCATCAGCCCGACCGGCACGACCAGCCAAAATCTGCCCTCCTGACATCTTATCCATACACAAACACACAAATACACACTCATTTCCATATGTTTTCTCTCAGATCCTTTCTTATCTCCCTAGCCGTTCACACCGTCCTTACTTTGATCAACCTCTCTCCTCCTCTGTCTCACCACCAACGCTCCATCATCTGGCTAAAGACTCTGACACACCAACCTGACGGCCAACCATTGGCAGAAAAGGCAGTCGGACGAACATGTCACGTGGGTCTGGCTTCTCCGGAATTTCAAAACCGACCATAAAGGCAGCTCGTTCGGAATACAATCTCATATTGTACAAAAATAGTTCACCAAAATGTGTTTCTAGTAGGCCATGCAGTTGCTGAATCTGTCTTAATGTCCGATCTACAAAGGTCAGTTAAAGATTTTTGTCAGATTTGAGAGGCGTGAGTCCCCCTTATCCCGCTCGTCATTTCCAGGTTAGCACTCCACCAATCAGATTGGTCATTGAGACTGCCCACCTTCCAATTCAATGTGTCATATTGGCCGAAATTAAAGCCGATGGCTCCTCCTTCTGACGACGGCACACACCGAACAGAGTTTGAGTCACGGACCTCATCAGACTGTCTGACGGCCGATAATCGGGTTGGTGTGTCAGCGCCTTAACCTCTCTCTCTCTCCTATCTGTTGTCTGCTCTGATGTTTTGCTGTTGCAGAGAGATATGCTAAATAGTGTCAGGGGGATTCGTCCTTTGCCACAGAGCCCCCTCTGGCTCCAGGTAATGCTGCCTGACATTACCCCCTTATTCCCACTTAAAATAATGTAGAGTAAATACCCCCCAACATTCCCAACAATAGAAATCCTCCCATTAATCAACCCATTGTTAAATCAAATTACTCTATATTGTTAACCCTCAACACAAACACACATTAACAATATGCCCAGAGAATCAAAACATGATTAATAAAAGTGCAAGAAATCATTTTCAATCTGTTATCTCAAATGGCATATGGCATTTCCCCTTTTTTAAATGCAGCTTCCTCCTCTCAGTGGTGGTGCACACTGCTGTTGACAAAAATGTAGCCCAGCCCACTTTAGTTCAGGTTAGCACAGGCTGCGGGCCCCATTCAGCCCCATCACTATGAGCTGAATGAAATAAGGTCTTAAAAGCTGGGCCCAACTCAAAATGGGTTGAATATTTCTCATTCTGTCAAATAGTCTAACTAGAGCAAAGAAATCATTTTTTTTTAGAAGTTGAAGGAAATTATAACTGAATGACATGCATAATGACCAAGCTGTGTCGTCCTCTGCATTGGAGGAGTGACTATTGATTGTCCGTTGTGCACAGCTGCAATATTAAAACGCTAATCAAATCACCAATTAACATGCTGGTCCCCTTCTGCTTCACTCCTACTGAGAATGGGAAGGAAGCTGCCTTCAGTCTTTTCTTTTCAGTCAGTTTTTTTAACCCTCCTCCCATCCTCTCGTGGGTTCAGAGGTGATAAGATTCAGCATATTCTAATTTGATTTCTGCTCTAGTGATAATGATTGTAATGAATGAGATGGCTGGCTCCATGTCTGGCTGTCTATCTTATTTGTTGACTACTGGAAATGACGTCTCTTTACTGCAGCAGCAACTTTTGCAAATTTAGATTGAGAAACTGGTGGTTTGATAGTATTAGCCGCATGAATTGACATGAAATTGTGTACAGACATTCATGTTCCCAAAAGATTGACACCTACTTACTATACTGATCCTGCTTTTTCTCTAGTGGCACCGTGAGGTTGTTGTGGTTTTACTTTATATATCTGAATTCTTAATTGCATTCCCATGAAATTGTGTACAGACATTCATTTTACCCACAGGATGATTTGTAATACTTTTGATGACCTTTTGGGAAAGAAACGAAACATATTTGCCTTCTCGCCGAGAGTTGGATGAAAACATTGATACCACTCTTATGCTAAAGCTAGAAGCTAGAGCCAGCGGCCAATCATCTTAGCTTAACTTGAGTTGGTCCAGGTAACCAAATCTGCTCACCAGCACCTCTAAAGCTCACTAATTAACACTTTATATTTAATTTGTTTAATCAGTACAAAGACCAAGACGTAAAAACAATTCCCCATTTGCGGTGGTCTAGAACTTCCTGGTTGCCTAGCAACTAGTCCTGGCTAAGAAATAGTGCTGACAAATACCAGCAAAGCTGAAGAATTTCCCATCAACCTCATCTGTACTTTTTCTTTAGTGCTAATTAGCCAATGTTAGCATGCTCACAAGCTAAACTAAGCTAGTGAACATGGTCAACACTATACCCGCTGAACATCAGGATTGCTTTTTCAAAGCATGTTAGCATTGGCATGCTAACATACAGGACAGACTCACAAAGCTCGATAAGAATGATTTTGCATAGAGCAGCTTCAAGATATGATTAGCGCTTTTAGAGAGAATTACTTTTCTCAACTCAAAAATGTTTATGTAATCCTTCACCAACTCTCACTGTATTGATTTGGTTGGACTGATGAGGCTTGTTATAGGTGGATACATTATTTTCTCAGGGACAGAGGTGGACAGTCGATACAGCTCCTATCGACAACACACTACATGCCTGACTCTGTATCTGCTGACTGGGAAACTAAACACCTCTCGGGGATATTTAAGATTCTGTCCTACTCTCTACTCCCCTCTTTGTCTGGCATCCATGTCAAACACACACACACACACACACACACATACCTAACCTATAAAGCTCTCATATAACTCCTCCACTTTGCCTGGTCATCGACAGACACATTCGCCAACTCACTTTGTTTTCATCCTCGTGTTCTTTCATCCAGCGCTCTCTGTTGACTCCAGGCTGTTTCCTAATGAGGTCTATCACATGTTGTTTTCAGCCTGACTTGTTTTTAAGTCTTAGATCTTTAAAGGGTATCTGGTGTAGTGAGGGAGTGGCAGCATGTAACCTACTTAAGATGGCATTTCATGAGTCATCTTCTGTCGTTAAATTAGTTACAACAGATCTATACGAGCAAAGTGGCACAGGGGGTCATGCATGGACAGAGCATTGACCCGTTCCAATGGCAATAACTCGAATACAGCATCAACAAAATTCCCTCTCACTGTGGTTTATGATTTTTCCACGGTTCAACACAGCTGACCTTATGATAGTTGCCATATGAATTGATTATTTACAGTGCTACACACTATCATGTGCACTTGATAACCGTGGGCCAACCCGCTGGTGCAAAGGTTAGGTGAGATACAATGTCAACATGTTTTACTTCCTTGATTTTTAATGGAAATTATATTGCCAATTCATTTAATTGGGGGGAAATTCCAGAACACACAGAGACTACATTACATTGCTTCTACTGGGGAAAAGGTTTCAACATAACCAAGATTTTTTTTTCTCATGTCTCTTTTAAAAATTCATTAATTAAATGAATTTATTACACAATATGGCTTTTGTGTTTGACATTTTCATGTCAAAACTTTGCATGAATTTGCATATGTAGGAAGTGGGATCGGGTAAGTAAGGTAAAATAAAATAAAAAATTAAAACATTTAATAAATTAATAAAAAAATATCATTGTAACCTTTTGCTTTTGATTACAAAAGATGAAAGAACGGAATGGAAACACATACTATACTGGGGCTGCAATTAACACATGTATGCTTTTAACAACAGTAAATTAAAAAATATCATGTCACAGTAACGTAATTAGTAGGCTATAAACTCACAAGGTTGCCAAATATATTGTTTAAATTGGGAACTGAGGTAAGCGTGGATAATGTATCACATCTACACAATAATGGATTTAAAATGAACAACAACAATAGGCTAAAAGGTGTTTGATTAGAAAAAGTTGTAACGGGGCAGTTCCTGCCTTTATTAGAAGCCTGTCTTACCTGTGCGCTCAGCTGCTCACACTCGGTCTCTTTTTATCCGAATCGTGCCTGTCTAGTTCGTTTTTTAATCCAAATCTTCCAGCTGTGCCCTCCACGGTTGCAAAGTCTCAGTAGCACCAATCATCGCACGCCTTCATGCCTTATCCCTTTTCGGATCAAAGTGTCCAGAGTAATGCGATGGGAGCTGAAGGTGCTCCGCTTCCTGCCTCCGCTTCTCTGAACCCTTTCGGTCTCTCTGCCTCTCCACCGGACGGACTTTCCCCGATTAATGCAGGTGTGGCCGCGCACGGCAGCAGGGGACGCCGATGGGAGGGGACAGGGAGTCGATGGATCGTCGACCTCCGCACCGCCGTGGGTCTCCGTGGGGAACCGCAGCACATGACACGGGCAGTGACAGCTCTAAAATGCTACATAAAAGCCACACTATGATTGTAATCAGCCGATGAGCTTCATGGTTGTTTTTTCATAGACCAGAAGTGGTTTAACGCTTCCAGTCTCGAAGAAGAAAAAAAAATGCAATTTGTCCCTGTGCAAAGCTCATCAATAAGTAGTTCAGTCCGTGGGGACTTGGAAGTCCCCATACACTCTGAGAAATAGGGCTACAGCAAGAATCCATTTCTGTCCTTCAATGTATGTACCCCCAAGGGATAATTGTTGGACTTCAAGGTGTACCTTTAGTGGGTCAAAATGGACCAAGTAAGAAGTGTGGACTGGTAACTGGAGAGGTGCCAGTTCACCTCCTGGACACTGCCAATGTGCCCATGAGCAAGGCACTGAACTCCAACTACTGTCCAGTGCAGTACAAGGCAGCCTACTCTCCAGTTTTGGATAGGTCAATAGCATGTGTAGGCTACACACAGGCTAGCTGTAACAACAGTGTAAGAAAATGTCCCCTTGCAGGAACCAACACAATCAACATAGCAGGATGTTCAGGGTAGCCACCATTTTTATGTGTACCGTTGACACTGCATAGAGCAGTGACCAAAGTATACGGGCTAACTTCCCCATAAACTTCTGTTTAAATCAAAATGCAGAAAGTCGCAGATTCACTGCATTGCAAGCAAAAAAAATCACTATTTCCTTAAGCCGTAAGTGATGCATTGACTGACCAACTTTCCTATAACAAAACGTATATTGTTCACGATCATAGAAGACAAAGAAAGGCAGCAAATCTTTACAACTGAGAAGCTGGAATGAGGAAATAGTTGGTGTTTTTGCATAAAAAAATACTAACTATCTGTAGTTTCTGATGATTTCTTCATTGATCCAAATTTTTGGTTGAACCCATCCTTTTGGCTCTATAGAGATGGATAGATATAGTGTTGGCATGTGTCTCTTCATCAGTTGATTCTTAAGAATCTGGATCATAATCAGAATTGTCCTCCTTTTAGCAGGCTTCCTCCTCCACCACTTCTTTTGATTTGTTTGATATTTTCATCCTCACCATGGGCCACGATCCAAAATTAGATCAAGTGCTTCATTCACAGTTAGTCACTTTCACATTGTGGTGCTACCACCGAAAAGTGTGTGCAGGCAGGGAAGTCTTATTTATAGACCACAGCTTACAATAAGTGATCATTGTAGTTTTGTTGTGATGGATGCAATATTGTGACTATGTGAGAGTGTGAACGTCAGGATGCAAGAACTCTATATGATTTTATTTCTACATTATAGATATATGAACACCAATTTGTCTAGCAGACACAAACAATTTTCAACTTTTCAGAAAAGAACTGCCTTGACAGTTATTTGTTTCTTTCTAATAAATAGCCTCCCTGTGGAGTAACACATCTATCATCATCACCATCATGGCTGTTTGGCTGCTCCAAGAGTACCTCACATCTTTTTACCTCCTCTGTAGTTTAGAGATACACCATAACTGGGATAATGTCTAAAACTAGATTTTATACTTCTAGTGTTTTAACCTGTAGAGTAATTTCAAATATGTTTTATTCCAAAAATGAAAAGAAGGAACAAGGCTCTAACATTGCCAGTAGGATTAAGTGATCATCATGCTCATATGAATACAGTATTTTAGTTTAGCCTCCTACCGTCCTCAACTTGTCCCCTATACTTTTATTTATATGTTTTCCGTCTTAGATACACTGTAGCTGTAAAATAAATCATTTGGAAGAACAGCCATTTAGGCGTGGGCTGGATTGTGATTTGTAAAAAAACAAAAGCTCATCCTACACAGTGTGTCAAATGATGAAATTCATTTGTGATAACAAACAGCTCCATCTGGTGCTCTATACTCCAACATAACTGCTTGTTCAATGGTAGAATAACATTTTAAACCCCTAGGCAAATTGGAATTGGGGAAGCTGCTAACTAACATCCCAACATTCACTCCTATTTCAAGTGGTAATTGGCCGGGTGTGTGGAGGTGAGAAAGTAAGTGGGTTTGAACTTCTGCCTTCCAGTGTGGCCATAAAGAACAGCAATACACACTTCTGATGCCTACTGATGTAGTTGTATCAAATACGTCTTAGTAAATTGGGGCCTTGGGTCTCTTAGTCTGTCTCAGATGACAGTTTGCTGTCCCGTGGTACTGCATGTGCTGAGTGAATGTGTGATTTTGAGGAAGCTCTGAAGAGCCTAAACCTAAAGTATTTTTTTAAAGGTGCCCTGCCACACAAAACCGTTTTTACTTGCATTTTTTGAAATATGTTAGGTCCACATGTGTTTGTGTTATGTCGTGAATGTGAGAATGAACTGCTACCTCCTCCGTCAGCTCTAGCCACTGAACAGAAATAAGTGGAGAAATCAGACCATTTAAAAAAGCTGGTCAGTCTGATGTCATGTTGCCTGAGCTCATTACTATTCACAAGCTCGCCCATTTGCGCTGGGTAAAGGATACTGATAGCCAGGCTGTCATTGGCTAGCTGTTAGCCAATCAGAGTCAAGCAGCTTAGCTCGTTGAATATTAAAGAGAACTGGCACAAATGGAGCTGAGTCTTCCTGCAGGCTTTCTATACCACACTAGAATGGCTTGAAACAAGGTAACCGTAACCAAGGCATTTTTTCTGACAATAACAAAAATGGCCTATCATTTGGTTACATTAGCAGCTGACCTATTTGTTTATTTAAGTGATTTTTAAAAGAATTACATTTTCTTCCCAGTTGAATTATGTGCCCCCTCCCCTACAGAAATAAGCAAAATATCAACAATGAATTAATTTAAAGTGGCTGCTATCAAATGGCCCCAAAAAGGGAAGCTAAAATGTCAGGGGGAAGCAAAATGTTACTGATGTATTCTCACAGCAGTATATTTCATACAAAGTGAAATTAATTTGCGAAAAGGTCACCTTTTCTCAAAAATTTTTTTCTCACACAGCAACGTATCACTGGTTAGACGAGACACATATTCATCCTATGTTTACATTATATTGATGACTGCATGTTCCTTCCAATGTTGCAAAGCTGTTCGCCTTTTGGTAGTCTGTATCATCAACGTTTCATTTACGGGATGCTCCGGTGCTGCCGGAGGTTCCACCGGATGTCGCTCACCTTCTGCTTTCTTTGTGTCGGCATTCCAGACTCTGGTCGATTCAGGGAACAATCGCCAAGCTAGAACCGAGAATCAAATAATATTTCGCTTTTTAGTAAAAGTACTTTTTAGTAAAGTAAAATTCTCATGACACTATTTGCAGCCATTTTATTCCAGAGCTCGCCTCCCTATACGCGAACGTGTTCCACCAAAACAAGTTCTTTCCTGAGGCAATTTTGCAGAGGCACCGTACCTGCGTCCAGTGCATGGCGCGTGTTTTTCTCCTATCCAGGAATGTTGTGTGGACTAGGAGAAAGGTCTGGCAATGCAAGACTAGCCTTTTGGTGACCTACCAAGCTTTGATTTGCTGCAGTATGAAAACAGTTTGTGTGTCCCTGTTGATTTAGTTGCAGAAAACCTGACTTAACCCTCAAAGACCTTTTATTCAAATATTGTCAGCATTTTTTGAGTAGAACCTTGATAATAATCTCCCCTTAGAGACTAGCTGGGTGCGCTGGTAGCTCACTGGGTAGAATGCGTACCAGTGAGGCGGAACCCTACTGCAGAAGCCTGTGTTCGAGTTCGGCACAGAGCCCTTTGCTGCATGTCTTCTCCTCTCTCTCTCCCCTGCCTCTTCTGTCCTTTTCTCTCACTATCATATAAAGCAGAAAAGGCCAAAAAAATACGTAGAGACCATGTACAGCCATGAAACATCAAAATGTTTTAAAACAGGGCAAGAAATGTTTGTTTTTTGATAACCTAAGAAAAGTTTTTTACTGCCACCTGCACAGTGACAAGAGGTTGGTATTCTGTGACACTCAACTTGTTTTTCATCATGTTCCTCTTCAGAGCCACCGTGTTTCTCTCCAGGTGCTCCCTGTGGCAGAAAAACTTCCATCTGTGTTTATTATACCTTTTGCTCCACCTAAGAAAAGAGGGGAGTTTTCTCCTGAACAGATGTGCTGCAATCTGTCAATAGCACTGTGGTAAAAACATCCATTTTCTTCCTGAAAAAAAATGGATTCTCATTCCAAAAAGTAGTCACGTATCAGATGGTAATCTTGAACTTTAAGACAGTGGAAGGAATGTCCTGCGAGGGATGGTAATTTTGTTTATCTTAACTTTGTTTAGGTGATAAGATAGAAGAGGAGAGGAGAAATGGGGAGATGACCTAGTAGGACATTGGCGCTAATATTTGGAAGAGGTTAATGATGCACACAGAAATAAATACTGTCACTTCAATAACTCTTCATTTCATACACATTAATGCACAGATGCCCAGATTCACACGGACACACCTGCAGACACTTTGCAATTGCACACACACACACACACACACACACACACACACTATTTCTTTACCTGCACTTCCTGTTTGTAAATGATGCAAACCAAATGTGTAGGTGTAATATTTTATTCTTGGCAGCCTTTTATTGCTTCATTTATTGACCTCACTCTTAAAAAAACTTTAATTGACCTATAAACCATATATCTATTACAGTTTTTCCAATTGCTAACACACTAAAATGACATGCATAGCACAATTATTTGAACTGACACACAGAGAGCAAAACCTCTTCACCTCTTCGAGTCTTCAAAAGTCTAAACACATTTTCTGCTTTACACACATTTTTCAATTCAAAATGGCACTTTTTAAATGCATTGAACATGGTTCTGTGCACAAGAGACAACAATGGAAGACCCAGCTGTGTGGCAAGATGCTCCCTAATTATTTTTCTTGCCTCTTTTTTTCTGTATTTCTTCTGCACATTCTTTCTGCAATTTTCTTTTTCAGTTTACTATTTTTATCATATTTTTGTTCAGTCTTATGTGAATATATCTGCTGAACATATGTTGCATTCACTTGTTTAGTCAAAAATACAAAAAATAAATGTAACAACAGCATATGTGTGTATATGCAAATATTTCTGTGTATGTGAACAATCTGAAGAATTTTCTTCAAGTTGAACTATTTTAGTATTATGGCAAAGCATACCAAAGATGAGAGTGCTTCTCATCATGCCCAGTGTGTAGTTGGTTAGAAAAAAATCTGGTAATATGAATGAAGTGTGTGCCATTTGGTGCAAAAGTTTGATTTCGATAATGAAATATGTAGTTGTGGTTGCAGTGCGTCATTTTGCAGGATATATGAGGTAATTTGGGTGTGTGGTTTTGTAAATTGTGTTAAGTATTTTGATAAAACCAGCCTAGTTTGCAAAATTGTGTTTTAGAAATTGGAAAAAACTATAAACTCCACAACCATTCCGCAACTACAACTCTGCCCTTGATGTAAACTTTGTAACAAAATTGTCATAACTCTTAAACAGCTCTTTGAAGAAGAGCACAGTGACCAGAATAAGCACATACACACACACACACACACACACACACACACATAAAGTACAGTATACAGAGGAGAGGCTGATCAAGCACCTTATCCTTAATCTATATGGACCAGTGTCTCATTTCCATTTAAATTAAAAATACCCCAAGTTGGCAGGATGATACAAACTACCACTAATGGTGAGGGAAGCTGAAACTTTTCTTTCCCAATAGCAGGTGCAAAATGAGCTCTTTCAATCAATAATGGCTTGTTTTTTATTCTAATGATCGGATAGATGTTTGTCAAGAATCTATGACCAGTTAGACAATGAAATAGTTCAAGACCGGTTTCGGTTTAGAATTCTATGAAATAAGAGTTTACAACTCAACTTGCTACTCAACAACACGGAAGATAGCATGGTGGTAATTTTGTTATTATTTGTCACAACAACCACAAGGTGAACAGTGTCGTCCTCTGTGTTGGTTGTCCTGCTGTGTTGCCATACTGGTCCCTGTTTTTTCACAAAGGCCTGAAGTTGGTCTGAACCCCACATAAAGGTGAGCCCAGCCACCCTCCAAAGGTAATTTGCATTATCTGCTTGTATTCACAATCTCATTATTTCAAAGCCAAATGCCAAAGGTGAGAATTGGAATGTATATTGACAGGTAAAGGTTCACCACGTTGACATTTTGTGAGTTCAAAAACCAGTGGGGCATAGAGCTACATTGCTAATAGATTAGTTTCACTTGGGCTTGAGAAAAACATCTTAACGTTCAACTGACTTTTATCATTTTAAATTGGGGAACAATGCACCTGAAAGCCTTTTTATAAACTGTGTATGTGTTCTATCTCTTTGAAGTGATTCTCTTGGGTAGTTTTCTTTTTCTTATTTTTGTACACCAGTTCAACCTTGAAAAACACCAGCTCCCTTTTCATCTATAATGAATCATAATCAGCCATAAACATTCTTGTCATCTCAATGGTGTGCCAGGATAAGCAAATTTGTGCAAAACTAAAGTATGGAAAACGTGTATCATATAACCATCTGTTCTGTGCTTTTTACACTTTGTTATTTAAAGCATTTTATAAATTAAGATAAGGGAAAAAAATGATACACAGTTAATCTTCTTTTAAACTGCCATACTGTATACTCTTGTCATACTGTATACTCTCTCTCTCTTGTGAATCCTTTGAAAGTACACTTGTGTTTTTGGTTCTCCTCCTACAAAGCTGATAATGCTTTGATATGGCATGAAAGAGAATAAATATCACTTCCATTTTACCAACACAGCTCTAGCTATGTCCAAATCCACTGATATGATCAAATGAAACCCACGTGAAATGTAAGCAGTAGTGTTCAAATGGATTATAATTAGAGAGAGCTACAAGCCAATCTGACAACAGAGCATGTGAACAGCAGCTGCTGCACTCCAAGCAAATCTTTAATCATCAATGGGTGGTAAATGTACAAACTCTTTCTCTCTCTCACACACACACACACACACACACACAGCATCTGTGACATTTACACATAAATCAACTTATCAATGATCCCCCAGCACCATTCTCCCTCCCTCTGCTATTGGCTCACAAAGCAAACCACAGACACACAGCAACCGCAGACAGGATGTACATTTTCTTTCTGTCTGCTGGACGGTAGTGTGGTGCTGCTGATGAAATATGGACTTGCTCTTTCAAGGGAGAGCAAATGCCAGACTGTCACACATTCTGCTAGGACAGACAGCAGTGAGCTTTGTTACACAGGATCTGACATGTGAGCTTGTTGTGATGAATGTGTAAAGTTTTGGGTCGATATGAATGAGGTGTATCGAGCAAGGACTCTGCACAACACGGTTGCATTGCTTACTGTAACGCTTGGGTGCGTAACATTTTGATATTAATAAAAGTCCGCTACATTCAAGCCATTGCCAAATGAGTTGCTACAAAGCTAATAAAAACTATCAGCTCCACACAACTCTCTCTGTATTTGTCAGTATGGCTATGATCAGTAGATTGTGGCATCCGGTGACTTTCCCACGCAGAAACTTGATTGAAGATAATTACTTCTTCTGAGAGTCTATCATGTTTTTTAATCCTCCGTGTCCACCTTGGCTTCAAAGTGACTGCGTGGAGGAGGGGTGGGTGGGGGGGCGTGCCCAATGACATATGGCTTGTATATGGTGGCTGAGACAGTTCAACACAAATACAAAAACTACAACATAAACACAAAAGCTACAACAACACAAATACATAAGCAACAAGTGAGCGTGTTGTTGACAAAAGGAGCCAGCGGAGGAAAGTTCTTGAATGTCTGAGAAGTAAGTGAAACATGGTTCCTGCAAGGTTCCTGGCTAATTACGATGACGTAGTTGGTCTGAATGAAACAAACTCAGAATTTTTACCATGACCATGCTTCATGCTTACTACTGGAAAATGAAATAAGTAAATAAATAAATTCAGACTGTGGACTGAATATCTACACTGTATTTAAAGCCATGTAAAAGGGTTTGTTCATAGACTATCCGTAAATGACCATTTGTACAGTCTATGGTTTTGTTGCATGTCCTCAGTCTTATCCTACAATTAGGCACACACACACACACACACACACACACACATAGCCTAAATGTAGTATACATACATATGAATATACAAAGCGATTGAACAACATTGCTCATTTGTGAAGAACATAGTGACAGTAATCATAATTAGCAAGGAACCATGTTTCACTTTCCTCCTGCTCATCCGCCGGCTATGTGTGTCAACAACACGCTCACCTCCATTGGCACTCACTTCCGTTGTTGCTAATGTATTTGTGTTGTAGCTTTTGTGTTTAACCGTCTCGGCCACCGTACTTGTCTCAAGTGGACGCACTGACAGTTTTGTTGTCATTACTTAGAATTCCTCATGGGGCAACAGAAACTACACACTATAGCTTTAAGGAGTTGGATTAAATGGACATCTTGGTGCCCAAATCAATTTGAACCTTTTAGTGTTTTTTCTTCTTTTCTGTTTCCCCCTCAAGTCAGATATCCTTTCTCTTTGCACACTAAAGATGAAGTTTTTTTTAATATATATATATATATATATATATATATATATATATATATATATATATATATATATATATAAATATATATTGCCACCTATGTTTTGGTAGGTCCGCTATTTGTCTGAAGTTTTGGCTCACAAAGCTTAACAAACAAAGTTAGGAAGTTAGAAATACAAATTAGTTTGCAATAAATCCAAAACAAATGTGGGAAGCTTGCATGTATTTGTTCCCTCTTCTGTCTTTTTGTGCTGATTCAGTGTGATCACTCACGACCCTGACTGCAGCTCAGTCACCTTGCCCACTGTGATGTATGAGACTGTGGCTCATTGAGCACAAACAAGGATAAGACTTTATGGAGAATTTAGAAAGACTAGTGCAAGATATGATTGATGAGGAGATGATCCGATGAGATGAGATAAGATGAGATAGTTCTTTCCAGTCATTTTAAAAAAAGAAATGAAGACCTGCATCTCAAGCAACTTCATGTGACAGAAAAGAGATGGAAAATGCCAACATTACCATATTTCTGATTACTATTATTCCTCCAGCTTTCCAGCTTTCTCTCTGCTCATTAGACATGCACATTATGGCAATACATCAACTGTGTCACAAAACTGTAGAGTGGAGGTCTTCAAGGGTCTACTTAAACCCTAGGACTTGAAAAACGATCAGGGACCCATGTAGGTTCGGATCCAAGTTTTATACGGTCAACTGTGTCTGGGCCAAGACCCGTTCTATTACCACGGGTCCCACGGGTTGATTGAAGATCAGACTGGCTGATCATGATAGAGGGCTGTGTATAGAGGTGAAGCCATGGTTCATGCAAGTGTCTAGGTAAGAATTCAAATACTTTATCTGCATTTTGTCTCAGGGATCTTCGGAGTGTGGATGCTTCTCTCCAGAGACTGATATTTTCCTGATCAACCTTCATCTTGTAAGTCTCCACATTTCAATCCGCAGTGTCCTTCATCAGGGTGTTGAACTGCAGCATCGACAAAGCTCATGTCAGCATCCTTCAAACCATGAAGGGTAACAAAAGTACAAAACAAATAAGACTAGTGGCACTCAGAAAGTGCTCACTCAAGACTATTTTATAATTCACTACATCAGAAGTATTCAGGGTCATTTGTCTGAAGCAAAGCTATTTTGGGAGTGTATTGATGTAAGCAGCACTAATGGTGCCCATGCTAAGAGATCTTCATTAGCACCACAGCTGGCACTGCAGCCTGACATTTATCTGGAACTGATCATTTCAGATATGAACTTTCTACAAGTGGATTCATGTTCATTAAGCTTCTGAGCTTTCAAGTCCTGGGGCCCAGATGCACATCACATTAATTAACTTACCCCCCCCCCACTTTTAAAATACCTGTTATGTGCCTTGTATTGTCTGCATTTGTTTTTGTTAGTTATGTAGATATTTCCATTTCTGTCTGGCATGTTTTGTAGAGACATGTTTTCTTGTGTGTTTTCCATACACGTCTTTTCCTGCAGGCACAAAATTGACAAAAAAGGACTTCATATTAGTTCAGCATCTTTGCCAACAGAATAAGACATATATCATTTTGTCTGATTGTTTGGCAAAAAAAGTACACCTTGTAAAGTATATGGCATAAACTCATTCCAATGGTTGGTATTGGGGCAATGTTGAAAATATAGTTTTTTCCTAATTTGTAATAAATTAGGTTGGATTAGGTTAGCTAAACATTTAAATGTGTTAATAAGCTAAAATAAGTAATTCTGCTTGTTATTGTTGATTCAGCTTTTAGATTATGGAAGGTGATCCACAAAAGCCTAGCTATTTGGTCAGAACAATGGGATGTTGGAGCAGGTTTATTTTTCCGAAACAAAGGGACATCGGACTAGTGGGCTGTAGTGGTGCGTCGGAAAAATTACACGGCACCCTAAATGCAACAGAGTAAATGTTGAGCTTAATTACCACAGTGTTGCTAGAAGATAAAATGTATAAAAGTGGCTACTACTTTGCAAGTTTAATTTAAAAGGATCTGCACACCCACACAAGTGTTTTCAGTTATCCTGCCTAATTACACCTCTGCTCAGGTTGAAGCTGGGAGGAGTTGGTCTGGGTTCTCCAAAATGTCCTGAACTTGTGTAAATGTCGATAACATCCAGCTTTACTAAACTGTTTGTATGTGATCAAGTTTAAGATAATCAAAGTGTTAATGTTCAGGCCGTTCCTGGTGCAACAAATCTCACAGGACAGTGAAGAAGATGTCAGGCTCATTCAGACCTGCCATCTAATAAGGCAACACATTTAAAAACACCTGTGTGAGTGTGTTCAGGGGTGAATAGTCTTTATGAAAGATTACTACATTTACTTTGTTCATAAAATAAGCACCAAACCTGGATGAGTATGAGGATGTGTTGCAGCTAACATTCAAAACTATTTTAGTGAGTGAGTAATATAATTAGTTATCTCTGTTAACTGTTCCATAATTTACAAGCAGGAGCAGATAAGATTATAAAACAGAAAACACCCAATTATGTTTCAGCTTTTGACAAGAAAATGGTTGTAAAATACGGAGGTCCAAAGAAAACCTGGAAGGATGGATGGATGGGGTGATGTTTTACTGCTACATGTACTTGCATTGCATTTGTGGCACAATTTCACACTAAATGTCCATGTTTATTTCAAAAAGCTAAATATAAAAAGGCCAACTTTATTTATACCCAAAGGTAGATCTGGTTAACAGTGAGTGTTGAGTGGGTCAACCTCCTTTTGACAGTAACGGACATGTCTGCTGGGAACTTAGAAACCTTAATTGGTGATTTTTCAAGGTACAAAGTCCTGCTATATACTCCGTTGGAGTAGCTACAGCTGATACTAGTGAAACAACAGCTCAAATTCCAGGAAACACTCTGGCCAATCAGAGCAAACTGGACTTTGTCAGAAGGAGACAGGCGCTCCTACAGAGCATTTCCTACAGAGGGTGAATACAGGTGCAGCAGCCGTGGGCAGTATGAGAAAAATAAATTGTTTTTAGAACAGTAAAGCAGGTAAACATGTTCTAGGACAAACACAAAATACAAGTTTTATCCTGAAAATGCTATATAATAGTTGCCCTTTAAAGAATAATTGAGGGACATTCCATATAAGGCTCTACATGTACCTGGAAATATGTCATGTTGCTCAACAACAGAAAGCAGCAAGGTGTTGTAAGGAGGCACAAAAGGATGGAGAAACCTGATTGGCACAGCGGTAATCAGAAACATAGGGAGATGGGAGATAAATGAATGGACAATGAGTCAGTGAGGAAGGAAATTATTTGGAAGGAGGAACACAATGAAGGGAGGAGAGATGGGATGGAGAAGAGTGGGCAGTGAGTGGAAGGAGTACAGAGAGAATGAAAAGAGAATGGTAGAGGGAGGGACAGATGCAGAGAAAGAAGGGAGAGATGAGAGGTAAGGGGTAAGTGGTGCTGCTGTGAGAAGAAAATGTCATTGGCAAACACACACACACACTCACACGGTAGAAATGCATGTAAAAGGAGCTGAAAAAGGGAACACCCACAAGCCCCAGGATTTGTGTTCAAGTGTGTTGTCAATAACCCGTGTGTGTGTGTGTGTGTGTGTGTTCAATTTGCTGCCAGAACATGCATTCAAGTTATTCCCCATAAATGAAAGTGATCCATTAGCTGTTGTGAGAGAGTTAGCAGAGCACAGAATACCTAAGTATGGCCAGATGGACTAACTGGCTGGCAGGAAGTAACAGGCTGTACACTTCTTTTTTGATTGGCTCTAATTATGATCTACTGCCGTGCCCAGAGAATTGCTGACTGGGTGATGTGTGTTGTACGTGTGTGCGGGCACACTCGTCTGTGGTTGGAGTTTTTGGGAATATAAATATAAAATAGGACAGGCTAAGATGTTAAGCAGGTTACAAAAAGATTTTGGGTTGACGTGAAGAATACATGAGGACACAACTATCTGAAGTAGTTGTATTTTATCCAGTTCCAGATTACAGTACAGTAGTTCCTCATTGTATATAACCAACTGTTTACCGCCACACAATTGTCTAGAGCTAAACAATTCCAGGGACACAAATTAAAACGGAATGAGATGATATTCTTCCCGGTTCTGCCATGCTGTGTTGAAGTATTTTATTCAATCTACTCATGAACTACTGTGGGAACATATTCTATTCACCTGAACTTTGAAGGCAGTTCTTGATCTTAGAAACAGCAGTTGAAAGCATCAATTTAGCAGATGTCCTGGAGTTTTGGACCATACCTTATCACATGGTGTTCATCAACAGATTGTTCGGCTGTCATGGAGTTAGAATCTGAGAAATCTAAGATTGGACAGTCTGCTAGTTGTCTAAGTTTACCATGTAGAGATTTGAGGTGCAGTTCAAGGTGCTCTAAGCAATATTGGGTGATATCATTTCTTGTTGACGTTCAAAGTATTGTCAAACAAAACGGAGGCTAGCTCGCCCATCCCGCCTCCTCATCCCGTCACCTCCCCCTCCCTCACGCGCACTAACCCCCCAACCCCTACCATCAAATCCTTCTTGTCGGTTATTGGCTGGAACACTGTTTATGTTTCGTGGTGCAGGTTGCCGCAGTTTGTTTTTGTTGCTGTTTGTAGACCCTGGGCTGTCTACAGAGACTGCTTTTTTTTTTTTTTTTACAGTGTGTTCAGGGGACAGGCATCTCACGGATAGTGAGGAGATGACATTAAATCATCATCTTAGAGCACCTTTAATCATAGTCCTCATAAATCGAGTTTAAAATCCCAACGCAAAGAAAGCAAAAGGAAACAGACATCGGCGAAAACACATGCATCCCGTGGAATTAAGTCAAAACATAAAATGTCCTCTCTTTTTTGTCCTCCTCCCTTTCTATCCACCTTATATCGTTTTGAATTCTCATCTAATTTTTCATTACCTCTTTTAGCCTCCATTCTCCTTATCCTGCATTACTTATGCTCAACTTGTTTTTACTTCCTCTCCCTCATCCTCTTCCTCATCTTCCTCCTCCCTTGTTCTGCTCTTCCTCCTCCCTTTCCTTTCTCCACTTCTCTTTCCTCTTCTTTCAGTGAGAGCTACTCTACATGCCAGGCCTTTCCCCTCGCCTTCTCTTTTCATCCAACCTCTAATCAGATCAATTCACTATTTCATTCACATGGATATAATAAGGTGATTATGCATGGGCCCCGCGCTGCTCCTATCCATACTTGGATTCTCACACACAAACACACACAGACACTGCCCCTTTAGCGCTGATGGAAGTTGACATCGCATTTCCCTTAAAAATTCTGGGGATGTCCTCTGTCAGAGAAAGCTGGCAACCTGGCGCTCCCCCGATTAATTTGTCTCTTCACTTCTAATCAGTGTCAAGATAGAGGACGCAGAGGTGGAGGAATGAGGCAGAGGAGGAGGAAGCCAGGAGAGAGGAAAGCAGGGAAGGAAGGCGCTTCTAAACGTTTCATTAGTCCACCTGGACACCTCTTTTAATCAAATCCCAAAAGCTCCACACACTGATGAATTTAACTTTATGGTTGATTTCTTCATGCTAATATTTAAAAGAGAATTTCGGTTGAAACCAACACGTAGCTCTGTTGTTTGTAAATGTGGAGTGCTGTCAGTAGCGAGACAACAAAAACAATCGGTGCTGCCTACACCGTGTTATCCTCCTGCTAGAGTTAGCACCCAACAGGCTTAAACAAGGCAATATTTAAATGTGTTTTTAGCCTCTAAACATGTTCAAAATGTCATTACAAGCGCCTACCCATGTGCTGTGATTCCTTCAGAGTGAACACAGTGAATCTGACTACAGTAGATGTGAAAGAAATGCATAAAAGTTGTGCTAATTCAGCTGTGTTTAGCAGCACTTTGATACATTTCTTTCACATCTACAGCAGTCAGATTCACTGGGTAGGCACTTTTAATGACATTTTAAACATGTTTATAGGCTAAAAACATGTTTTAAACTTGCCCTCTTTAAGCCTGTTGGGTGCTAACTCTAGCAGGAGGATAACACGGTGTAGGCAGCACCGATTATTTTAATTTTTCTCTCTATTGACAGCTCTCCACATTTACAAACAATAGAGCTACGTGTTGGAATCGACTGGAATTCTCCTTTAAGCATGTGTCAAAAGTCGATTGCTAGGTGGAAATAGCCATACTAATAAGACTGTCCTTTAAGTAATTAACAGCTGCTTTTTTACACATTACATGTGTGTAGAATTACTTGTAAAGATGGAATAGCATGATCTCCACTTAGTGCCTTTTTTGGAGTTTTTAATCGCATCACACTGTTTGTATCAGCACATGGAGTTTAGGTGAGATGTGGTTAAAAGATCAGGGGAAAAAATCAATAAGGTGGACCTTGATTTTTTTCCGAGGCAAAAAAACAAACTTTTGTGCTCAATCAATACGGTTAAAGTCAACAATAGGTTAAACAGAATAGACAAAGAGAACCATATATCACCCAAAGTAAGTAAAGAACCAGAACTTTACCCACAATGTTTTGATCCAACAAGGATACTCTTCAAGTCCTGTCTCTTTAGCAATACAATGTTTAAGTTGGGAGGTTTAGATGATGTGCTGTATCTATTTTGTTGTGACTTTAGCTTGTTATAATATCTTGTTAAGATACTGTATATTGTTTTACTTTGAAGGTGGATACAGCGCTCATCCTTGTGAAATTTTTGGGACTTTTATTTTCTTCATACAAGTACTCTTTGCTAACTAGACTGTGGACACTTGCATTGCTATATCCCATTATGAGGGTCATGACTGGAACTTTAGTGTAAGTCAGTCCATATGATTGTTGTCTCTTGGAGTTTTTGGTTAGTGTTTTTTTTCTTGTTGTGTGAGGAAGACAGATATATACATATACATGAATTGTTCAGCTCCCTTGTAGACCTTCATCCACGCCTTGATGAGTTCATGGATAACACCTTCTACCACATCTCACCTTTTTACATTGTTGGCCATTGCTGTTTGTCTGATAGCTTATTTAAGTTCTTGAATAACATGATCTGTGCTCATGATGGTGCAAATACTGAAAAATTCACCTGAAAGCTTCAAGTTGTTTGTCAGTATGTACCTTTCTCAGACTGCCCTCAGTCATTTTCTTTACAAGAATTCAGAAACAAAAACAACTTCTTCTTTTTTTTTACTGTATTCAGTGTGTGTCGTAGTCCAGTGATCCACCAGGACACTGAACTGCAAACTTGCAATTTTCACTTAATTTAAACAAGGAGAAAGCAGATCATGGGAGGGGAGCGAATAAAGAAAATCACAGAGAAGTGCTGATACATAAATGCCTCGGTTGGGTAATTGAACACCTGGCCATATGGGGGAAAACATTGACTGGCTGCAGAGTCAAACACTCCCATGAAAGCAAACCATGCAGCCTCATGAAGCCTATTATTTCTCACTCTGTGCAGGGATGTTACAGCTCATATGAAGCATTAGAAGTAGCATTGTGAGTGACAGAATGCAGACTGTTTTGAATAATGCAAACATATAGGCTACTTAAGGACAAAAATATTAACCTCTTTCATTTTTGCAGTATGCACTTGTTTATTAAGGGGTGAAGAAATCAGATCGGAAGCTCGGCACAAACTGAAAATTTAACAAAGCGGTTAGCTTGCACTACTATCACATTTTTGTTACATTTCCATTATTGATTATAAGGATCTCTTATCACTTCAACCTTCAGAAGTGGAGTTCACTGTGTGCATACAATGAGAAGACCTTTACCAAACACCACCACTATGCTTATGTTTCATTTTTATTAAAGGCTGCTCTTTAAATTCAGTTTACTAAATAAATGTGAGTAGATTGCAACATTTTTTTTTAATTTCTCTTACATAACCTTTTTGCTTTTTCAGTTGCCCTGCCATTTTTTTCCAATTCAGAAGATTTTATATAAAAAAACAACTTAAGTCATCCACCAACCGCACTGTGAAATCCTTCGAATATAATATTCCATCTCAAGAGGAGAGGAAAGGAATAGATGGCTTAGCAGAGCTAAAGGGCATAAATAAATCTTGTTGTTGTTTACAAATCTTGGGGGGTGATTGCTAATAAGATGGAATTTTTTTCATTTGAATGTTGCCTAATAATGGATTTTCTGTCAAGCACAAACTGATTTTCAGCCAGCGAATCTGTGAAATAGCAAAAAGGAGACCATCTGGAGAACCTCTGATAAAGAAAAATGCTGCCTCTTGTGATTTGCTTAAAGTCGATGCATAAATTACTTATTTTTTCTTCAATGATGAATTATACGTAGTCTATGTATCAACTACTGACATTTTCCCCTGCCATCCTCCCTGCAGTATTTTTGGTTATCTAATTCTAATTGTTTGTGATTTGGTTTAAAGACCTCACTTATCTTGTCTCTTTTCCACCCTGATCACTCATTGTTATTCAGCCTCTTGGCTGCACAGCTGCTGTCTGGGTGCAGCCTGAGGCTGGGCCAAAGGAAAGCATCTGACTGGGATTTGGGTTGAACACTGGGCTGTGTTTAAATCCCAGTTGTAAGGGAGGAGCACAATAAGCTGCATGCCCATACTGGGTCCACTTGCCCTGACTTTGACACACAGTGGTTCTGTGGAGCAGTTTCCACAAAGGACTTAATGATTGGGCAATCCTGCACCTGATGGTCTGAATTATAAAGCACTTTGTCATCAGGCCAAGGTATATTATGTGGTCAAAGGAGAGGTAAAGGAGGATTTGGAAATGGGGTTTAGTGCTCCAAATGTATCTAGGGGCTTAATGGGAAGTTGGAGAATAAGCATTTTAGATGAACACTGAGACTGTTGACATTTTGCAAAAAAGGTCTTCACAGCATTTTCTTTTAAGCACTCTACTGACTAAAAAATATATAAAACAACACATATAATGCACACTAATCAAACAAAACTGCAACAGCAGAAACATAGTCATAGTGTAATCACTCAGGAGCAGTTGTTGATGATGGAGTCGTGACGGCTTAATGTCAGAGAAGAGATCAGCAGACTAACGTGGACGGACTCTCCTCTCTTGTCTCTTCTTCTCATAATTACTATTGTTCACTTACTGTTGGTTACTGTGGCAGAAACACCCAGAAAAGACCACCAAAGACCATCAGGAAGGCCATTCATGAATATTAGTTTGACTAAATACAACCATTTTACCCACAGTATTTATGACTCTGTTGGTGGCAAAAATACACAATCCCCAAAGAGCTAAAGTCAGTGTTTTATATACAGTAACTGGCATACCCCAAAAGTCTCAATGTGAAGAAATTCTACACTTTTGCCTCTAATTGTATAACCAAGATTCTGTGTTTTTTTATTCTGTTTGTTTGCAAAACATTTTATTATACAGTAACATCTTGCATTATCTTTCAAAATAACGGGTCACAGTGCCAAAATATGCCGACAGATAATATTTAAAGTGCTCATACTATGCTCATTGTCAGGTTCATAATTGTATTTAGACGTCAGAATATGTTTATGTAGTTTAATTTTCAAGAAAACACTATCTATTTGTTGTACTGCAAATTGTTGCAAGTCCTCTTTTCCCCGTGTGTTGAGCTCTCTATTTTAGCTACAGAGTGAGGCGTCTCACTTCTGTTCCATCTTTGTTGGGAGTTGCACATGCACATATAACGCGTGTTAAAATGTAACGAAAAATGACACGCATTTGTCATGGAAGTAAAGGCTGGACTACAATAGAGTTGTTTTGGAGCTGTCTGTGAACAGTGTTTTTCAGATTCAGATTCAGATAACTTTATTAGTCCCCAAGGGGCAATTCAGTTTGACAGGCAAACCAATCCATCAAGAGTTAAAATGCATTACCATACAATGTATATATTGTTAAAAAGAATAATTAAAAAAAAAAAAAAAAAAAAAAGTACTGCATCAGTCATACATTACGCTGTATACAGATGCTTCTCTCTCTCCCATAACATCCACATGTTTACACATGACCTAATTATTACACAGACACACACACACACACACACACACACACACACACACACACACACACACACACACACACACACACACACTATGTGTACATTCACATTCACCAGTGATGGAACAGAGCAGCAGGTAGTTATGGGTATTAATTTAACAATCTTGTATGATGTACATTTATTTTATTTTTTTCTGATAGCAGTGGGAGATGGTGAGTCCCTTTCGGGACTTTGGGCTTTTCACTTTGTAAACCTATAACATGCACAAAAATATGTACAAACATTAAAGGAAAGGGGAAAAGCCAAACAGCATAACATGAGCAGTTTAAATGATTTCCACAAAGTCTGGTGTGAGGTTTTTATGTATCCAAGTGCTTGGAGGTAGGCATTGGAGGCTCAATGGCACTGTTTGTGGCAGGTGGAAGACAGCAGCATATGGCTGGTGAGGGACAGTGGTATAGGCCAACTATATAGCAGTCATGTCAGGTTCTGATGGAGGAAGAAGGAATAAACATCCACTCAAGACAGGACAGATTGGGCAAAATTACCTTAAATAGTATTCCCAGTAATTTATCCAGACCATTGTTAGTGCCAAATAGGAGCTAACCCACTAATCCAACTTAGGCCCAGACATGCATGACTGTGTTGTTTTTGTCCCAAGCTTTAGCTGCCAGGAATAACTCCAAGAGAGGAGCTTGACAGAGTCCAACTTATTTTCAATCTGCTGTCAGGAAGCAGCCTGTCGCTCTGAGATGTAGAGTGACAAATAGATGCAAATTCAATGGACTGCATTAATGTCTGGCTCAAGCGATTATGATGACAGAAATGGAAATCATGGTATTTTTCTTTCTTTTTGAAGACATCTCAGAGTAGGGATCTGACCATCCAGAGAATGGAGGATTTAAGGGTGGTGAAGTACAAATTGTAGAGAAATAGAGAGAAAGTCACTCTTGGGGAGATCAGTCAGTTTCTGCTTTGAGGAATAGGAGGATAAGCCACTGAAAGAGACTGATGGCATTTCAAATGAATAGAGGTACTCACTACATAAGTCCCCAGTATTTAGTGTACCCTGCATCTATCTGGTGTAAGTGTTAGACCCACTTGGCCAGTCTATTGAGCTCTTATGTTAACTGCAAGTCTCAAGACTGTCAAATCCAAAGCATGTAAGTCTAACCTGAAAAAAGCCACTTTTCACTTGGGAAATTAATAACATGTTCAAGAAATATTTTTACTGATGGAGTTATTGCAAAACTGAGTCTGACATTAGAAAGACAGCTGCGCACCCATTTTGAGGTCACAGTGCTCCTGTCCGATCCTGAAAACCACCATTAAAGGTCCCATGACATGGTGCTCTTTGGATGCTTTTATATAGACTTTAGTGGTTCCCTGATACCGTATCTAAAGTCTCTTTCCCAAAATTCAGCCTAGGTGCAGAATTACAGCCACTAAAGCCAGTCCCACAGTATGCTTTCCAGTATGTGCCATTTCTGAGTCTGTAGCTTTTGAGAAGGAGAGAGGGGGAGGCAAGGTGGCGGTTGGGGGTGTAACCTTGAACAACTGTGACCTCATAAGGGGCAAGATTCCAGATCGGCCCATCTGAGCTTTCATTTTCTCAAAGGCAGAGCAGGATACCCAGGGCTCGGTTTACACCTGTCACCATTTCTAGCCACTGGGGGACCATAGGCAGGCTGGGGAAATGCAAATTAATGTTAAAAAACCTCAAAGTGACATTTTCATGCCATGGGACCTTTATTGATCATTAATTCATTTGAAACCTATATAACACATAATGGAGGGTCATTTTTCAAGCAAGTACATTACAAACCAGATTGAAAACATATCTTGTATTTTAGTTGGTTTTACGTGCAATTTGACAGGGTCTGTGCTTGTTTAAAAATTGCAATTTGTCTCAGTGGACTTCTGACAAAGAAACATGGACAACAAACAGAATGTCGTTGGTAGATGTCACTTCGTCGTGAGCAGGTGTAAAAACAGAATGAGTTGGAGATGAAGTTGAAAAGATTTTTATTTATCTTCCAATTAAGGCCGCGGAGGCAAAATAGAGACACAAAAATTAAAAAACTTATGAAGAAGACACACTTATAAAAAAATAAAAGGTAATTGACTGGGGGATAAAAAAAAACTATCCCATAATTTAAGAATACAACTGTTCACTAAATTGACCTTAAATCAAGTCACTACACTGAGGGTATCCAACAGACTTACATCCTGCACCCCCCTCAAGCAAAAGAAGCTGCAAGATTACTCACACCTGCAGCTCGCCCGTCCAATTGGAACATTCCAACACACAGTACAATGCAGGGGGGGGCTCAGGTGAGTAGATAGCCCAGGCTTAACACAGCCAAAATTCCTCTAGCTATAAAGCTAGACATTCACAGAATATTATACTGTATATACACACATGATTAACACTACACAGACACGTAGGTAACAAAAGAAATACTTGGTGCGTGATTTTTATCACCAGTAATGTCTGTGAAATAAACTGTACAATTTTAAACATTAGAGAATAATGTATTATTGTATGTAGCTATTGCATAGATATCACGCAGTATTGGATGTTAAATGTGCACACAAGAAAGCTACAGGATTACTGTGGGGAATTGAAGAATGGTTAACAGATGTTTTGAAACCCATGTGATAATCAACCAAACATAACACTCTAAAGAGATAGGCAACATTTAAGGTCAGTCTTTTAGAGCTAAAATAGATAGTGCCTTGCTACCGTGATGGCAGCCATGCGCTCCGTCACACAGAACAATGCAAAAGTGGGAATTTACTGTCATGAGGTCAACTACAGCTGACTCCCAACTCCAATTTCTAGTTAGAAATGTTATTGATTTGATGTTAATTATTGATTATGTGTTCATAGTGTACAGTTGAAATAAAGTCCTGCAGATGCTTTGCACTCTAAGGCTTACATTTTTACATCACTGTTTATCACTATTTATATCTGTTCTCTGGCATTACAGGTGATTGATCCAAATAACCTAAATGAACTCTCAGACAGGAAGCCACACTTTTACACCACTGTGCATGTTTTTTTGTCCTGTGTTGCACAATACTTATTACAATAATATATTGGTTGTGCTAGCCCCAACAATCAATGATAATGTAATGTAATATGTCTAGTGGATAAATGTACACTATCATGGCTGATAATACAGCCCTTGGTAGGGAAAGGATCCTAGCTTGATCACTTGAGATGAATCTCTTTCAGGTGACATTTTGAGTAAGATCAAGTTACGTTCATGGTCACTGGGCAAAGAACAGCATTAGCATTCAGCATGTGCACACTCTGGCTCTCTAACTGCAGGCCCTCCACACATGACTGCGAAGTGACTTAAAAGATGAATATAAAGTCTCTTTATGCAACATAAAAGTGAATGGTTGTAATTCCCATCTTTTCTCTGACTACAGTGCAGAGTGATAATGCTGCAGATTGGATACTAACTCTCAGCCTCTCACTGTACTTTAATTCTGGACATTTGGGGCTGATTTCCTTCACTCAAAAAAACATTACAGTGTGTGTGAGGTACAGGGAAGTCATATTGAGGTCACAGGTGATTAGGTGGCAAGTGAAACTCAAAATTTTTGAGATGCTCAAAATGGGAAGCAGTTTGTCGCACACAACATGAATGGCCATAGTAGTAACTATCTATCTATCTATTTATCTATCTATCTATCTATCTATCTTTCTATCGCTCTCTCTCTCTCTCTCTCTCTACAATCTGCTCAGTACACAACAGCACCTCTAGGTGGAATCTCTCGACATTACATACAGTAGCCTGTTTGAAGTAAATTTATTTTCACTAAATTACATTTTATATGGGTTTTCACAATGGAATCTCTGTTATATATGTAACATTTGTTTTGCAGTCCTTCAAAAACTACAATAATGAAATGTGTTTATATCGAGTTGTAAAGGGGGAAAAAATAAAAAAAGAATACGATAGCAGTGTTTTGAAGAAAAACGTTTTTTCAAAGGATTGGAGAACCAATAACGCCACTATTGTTCTTGTAGTAGATCTTTTCCCCCATACATAGGAACCTTTTGATTTCCCACATCCTTTCCGCCCGCGGACTATGTTGGTACACCGTTACCCTCCGTCACTTCCTTCCCACGTGAAAAGCTCCATGCATGTGAGGAGTACGTCCACATCGGATTTCTTGGCGTTTAAAACAACTACATCTTATATTGTCATCTTATGATTATCGATAGCAGGACTATGGAGTCAGCAGATGAGGAGGAAATGCTCGGACAGGACTCTGAGGAGGAGAACAGTGAGTTATCAGACGATGAGGTTAGTGAGCTATTGATATGCTAACATTAGCTAACGTTAGCAAGCCACATCTAGCTAGCAACTGCAAAACTAACGTTATTTTTGCGGAACTCTGACAAGGTGCTGCTTATACTAAATTGAACAGATAAGACAGACTTGTAACTTGTTAACACTAATGTTATGTGATGAGAGAACGGTCAAAAGGACAAAGCCTGCTATGTTTATTTGATAAATGTATTTATTTACATTGCACATTTTCTCTAGCAATGTTGTTTCCTCACACTGTGAGCTTATATTCCCTGGTCATTATGTTGCTCTTTTTCTATTCTGTATCTGTTTCTCCACTTTTGCAGGATTTGCTTTTTCAAATTACTTCGTTACTTGGAAAGACACCTTAAACTGTTACTTTGTTTTAATGTGCTGTGTAGGTGTTTCTACATTGGCATCAAGGTGTTTTGGAGGCACATCTTACGTAACAGAATTGGCCTGACGTCACACTTATTATACATATTTTATTTTCTTTAGCTTCAAGAAGCCTTTGCAAAGGGGTTGTTGAAACCCGGGATGAACGTTCTGGTGGATAAACCCAAAAAGTTTGTCAACAATTTGGTGAGTAAAATGTTCATTTCCTGTCCAGTTTTTGGTGTATATTAGCTATGTGGGCAATGAAAAGAAAACCCATTTCACACAATCTAAACACTTCATTTTCAAATCTCTAGTTGCAAATCAAACCTTGCAACTATTACTCTATTACTTAAAGGTGCCCTGCCACACAAAACCGTTGTTACTTGCATTTTTTGAAATAAGTTTGTTCCATATGTGTTTATGTCATAAACATGGAAATAAACTGCTTCCTCCTCTGTCAGCTCTAGCCACTGAAAAGAAATAAGCAGAGAAATCAGACCAGTTAAAAAAGCTGGTCAGTCTGATGTCATGTTGCCTGAGCTCATTACTATTCACAAGCTCGACCAGTTGCACTAGGTAAAGGATACTGATAGCCAGGCTCTCATTGGCTAGCAGTTAGCCAATGCGAGTCGTTATATATGAATATTAATGAGAATTGGAACAAATCGAGCTGAGTAGAACACTAGAATGGCTTGAAACAAGGTAACAAAGTCCTTTTTTTCCACTAAAAAAATGTTACAAAGTCCATGGTTGAACTTTAGACATTACCACAAAGTAATGAAATATGTGTGGCAGGGCACCTTTAACACACACAGATATTTGCTAATAACATTGTCTCACACTTGTGTTGCAATGCAGGAGGGTTTGAAACAGTGCCTTGCTGGTTTTCGCAAAGAGCTTCCCTGGGTGGAAAGGTTGGATATGACCAACCTGCCGGCTGAAGACGTCATTTCCAAAGCTGAAGGGAAAGTTCCAAGTGCGGCCAACGGAGATATCAATGCAGATGATGATTTCCAAAGAGAGATGTTCTTGTGAGTGACCAAAACTTGATGCAACAACATATGCTATAAAGTCTTTGTCCATTTACAGAAAGTTCACCAAACAGAAACTCTTGTTTGGAAGTGTTGGGACACTGATTGATTGATATTTCATTTATATAATGCTTTTGAAGATACATGGAGTTTTATTTTTACTTTTTTACTTGTTAACAACAATGTAATGCTGCCACACATTTAACCCCTGCATGATACAGCTCTGTGTTTGTACACTTATAGCTACCGTCAAGCTCAAGCTACTGTTCTAGATGCATTGCCTCTCCTAAACAAGCATGGCATAGCCACCAAGAGACCCGACGATTACTTTGCAGAGATGGCCAAGTCCGATCAGCACATGCAGAAGGTGAGCTGGTTCTCGAATGTTACACTTGTATAACACACGTGCCGTTTTCACAAATGTAGTTAAAGCAAAACAACAAGTTTGAAGTCATACTCGTATGATTTGGATTGGTCAATCACTGCATTTTATGGTCTGTTATTTATGTACAACAGACCGTTGCCTTGGGCGGCGTTCAGATAAAAGACAATGAATTTTGAAATCCATATTTGTGCTCATACAGCTGATCAGTGGATAACATAGGGAGAGATAGGGAGGAGGAAACGGGGATCGCTAATGGCATCAATGGGAATAGTGCAAACAGAGCATTAGTTAGCGCAGTGTTTGGCTCACTGACCGGGGCAACCTGGCTTCCGCCCAAGAGTCATCGGCGGTAAAGGTAACCGCCTTGACTGGGACGCACGCAGGCATCATCAGAGGGTAACCTCTGTAGGAGTAGCTGTGTAATAAGCCGTGTAATATGCGGGATAAATTAGAGCGAGCAGGCCATTACTGTAAATGGAACCCCTTCAGGCTGAGTTAAGACCTGCATCACCCTCTGGGCACTATTTCACACCTTGCATATTATTCTGGGTGATGGAGACACTGAGAGCCTTTAATTAATCTAGGTGGGCAGTTGACATTTCATCACACACATTGGTTCAAGAGCTCAGCAAAGTTGCTCTTTCTTCCTATTGGATTTCAATCCTAATCTTTGCATGAACAAAACTGTTTTCTGTTTTTCTGTCCAGATCAGGAAAAAGCTGATCTCAAAGCAGCTGATACTGGAGAAATCGGAGAAGGCCAAGAAACTGCGTGAGCAAAGAAAGTTCGGCAAAAAGGTCGGTCCCTCTTTTCAAAGCTTATTACTCGTATAGATCTAAACGTCTTGCTCTTCTGGTCCAGTCTTTAAAGCACCTTTCTTACGTGAAGAATAAAGTCACCCATCTATGGGTACTATATGTCTGCACTCACACTGGTTATTATTGGTTTGTAATGGAAAGTATGCAAAAACAGATGCTAGACCAGCGGCCACATTTCCTCTTTTGGTGGGAAGAATTAACATGAATTTTGAATATGTGCTAGGTCCAAATAGAAGTTATCCAGAAGAGGCAGAAAGAGAAGAAAGCTATGATGACTTCTGTAAAGAAATACCAGAAAGGTGAGTTTTTTTTTTTTTTTAGAAGTGTGGTTTTATTCACACATTAGTTTCACTGCCTGACAAAGGTGAAAAATTTATTACTGTCATTTATTGTGTCCTGGGGAAAAGGAACATCTGTAAACTGCTGTAAAAGGGTATTAACATAGGTTATCTGTAAATGTATCACAGTTTTTGTTCAAATTGAGGATTATGATTTCTGATTATCTCCACTCCCAGGAATGACTGACAAATTGGATTTCTTGGAAGGAGACCAGAAGAAGGGCAAAGACTCTTCTCAGGTCCCTAAAAAAGCGGCAAACAAGAAAGGGTAACGTTACATTTCAGCTGTGCACATTGCAGTCATAAAACTCAAGCACGAGATTTTATAACTGTTGACGTTTGTTGAGTTTTCACAAAAAGCCAAACATTTGACTGTTATTTTGACAGCCTCAATGCCAAGAGAAAGTACAAAGACCAGAGGTTTGGCTTTGGAGGCAAGAAGAGTGGAAAGAAGTGGAACACCAAGGAGAGCCACAAACGATGTCTCCGGTTTCCGCGCCAAAGTGGCTAATGCAAAGGGCGGCAAGGGAGGGAAGAAAGGCGGCAAAGGAGGAAAACAAAATGTGAGTCACACACATACAAAACACTGATTCAATAAATGTAGAAATTGTCATAATGTTAGATCTACGGTGTGTGCTCGGCACTGTGGAGAAGTTTAAAAAACTGTTTTTTTCCCACTTTCAGAAACGCCCGGGCAAGTCTGTGCGCAAGAAGATAAAGTCTCGCTCGTAAAACCTGACTGAGGCTGGTCAAAAGGCTGGACTTGGACATTGTTTCTAGGCAGGGTTTCCCCACCTGCTCCCCAGTCTCTCCCTTGTATACATCAGGAGACATTTAGGAGAACATGGACTTTTCTTCTACTCTTTTTATACAACATGCCTTCCATTGGTTGAAATGGAGGACACTTCAAGCCTCATAGAGCGGGACGTCCTGCCCTATTGCTACGGAAGCTTTTGTGAAGGACATGACTGGTGAAGAAAAGATCTCTCCTTGCAGAAATAGTTAACCCCGAAGGGGACTACATAGAGCTACCCACACCATAAAGTCTTTTTCCAAAAAGAGAACCAATTTGAATGTTAAGAAAATGTCTTTTCTTCTTTATTAGTTGATATAGACCAGTTTTATTGTTTATGGACATATAATTGTCTCTCCATATGCGTATTTGATAAGGTGCTAACTACACCAGCCTTCTTGCCATCTATTTTACATTGTGTGTTCTTTGGAGTTTGGTGTATTCTGTTTTTTGTTTAGTTTTTTCTAACTCCGCTCCTTGATTCACAAATTGTCTCCCATGTGACATGACATTTTATAATATTGAGCAGCTGTTAGTTTTGCCCTTTCCTATAATACAATTGGTATGTGATGGGCACGTCTGCTTTGTGTAGACGTGCAATTGTCGCCCCTACAAGTGTTTTTCTTAGCTTGCTAAGCTGAAAATGCAAAAGAGCAGTTTTGGCGATGACACCTGTATGTTTATATGATCAACAAATAAATCTGGACATAGGTTGCTCAATCTTTGGAGATTATCATTATTTCTTTTGGTCTAACTTGTTGAACGCAGGGCAGATTCGTTATGTTTGGTGACGTCCGAGCAGACTCTGTAGAAATTGAATCTCTTGTCATTGCGGTTCGATGGGATCTGAGGAAAAAATAATAGACAGGATTAGCATTTGAGTACGATCTGGAGATAATTTAAATTTTTACCATTTAAACAAGACCATTGTTGGATTTGATTGTTGAAATTAATAAAATTTTGGTATTCCAATTAAGTGCAGGCTCGCTGCTCACAGTGCCCCCCTGATTTCCTGCAGTTTGGCTATTAATTCTCCTGAATTGTTTTCCTCACCAGTGGAGTTGACACCCATCCTATTTCCTGACTCTCAGTCTGTGGAAATGGATATTTCTTGGTGGGTTCCTGGCGGGCCCTGTGGAAGGCCTCGATGAAGTCCGCTGGAAAAATGTAGTAGCATAATCAGTAACAGATTTTATATGTGAGTGACTTTATTCAGAAAAAATACAAAAAAAACTCATCAATGTTAACTTACAGTTCTCTGCAACAACTTCTTTTGGTTTCCTAGACATGGGTTTGTCTGCCAGGACATGTACTGAAATGTAGTGGAAAAAAAGGGGGGGAGCAATTTTAATGCAACAACTTATTCACAATCTAATGTATTGGTAACGTTTAAGAAATTTGAATTCATGTTACTTTTGCAAGTGGTGCTTCCAATTGAATTATTATTGGTACCCTTCTGTTCACATTTGGATCACACATAGTGTTGGAAGAAGTACTCAGATCTTTTTACTTAGGTACAAGTAGTATAGCTCTGAAACAATACTAAGAAGTCCTACATTCAAGAGTGCGAAAGTGTAAACAGCAATTTTGACTGGAAATACTTTAAATTAAATTAAATTTAAAAAAAATCTGACATGTTTTTATTTAATCTCAATTTGAGCTATTTTTATATGTAGCTAAAATAGGCTACGGGTGAAGCAGGACAGACTGTTAAACTTACATTTCCGGCGTGGGTTGATGCTGAACTCCGTGTGGAGTTTCTGTTGTCTTTGCTCTTTCAGGATCGTTTCAACATGAATTGCGTTTTGATGGACCAAGTCCAGTTTCTCCTTCCCTGCCATGTTCTTTTTTTTTTATTTTTTAAACAAAACAAATCAGCACTTAACGCTAAGCCGAGAGCTGGCAAAACAAAGACGCGAAGGAGTTTATTTCTGATTTCGTTACCTAGCAACTGTCAACACCGCCTCGCGCTGCAGTAACGTGACTCGAGCACACGGCGGAGCCGCGCGCTCAGATTTGGTCACTGTTGGATGGGGACTGTAGCCTTTCAGACACCCTTTTATACAGCAACATGCAGATATCTCAGCAGTGGTGGATATTAACGCATTACACGTTCTCATGTACTGTACGTAAGTACCATTTTCAGCTACTTTTTGCAACTTCAGCATTTCCATTTTTTCCAACTTATGCTTCAATACAATTCAGAGTCCAAAACTATTAATTCTCATTATGCTTATACACTTACCAAACGTTTAGTTGATGCTTTGTTTATTCATCACAATTTCTGTCTAAATGGTATTACTTTATTTTATATTTTATACTGTATTTTACCTTCCAGAAGGCCTACTTTTTTTTTTTTTTTTTTTTCGGTAGGCCTACTTTAAGTAAATTGTGATGCTTCTACTTTTGTTATTTGTAATAGTATTTGTGGTATTGCTTATTTTACCTAAGTAGGCCAATTTGAATAGGCTTTCTTCCACCACTCGGCTACATTACATCATAAAGTAGACACACACGCAGCAGAGACAAACTCATTTTAATATTTCTTTTATAGAAATATTGATTTTAAATGTATTTTAATAGTTAATATTTATTTTATATTTATTCCCTTATATACCCTATTATTCTAACAGTTAAAACAATTTATTTTATAAAGATCACTGTAGAATTAATAGCCTACATACTATAAGACTGAAGTGAACAGTATTGAAGAAGAATAAAAAAATATAAAAATGATGTGCAGTTCCTCTTCTTTCTTGTATTTATTGTTTAGGCTAAAACAACTAAACAAGATTTGCATTTTAAGCGTTGTGTACAATACTTAGAGCTGTGCAGTCTTCCTACCGACTTCATTTATTGTTCATCACAATAAATGCTGTTTTTTCGTCAAACGACTGCTGTTTTGTGCCATGTTGAGAATGCTTGCCTGAAGCAAACTAACCCGTCAAAATGAGCGGAAAAAGCACTGAATGAATGAATAGGCTACGTCTAGACTAAGAAAATGTAGCCAGCCTGAGTAAAATTTAAAAAAAAAAATTTTTTCTTGTATATGTTCTCTTAGGGCGACAGTTGACATTTGAGGTATTTTTCTCAGTTCACTTAACATGACAGTCTGTTGGAAGTCTAATTTCTGCACATTCTTTCCCTGCGCACTAGCCTGTACAAGTGCATGTGTGTCTGCATGGCTTAACAGCTGTGAGCATTTCACACTATGACGAGACACAAACTTTTAAAAAAGTATTGAGCTACCCGAGATGACCAGTGACCTTGTGGCCGTGCAGTGAATGTAAACAAAAAAAACAAGTGGAGTGACATTTCTTCACATTGTCTTTTAGTACACTTGACTCCCCCTGCTTTCTGCGGTGTCAGGGATCACACATAAATAGCAGTACTTTCACATCTGGTAAATAGTACTTGTGGTTGGGTGCATTGATATACTTTCAAGGCTACAGTTAGAATCCTGCCCTGTCTGCTGACTTCTCACCACTTGTCTCCTCACATTTGATTTCCCTTTCATTTAGCTTCCCCACCTCCTCTTCCTCCAGCTTTTCTTCCCTCACACTGTCCCATCTGTTCTTCTCAGAAGTAATCACTTTGTTTACGCACTACCGTTTCTATCTTTGTGCGGTTCTGTGAGCTTTGTGTTTATGTGCTTCTTCTCAGTAACAGACAGCTTAATGAAGGTTGAGATGTCCTGCTCTTGGGTCCTGTCTCTTAACCGGATTCATGCTTTATTGGCCCTGCGTGAAATAATAACGGAAACAGGTAATAACTCAAACACTGGAGATTTTAGTGATTTCGCTGTGAATGGGTGACAAGTCCCCTGTGGTATTTGTGTATGTGTGCGAGGAAGAGTGAGCAATATATATTACGGGAGGATGGGAGGGCTTGCAGTGTCAATCTATATTCCCCGGCTCCTGTCACAGTGTCGGGCCGAGTTATCATCAGAGCAGCTTTTGAGTTCTTCAGGCTGGGAATAGTCAAAGGCCAGTTCGTGAGTTTGTTCAAAATCCAGTGTCACCCACATGCTGGGGAAGGTACTACACATGGTGTGTGAGTTGATTGAATGTGACACATACTCAACTAACTATTTCCCATTCTCCCTTATGTCAAGTAATGTGTGTTAGCAGCTTAGGGGGATGTAGTCTCCACCATTCCATGAGTGTTAGCAGGAAGGACGCATTTTGTTTGGTTTTAATGTAGCTGGGGAGAATCATAAATGGCTGATGAGTTTGAGGTTAAGTGTGGTGAAAGCATTATCCTGGAAAGATTTGAGAACCTGATTAAATGGCATTTCCCTTGTTGTTTTTGTTGTTGTTTTATAGTGTATTTTATTACTTATTTAGTCTTACATTCTTTGTCTTTCAGATTTATCCCTTAGTTGTTGGTCTTGTGAATTTGAGGTATTTACTTGCTACTGAACGTGTGTAATTTGCATCATTACTAACAGGTGTAATGTTGCACATCTGTTAAATGTGACACATTGCATTGTGGGATTGTTAGCAGAAAGTAGTGAACATGCAAGTTCTTTCTTTCCATTGTAGGAATTATTTGAGAGCACTAGAACATACATTTCAAATCAGAATGTGTCCACTAAAATGGCCCAAAGCAAATGTGCACTGCTTCCTGTTAAACTCTATTCACACTATATGGAAGCTATTTGGCTGAAATATGTCAGAAATGATATTGTAATTCAACATACTTCTGAAAAGACTTAACTGCTTTGGTGGTGTGCCAACTTTGTTTTACTTTTGAGTGATGATGATGTGTCATTTAAAAATCAAAATTACTGATATGAAGTTTTCACACCAAACACACCTACAACTTCAGATTAGATGATTTATTTATCAGATGTGTCCATTCGTTATAATTAAAGTTATGCCAAAAAAAAAGACCAAGACATGATGGACATTTTTCCATTGCTGTTATCTCCCCTTATATATTAGGCAAAGTAAACACAATACAAGTCTTTTATGAGCTGAATTTCAATGCAGGAGAGTTTCCTTCTCTGTGCATGCTGTTTGGGAAACGATACAATTTAGGGAAAATAAGAGGGCAGTAGGTACATTCAACTTTGCATCATCAAGATAAAAATCCATCCTAAGAGCAGGGTTCAAGGAAGAGTCTTTGTTCACACTATCAAAGCTATAATAAAAATAGTCCACATTTTGATTTGATTTATTGGTATGCCCATTAGCTGGGGCCATAGGCACAGCTATTCATCATGGAGTACACCCCCAAGCTTGTGCAGCTATACATTACCAAGAATCATTTTTACATTAAAACAACCACCAAAATACAACACTCAATAAATACATCACTGAAAGAAAAACATCCAAAATAATAACAAGACATAACACCATTCAACACAACACACTATAACACAGGACATACTTTAAATTATTCACAGAATGTAGAGATGAGATTATGATATTGATGACTAATAATATGGCCAAGCAAATGCACACATAACACCCTCAATGATAATAACCGCATTCATTAAGAATTAGCAATACAGAGTATACTTGAAGTTTAGAAGACATTGCAAAACGAGGAGAAAGATCTTTTTAGAAATATACAGTACACAGAATGTCACATGCAGTGCAAGTGTGAATGTCTTTGCGCCTGTGTTCCCCTCACAGATCACTTGCTTTCTTTCAAGGCACCAGCACCAGCCTCTGACCTTCCCTAACACGACTGTTTTAATTACCAAGTGTCCTGCATTGCCTGCTAATTAAAAACACTATGTCATGGATTATTCAGCCATTTCCTCCATCATTGCTCTAACATAAAACAAACCAGAGGTGCACACTTTTCCCCGTCACAATCCATCTAATCCACTCTAACGTGCATGATGGCTAATGAAAGCCGCTGATATTTTCTTCAGTAAGAGGAGGTTATGTTTGCTGAGGTGGTTAACCTTAATAAAACTGTCTGTAGTTTTTTTTTTTTTTCTTCTCTTCAGACCGGTCATTGGAGTGTCTGTGACTGAGATTCAAAGGAAGCTGTACCATTTTCAATCAAGCACCACTTAATAAAAATGTAAATTGATTTTCTGTTGCACATATGCAGTCTGGAAAGGAATTTAAAAGAGCTGCTTCCATTGAAAGTGCACCAGTATAAGCAGTGATAAGCAAACAATGGGAGAGTATGGTAACCTTCTAAATTAAAAGAAGCACAATGTGATATTTATCCATGCATTGCCCTAAATGTTTTCATTATTTTCATTTGAGTGTGCCTAGCATTGTAACTATACACACGTAACTTATTTGACTACATTTAAGTGTTAATTTTGGTGTTTAAAAGGTTGTGTCAGTGATTTCCCGCCCCCCCCCCCCCCTCCCTAGCATTCTATTTTTTCACCTCCCAAACTTGAGTATGATGCCATTGAACATAGTCTAGGTAGGACACTATGGCTAAATGAATTAGTACACAAACCTTATTTAGAGAAATTGCGGTTAACTACTTGGTTGAGGTAAAATTAAGATTACATGATGGTCATGGTTGAAAATATACAGTATATCATGGGGTTAAGGTTTGGGTTAAATGTTAAATGCCCAACAAGACCTCCACCCTGGACAATCTTGTCTCCTCTACCAAAAAAAAAATATCACGATAGCATGAACATTTATTTATTGAAAAAATAAATTTGGTCTGCAGCCATTAATACAATTTAGATTCAAAGCTGAAGTTTCTTATCTAACTAAAAAAATTCCACAATCAATTTTGGAGCATAGTAAGCTGATACTGTGCTCTCTTGTGAAGACCATGAGACAGTGGTTTTGTGGTGTGGCTCTGGACCCCCGTGTCTGCTCTGTCTGTTGCTGCCAGTCAACCAGAACACTGATCTAACAGCCCACCCATCTCAGCCCTTTGTCTCCTCACGTACTGTGATAATAATTTATCTCAGTTTTTTATCCAATTCTTTTGGACCCCATGAGGGACTGTGGGTGTTTAGTTATCTGATTATGGATTTTTATCTTCCTCTCTTTTAAACAACTCATGTTTGGAGAAGCGGGGCACCTTTACACAGAGGCACACACATACAAACACACACCTCTGCTGTGTGACTGTTCTATCTATTCACCTTGCGCTGGAAACAGCAGGTGATAGCAGCACCACATGCACTGGTACATAAACAAACACACATGCACACAGGTTGTTCCAGTTTTGTTTTGATAGACTTGTAAGTGTCTGGGGCTCCCTGGAGACATTGTGGTCGTGGGAAAAGCTGTCTTCCCATCAGATGGTAGCTCTGTGTCACCATTGCTCTTGTCTGTAATCTCCTGTTTTGTCTCACTGAAGGAGACTTTCTCAGGTAGGACAGAGCACAGCAGAGATTACTGCAGTATAGATTAGGGTAGACGTCACTGCAGATGGCTACACCACAATGTCAGTTCCTCAAACGTAATGAAAATAATAGGTGAAAAATGAACAATTTGTACCTAAAACTGTTGTTAGGATTTTGCTCAATAACGGAGCTAAAAACTCGACTGTTGAAATGCTTCATGGCTGTGAGACTTTATATTTGACATTACGTGGAAACTAGTTTATTTGCTATACAGACACAGAAATCACTTCTTTTTTCATTTTTTTTAAGGACACAGGCCGCCATTGTAAATAAGAACCGGTGACTTGCCTGTAATAATAAAGGTGAAATAAAAAAAAAATCACTTTTTTTCACCATCATTTTCTTAATGTTCAGCACAAATAAAGGAAGTGATGTTACCGTTTTCAATGGAAATGGTGAAAAGTAGAAATAGGTATATTCTTTTCTTGCACTTTCTCAGCAGGAGCCCAGGTGGCGTTATATTTGTAAATGTAAATGTAAATGTGCTGTATTTATATAGCGCTTTTCTAGTCTTTCCGACTACTCAAAGCGCTTTTACATCATACAGGATACATTCACCATTCACACACATTCATACACTGTGGCCGAGGATGCCGTACAAGGTGCCATCTGCTCATCAGATAAACATGCACACACATTCACACTCCGATGCACAGCATCGGGGGTAACTCGGGGTTCAGTGTCTTGCCCAAGGACACTTCGACATGGGACTGCAGGGCCAGGGATTGAACCACCAACCTTCCAATTGGCAGGCAACCACTCTACCACTGAGCCACAGCCGCCCCTTTGTGCCTCATTCCTGAGTGTGCAATGGCACATTTTATGCAAAGACTTGAAATCTCAGGTGTGTCCAGCAACACTTTTAAGGGGCTCATAATCAAATTGTTCCTCATATTGTCCTCCTGACTGCAGGAGCTTGTCTTCATTAGCAGCAATGGCCTGGAGTGAGTGTGTCAGGTTGATGGCTTTTCTCTGCCTTGCCTAGTGCATGAGCAAGTGATTAGCTCATGTTAGCTGGGTATATGGTGACAAGACAGGAAAAAAAACAGGGTTTGTGTGTGTGTGTGTGTGTGTGTGTGTGTGTGTGTGAGAGAAAGGCGGTCTGTATGGATATATGAGATGAAACAATGTTTTTGAATGTCAGAGATTGTTTGCGCACCCTGACTCACACCCCATTGATTTGTTGAAGACGTTGTGTTTTGCAATCTGCCTCAATGCCTCACAAATCACCAGCCTTGGTTGTGTGTGTGTTGTGTGTTTGGCCTTTTAGTGAAGACAACACCACCCAGAGTTCATAGCACATGCATGCGTTGCACATACATATACATACAGAGCACACTCATGCAATTCATCTGTTTTTATCGTAGCTCCAGATGTGGCCTCTCGTATATGTGGGCAGGTGTGCGCTGTCACTGGATTGGTGTATTTGTTGGGAGTGCTCTGCGCAAGCATGCTCTGAAACACACAATCACTCAGACATCTTAGACATTTAGGTCAGAAACATTATTCACGCAAGTACGTAAATGATGACGCTTATAGCTATATTGCTGCGTTCTTGAATGTGTGAACTGAGAACACACAACACATGTGCGAGCTGCAGTCTGAGCGTTGACCAGAATCAGCAGGAGTTATTTGGTGAATACACACCAAAGGAGCACCTGAGTTTTCGCAAACACCTATTGGACATTAGAAAACCAAATGGAAAAATACATCCATACATGTTATGAAGTAACCATTTATTTTAAAGGTACGCAATACTAATAAAAACTGATTTTGGAGGAAGTGTTTTTATTTGGTTATTTGGAGGGGAAAACACTGTTATGAAAGATGACCAGACAAATGAACTGCTAAAATCTGAATAACCAGGAAGACAGCCTCATAAACCCAATTAAATATTCATGTATTGTTTGAGGTTCTTTCTTTTTAAAATTGAATTATGTGCTTGCCTGAAGACAAATTTCGAGAAAGCGCTGTTGAGTTTTACCCCCTTTTCCTTCCTGAAAACATTTGTACAGCCAAGTTTTAAAATAATTGTTTTAAGTTAAAGCTCTGGGTCCTTAATCAGTTAGCTTCCAGCCTCTTGGAGTCATCCGTTTTTCTACACAGTTTTGGTCTGTTTGGCTTCTCTCACTCCTCTGGGATCCTGTTTGGTTTCCTTGAGCCTTCATGGTCCACTCTACTGCCCAAATCATGGTGTAACCCGGTTTACAATATAGGCTTCAATAGTCTTAGTGTTATTGTCCTAATAGTCTATCCACAACGTTCCACTTCCAGGATTGCTCTTTTGCAGATGGAAATTCCGCCGGATATCACTCAATTAGGCCGGGATATCCGCTGCCTTTGGCTTTCTTTGTGTTAACATTATAAACTCCGGTCAGTTCATGAGGACTATGGTTAACCTTTTCTGAGATCTCTGCAGGGTAAATCCAGACAGCTAGCTAGACTATCTGTCCAATCTGAGTTTTCTGTTGCACGACTAAAACAACTTTTGAACGTACACACCAAAAGAAGTTATTTCCCAAGGCAGAGGTGCCGTTGCTCCGTATGACGCCTATGACGATTGTGATTGGTTTAAAGAAATGCAAATTAACCAATGCATGTTTTTCTCCCATCCCGGAATGCTATGTGGACTAGCCAGACTCTCCTCTGCAGCGCTGTGGAGGAAGGTCTGGCAATGCAAAGCTATTGTCCTACATATAGGCCAGTTTTTAGTACCATTTTGCCAAATTGTCTATATTGCCAAGCAGCTGTAGAATGGCAACCATTTCTATTATCTACTTCACTCTAATCAATTTGTTTCTAATCATTACATGCTGTCCTGCATCAGCCCCTTTTGATTGGTGTTCCTTATTTGACTGCTGATAAGCAAACTGGCCTTCCTCATATTTACTATGTCAATGTCTGTCTGCATTTCGCTCCAGTTACCTGTTGCAAGCACCAAGACCCCCATATGTGTGCCTGATGCTGTTTGTCATACTCCCACATTTACCTTTAGGACAAATTGACATGTGTCCCTTGAAGCAAAATGCACATCACTTTGTTGTCAGCTGTGCCCATTTTTTACTCCAACACAATGTTGTTTTTGAGGTTATAAGGGAGAAGACATGAAATGAGAAACACCATACAGCTTGATATCAGTGCAGAGAAGTGAAAGTATAAGTTTAGTGAGTTTAAAAGAGTACATAGTTATTTGCAACCTTTAAATTTGTTCGGAAGAATTCTATCCAAAATAATTAATATCTGGAAAAACAATTTCACAGTTTTTTTTAACATTCTTACAGGTTGTCAGCAGCACTGAGTTCAGTTAAGCCTTATTGCAACATGAACCAATCCTTTTTTTAATGATTTCACATCCTTTGCCACTGTGAATAGATCTCATTGAGACTTTAATGGAATCCCTCCCCTTCTCTTTCTAAAACATCTTGTTGTGAGACATTCATTTGGAAAGCCTCGTTAATGTAGCAAAGTGAGATGAGCCATGAATCCCTGTCCATGCATTTGCTCATACAATCATCCCCATAATAACGTTTCAGCCCAATACTTTAGGGACCCACCATTCAAAGAGACGTTTGGTATTCACAGCATTAAGTCCAAGATACAGCTATTCAGCCAATGTCAATAGACAATGTTGCCAATGAAAGAAATTCAGGAAAGAAGGCTGACAATGGGGACAAAATCCTTGATCTTGACCATAAAAAAAACTACTGTTGGGCTTGACAGTTGGATGTCATAGTGATGCCAAATATCGGATCTACTGTAAACTACAAATTGGACAACATTCATTATTCCGATTATAAGTACAAATATATGAATTTGGGAATGTAAATCAGTGCTCAGGAACACCTTTACAAGAAGTTGTGTGAGGGTAAAGTGTTATTTTCCTACGTACTTGGTCATTGTTGGATTTGAATAAAGTAGCATATCATCTGAATTGCAATTGGAGCTGTTTGCACTAGGTCTTTGTAACTTCAAATTAAGCATTGTGTTTCCTGTTCAAGAAATAATTGAGTTGATTTCAATTGGACACATCACAGAGGTTTCTTGGCAAATGATTTGCACAATACTTAAATCTTGACTAGCTAGGACATTTTTAAAGTTTTAATAGTGCAAAACAATGTAATAAATCTCTAGGTAGCTAGTGAAATTTGTTAGTTGTTGCTGGCAATTCTGGTTCCAAATCTATTATAACTGGTCTAATCTGTTTAGCAATTCCTGAAATGGTTAAGCAGAATTTTCTGTTTCTATGTTGTTATATTGTCTTGCTCAAATAACATTCCAACAATTGAAAGTAGGAGTCTATAAGAACTTGAATCAATAATAAAAATCTTAATATAAATGATTGTCTATGTTCAACACTGTTCTCTAAAATGTATCTTAACTTTAGATTAGCAGCATTCTCGCCCCCTCTGTGATGTTTACTGCCTCACTGGTTTGCATCATTAACCTTCTAGCTGTGGGGCTAATAACACAAACCCAAGTGTCATTGGCTTAGATCTCATGAATGGGAAGATCGCTGGGAAAAGGCAGTGAGGTTATCACTCATGTCAAATTCCTGGCCGGAGTGGCCACTTTGTTTGGGAAAAAGATCTGGCTTTGTCACGGCTTGGCAGTCATTCATTCCCCTCTAGTCAAAGGAACTCAAGACAGCGGAACAAGAACTCAAAAGATAGCGTTGCTGCAGTGTGGAAATGCTTGTAATTCCAAAATAACATTTTATTTAATTACTGTTGAAATTTTACATCTTTGTCTTTGTGTTCAGTATGCATCATGGCTCATTGGGCCATTTGACACATTCATACCCATTTATGATCCACCATTTGATTTCTCCTGTCATCAATCAGGAAACAACCTATTTTTGTAGAAGTCCTGGAAAGCTGGTTGTTTGGAGATATGTGATTTTTATCTGGCAGTGATTTGAGACACTGAAAGTGAAGAGGACCACTTAATCACTCCCAACACGGACTCAGTGAAAGACTCCAAAAAGCCATGACACGCAGGGATGATAAATACGTCAAGCCATCAATTAGGAAACCTAAAAGAGGCCGTATATAACTTGGCAGGGAGTTTAAGGTTCAAGGCTCAGTTAGCCATCACTGAGTGTGTATGTGCACAGCTATAATAAGGTGTGATGATGGCTAAGGTCACAGAGAAGATTATGTTTCTATGTGCTACTTTTTGTAAGAAAAAGTGACAAACACAAGAGTTAATGTAAAAATACTCTGCAACAGCATTCAGTCAAAGGATGTTTCAAGTGTATCCGAAATATAAGATGTCAATGATGCATGTGGCAAAAAAAAGCTCTTTTTTCCATTCGTCATAGGCTAGTAAGATTCCTCATCATGTCCAGGAAGCAAATCCCTTCACTGCAACCTTGAGACAAGCACTGCTTTATAAATTCATGGGTGTGTTACGTCTGAAAATATTTCCTCTCCTTGAATGATTACTACCTGCGCTTGGAACAGAGTCATTTTGTAAGGTTGAGAAATCAGAACTAAATTGCTGCTCTAGCTTTCTCTCTCTTTCTGCTGTTGACAGTCCAGCTAAATGTCAAATCTGTCAACGGGTACCACTTTACCCCTAGCGACAAAAGAGGGGTCGGGTTGCTGCTGCAGTTCAGTCAGTGTTTGCTAGGAACCAAGAGACAGGCTTGACACATGAGAGGATGGATTCTGAAGTTAAATATATTTCATACAACATTTGTATTTAATCTTTACAGGCATTTACAACGCATTTAACACAGGATGACTTTGTCCAGTTTAAAGCATGCAATGTACATCATTACTGGCAGATTTTTAATTTCATTTGGGTTTTTTAAAACTCAACCTACAGGAAATTCTCACATAAAAGCAGGCATTCAAAACAGGGCCAAGTTTCACATGAAAGCCTACCAGAAGGTGGAAGCTGGAAGGCTTTTAATGTGGAAAGATTTGGAGGAAGTTTTGAGTTTTATTCAATTTAACTTAAAGGTACCATGTAGAGATTTCTCATAAACAAAGTGAATTAATGTTTACGTTAACTGTTTCAAAAATGCATAATGTATTTTTTAAGGCCCAACAAACTTGTTGGAAGCATTTCCTTCCGTATAAAACAGTTGTAAAGCTATTATTTTTGAATATGAAATATATGAATATGAAACTTGTATCGATTTATCTCAACTTTCACCTAGCAGAGAATATCTCCCAGGCCTTTTCTGGTGCATTGTTTGTTACCGGGACCCACTGTTGATCAGTGGAATGATGTGAAACCATCGGCGATAGTGTGTGTCGTGCTGCCACGTGTATTCATATGCATCCATGTGCATCGTTGTGTTTATGAACAAGATACAAACAAGACGGGTTCCCGCGCTTAAAACCATTGCTCGGTCAAAACCTGCACAGGACACCTTTATCGATCAAGAAAAGCTGCAAAGTGGAACAACTTGAAATAATCAATGATTACAAATTAAAATACAATAGGTAAACATGGAGGTGATTAACTTTGCCCTGGGTAACAGGAAAAAAATAACAATAAAAGCCTGTGTCTAATGCAAGCCTGCCAAGCAAGGCCTGGTTCTCTCTGCCATTGATTTAAGTATTTAAGAACTTTTCACCACTACTCAAGAAGTTGCTTAAAGTTTGTTGGAAGTTAACTGAGAGATTAAGTTGAAATGTAAGGTGAAAGGTTTAAAGGGAAAAGCTTTTCACATGCTTGCCTCACTGGCGCCTCAGTGTTTGGAACATTTTTTTTCCTGTTCTAAGACAGGCTATGTCTGGACAGGAGACGTTTTCTAATGGCCACTGTTGAGATACTTGAATGACGGTTGCTGTCAGACCCGGTTTGACTAATCGTCTTCTGCATGCTTACCAAGATGATGGCCGATCAGATGTATACTGAAAGACAGGTATGGTGTCATCACCTCCAGTTTTCAGCCATTACATCAGCCAGTAAAGCTGGCTGTGTCTCGGATGTAATTCCTCTCTAATTCTCCATTCCTACTCCTCTTTGTCTCTCAGCGTCACACTCTATCTTTATTATCCTTTCCTTCATATTACACCATTCAGACGTTACCTGTCTCAAAAACGTTTCAACCTGAAAACCTTGAGGCTGAATGAGAGATGAAAAAAGAGAAGTAACAGTTTCTTCTCTGGACTTCAATTAGACTATTTATCAATACAAGTCTGGCTGTAAGGTGAAAGATGGGAACCACATTCGCTTTTGATTCGGTTGTGCCTGGAGGAGAGCAGATAGAGATTAATGAGCTTATTAAATCCAAACAGACTGCCAGACAGACTTCTCATTAAAACGGTGGTGTGGAGCCCTTGACAATTTAGGTCAGCCTATCAAAATCGAGCTTGTCCATCATAAAGAAACAAAGGACATTCAAGAAGAAGATTCCAACTGTTTTTCAGCTGTCAGCCCTTAAAGAAGACTTTAATGGATGTATTTGTCAAATGTTTTTTATATTGTCAAGATAGTGCTATATCAATAGAGTTGAAACATTTTCCCCAATAACTTCTCACCTGGTAAGGGAGAGATGTTGGAGCTTTTTTTAAGCATTCAACACAAATAAATGAAAAGTGTTAAACAGTTTAGTACTTGTGCAGTCCTTAAGTGAGGTATTGAACCTCTGAATGTGTTCATGGTAAACAACATTTGATTTAATAGATCAGGCTTAAAATGTTACTGTGCATTGTGTTTTTTGGGATTTACTTTAGCTTGTTTTGTCTTTTAAATGTTGTTTTACCTTTGCTTTTTCTGAAACTTTGTTGTGTATTTGCACCCCAAAGCCCCGAGAGTTTGCAAATTGATTGATAGAGAGCTGCCAGTCCTTAGCTTAACATGTAGGTCGGCCATTGCTCCACTTCTATCGCATTCACATGCCCTTCCAGATTGATGCAGAAAGCCCTGTCCACGTGACTCCTGGCCTTTAAAATGCTGACTCGACTGCAAAGAAAGGACAAACTGTCTCATTTACATCCAGGCCCCAGCTCATTCAAATATAAACTTTGGGAGAAAGATACTTTAGCTGACATTTTGCTGTGTAGTTTTTTTGTGAAATGTGTGGCAACTGCATGTAGGATGTGTTTGTGCGTCTGGGTCTAATTGTGTGAAGTGAAAGGAGAGGTGGAGCGCCATTCTGTTGGTTGAGCGTTCCCCTGTGCTCTCCCACGGCCGCTAAACTGCTGACTGCCACTTTCCACACACAAAGATGGAGAGCATGTACAATACATAGCTTACACACACACACACACACACACTGTATAGACATTCCTGGGGAGCTTACATGGATTGACATGGAGTGCTGGTCCTCAGCCAGCTGCTGCTGCCAACAACCCATCATCACACTTTTTACCGATAGTGTCGTGACTGTCCATCCTTTTACAGCTCTCCTGTTAAAATGTGCCAATATATGTGTTTGTGTGTGTGTGTGTGTGTGTGTGTGTGTGTGTGTGTGTGTGTGTGTGTGTGTGTGTGTGTGTGTGTGTCCAGGTGTTGATGTGTATGGCTCTAATGGTTATGTGTCAGAAAACAAAGTGCTGGCAGAGTGAGATGTATGCACCAAGCCACAGAACTACAGTGAAGCTGTTTATGTGCAGAGGGCCTCATTCCAGCCACTTTATGTCTCATAATGGGCTTCATGTTTTGGTGCATTTGTTCCCAGAACACCCTGTCCGGCAAGGATGTTCTATTTGCACTTCTATTTGATTTTTGTTTTTTGAGAAGATAGTGTGTAAGAAAAAGGTGACATATGAAGTAAACAATATACTGTACATACACAATATATTCAGCAGTTATGCACTTGTATTTTAATGCTTTGAATAGAGAAAAGGTGCAAGTTTAGGTTTACACAAGCCAAATGAAGGCTAGTTTGTACAGAGTTCTGAAATGATAAGTTATTAAATAATTAGGTGATGAATCACTTAGTCAATGGGCAGAATATTCATTCAATCAGGAGAGACATGTTTGCAGATATGCAAATAAGGTTAATTGTACAGCTCAATACAATGTACAAAGTCTTTGGCAATTGGACTCCATCGCTATACAAATATTTTGTATATACACATATAGGGGTAGAGAACCATCAGACCCCCCCAATGGAATCTAGACACCAGTGGTGGCGACAAAGGAGCCTGAAGACCAGACCGAAGGAGGTTCTGGACCAATCAGCTGGAGTAGATGACTGGAGGTGGAAGGGGGGGTGGAGGGTTGCAGTCTTTGCCTGTAACGACAGCTGATAGCAAAGGGAGAAACTGATTTTAAAGCAGGGTTGTGACTCTTTGATTGGCCTTTTGCATTTTGGTTTGGTTTAGCAGAAAGGTGTACACCTCCAACAGCTGATTCGAGTTAGGTAGAGCATTGATGAAGAGGGAGGTCTTCCTTAAAGAACACTGAGATACATTTCATTCAGGAGAGACTAGTTGCAGGTATGCGTCAGTTATACACAGCGTGATAAATTGTACATTTATTTGGATAACAGTTGAATTAATTTAGGAGAACATCGATTAAAAGTTCGGTCTTCCTGAAAGAATTTACGCAGAGCTACATCAGACAGCTTTTTTGAGAAAATATAAATTGCACATGTGAGAATTTGCTTCCTTTTCTCTCTGTGTTTCATTACTTTAATAGTGTAATAAATCATGTTACCCCTGAAACAGACCAAATTAAAGATATTACATTTGTCAATATTGACTGAAAACAACGGAACCAGCCTTAAAAATTCAGTGTAATTCGTGTTTTATTATAATATATTAACTCGTATTTAGGTAATTGAGACATGAACTCAATATTGGTTTATTGATTAGGACAATTGGGAAAACAAGGGAATCTAAAAAATAACTATACAGGATTAGCATAAATTAATGAAGTACATGCAAAAATATATAAATAACAGATTTATCAAGAAATTATGCAATAATAAAAAATTGTTAGCTGCAGCAGAGCTACACAGATACAAATACATGTGCTTGTCTTTTTCCTTCCTCTTTCATTTCTTTTCTGGGATTGCTGGATAAAGAGAAGTATTGCCAGTTAATACGGCTATCTGTCACTCCTCACCATCCCAACACAGAGATCTGGTTACAGCCGCCACCAACTACCCCCACTTCAAACACTCAGCTGGAGAGGCCTCCTTTGTCCAGGCATGTGTTCTGCCACGACTGGACTCTTAACACAACAAAATCACTGAGAGAGCATGTGTGTGTGGCTGTTGAGGTGCAGAAGCTGGTGTGACTTGCAAAAAATGTCTTAGGGCTAGCTTCTGCATCGTGTAAGGATAATGAGTTACAGCTGGGGGAGTTGATTAAGTACAACAAGGAGCATTCAGGTGATGTAACACATTATCTGCTTTAGGGTAACAATTACCAGGCAACATCTGAGACATTGATTTTCATCCTCAGCCGATAGAAAGTTAATGTTCTGACTTTATGAGCAAAGAACAAGCTCACTTTTTAAATTTGTGCATGTGTTTTTTATGGTTTCTCATCCGAAACTTACACATACTTACACATGTAGCTGCAGCCATGTCTCCTAAAGATTATGTTCATAACTAATTAATTTTAAATTCTACTACTACTACTACTGCTAATAATAGTAGTAGTAGTAGTTGTAGTTGTAATAGCATTATTATTATTATTATTATTATTATTATTTAACAACCAAATCCACAATCACTCCCTACCCAAGTCCAGGTTTGGTTTCCAGTGTCAGTTTTGACATGCCACACTTCCTGGATTAAAAAGCAGGGGAGCAAAAATTGCACGAGAAAATACTCTAGGCAGCCATTATGTTTTATCCAAAACATATTCAGAAAAGCAGACATTAGTAATGTGTATGCATCTAGGTACGTGAACAAGTGCTGACAGCATCACATTGAGATGATTCATCTCCAGAAACAAAGGCTTCTTTTTTTCAGGTACTTGTAAAATGTATTCAGCAACACTTTGTCAGAGTGGGTAGCTAGTGTATTTCATTTTTAGAATCAAGCTCATTACATTTTAGTCAGGTTCATCTCATGGAAACTAAATTAGTATTTCTAAACTTTTTTGCCACCAGCATGGGCATAAGACTCTTTCCACTCTTATACTCAATATTCTCAATATTTCGGTTTGTTACTGAAACTTAGCTGTTAGTTTGAGGATATTTTAAAAATTAAACAGTTTGCTTGTAGATGAGCTTTGAAAGTTGAGGGTGTTTTAGATCAATGTGTTTTTTTTTCTGCTTAACCTAATGCAAATATTTTACTGAAAGTGTTTATCTGCCAAGTAGCAGCTTGAAGCCAGTTATGTGACAGCTTGCTGGGTCTGCGTCCTCAGAGAATAGGCCTACATCTCAATGTGAATCTCTCCGTAGAGCGGAGACACATTCATCACATCCCCTTTGGATCTGTGTGAGTGTGCAAGTTTGTGCTTGTTGAATGCAAGCCCTGCAGTCTATCAGGACTTTTCACCCCATATGTAGAGGACATAATGAATATAAACAACCAGGCCTATTCATCTGAACATCTCGCGGCTGTATACCCCAAACCACACAAACTCAAAACCATTTTGCCATGAATAAAATGAATTCCGACTTCTAAATACTAAAAAAAAAGAGTTTCACAGTTCTCACCAAAACAACCCAAAGCAGAAGAGCGAAACCTTGTTTGCACTGGAATGAAAAAACTGACCTGTAAAAAGCAAAAAGAACATAAATCAACATGCAATATCTTACCCACCAAAATTCAAAAGCTATATTTCTAAATTTGTGTCACCGGTGATATGTATTGAATTACATGGTATTATTTATTCTGTGTCATGCTTCAGGCAGCATTGAATTCAGGCAGCAGTAATGTGTCCAGAGCAAACTTCTCCCAGAGGAACAACATAACTGTGTTAAATCCCAAAAGAATTCACAGGCACCGCAAATTAGAAAGAGAGAAAGAAAAAAAAAATCTATTTATTAGCACATCTCACTGGCACATTTCAGCAGAAATGCCTTCATCAGGGAGCTGTCATAATTTGTCCCACATGGATTATCATCCATTCCCTCCTGGCCGCTGTGACGCTCTCCAAAACGACAGATGTTAAGAGCTCAGTTCCAGATCTACGTGTATTTCTCTCTCTCTCACACACAATCACACATCCCAGAAGTGCATAGATCAAATTCAAATATGCTCTAACATATACACACTCACGAAAATATATGATTATTTACATGCATTACCGTAACTCACACATGCTAACAGGCTTTTGTTCTCATTCTCTCTTGCTCACACACACACACACACACACACACACACATGCACACGCACACACACACTGTGTGCTGATGAGTGTGCTTATCTACTGTAGTGTGATTAATTATAACACAGAATGATAATCAGTTTATTGCTACAGTAAGTTGCACATACATGGAATCTACAATATATATATATATATATATATATATATATATATATATATATATATATATATATAGGTTAGCATAGGCAAAATGAGGCTGAATGGGTTGAGTGCATAAAGCTGGGGCCTCGTTGATGAGGCTGCCTGCGGATAGCTGTATTTGGACTATATGGGTTGCATTTGGACTAAATGGCAGTAGGTGGTGTTACAACATGGCACATTGCCTATGGAGCAGAATCATTAATTACAGTCATTATACATATCGCCTCAAAAATACACATTAGCACAAAAACATGCACATACACAGTCACTGTGCAGCTGTCCCCCTGCCTCACAGTCTCACTAACTAACTAACAACTAAATTGCACCTGTTGACACAGCTGGATACACAGTGCGTGCTTGCGTAACATTAACTTCACTAACATTAACTTCTGTGTTTTTGAATATTGTATGCTCGTGGCACGTTGACTTTGCAGGACGTAGCGACACACAAACTCACATTCATGCTTCATTGTTGAGTAGTAGCTTATGCCTTCAGTGGTCTCTGACAAATGTCTTTCTTTATTAGACTCAAAAACATTTCCTCTCCCCCGTGTCTTTGCACTGATGCTTCCCTGAAGCGTATTGTATTTAAGTTATACAATACGTTTTTATATTTTTATTGTGACCATATATTTTGTATATTTTTTTATGGTACTCATTACAACTATTTATCTGTCCCTCATCTTCCTCCAACTTCACCATCACCATCTCACTGAGAGCCTGGAGACAGATATAGTACAGATTAAGACACACCGCCTAGACACTATCAGTATTATACAAACAAAACAAACAGGCACCAGGCAACAAACAACATGCACTTGTTTGAAACTGGGAGACTTACACTGTACAGATTAAAAATGATCTAACCTTGTCTATCTAGCATCTAGATCGTCTTTTTTACTACTTTTGCACCAGACCGAAATCATTACTTTTTCTTACAGAAACACATCTTTATGGTCCTCTTGCTTCATGCTCTTTAACATAGTGAGAAGAAAAAAAGTTGTAAAATGATTCATCAGCTAACCTCAATAAACAACATATAATATTCAAGCAGCAAAAGAGCATTTTAGAAGCTATTACTTCTTATTTCTCAAACTGAATGCATATTTGCTTTACAAAAAACTCATTGTGCCTGAGACTGGGCAGATCGTGGGATGACAGAGGGGATGTAGGAGGAGGAGAGGTGGAGTTGTAAGGTTTGACACGCAGTCTGACAATCTGCAGCCTTGCTGTCTCCATGCTCTTTATTTCTATCTGTCTGTCTGCAATGTGCTTTTTCTCTGTCTACGCAATGTCTGCCTACTCTGTCTCCCAGCTTTGCTTTTGCTTACTCACTCAGCCACATTTCTCTATACAGACTCCTTTTACAGAGTCTGCATAGAGCTATGATTAATTTGTTTTTTTACCCAATATCTGTTCTATTTTTAGCCAGTTTTAAATGTATCACAGATTATGGCTTTTTACCTAGCCGGACTGATACTGAAGGACTATTAAAAATGGAATATTGGCCTGCTATGTCAGACATGAATGCAATGATACAAAGTAAAAACTAATATAATCTATGGAAAGATCAAATCCTCTGAAAGTACAGGTATGGCTTTATGCTTGTTCACATCCTTTCAGATAGAAGAAAAATTAGAAATCTTTAATTTACAGTCGATCCAGTGCCACAATTATTCAACATTTCCTTTCAAACCTGCATTTAAGTGCAATATAACCTCAATTCACAGTCCCATTGCTAGTGCATGAACCCTCTGAATGTTAAACAGGACTTGTTAACGTCACTCCTATTTTTGTCGCTCATCCATCCACAAACTATAATACTCCCTCATTTTCTCAGAGGAAAGTAGTCCCATTTGTCAGCTCCGTCACCGCTGTGTTTTCTCATTTATCTGTCAGTGATTTGGCTCAGTGAGTTAACACCAAACTAATTCCCAACGTTCATTCATTTGTCGTTCACTCTCCCTCGGAAGAGGGAGACTGGCCTATAGGGCAATGATTTAGTGCTCGGGAATCTAACTACTCCAAATGGAAACTCACAGTGGGAAGGAAGGGCTTTCCCTCCTCGTATGATGAGTGATAAATGATAGTCAGGGGGCCTCCAAGCCTTCACTGCCCTACTGTAATAACCACTTACGTAGCGAGGAGAGACACGCGACTAAATCCTTCCACTTCCCTGTCTCACTGACTGCTGTCTCACTGTTGTTTTTTGTCTTTTTCCTTTTGACTGTAACAGTGAGGCCACTGTCTGCGAATATGCTCCTAATCTGCACTGATTGACGTTATTCTGCTTTTTCTGGCCGACATTAGTTTGATGGATTGTTAGAAAATAGTGGTGACCACACAGTGCAATTTTAGGCCAATTTTCAGCCACCTTAAATTTACAACAGTTTCAATCGGACATAGACTGACTCCATTCTGAATTGCACTTAAAGCAAAAGTTCACTTGGTAGAACATTTGTAATTTTTGGAATGCATATCCCCAACCGGGTTTTTTGATTAGTCAAGTACTGATGCAGATTTTCTCAAGCATGTACCACAATGTTGCTCACTGTTTTTTGACCTCAAATATCCAGATTTATTTAGCTTTTTTCTTTAAATACATCGGCCAGTTTGCAATTGAATGCACAAGCAAGATCATTAGTGGTGAACACAACAACTCTGGGACATTTTTGTCACAATACTACATGCTTGTTATGAAGGTGTTTGTTAAGACAATTGTAAAGATGACATGCTGGATACAAAGAATCGTTGATGTACTTCAACAATATTTGCTAGGGGAGAGGAAGGTGCTTCTCCTTCCACAGCTCAGATGTTCCTATATTGTTCTTGGGATTCAAATCAACACATTACTAAAAGTTCCTGAAAACTGGGTTTTAAAATTGAAATGTTTCTCTTTCCAATAATAAATATTTGTGACAGCAAGAAACAATGAAAAAGGTAAGATATATATATATATATATATATATATATATATATATATATATATATATATATATATATATATATATATATATATACTTTTTTTTGTTTATAACTTATTCTGAGTTTAACATTCAAAAGTAAACTACTTTTTCCCTACCCACTTGAACGGAGTACAGACAAAAAACTCAAATACAGAATGTTCTCCTGAATCAACAACTGTTCACTTTGTCTGAAAGTGTTGCGTTCGTGTATACCGTAGGACCACATTGCTTATAAGAACCTAACACACAAATACACACTAGAAGCTGATTAAGAATATGTTTAATGGCAAGTGCGTATTGACTGCAGGGATATAAACCGGTGTGTTACTGCTGTTGATGAACACATCTGGTCGGGTACTTTTAACAGTTTTAAATGCCAACATAATTGTTTGTCGTGGCCTTCCTACATAAGTGATAATCGATTCCCTGCATTGCAATGAATGTTGGACTGCACACAAATCTAGTACGATAAGATCAACCAATCAGAATTCCAACAAAACTGGGCTGGGACTAACATTTCACATACTTTTTCAGTGCTTTCCAGCTCTATTATGTAGTTTCTGTTTTTTGGGAGTATTTATTGTTTGATTGTTAATTCAGATGGTTAAAATCTCAGCTGGGATAGATGTTTGTGGAGTCAATGCTTCGTCTAAGCTCTGAACACTTTCAGTGTGATTGAGCGGGTATAAGGAATGAACCTTTGCATGCTTGTGAAGGTGTCACCTTTATTAAAAACTTTCGACATCTCCTGGATAAAGTCACTAAACATCTTTACTCAAGTTGTAGTTGTTCTCTGCAGCCCCCAAAAATGCCTTAGATATGTTTGGTCAGTGGTCAGGGTGCAGTTCATGTTTACCAAGTAATGACTATATCAGTGTGTATATCAATATAACCCTCTAAGGTCTAAGGGAATTTTAACATATCTTCTTGAATTCTCTTTTTATGGATATTTGCATATAACCTGATACCAATGAGTTTCATATCAAAATGTTCGGAACAAACTCAGCTTTCAGTTTTAGTGATGATTTAATTTGTTCCAGAGCAATTTATAAAGAAATAATTTGGCCCCAAAGCTGAACAGTGTTTGCTTTTTTTAAATTTCTCAAATCGCTACACTTAATTGTTTTGGTGCTTGAAATTAGTTTACAAAAGTCTTGGGTTCACAAAAGTATCGTAATATATGAATTAAAATAGTAAATGTCTAAAATGAAATTGTGTAATATCGCTTTTTGAGTAGGAGCGTTGTCTCCCAGTGCGTAAAATACGGATGCTTGGTCAGGTGCCTTTGCCGTTGTTGACGCTAAAAGTCTCCTTTAGCGTCCTATCTAAACACGCTTGGTCAGGACTATTGGCGTCACTTTTAAAACAGTCAGGTCAAGGAAAATGTCGTGGTTGGGCTTATGTTTCCATGACACGCGCAACCAGAACGGGACGGTTGTGTTTAGGAAAAGAAGAACTGGACGGTTGGGTTCAGGAAAACAAATACACGGGACGGTTGGGTTTAGTAAAAGAAGAAAGTGACAGTCGAGTTTAGGAAACGTGACATGCGGGACACAATTGCCAGCCTCCTGGGTAAAGTCCTGTGTTGTAGATAGATAGATAGATAGAGTTTATTGTCATTACACATGTACAGGTACAAGGCAATGAAATACCGTTCGGAGTATGCCCCCCGGGCCGTTGCTATTTAAAGCACCGCCACACGCATTCTCTGAAAAGGATTTATGCAGACAGCAACATGGTATACAGTACACAACATAACACTTGATACACAAGACAACACACAGTTCATGTGGACACATGAAGGAATTTTTTGAGGTGGCTTAGGAGGAAGTGAGAAACCTTGAAAATCGAGGCAGTCAGACGGATATGGGGCTGACCCATCCGGAATTTTGGCCTTTCATACTACATGCTACCATAGTCGCGCGTAGTGCTACGTCGTCTTCAAACCTCGGGTACCTGCTGCTCTCCCTTTTTGCATCGCTTCTGACGCTGACAGCCACTGTCTAAATGTCCTTAATTTACAAGTTCAGAGTGAGAACGGGTTGTGTCAAACATCGCTTGGACTCGCCGGTGCGTCTTTTGTCTTCAGAGAGTTAATGAAATGATGTTTTTGCTTATTATCTCTAGGAGTTCTTCACCTTCTCCACTGCCCATTTATAACATTCTTTGTCCTCGATGGATTTTTATCTTGAGCCATAACTGCTGCAACACGATAAGACACGACTCATCCACCCGTTTTTTTAATTCCTCTTGGTGTTTCACAAAGAAAGACACCCTATGATTGAGATATGACCCAGTGACTGCTACAAGTGTGTCTGATTAAAATCTGCTCTTGTCCTCCTCGTTGTCAACAAGCATGGTTGGCATCACCTGCTGTGATCCAGGCTGAAAGGGACGAGTGCCACAAGCTGTGTTCAAAGGAACATACCTCCATATTGGATATCAAAGATTTGGCAATGGACCAAGTGTAACCCAATCAGCAATCAGCAGTACAAGGATAAAAGCTGACCCCACTTGTAACATTGCTAATCTCTAAAATAAGCTGGTTATCCTGAGCCACTGTACAGGCCACATTGAATGATGTATTATTTTAAGATCCATAAGGTTTTTCTGCAATAGAATGTTAACAATAATTATATAATTTCTCACTATTTTGACTATTTTTACAAACCAAACAATAAATCACTTAATTAAGAATCCATTATTAACATAAACATTAGTTGCAATTAACACATAACATACAGTATATACTATATAATAGTATACCAGTCACAGGGGGACATTTGTGCAATACTTTTACTTTTAAGCACATTTCCTTGATAATACTACATATTTAACGTAAGTAAGATTTTCAATGCAGGATTTTTACTTTACTAAATCATGTAGTATGGTATTAGTACTTTAACAAAGAATACTTAGCAGTTACTAAATAAAGTAAGAAACATATTATCAGAGAGTGCTTGATTTGGTCCATAAACCACAATGACCAAATCAAGTCAGACAAAACACAGCCATACAGATTTGTAAGCAAGAATTCACTTTAATTTAATTTGACTGAATGGTTCTTCAGTGCCATTAAAAGAATCTTTGTTTCAGTCAGGAGAGACTTCGTTGCAGATATGCAAAGATGAATACATATGAAAAATATAAAATATACAAAGTCTTTGGAGATTAAACTCCATCGTACAAAATGTATATGTTTTAAAGGGGTAGGGAAACCCAGACATATTCCCTCGATGGAGTTAGACACTGGTGGTGGCGGTGGTTGTGGTAAAGGAGCACAAAGACCGTATCAAAGAAGTCGATGGAAACGGTCAGCCGGAAGAAGACCCAGGGTGCCGTGGGTGAAGATGACCGGAGGTGGAAGGGGAGGAAGAGGATCGCACTCTTTCCTGAAATGACAACTGACATCCACAGAGGAGAGAACAGATTTAAAGCAGGGATGTCATGATTGGCTTGTGAAAACAAGGCCATACTGATTGGTTTAACTGAAAAGTGAATGGCTCGACATCAGTTTAGGAGAGATGTGATAAAGTTATTATTGAATTATTGAAGTCTCCCTGACATAGTTTATGCTGAACTTCATTTGAGCCATATTAGTTGGTTAACTTTTGACTGTTCAGTTTTTAAATGGTTTACAGTCAACACGATATACATTTTGCTCACAAAAAAAATGCATTCAGAAAACAAAATGTTTAAGAAATATAACAGGCTCTCTTCTGAGAGATTTAGGTTTCTGTAGTAACAGGTTCAAAATGTCCATGTGCAATTATTGCACTTCATTTAGATCAACTGCCACAGCCCTTGTTATTATTCGCACTGCCACAAATAATCCATGACATGATGGATTCTTTGTATTTTATGTTGTTTGTATATTTACACTTTTTAATGTGTTCTTTTCTTTCATTTCTATGTTATTGTTTCATGCTACCCTGCTGAAAAAGAAGGGAAATAAAACTTGTGTCCCACAAGCAGTTTTTTTTATTAGTAGAAATGGGAACTAAACTCCCTTTAGAAATTTGGAAATGGAACTGATGTAATTCTTCCTTTTTTAGCGCTACACTCTTGAGTGTCTTGTGTTTCTGTGCTCCTGGGATTCGCACCTCAGTCTGAGAAAACAGGTTTTGTGCATGTCCTCTCACACAGCTTTGGGCACACGCTCCTGCACCTTTCGTACTGCTGATCTTCATCGGCCTCCCTGAGGCTGTTTCCATAGCTTCCCTCCAGCTAATGTTTTGTCATCTGAAGCTGTGATATTATGTGAATTAGCCTGTGGCGGAGATTGCCTTGTGGTAACAATTCATCACCTGTTTGGCAGAGGTGACTGCATGAGTGACTGAACGAGCGGTTACTGGTATGACGTGCGGAGCGAGCATCTGGTGTAGGGGGTTAATTGAGAGCGATTAAGGTGATTAATAGCTTTGTTTGAACTGAAAACACAAGACAGACTAGGTTGTGTTACAGAGCAAATATTTTGGGGAAAAAATCCATCAGTGGCATGAGTGCAGAGTGGCTGGAGAATGTAGCAGTCAGGTGTGTGAGAGTGTGTGTAGCAGGAATATTTAGGCTCTCAGCTTAATGGCAATTTGAAAAAAAAGCAGACGTAGTGTGTATTTGTGTGTTGGGTTAAGGAACTGGCTGTGTGTGTGTGTAGGAGGAAATAGAGACATAGACTTGTGTGATCATTGAGGGGGAAAGAGTAATATTGACATGGAGCTGGCTGGTTAAAAAGAGCTTCTGTTTCCACGCTATTCCATTCCTATTATTGTCTTACAGAGAAGCTTTCTGTCGTGTGTGTGTGTTTGTGTGTGTGTGTGTGTGTGTGTGTGTGTGTGTGTGTGTCTAGAGAGACTAAAAACAAGTCATGCTCACATATCCGTGCTCAGTACAAACACACTCAAACTTAAGTTGTAGAAATCCACGATGTCTCCTCCACAGATGCTGCTCCCCCTCGCTTGCTACAATTTCTCCGCCCTGAAAACCTTTTCACGCTGAAACAGGAAGCAATTTCACTCAAGTGGATTGAGAAAGTGCAGCTTTTTCATCATTTGCATAAAAGGCATGGAGCTAGCATCAAATCAGATTCTTTTTTTTTATTTTGTGCCCTGGATAAGCAACATTTCTTCTCAAGGTTTTTAATTTTTTTAACTTAAACGAAGTGGTGATATTTTGTTTGTTTTCTTACATTCTCATATCATTTCTTTATATCCTAAAATGCTTTTATCATAAAACACTTTTTCTTTGTTTTTCTATAAACATGCTATAAAAATAAACCTTGCTGAACTTTTATTTTAAAACTTATTGCCATTCATTTGAAAAACACTTTGCCTTTCTTCCATCAAATTTCATCATATTTTTAAATTTTGAAAAATCCATACCTAAACCTTAAAGTGTAGTCATGCCCCTTGGCAGTTCATGTTTTATCATTTAATCATGTTAATGTGTTAATGTGCCTTTTTATTGTTTTTTACAGATTAATGTAAAAAAAAAATAATATACTAACAACGGATCACTAAAAAGTGATCTAAATAAGTTACCAAGATAAATAAAAAACACATGTTTTCATACATATTTACCCAGAGCTAACCTAAATCATCATCTGATGCAGCCAGTTGGTTTAAGAAGTCATATAATTGGTTGAATGGATATCACCTGTATGTAGTCAAGGGGTATCAAATGATTGTAGTGAATACACCAATGTCTTAAATACAGGGCCCAGCCTTTGGTGAGTCGGTATCATGGCAACACTTACAGCATGAAGACAAAGGTACAAAAAAAAAATGTATAAATAAAAAAAAATACATAAAGTGTTTAATTTTATAACATAATGAAACATTTGATAAACAACTTACATGATTTCAATTTATAAAGACAAATAAATCAAATGACCTGTCAAGAAGCAAGAATAGGATGACAAGTACTCTGTCAAGCCTTAAATTTGTAATTAATTTGTGTTTGGTTTGCGAGTGTGAAACATCCTATTCTCACTCCTCCCTTTAATTTTCAATTAAACCGAAGCCTAAAATTTGGAGATTAATGGGAGAGATTTGACAATTTTGCATCAGTAATACACCTGTTTACTTCTTTGAACTGCTTCTACATCTTTCAATTGAACCCTTTTTAGGAGACCTGTTCATGAAGTATCAATAAACTTTCTATATTCTAGTCTGTTGACTATGTGTCAAGTATGTCAAAAACATTGAAAAGGGTCGGTGATGAACTGTAAGGGATGCTGATGTTGTTGACGATTGTCATTGTTGATTATATTGTGTCAATTTTGTAGGCTGATATGCATTATTTCCTACCCTATGGATGTTGGACAAGTATTTATTTGTCCTTGTACTGCTACGGGTGTATTCCACATGGAGTGTGTGTAGATCTTGTATGTATTTATGTGTCTTGAAGGTGTTTTTTACTTGCTGCACACCTAATCACCCTTCAGGGACACAAATAAAGTTGAAAGTTTGATTCATGATTCATTATGCAGGGTGAAAGAGGGAATCCTTTCAGAGCAGAGACATATTCAAATTGAATCGCTTTAAACTGTAGTTGAGTGCAGTCAAGAGTATGAGAAATAATCTCGCTCGGCTCCTCTATCTGCCCGGTTGCCCTATGTTAAACGTACACTGAGTTTGCAGTATCCCCACCGAACACTCATTCAGTTAAAATCCCTGGTCAAGACTTCAGGAGTAATAATGTTATGTAAATTGAATAAATTCACTCATCTGAAACATGGAGATGTACATACATTTTTACCATACCAGTGATTGTAATAAAAGTGGCAATTCCAATTTAGCACTAAAACTTAAAAATCTTCCCAACTGCAGGCCTCATTCTAGCATCTACTCAACTTTGTGCTCATCATGTTGCATTAGGGTAGCAGAAAATGTCTTATAATAATGGTTTTCCCCTGAGAGATCGCACAGAGAGTTTGTAAAATTAGTTATATTTGGTTCAAAGGGAGCAAGGGAGACAGGATTGCTATCTGTTAAGGTTGTCTGTCAAAAGCAGGACACATGGCATTATTTGAGGTGTTTAATTTAATAACAGAATACTCTCCAAAAGTAGTGAGGGAGTTCTGAAGCAAAGCAACAGGCTTTGCCTCATCCTCACATCTATTACACCACACTATACACCACCAACCAGAAATAGACACTTTGTGTCCAACAAATGGCTTTAACACATGCTCTGTTGGAACCCAAGATGTCTAATAACATCTTTTTACTGACACTATTTATATTGTAAAAGCTATTAGACTGAATTGTATGCCATCCCTTTTCGACCCTCTGTGTTTTTAATCTCTTAGTTTTGGCACTGGCACCGTTCAGGGGTTTGTCTGTGAGCATAATCTCTCTTGACTAAAAGTTAAAGTAAACGGCTTTAAAACACGTTGCTGATCTTGGCAAGTTGTATCATAGCTATGGGTTATGGTGAGCTACAGGGTTCCCACTATCACGCCATCTCAACTTGCCCACATCTTTCCTTGTATGCTTGCAACTTCCTCCCAGCACTGTGCCTGTGCCAGCTGTTATCCTTAAAGGTCTGTGAACCTGACATCAAAACATGGTTTTATATGTCATTAAACTCCACTATCCTCTACTTTTTAGGCATCAGAGATAATCAATCACTTGTAAGAGAGCGCCAATATGTTAGCATAGGGGGGGTGTCCAGATCAAGACATGAATAACATCAGGGTGGATCAGACTACCAGAATGTGGTCCAGGGAATTGTTTGAGTTTGGGTTTGCAGAATTTTTCAGAATGAAGTCCGAACCAAGCTGGGTAAATACTGCTTTAATGGCCGAGCAGTCTGAGCTGTTTTTGCATTGATGTTATTGCTGCCACCCTTGGTCTATAAAGTTCCTGAACTCGCCCGGTATGTGCTTTGCTTAGTTTATAAATGTGAGAGCTCTGAGGCCGAGGTACAAAGTTGTAAAGGTTATGCTAAAGCTATGTTGCGCTAATCACAGCTAGAACCTTGTCATTACTCGATGTAAGTCGAGTGCAGATGTGAAATGCACGTGTCACTTTGCGACGAGTGCAGATGTGAGTTGCGCATGCGTCACTTTGCAACAAGTAGCCTTCAAAATAAAAATGGACCTACATAACAAAGTTCGTTCACTGCTGGCTGCAAGTTAGCAATCAAACACAACAAAGGCTGTCACTTGAATGGAGTTTTGAGCTAACATTAGCAATCAAACAATCATAGACGGCTAAAACATATCTGAAATGATTTCCATCTTCTGTCATTGTTTGTAATGAGAAAAGTTTATTTTATGGATTTCAGTGTGACACGTTATGCCGTAAACCATGTAAATCGGAGCATGCGCAACTCACATCTGCATTTGACTCAAATTAGGTAGTGACAATCTTTTGGATGTCTTCAAGGAAAGTGCTGACATTTTTAACCAATATTGCAATGTATTTATATGCTAAATAATCATATCTGATGAAATGGATTACTGCACTCTTCCCTTCTTCCCCTTCCTCTGTTTGCTTCCACATCTGCAAAAGTGCCTCATTCTCCGCATTGGGGGTAGGGAAATGATGGGTACTGATCAGAGAGAAATATTGAGAAAGCATGTTAATCAGAACTAAGGGTGTAAAAAAACAAACTCCTACAAGCGTTAACAGATGGCAACCCGCAGGAGGTAGCAAGATTAACACCAGCGCATATAAACCTAGATACTGTAGTCGATTGTGTTATGGCACAATAGGGGATTTGACCTGATATCAGAATGATACAGATTTCCCAATTCTTTTGAAGTAGTACAGCTAGAAAATATGTAATTTAATTTAAATGCTATGGTTACACAGGATTTCAAGGTTGCTGTGGGCTGTTGTTTGACATCTCTTTAATGCTATAATGTTTTCTGGAGGGAGAGACATCTAGCGAGAGAGAGAGGTGAGAGAAAGTGCGGTCTTGTGGTCTGCTTTGGTTTCTAATATTGCAGAGGTAGTTCTTCGGCGGCCAAGCCGCACCATGTGACGGTAACTGGATCGCCACACAGCTGCAGCCGTGGGCACCGCTAGTCGTCCCCAAGGCTGCTGGAATAGCGACAGGGAAGCCATGCACACATGCAAGCTCACAAATACTGTACATGCACACACCAGTGTGTGGAAAAACCCAAATAGTACAGGATGGGGGTAAGTGGGGAGGTATGGTAGAGAACTCTACCCTGCCTGTTTCAAAGATGTTTTTAAAGCTGTGAAATTTCTAGTCCAACCACAGCAGGCTCGGTTACACACAGGGCTGTCTTTTAAAGCGAGAGCTGGTGTGTTTGTTCTTCTGTTAAATGAAGGGTGGCGGTGGTCAGACTGGAACTCAACTACAGTCAATTAGGAATGTTTCTGTCAGAGGGCAGACCAGACACTTGTTCTCCATTAAAGCCTAGTTCTTTCTGTTCACTCTGATGGCCTATGCTGTGGATTCATGGAACAACTGGGGCAGATATACTACTTAAGGCTCATTTCTACTTAACGTTACATTGTACATGGATGCGGACGTACCACCGGAAATCATGGGGGCAGTGTAGGCAGCCAATAGTTTAAGCGAGACACAACAAAGACATTTTAAAAAATGATGGAGCTAGGAAAGTTGGCTGAAATTAGCCCAGGCACAGGGACAAACAGTTGCTACAGAACAACTGGGAAGGTTGGATGAATTAAATGTGAGTTGGATGGTGGCAATAGAAAAGTGAACATCCGTCCATAGCAACAATTCTCCATAGGGAGGAGGTCTGGGAGCATGGTTGGGCAAACAAAACATTGGTTTTACATACGAAAGCATCTTCTTTGCTGCAGCTGTTGATTCGGGACTCCTCTTTTTGATGAATACTCAAACTGCTCATGAAGACCTTTTCACTTGACTTTTTATTCCACTGTAAACCCAGAGTAATTGACCTTTTTTAGTGGTCATTACTTATTCTTTCATGTTTTGTTAAAAAACATTAGTGATTACTAAATCACATTAGTTGTTTGTAATAATCAGCTTAAATATGCAGTGCAGAGATAACTATGTTTAGTTTCTGTATGGCAGGGGTGTGGTCATTTGGTGCTGAATGGGGTGTGGTCATTTGAACTATTCTGTGCATGGCAAATCACATTAGTTGTTTGTGGGCAGAAATATGCAGTGCAACTATGTTTAGTATGGCATTGAATGCAAAATGCAATTTCAGTGTTTTTTTCTGGGTTTTAGTTTTGTATGGTTGATTTAGTGCTCATGTTTATCTATGTTTATCATGTTTAACATTTATTGTTGCACCATGACCGACACCCGGGTGAGGACTGATGGCGTCTGGGCAGTGTGCTGTAACAATTCAGTGTTATTTGTACAGGTTGGAAGATAGTAACTTTGTTTCCTGAGTGGAATTTTGCATGTAATACAATACATTGGCGATTTAAAATGTTTTAATGTATATTGTTTTCATAGTGGATACATCTTCTTAAGGTTATATTGTCATAAAGGAATATAAACAATGTTGAAATGAATTATTTCCTAAGTATTGGTAAGTAGCCTAACGTTTTGTACAAGTGCTATAGTGCATAGTTTCGTTCTCCCCATAAGGAACTCTAAGTAATGACAACCTTACTTTGGGCGCATCCACATGATACAAGACTCCCCCACCCCTCCGCTACGCAGTTGCTGGTAGCCAAGGAGGACACAGAGGATTAAAAAACATGGACTCTTTAGAAGAGGTACTGTAATTATCTTCACTCGATTTTCTGTTTGCAAAAGTCGCCTGATGACACCAGTTTCGGAACTTAGCCATGCTGAGAAATACAGAGAGAGTTGTGTGGAGCTGATAGTCCTTATCAGCTTTCTGTCAACTTATTTGGCAATGACTTCAATGTAAAAGACGTTCATTAATATAAAAAGTTACACACTAAAGCTTTAACTTAGTATGCTTATTTTAGACCACATGACTCCAGAAAATAATAATGTTTACTAGTGATTTTTTTGTAATGACTACTTATGTCAATTTGATTTGTCTACTGCATCAATTTAGCACTCTGTGCTAATAAAACTTGACCTGTTAAGTTTCACCTTGTGTAAAAAACTTAAGACGGCATCGGTTTTGAAGCAAATTTCTAGTAAAGTCAACTAATTTGGGATAATAGTGAACTCTGTAAAGTATGTGACTTGAAATGCACAGAAGTACAATACTTATATAGATTAACAGTAAATGTAATTCATTATTTCCAACCCTGTTAGTTAATCCATACAAAACAGAAATGATAGCATAAAGACTGAAGGTAAGCTATAAGCTAATCAGCTGCAGGCTGTAAATTCACATTTACCATGCAGACATGAGCGCTATGTCAATTTTCTCAAATTATTCTTGGCAAGAAAGAAAATTAGCATATTCCCCAAATTGTCAAACCACTCCCCTATGTATAAAGACTCATAACCTTAAACAAACACACTCACACTCTCTCTATTGTACACTAAATTAAGAAGTGATGCAATGATCCTGTTCTGATTGTGTTTGCTGTGCTTTATCTTTGTCTGTTTGTTTTTGTGAAATTATCATCCTTGTCCACAGCCAGACCTGCACTGCACTAAACCCGTAGCTTTACCTAGGTTGTCTGGGAAAATGATCTATTGAACATTGTTGTTTGTCTGTCCATCCATCATTCCTATGAGGCATTTCAGGTAATATTTCTACTGGTCTTTAATCACATGAAGGTCAAAATGTATAGCACAAACATCTCTCAAATATCATTGTCAAGGTTGGACAAAACTTGATAAATGATTCCGGCTCTATTTGCTAGTGTCTAAATGAATTACATCATTGGCTGGAGGGGGCCTGTATAATAAACTCCAAAAGGCTGAAAAACACCAGGGTCATTTTTGATTATATGTGAAGAGGAAAAGGCACATCTTTGGCTCCAGCTCTGCCTGAGTCATGCCTGATGGATAATGTTTACTTTTATATACTTATCCTTCGTTTATTTTGAGAGGTCATTGTACGGCATCAAAATGATTGTGTGCTAAAGCTAGTAGCACTGGAGATGCTTTCATTACTGGCCTGTATCCAAAAATCAAAGCAAGATTGATGTACCCATGTCTCAAACACTCACAGCTGTAGCGTAACATTACACCAGTGGCTACCAAACACCAGAGAGCATACAGGACCGTTGCAGGGCAGGGTGGAACAGGAGAGAATCCAAAGTGCGTGTAAGTTGGCAGACAGATCAAACGGCCTGCCCTGAACCCTCATCCTCAATGTTGCAAGGACTTTGTTAAAATAAATAGAAGAAATACTGCCTGGAGTGTTATAATAACATCCATGAGCACACCATTAGTAGCATTACAAATAAATAAAAACAAATTAAACCATTGAGAAAATTCAAGTATAGTATGTGTGCTTCGGGAAAGTTAATTTAACGCTGTCTTGACTGAGTGAAAAAAAGTTAATTAATGTTGCTCAGGAAGTTTATTACAACCCTGACACAAGACACACTGAACAACGTGTGTGTGTATATGCGTGTGTGTGTATTAAGGCTGTGAGTAGGTTTGTTTTAATCCTATATTTCCCTCAGCATTGTACCTGTCTTCATTATTGCCGGCTAGCCCCTATCAGCCAAAACAGTTTAGTAAATAGCTGTAGCAATTGTATGTTAATTACATATAATAGATACAATACTAATTATAAATGTATTGATTTATTGTATAATAAGTTGTATTTAGGGTGAAAGTAAACTGCAATGTAATAAAACAATGGGGCTAAATCAATCCAGCCTATAGAAGTCAAACAAGCAACTTATGAAGCTTGGTGAAGGAGTGACTATTGCAGGGCCAACTCGTAAGTCAGTTACAACAGACCTGGAGCTTCTCTCTACTGTTCAACCACATATTCTTAAAAAATCATTTAAGCAGGCATGCTGTTTCCATTCAAATTCATTTTATCAGGAACAGGGTCCTTATCAACCTGGAGAGTGCTTTGCACTGTCCAAACATCCCATAATAACACTATTAAATTCAGAGAGCAGCTCGCCCAGAAGTGCCAAGAGAAATGACCTTGGCACACCAAGACACATGCTTTTAGCTATCATTCTGTAATGAGAGCTGGTAGGACGATCAAAGGCTTTCCCCTGAACCCTGATACTAAATGTTGCTGTTTATCCGTCCAAGGGGAGAGCTAAGACTGATGCATATATCATACCCAACAGCTAGAGAGGTCTGCCTATTTCAGTTGGGTCTGAGAGGGAAAAACTTACTTGAATGATAATTTGTCTTCCCTGCATTTTTGCCATTTCACACAGCTTTTGTAAACATTGCAAGATCATTTTAATAGTTCTGTACTATGCAGCTGTAGTGTGATGGCTCCACGCTAGGCCTGAAACAGGCCTATGGCGGTGTGGGTAAAGACGTCAATGCTTGGTTATCAGGAGAGGAAATAACCTAGTTTGAAATAACAGGTGAACAAAAATACGTTTAAAGATGCTGGAGCACATGTAACCTGTGGGCTAGCTCGTTGTCATTCTTCCCCACCCACCAACTCTCTCCAGATCGTCACTTTATCTTTCTCAATTTTTTCATTTGCTGCTGCTGCTGATAGGGTCTGTATGAGGAAAATATGAAGATCAGAGTTACTGGGAAACGCCAAAGCAAAGCCTTTTTTGCCCTGAACATAGTGAAATCAATCCTGCTGAAATGGAAATGAGGCACAACAAGAGCATGAAGAGCAGGAGTGCCAGAGGTGGGCGACATAAAGGGAGAGGGGTGGGGAAAGAGCAGGTTTTGGGCTGTTAAAAATTCAAAAACATGTTTCAACCAGTTGAAACTGCTTTGTCAGCAAACTGTCCGGAATCCAATAATCCCCCCACATGTCCTCTCTTTCCCTCCTTTCCTCCCTTGGCCCTCAAAGGAAAATGTTAATAAACTGGCTATTGCAGATTGAATCAAACCTTTCCAAAGAGCACAGAACAATGAAGCTAATCTGTCTTTCCTTGGCACAGTCTTAACAAGAACGGTGGAACGTGAATGGCATTTTAGTGCAGGGTCACTGTCTATTAAGCCGCCACACGTCTCGTCTAAGGACACTCCAGAATGAAACATGGGGGAACTGGATAAATGAGCTTCTCTCCTAGCTTAGCCAGGAGAAGGGGGGTTATTCTTTTCAGAAGTCATTATCACCCCATTGTGACTGATGCTTGTCTTTTATTATCATAGTGTAAATGCCAATTTGCACTCTACGCAAGGAAGAGGTTTTAATAATGTAAAATGGCAGCAGATGGCGTAAAAAGAAAACACAAAAAAAACAGCACATATTCAGTGCTTTCAGGTTCGCTACCTCATCTTCCTGCCAATCTTTCCTCTCTGTCTGTCTGTGAAGAGACGGGGAGAAAGGCATTCTGATATGCTGGTATGGTACTTGCAAACAAAGACACGGAGCAGCACGCTATCACCTCCGTGTTGACGCCACAAGGTCCAGAGTTGTCAAAAGTATCTAACCTCCATCTCTGTGAGATTACAGCGCAGAACAAAAAAGCACAGGAGGAGAGAAGAGGTGGAAAGTGGATATAGATCAAATGCATGTTCAAACAAACTCGGCCAGCATCAGGCTCGGCATACAATACAGAACAATGTCGCCAAGGCAACGCTGGCACCCTCCCATTCATCTTTTGTTGAATATTTCCCATCTTCTCTCATTCTGTTGGCGTGATGAAATGATACTCCATGACATATTAAACAATGTGTCATATGATAAGTAAATGTAAGGTTGTACAATCATAATGATACACTACAGTCTGGCAAAATGTCAACAATGGAGCCAATAAATAATGAATACACGTGTATCACCTGGTAGAATAAAAAGAGACAACAAATGTCAGAGTTGTTTGTTTGCTGTCAGCCCTTTCCGGGCTATTACAGATTTTTTTGGGGGGGTGGACAATCTTTGCTCCTTTTAACTGTCTTCTTGGGAAATCACCTGCTTCTCCTCATGTTCCTCCTTCCAGCGTTAGTTTTCTTTTTAGTCAAGAGAGATTTCTGAGCAGCACCTGTTGTTTTTTTTGAAACCTCAACGCCCGAGAGCAGCGCAGCTATCAGCCAGCCACATCTACACTTTGATTTGAAAACCAATGCACAAAGTAAGAAATGGGCACAAGTTCAAACGCTCCTTGACTTTCATCAACTTTGTTTTATGGATGTACCGTATATTTCTTCTTGCAGGAAAAGAGAATATAATATGATTTATGTGAGCGCATCAAAGCAGAATGGTTCAGTACATTTTTACCGCACTGCTGACAGAGTAGTATGAAAGAGGATTACATTATTAAAGTGTATATTTGAACTAAATATGCTCAATGTAAACATAAAAATGAAAATATAGAAATCAAGTGTCTATATATGTTTCATTGTTGTATATTTTAATTATAGTTAAAATATAGCAAAATACATTTTTATAGAAAAGAAATACAAAGACAATCGTGTTTTGTAAATTGTTCATATATTATGTTCAAATATTTCACTTTATAGCAAATAGCCCTTGTCAAGAAATGTGTTTCAAAACAAGTATTACAACTAGCAACTGTTATATTTATCAATTCAAACATCAATTCTTAGTCCGCACTTACACAAAGTGCACTACACTGCTTTCCATTTCCCTGTCAGGCTCTTAGCAGAGCCTCCACAGAGAAAGGTAATGGCCTCACAGCGGGAGTCCTGACTGAGCCGCCATGAGGGCTCTTGACAGAGTCGGCATGAGGACCTGACTGGTCAGCGGGAGTGTCTGAGCACCAGCCCTTAGCTGTCAGAGCTCGGGAATCAAAAGTCCTGCTGGGTGCACTAATGTCTGGCCTGCCCAGGATACCCTGATCTGATCCAAAAACATAGCGTGTGATGGTTGAAGAGCCATTTGATTCCATTATTTCTGTTGGTTTTGAGGTGTATTTGGCAAGGTCTAGACCTGACAAGGTACTGCCATGATGTTTGAGTCTTTGTTGTGACGGTAGAGGTATCAGCTCGGGTCTCTCTTTCTCCTCGCAGCCTTTCCAACAGTTCTGCACCTCCTTATCCTTTCTGGTTTCCTCCGAGCTTTGGCATAAGAAGTCATTATAGTCACCTTGTGCGGACGACCTGCTCTTAAGGTGGAAAAACTGATAGAACTGGAAGTCACACTCATACAGAGGCTTATATTTATACACAGGCACATAACTGGTCGTCCCTGCAGCGACGGGGTCCTTGTTAAGAAGACAGAAGTGGAGGCTAGGAGAGACAGGCAGGGGAGGAGGGTGAAGCACGGGGACAAGGGCAGAAGATGAAGAAAAGGAAAGGTCGCTCTGCAGGTCGCTCTGCAGCTCCCTCTGTCTCAGTTCCCGCTCCAGCATCACGTTCTCCAGCTCCTTGTCTGCAAAGGCTCGCCTCTTCCTCATCCGGGCACTGATGGGGGGACACGTGAAGGGAATTTGGTCGCGCTGTGTCTGCTTTGACCAGCAGGAGGTGTCATCCTCCAGCGCCACCACCGGTTTTAGACCTGCATAGAAGGTCTGCTGTTATGTATTCATATATTTAATTCATTAGTGAATTATGAAGTTGTTCCAACCAATTAATTATGTTTATGTTTGTTTGTCCTTTATTATTTTAATTATGCAGTTGGTTAGTTGTGTCATTTTTGTTTTACTGAGTGCACAGAGTGGCTGAGAGGGATATAAAGACACAGCCTCTTGCAGGATTTGACTGTAAGCCAGCAGGTATTAATACACATTATGTATTACAGTAACGGTCTGTTGTTGTGAAATAGTGAAGCCACAGTGATAAGGTTGGCTTAGATAAATTTAGTGTGGGTAATATTTTGGGTATTAATGCTGGCTGAAATGTGGTTGTAGTTTGAGCATAATACATAATGCATATGTGTGTCTACTTGTGGGGGGGAAATATGTGTTTGTTTCGTGACATTGTGGTGACTAACATCTGCATTAGAACAAAAAGCTGGTCCTCACATGGACAGACATTTATTTTGGGTTAAGACTTGATTTCTGGTTGAGTTTTGACTCAGGCTTAAGCTAAGGCTAGGATAAAGGTTGGGCTTAGACATGGACAGGTTATGGATAATTTATGGTAAACCTCCAGGGATGCAATGTCCTAACAAATCATTTAAACAAATAGTGATCTGATTTTTAATGCACTTGTACACTAAAAGAGGTTATTTGTTACTTGTTTCTGTAATAATTACAATTCACCCTGGACAAGTAAAGAGAGTTTACTTTGACAGGGCAGCAAATTGTGACTCACTTCCTCCACTAACAGATGACAAACCAAGTGGATCAGTTTGTGATCTTCTTGCATGAATTCTGACAACCTCAATGCATTAAAACAATTAAGCAAAATGCTAAAGTTGACTTTAAGAATTTCATCTGATTTACTGGAAAGAAAACTACACTTTCCATAACAGTCTAGGAGATAGTAAGTATGTTAATGAGAGAAGAGATGTTAATAAACTTTACCCTGCAGGATGCTCTTTGCCATTATGCTCGGTTCGGCTGCTTTGGCGTAACGCTGATACGCCGTCCTCCGCGTCGGACCTGCACACCTGACCCCCCTCTTACCCTGGGAGAAACATGGGAACAGGAATAAGACATTTGGACATAGTCATTATACTGAGAATGTGCCCCAAAGGTAATTAATACATTATGTAAGAGGCAAGCAGAGCTCATTGTCATTCTAAGATTGTAAAATAATGGCTATTCATTGTTGACACTTGAAAAATAAAGCTATAGTATAATTTTAGGCTAAGTCATTATGTAAGGCACACTTGCTGTCTTAGTATATCATATTAAGATGTTTTACAAACATATAAACAACAATATGTCTTTATATGACACAATACGTATTGACAGATTTCTGTTGCATTACACTTTATTACTACAATGAACTACACAACAAAAAGATAGTCATTCCTCTGTGGGATGTCTACTACTTATCCAGTAATATTTTTAATATTTGTGAATATTCTAAAATGTTGATGACTGCTTTGTATTGTTGTATTGTTGTTTGTGTCTTGTTGTAATGATATATATAATCCATATTTCTTGTCATATAATACATATTTGTCATATCTCAACAGGACTTCAGTGTTCAAAATATATTTTAATTTGTAAAAAAAATGTTTTTTTATATATATATATATATATATATATATATTTTATTCCGTTTTGTATAAATGCAAATAAAAGTATAAGCTTAAGTCTGTAGTTTTGCACCTACTGTAGGTAAAAACACAAATCGAAATATGCTGCTCTGGGCAGCATATTGAGATTATTAATATTAATATATTAGTGAAATAGTGAAAATATAGATAATAGTAATAGTTGTAAGTGTAAACTACTTGTGTGATTTTGCTTCAGAAAATGCAATACAGTAAAATAAAAGGCTGTAGTGTGAAATAGCAATAGCTTTATACGACTGACCTTCCTCTACCATCAGGTATGAGCCATTAAACATTCAATAGTCTTTAATTGTATATTTCTTTCATTTTCAGTATGTGTGTGTGTGTGTGAGTGAGTATGTGTGTGTGTCCCTGTAACATGGTGCTGTAAGAGAGTAATTTCCCAGTTTGGGATTAATAAAGTATCTATCTATCTATCTATCTATCTATCTATCTATCTATCTATCTATCTATCTAATTTCTTACCCCAGGACTCACATGCAACGTCTCATGTTGATATCATTGTCTGTTAATGGCGGTTTGCCTCCTGATAATCATGTACTGGAGGTCTTGGTTTACCCATCAGTTTATTCTCCATCCCTGACCTGCCATTGTGCTCTGCTCACCTCCGCAGCTTGTTGCCTCCTCAGTGCGACCTGCGCTGCCATGACCCGCTGCCGCTCCACCACCAGCAGGCAGCAGGCACAGTGACAGTCCCTCCAGCGGCAGAAGCGTTTGTGGCCTTTCAAACACGAAACGACGCCGTGGTTCCGACAGCGGGCGCATTTGGGGCTCCGGGCCATCTTGCGTGGTTTCTGCTGATGTCGCTCTGGAGACAGGGCCACTTTATTCTCCCCTCCGTCCCCGCGGCAGCCGAGTTGCCCAACGCATCCGTCAGGACTTGTCACGTCAACAACTTCTTCGGATTTTAGTACATCAAGTTTTGGTGTGGTCTCCAGCTGCGGGCCTCCTTCCAGCTGAGAGGACATCTATGACTAACTAACACGGACTCCTTTTTAAACCGTGGTGCACTATGTTGCTGAGAGCAGACTTTCTCAAAAACTGCAAGGTTCTTTTAACTCAAAACGCAACTAAGGACACGTGTGTAAGGTTGTTACGTATTAAAGTACAAGAGTGGTGCTGTTTTACGCACGCATTTGAAACTGAAAAAAAAACAATTCTGACTCTGCTGCACTGAAACACAACACACATAGACTACATCAGCTTCTCCTAGCCTATATGAAATACATCAATGTTTATCAAATGGCAACTAAAACGACGCATTAAGAGCGTAATTCCGGGCTTAGAGAGGCAGTGCACCACAAGTTTACAGCAAACGAATTCCTATTGAACACCAAGCGGTGAGGTGCGGTGTCCTGGCCCAGCCCACTGCAACATGGCAGTGTTTTCAGGGTGGAAACTTTGCAGCCTACCGCCAGACGTTTGAAATGTTAAGCCTCTCTCAGCTGCTCTCTGACGCTGTTTCCAAGAACAAGCGGGCCACAATGCAGAGATCCTGGCGCGCGACCCGACAGCATTGATTTGTGGGAAGTCAGTTTGCAGAAAAAGCAACCGCATCTCCCTATAAACGCCTTTACCTGCCCTGCCCACCTTCGCAGTGGTTCTCATCTTTCAAGAGATTTGGGATCTTGGCAGAGCCACATCTCCAAATTATTCTATGCAAGAGATCTATGCAAACAAAACTTAGCAAAAAAAAGTAGGCCTATGTCAAAAGCATGTAGTCACATTTTTTGACAAAATTCATAAAATGTCAACAATTTACAGATGGTAAGGGGGTAAGAGTACAACCAACACTACAATTTGTAGTAACCTACATTATTATGATAATAGTAGCCTAATTATACATACCGAGTTTACGCTAAACATACATGTGTCCATTAGTGTGCGTATACATGTGAGCCATGTGTTTTACCAGACTGATACAATATGGACTAATTATGCACGTGCCTTGGAGAAACCAGGCTAGTGGAGAAATCAGAGGCAGCCAGAGAAAAGTGAGGGAGGGAGAATTACATTTTTTATATTACTTAGGGAGTCTTGACACTCATATTTATTCATTATACATTTAAATATGTCAATGATTTAATGGCTCTCTTGATGTTTTTGTGTTATCCTTTCTGGCCTTGAAACAGAATAATCAAAACCATTGAAATACATTAATATTCCCCTTAAAGCTTGTTTAGATAAGTGTTTTTTAACACTGGTTTACTAAAAGTGAATTATTCTAATGCTAAACTTTTTTGAAAATTAATATTAATGTATGCTGATCTCAGATACTTTGTAATTCATTGTGTGACGCACACGATGGTAATAATGATTACCGCAAGATGGTAATCGTTATTAATACTTATTTTGTTTATTATTAATACAGACTGCTGTACTTGTCCCTGGACTGCCATGTGTGGATTGTGGATCCAGTGAATTAATAGGAGGTTAGTATGCTGCATTCACCTCCTAAACAGCGTACGCTTAGTGCTAATGTAAGGCAGTGAATGTTGTGTATAAAAAAAGCTGTTCCCTTGACCCAAATTACAGACTCCACTGACATGGTGTGAAAAGTGTGCTCCCTACTGGTTTGGTTATGTAATTACACCCAGGGTAGTTCTTCCATTTATCCATCCTTTATCTGATTTCCATCTTATTTCAAGGCTACACAGGGAAAAGGCGTTCAAAAACCTTGTAGAGTTCAACAATGTGGCCATACACCGACCAACCAGAAAAATAAATTAGCTTGCTCTCCTTCACAGGACGCTTCAGGGCTTTGTGTAACTAGTTATCACTGAAAATCCTGACAGGACTAACTCAAGTGGTTCTTGTCTACAGCACCTACAAGTTTAGTTCAAGATAACTAATTATCACCATTTCTACTTCATGCTTCAGGCTTCCAGACTCTTTATGCATGGGACTATGCTAAAACGGTTTAAATGATACTGAAATGGCACATGCTTGCTGCACAATGTATTACTCCAGAGAGAAGTTCTCTCAAAAAGCCTGACGTTTAGTGTAATATATGCAACGTTTGGATTTGAGAATGCAATTATAAGAAACGTTGACCTTATACTTATGGCATTCAGATTCTGTTATTAAGATCATTTTTAAGATACTGATAGTGAGGCCTATTTACTGAGTTATCTGTAAAAAATCAATTGATGCCCGCATCACCGATAAAGGCAAGGAATCAAATATATACTGTATGTGTTAAGGTCAAAATCTTGGCTGACCAATATTTATTTGATGTGTAAATTTACAACAGATATTAAAAAGGTAAAACCTTTATACAAATTCTGTATTATATAAAAAATGTGATTTCTTTTTAAAGAAGGGTTTTAAATATTGACACAGTCTCATGAATGGGTTATACACATACAGTATATACAGGCCGATACTGTATATATTATGTTCACCGGCCATTGCAGGCTCAGGGGCTCAGATGGCAAAGGCCCAGTCACTTTTGGTCTTGATCCTAGACTTTGCAGTGGCCAGAAGTGTCCTACCATGAGATTTCTGGATGTTGTCAGCTCATAAAAGGTTTGAAGATCAGATATCAAAGATGTAGGGAGGAGCCAGCGCCAGCTGAGCCTCAGAATATGATCACCAAAGTCATACAACCAATGGATACAGTGTAGCTATATTGTATATACATGATTGTCCTATTCAATAATCACACAGTGGATTTAATCTGGAGGGCTGCCACAGTTTAGTAATAACATGTGGACTATCTTTAAATCTGTGGACAGGATACACCTTTGCAGGGTTAGCATTAGATTAGGGGGGCTGTGGCTCAGTGGTAGAGTGGTTGCCTGCCAATCGGAAGGTTGGTGGTTCAATCCCTGGCCCTGCAGTCCCATGTCGAAGTGTCTGTGAATGTTTATCTGATGAGCATCTGACAAGGTGGCACCTTGTATGGCAGCCTCGGCCACAGTGTATGAATGTGTGTGAATGGTGAATGGTTCCTGTATGATGTAGAAGCGCTTTGAGTAGTCGTTAAGACTAGAAAAGCGCTATATAAATACAGCACATTTACATATCAGAAGAAAATGTATTTTGCCAACTGGATACAGACGTATACTGTGTCTTGTCAATGTTAACAGCATTCTGCAGAATTATGCATGATAAAATGAGTGAACCTGCCCACCACTAGGTTCAACCTCCAGTTTACAGAAGGCTCCAATGACAACTCAAAAGGAATCTGCAGAAGATACTGAGAGCATTTTCCTCTCATTGAAACTCATCCTTGCCAGGTGAAAAGCAGCAGCCATGCTGACCCCATATGTATCAAAGGACTCACTCAAAGGAAGCAAGGAAGGCAATATCAAAGGAAGCTTTCCCCAAGGATTTCAACACCCAGGGGCATTGGTAATGACCAAAGGCCTTTCACACCAGAAAGAAAGTCCAGATTTTTCTCACAAAAGATAATAAATAAATAAATAAATAAATAAATAAATAAATGAACATGTCTTGCGACAGTCAGTTCCACACTTTACCAAATAGAAGATAAGTAACATTGTATTCTTTTTTAGCTGCAAATAACTTCTGAAAGAATGTTTAATGGAATTTATGTGAACATTACATATTTACATAAAATTGAACCCAGTTTGAGGATAATTGCAGCTGTAACAGGTTCTGAACTTAATTAGGAAAATAAAGAAATATGAAAAAAGACATCTCTATTTGAAAAATAAATAATAAGTACAAGGTGAAGAATTGTATCCAATCTTTATCACGATTATTTTGGCAGGTCCCCAAATTAAGCATCAAATCATCATATGCCAGAGCGACACATTTTGTACACCCGATCATTTGCAAAAATCCTCCTTTTTTTGTAGAGATAAATCAACGCCATGCTACTGCTACCTTTGCTGAGAGGGAATAATAATTTATTGCATGAATACAAGATGTCACTTGCCAGAAAAAACATAAACATAGGTTGTTAAAGGTCTTTAAGCAAACCTTGATTGTGCTAATTTTTTTTTGTGTTTTTGTTTTGTGCAAATTGACGAGTGGGTCCATAAATGGTGGACCATGCATGATGCTGTGCAGTGTGTCCATGGAAACCAGGTAAGTACAACCTCTTCTTATTAAAACCATCAGTTCTGCTGCTGCCTGTAGTGGAGTGCATCTCTCAAAGCCTGTTGACTCTGAGACAAATTGACTGTCATCAGCAGTGACATGGTGCTTTGGCATTCTTGTCACAGGCCCTCTCTTTTCATTGCACTTTGTTGTATATCCTGCGGTTGTGCTGAGAGTTGTGTCCATCTACTTCCATTTTCATAGCAGAGAATGAGTTTGACAGACTCCTTGGCTCCCACCACTCGGCCTGCCAGAGTGTCCTTCTGTATCTGCCTCTCCCTCTATGACTGACGCCCTCAATAGACTTGTGAACGACCTCAAACTTAAGACAAAAGGCCTGTAAGATTCACTCAAGGACAAGAGCGCTGCTCCAACTTAATGCAATGTGCAGAAGTTTATAGAAAGAAAACAGCGGAGCTGGGAGGCAGGTTGCATTTTCAAACAAAATCCTGAGCTGAATGTCAATTCACTTCAAAGAGAGAAATTAAAAAAGACACTGGGCTATGTTTCACGGTGCTTTTAAACAAAGGCTTTAGCACCTTTATCCACCTACTTCCAAAGAGCAGGCGACACCTTGGCGGTTATCAACGTAAGTCAGAGGCCATTAAGCTGACAGTTTTTTTTCCCAAGGTGGGTTTAATAACCTGCACCTTAGAGAGTATTTGAGTTTGTCAAGCCTGTTAAGACAGAACAAGTGCTTGCTTAAATTAATGCACTTCTACCCTCATCATATTAGACACAATCAGGTTGTTTTAGGAAATATTTTTAATATGCTGCACACAGCAAGTGTTGCAACAACACAAACAGTCTTAAGAATCAGTTACATGAACCAGACTATGCATCTCTCTTGGTACTGTAAAAACACCTGCTTTAACTTGTCCAAATAAGGTTTTATACAAATGTTAAACTTTGGAAACAGATTAAATGGATCCATGCCTCTGGCTTTACTCTCCATGAGCGCGCCCAGATGCCTGGCCTGGCAGCTTTGAGGGAAGACCTGTGGTTTATTGCCTCGAAGAGGTCGACTTATGGTCAATAAGGAGCATCTCTAAGAGGAAAGTTTGCAGGTAGATCATAAAGCATCAGTGAAAGCATTTTTCACAGTATCATAGCTAGATTCAAAATTCACTTTATTATCCCACATTAAAAGGATTGGACTTCCAACCCCACTGCCAAACATATTCAAGGGGTTGCTTATTATGATGCATACTTTTCCTTCCTTCTATATTTCTCCTTTTTCTTCTCCTCCTCTTCTTTTATTCCAATCCCTCTTCATTTTCTTTTTCTCTTCTATACCTTCTTCTTGTTATTATAATATGTTTGATGTATTATTTCTAATCAATTGATTCTAAAGTCGTTATATCCAATGGGTTCAGTTTGTCAGGGTTGACAATCGGAGCTCAGTGCTTGCAGTCTGTAATGGGAAAATTACATATAGACAATTACTTTCTTTCAATAATTGTTCATCTCTTAAGGGATTTTTTTAGTAAAAAGAAGTAAATCCTTCAATGTTCCACTGAAATATGTGTACATCCTAAAATAAGTCCTCTAGTGTTGGAGACAGCTAAAAATGTTATGACTCTGCATTTTTCCACTGTAAGCAAGGTTGGAGCCATGAAGCATTCTACAGACGAGATAAATCTCTGATTTCTCAGACAGAATGACGGCTACAGTCATTCTTGACGCACTAGAAACAGATGCACGGGGATATAAGGACTGTATATGCTGTGTGTTAGGCACAGAACTCTGGTCACTCTGTAACTCTGTTCATTGTGAAGACTGTTCTTGTCAGAATTGTTCTCTCGAGAAAATAATTAAACCTTCCACCGAATACCTAAACCTTTAATCCAGTTTGCAGCCTGTCTTTATTTTGTTTCAACAAGGTCTCTTCTGGCACTCAAATTCCTCCCTCGCTGTACAGAAACTTCCACAACAAGTCTCCTGGTTAATTCACTAAATCTTGGACCTCTGGTACATTTCATAGTTGCATAAATAGTTAAACTGTTTTTAAAGTAAACAAATCTACAGTTGGATATGGACACCAGCAGTAGGTCAGGCCGACTTAAGGACAAAGCAATGCAAAACCAAAGGTGATGGGACAATGAAGCGATGATGTTTTATTTAAGGCATGATTGATCTTTTCATTATTTGGCATGTGGGCAATGCAGCCAGATGCGATCAGATAGTGACCCAGAATATAGTATATATATAATATAATAAAGTATATCCGGTCAGAGATTCCGAATTTCCAAAGATATGAGAAAGATTAGATTTTTCAGTGGGCTTATAATCGGGCTTCCATTGGTTTTTCATTAAATCAGAAATGGTGTGCTAATGTTGATGTTTTATTTATTTAACCTTTATTTAACCAGATTAGTCTCATTGAGATATAAAATATCTTTTTCACTAGAGATCTGGCCAAGATAGCAGAACAAATTAGTTACATATAAAAACAATTTAATCACAAAACAAACACAAAAGAAGCAAAGACAACTCAAGTGCATTTCAGTTAAATAAAAGTGCCATTAATTAAAACATTTGCACATGTGGATGGACTCATATTCTATGGTTTTAACAGAACCTTTAAAATCATTTAAGGAAATTAGACTCAGCAGTTTGAGTGTTTTCTGTAGGTCATTCCAAGTAGAAGGTGCAGTACATGAAAGCCTTTTTGAACAACTCTGTCCAGGCTTGAGGTACATTCAATGAAATAGTGTTCTGGGACCATAAACCTTAAGCACTCTGTGTAAAAGAAAGAAAATGGATATGTAACATGGGAGCCAGCCTATAATGCCCTTAAATGAAGATATAAAGGTGAGTAAGCTGGCGATTTGACAGAAAGGGCAAATTTACTGTGGAGGTGTACAGTGATGAATGAGGGGTCTGCAATTTGAAATAAACCTTAAAACTCCATGATACACAGCATCCAACATCTGAAGACACTTTGATGGGGTATTCATATACAACATATCAGCATAATCAATAATAGAGAGAAATGTGACATTGACTAGCCTTTTTCTGGCTGAAAAAGTAAAACAAGATTTGTTCCTAAAGAAAACCCCTTTTTTTACTAGGGTCTGTATATGGAGCTTAAAAGAAAGGTGATCATCAATTAAAAATATTTATAAGATGAAACTACCTCACTTATTTTACCCTGGTCAGAAAAAATATACAGGTGTAACTAATTCTTCCTTGAGTTTGAAAATACCTTTACTTTGGTTTTCTCAGCATTAAGCACAAACTTTAATTGATAAATATTAATAAAACAAAAAAATAAAATAAAGTTGTGCTTGCACTCTATCCAAAGCAGTTTGCAAGCATTCATACGCCTTCCTAATGGTAGCTGCACAACAATAGATAACAGTGTCATCTGCATAAAAATGGAAATATGCATTTTGAACATTTTCCCCCAGCCAGTTTATATGAATAGTGAAAAAGGTGGCCCCAAAATAGAACCCTGTGGAACCTCTTTACAGATTGATACATATTTTGACGTCAGGCCTTCCACTTGCATAGCTTGAGTCCTATCAGCGAGGTAGTTAAACCAGCCCACAGAGTGCTGAGACATAACTAAACTGACATTGTCAAATGCTTTAGAAAGATCAATGAACAGAGACACACAGTGTTTCTTATCATCAAGTGCTTTGACTAGATCATCAATTACTTTTATAGCAGCAGTGGAAGGGCTGTGTTTTTTCCTGAAACCAGATTGATGCTTAGATAAAATTGACTGAGCATTTAAATACTCTTTCACTTGTTCACTAACCTAGGATTCCAACACTTTGGCCAATGCTGGAAGTTTTAAGAATGGGTCTATAATTATTAAGTCATAGCAATGGGAAGGCTACAGCTTTGTTTAGGACTATTAGTGTGAACAATGAAAGAGAAAAAAATAATGGGGGAGGACCAGATGAAGACTAGACCTTAGGTTTAGAATGAGTCATGTATGAGGAAAGAACACAGAAGGGTTATGGATGCGTCTGTGGCTGTAGCTGTGACCATAGTTACATTTATTTTTGATATGATGCTTGATGACCTGAAGAAAATCCTCCAGAAGCCAGAAGTTGCCCCCTCACGGTCCATCTGAGCCAACACTTTGCGCTGTTGGCTTGAACATCTCCTTCTGCCCATCAGTCTGTCCAGTCCTTTATCCTTCCTTTGTTCTCTCCATATTTCTGCTTTTCTTTTTACTGTATCGCTTCCTTTTCTTTCTTTCATTTTAAAGTTATCTTCAGTACCCACCTTTATATCTTTCTTGATTTTTGCCATTGGTGTATTGAATAAAAAGTAGTCATGTAGTCATGATTAATTGTTGAATTCAAAAGAAATTGACATACTGTACATTGTATGGTGGATGTCATTTTTGCAGCGGCCATTTCATCAGCCACCAATAAAATAAAAATCTAATAAAGAATTGATGCAATGTAGAAGAAGAGCCAGTAAACAAACATTCTCATCTTAAAATCATATTTACTTATTCTCAGTCAAAAGATAATTCTTTTAATAATTCATAAACCTTTCCAGAACGGGCTATCATTTTTACATCCTCACATAAGGTCAAAATATGTTGGCGTTTATTTGAAGCAGATTGATGAATTGAAAATGATATGATATGTATTTTTTTTAGTTTTGATAATGAGTTTGACAAAGCAAAGTCAAGATCAACAAACAAAAGATTAACAAATTGGGAATCTAAAGATAGAGGGTCTTGTTTGTGATTTATGAATAAAACAGACTTGTCTTGACCAAGTCTGCTATGTACAGTCATGTAGCAGAGATACAGTTTAGCATCTCTCTTCATTGCAATACATTAATCAGTTTGCATGACTCAATCAAAATGAATCACAGTGTGCTGTCATGAATTATGTTCTGTAGTCGTTGGATTGCATTGCAGAGGAAATTAATGAAAGTGAAATTAATGAAATGTGACAAATTTGTCATGATCTTATGAGCATAAATGAAGACCAATGAGGCAGTGTAAAATAAACGGACCTAGAGGAAAATACAGTCTTAAGACACATGCATTTGTGATTCACCTAATAGAGCATTCTGAATTCCTCTTTAAGGTGAATTTCTGAGCACAAACAAAGCTCCCTCTGGACCATAAATGATCAGTGGACGTGGCATATCACACAAACCCCAGGACCATGATCAATGTTCTTTTTAACATGTCTGGTTTCAGGCCAAGTCAATGCAAGAAAGGCGATCCCTGACCTACGCACAGCAGTTTGTTATCTCTGCTGAATGAATTTAACCCTCTTTTGCAATTATATCTCACCATGATCCTGACGCCTGCACAGGGAGCCTACTGAAATCCTTTGTGTCTCTGCATTGGCTATTGATTCTTTTTCACGCTCAGGTTAATGAGAGCTTTTAAATAATGCAGACACTGCAGCGCCATGTACACAGCATCTCATGTCCACCCCTTTCTCTGGATGCCCCTTTTTCTCAATTTTTTCTCTCTTCTTCTTCCATCACCTCTATCCCTCTCTTATTATCATACCTCCTTTTCCATCATCGTTTTCTCCTGCAGAAAGATCTAAGCATCCATAGGGGTACAGTTGAGGAAGACTACCCCCGCCACACTCATCTTCCTTCCAATTTCACCACCTCTGATCCACTGTCTTCCTGACTGGCGTGGGATTCAAAGACACACCTTACTCCCAAAGATGAGGTACCCAGTGCTGCAATAACAGCAGACCTGAGGCTATGGATTTAGTCACTCCCTCTCCCTCCCGTATCAGATTGAATCTGTTTCTAGAGGTTTATTTCCTCTTTAGTCTTCAAAGTTGTCTTGGATTGCCTCACTAAATGTGTGGTTTTATAAAGCAATATCCCTTCAGACACACAAAGCACTCTGTATGGTATAATTACTGTAGTGTAATGAGCCTCCAGATTAATAAGCTCTTTTATTTCATGAAACAAAGTTCTGCAAAGCATACGCACAAATGCAATTGAATAAGCATTGACTGATTGAAAATAGGGACATGTGCTCCATTTCTCTAGCTTTACATTGCACAACGGATGTGCATACTTTATAGGCTGGTTAGATAAATGTTCAAAATATACGAATCCTCAAAAATAATATTTCTCAAATATATTTATGACAAAGTCTGAAAATTAGAAAGACCGCAATCTGTTTTTGATTAAAATAGCAAGCAACAATTCTGAAGTCCTCAGTGCTTCTCATAAGTTATTTGTTAGTCAGGAACTCAGTGCTTACGGTGAAGATGATGAGCTCCCTTGCAGATTCAGCAGAGACCTCTGACAGATGCTTTGCAATGCAAATCACGTCATTATGACAAAATGTGAGATTTTTCCTGGATGTCTGTTTGCACCAAGGAGCTGTAAAAATGGCTTCTGTTGCGTTTTCTTTAATTTGTCTACTTACATTGATATCCAAGATCAGCATTGTTTTATTTTTGTCATTTTATTCTGGGGGGATGCACAAGTACACAAAATCTACTTAAGATAATTGCAGCTCTGCAGGCTTTAAAAAAATAAAAATAAAAAAACAAAGACCCGGTCCAAAGCATCAAAGTTATACACAAACAGGTGGTCTTCATAAATCTTTCCTTTGAAAGTTTCTTCAGAAAAATAATAAAGCATATTTATTGACATTTGATTTTAAATGGCTTTTCACAAGCAAGAAAGCAGTTAGTGAGAAGAGAAAGGATGTGCAGATGAGTGGATGGTAATGGTAATGGTGAGCTGCATTCCTGCGTTTGATTCGTGCGTTGGACGCAGGCAGAGTATGGCTTTCTTTGCACAGGCTGCACTACTTTAGCATCTGTCCTTGGGGCTTCAGATTGGAAAGTATAGTATCTGCTCATCTCTGCTCTCTGCTGACTGCCTGTGACAGCTGGGGTGAATGGATGGAGAACAGTTGCTGGGGGTACAATATAGATGCTCTCACGCTTCACTGTTTCTTCCATTAAATCTACTCATCATTCAAATTAGCTTTCTTTCCCTTGTCTGTCACTCTTTTCAAAGCCCACCAAAAGTGCTAGACCCGTGCTGTTGCCTCAATAAATGCAATGATGGAATTAATAACTAGAGGTCTACATACATGGGAAAAATAATAATAATAGTAATAATTGAGGGGAGGGGGGAAGCACAGCCTTATCTGCATCTATGTCAGCTCCTGAAAAACTCATTAGCATACAGAAATATTATTTTCCACTTTAATGGGCCCTAATTGTTGATTTCTCTGACTGGATGGCTGCCTTCCCCTGGATAAGGATCCCATACCGTCCTCCATATGTGAAGAGTCAGTAAAAGATAGGATGAAAAGAGAGAGAGACAGAGAAAGAACATAGAGAGGAGGCACTAAAGCAATGAAAACTAGAAGCCGTTCATTTACACCTCCTCCCTCTACCATCTTTCTTTTGACAGTTGAAAAACAAATTGTATCCTGGCTTCAGCGTGTGAGCAGGAGAGGGTAAGAGGAACTGGAATATATATGGTGTAAGACATACAGAATTTGGACATCACAGCTTTTTACTGTGAAGACAACTACAAACGTAACTCACCCGGAGCTGCCAGAATTCCTCCAACTTCAAAAGAAATGAAGAAATAAATATATAACATACTGTACGTGTCAACTCAACCAAAGCAACATTCATGCACTCACACAACAAAGAGGACCACTGGGACTTTAATGTATCTTTTATGCATTTCAGTCTTAAGATATTCTTTACATCATATCTTGAGTCCCGTTTCTTTGTCAAGAGATGCTATGTCCAATGTTAAAGTCCAACTGAAATTAAAAATGTAACCAATTTTCTTTTTTTAAATGTTTTAGTCTGGGAAATGTTTGCTCTCTCTAAGTTGCTTTAGTAGCTCATGCTTTAACCAAACCTCTCTTATAATATACCTTTATTTGCATCTTTTTTGCATTAAAATTGAACATGATGAACAGTGTTTATACTGAAATGAAAACAAAGGATGTGAATGGAAATATAAAGAATTAGCCTCCAATTGCATCCCAGGTTTGGTGACTGACTGATTTTGTTATTTATAGGCACATGATCCAAATGTCCAAAAGAGGCTAGTTGCATTTGTTTTTTTCTTCTTCCTAAAGTTTGTTTCTAATTATTGTGTTTCTGCAAGAAATATATGGAATTGAGTGAGCAGTTTAAAATGAGCTTCAATGGTCGGGGGATAATGTCTGCAGAGACTCATGCTACGCCCCATCCGATTCTCCTCTGCAAAGGCAACCTGACCTACCAGCAAAAGTCAGCAACAAGACTATTATCCCATGTGGCTTTTCACCTACAAACACTGCCAATATTCAACAAGTCAGTTTTATGATGTGATGATGTATGCTATGGATAAAGAAGAATTCCGGCTAATTTTTACGATAATCTTGATCACTTTAAATATGCCAGTACTGTCGACCCGAATCGGTGCTGGCAAACTTGAGTTGCTGCAGCTATGTCTACAAGCTTCCACTTAGCTAAAACGGTAGTTGTTGGGGCATATTTAAGAGCGCCTTTGTGCCTCCTAACAGACACGAAATGCATTTAAAATGTCTGTGCAACATGAACAGGGCCCTTACGTGAAAACAAGATGCTTTTTCAACTCAGACATTATTACATTTTCCTCCCCTGTCAGTGGCTGGCTCGCCTTGCTAGCTGCTAGCTGCTAGCTGCTAACTGCAGTGTTGCCAACTCTTTTCTAATAAAAGTAGCTAGCACTAGCTCCAAAAGTTGCTAAAAGTAGCTAGATGATGTCATACGGTCATTTGCATATTTGTGGAGATTAGTGGTTGTATCAACAAGGGAGATAGAAAGAAATAGAAAATAATCACAAATTCAACACAGGGATTTTTTTAACCTTAGAATTATTACTTAGCTAGCCTGTCTTTGAAGTAAAAAAAAAATTACAAAGGGAGGGAAAAAGATTGATAAAGAATTCTCAAAGAAGGCTGTCTTGCTTGGAGAGAAATTTGCGCGTTATCGCAGGACAGTCTTTCAATGTTAGATCAGGCACCTAGCAGAGATGCTTTTACCACATGGTATAACAATCAAAAATGATTTGTGAAATGTGTATTGAGAACAGATTTGTTCTGAGTCATACTTGTCGCTGTTGTTGTTCTATTTCATTAGCCTACATACATACTGTACATTTCCAACATAAATCTTATAGAAGGTCATGCACCCCTCAAACCAAGTGACACTAAACTTATCTTTGGCAGATCTGCATATCTCAACGAAAACAGTCAACAGGAGGTAATTGTGCACAAGCAGCATATGTGAACAGCATCAGAAGAAGGCACTGATGGAGGAATAGTAATGGACCTGCATCACTGCATCCCCCCCATATGTCTTCAGTGTGACCCGCCTGGCAGGAAAAAAAACTCAGGGGTGCTGGGCTTGGCAGCTGTATAGGGGCCTTTGATGGATCTTGGTTTCACAGACATCAAAATCTCTTGCTAAGTGCGGGATAATATGGGATGATCCAGATTCTGGCAAATAACGAAAAAATGATCATTTCATCATGATTTCATAATGTTTGAAATAGTTGAGGTGAGCTTTATCGATCTTTCAAAAAACTTAAACTGCCTTTAAAGTGAGTACTTCAATCACAAGTTCATAACAAGAGATTAAACACTCTTTGTTTGTCTAGGTTTTTAATGCTGGATTTACATTCTAAACTTGCTTAGTCTCACTTAAAGAAATCATTAAGACCCCTACATGCCCCGTCGGTTATTTTTTGGTTTTTAATAATTAGATGATGGTGCAGCCACACAGGTGCATTTATGTAGATAATAAACTGGATCACAGCCTGAATTCCTCACACACTAAAATCCTGCAATTTTTAAGTAGAACCTCTGACTTCTTCAAAGAAGGGATGGTTTAAATGAAACACTCCCACAAGCAGTAATAGATTATCACACCAAAAATTAAAGTCATTTTTATTCAAATGAAGTCACAGACAGCCGAGTTGCTGATGCAGAGTGAATCTTTACTGATTGAAATATCCCTGCTGAGCCAAGTCAAACAGTAGAGAATATATTGCACCTGTGTAAGTTGTCTATTCTATCATATAGACATTAGCATTTAAATAAAGTTTAACAGCTCTGTTGAGGGAGATATCATAGTTGATGGATGTGGCTTATTTTATGAGGAACACAGCAGGGTGGGCCACTCATCAGGAGAGACATGGCTGGCTATTATTAGTGACAGGGGAAGTTAGTGTGTGTGTGTGTGTGTGTGTGTGTGTGTGTGTGTGTGTGTGTGTGTGTGTGTGTGTGTGTGTGTGTGTGTGTGTGTGTGTGTGTGTGTGTGTGTGTGTGTGTGTGTGTGCAGAAGTGTAATATGTGATGTTACATGGTAATACTGACTACCACGGACATCTTGATGTGTTGCCAATGGATAAATTGGATGGTATAACACTACTTTAATCATCCCTATTTAGGATTTAAAAGCAGTATTAAAACTTTTATTACATGTTATATTTTAAGCACACTTTAATGTAGTTGTAGCTAGATTTAATGTATTCTTTAAGTGTTTGTAATTGTATTTGTCAACCATTATGCCTATAACTTCTCTTTTGGAAGCTGCCATATCAAGGTGTATTAGCAGATTGAAGACACTATCTGTAATTATATTGAATGATATATGAATAAACACACATGAACAAATCCTTACAGTGTGTTACAAAGCATTTATAAACACTTTACATGGACAAGTCATTCACAGGCTGGTTAATGAATGAGTCCAAAGACATGGAGATATACAGTATGTATTCTCCCAGAGCTTTCAGCTGCATCTTATGGCCTTCATCAGTCAAGTGATGTTCTGATATTTATAAATAAATAAAAGTGCCATACACAAATATAATTATATTATAAATATAATAAATACATTTTAATTTTATTTGATTATAACTGTGCTATATCATATAGTATTACACAATAGTCAATAATTTTTTATTTGTCATAGGTTTTACGCAGGATGCCCTTCCTAGCTGGTATAGGAATTTTTTTGTCAATCCACATTTTTTATTTGTTGCCTTGACCCATCTACAGTGGGATACATGTTTCAATCATTACCGTCAATCATGCATTCCCTGTTCATACTGTACAGCAGTTATTGACAAATACATTCATAAACACTACAAAATGTCCTTATATCTGCTTACATTTTATCTATAATATCTTATAAACCATTTATCAGTTATTTAGAGTTTATAAATACTAAATAGGGAGAGTTGAACTAAAGTGTTAATCAAACAGACAGGAATAGGTGTTTATGCTATGGTGTTTGTGTGTGCATACAACACAACAGTGTGTTAGTGTTACATTTTAGTGTAATAAAGTATGTATGTGCAAATGTTGCCTCAGCAAAGATATTGGACCAACTTAGTCTTAATCTTTAATGTGCAAAGGAGAAAAAGAAGAAGGAAAAGCAATAAAAGTAAAGCAAGATCTATAAAATTGAGAAAGTAGCGTAGTCGGGGAAATCCACAGGGAGATAAAATTATAATAATGGAGAGATAAAGGGGTTTAAGGCTGAGGCTGGTGGGTGGACTGCTCAAGGAGGAGCCTGTAATGGCCTGCTAATAACCTGGACAAGTTGGCACTGCTGTAATATGGATAAGACAAGAATTGCAGTCCACTCATAAATACCATTAGAAAGGCTTGGGAAGGAGGGAACAATAGGGTGAGGATGAAATGAGAAGCCGTTAAGGATAGAGTGGAGGGTAATTACTGTGAATGGATGGTTAGAGGAAGAGTAAAACAGATGCATGGAGATGTTATGTGAGCCAGATGGGTTAAAGAGGTATAGATGAGGATAAGATTAAAATAACAGCTTCTGTAGCTGGACAAATGTCATTATAAATCCCTTGATATGCTATTGTGCCAAATTAAATATTGCTAATTCACTTACTGTAGAATATCATATTAATTGAGAGTTCCCCTACCTTTTTGCATTAATATCAGTTCAGATTTAATCATGGAGAGTAGGCTTACTACTGCGAAAGGTAATGAGGGGGGAAATTGAGTGTATTTGCGTTCCTGCGTTTGTGTCTGCCTAAAAAAGAGGGAGAGAGAAAGAAACGCATAAGAAACTAACTTTTAGTCTCTTATGCCTTTCTTATGCATAAGAGACTAACACATGCACATCCATGACTATGTGTACTAGGCTGCATGTTTGTACAAGGTGACTCATTTTCCACTTCAGTGGTAGGTCATGTTCAACACAGCACCCCTGCAGGTATGATCTAACACACACACACACACACACACACACACACACACACACAAAGTCCAAACGCACAATACATACAGTACTAAAAAAGTGATTTACTTGGAAAGGAAAGAAAAATGAGTTGTTTTCAAGAAAGCTATTATTTCAGTGCTGAGCGTGAGATTGCCTCTGACTGTGATGCATGAGACAAAGTACTGGTACTCTTACTTTAGGATGTGATATCCCCCGGGACATTTATGACCAGCGTGCAGTCACTCGTATATTGCAGCAGTTGTTGTCTTGTAAGGGCTGTAGGCTACTTCCGGAAGACTCCAGTGTACTTAATAAAGTGCTTCTTTCTACTCTATTGTACTGTATGTACAAATTTTACATATTTATACTCTTGGTGCTGAAGTTTTGTGAGTTGCTTGTTCTCCTGCTGACGTTATCTACCAATGCTACCAAAGTTTAGTACAAAAGTATTTATTCATAATGAAGGTAATAGAGACAAGTCAGCATCAAAGACGAACACACATCCAATCCAACTGGCATATACAAGGAGGCCAGTTAAAAACAGCCATAGCAGATTAAACAAATCAATAAGCTGCATCAATGCATTGGACACTGCATTGTAGAAGCTGTATTAGGTGATGGGTGTATTTAAAGGTGAAATGTGCAGCTTTAAAAACCACATATATGATCAGCAAATAAGTGACTAATGAAAGCAAATATTTAAACGTTTCTTCTGCCAATAAACCGGAAATATAAACTCTCTTCCAGCTCTACCTTTATAGTCGTAACAATTATAAACCTGTGACATTAGAGGCATGTCATCACCATGTCAGCAAAACCTTGTTGCTAAGCAAACAGAAGTGTTTTGAGTAAGTAGAGGAGTTGTGAAGGTTGACATCAGAAGAAATACCGTCATACAAAAACTCATAATCTGATCCCTTGGCTCAGCACTTGTGTCAGCCCTGGCATCTGTGTCAGTGGAAAAGCCTGAAAGGTTTTTATCCCATCCCCTGTTTAACAAATGACTTTGGGTGTAGAACATTTTACCTGGGTGTTGTGTATGTGTACCACCATCAGCAGTGGTGAGCTGAATTGCAAACATGATGGAGAGACTAGTTGTCACAACAGACAGAGCATACATAGAAGTTACATCAGGAGAACTTGAAGAAAGGACAAAGAATCAAACCAATATAATATATTTGATATTCTGTTTCAAACAACATGGTAAGAAGTGCAAGTGTCAGCTGAACCCGAGGACAAAAGAGAAGACAGTGCATGGTTTTTGATGCATGCTCTCCCTCTAAAATGTGTTTGTGTGCATCTCTGCTGCTGCTCTTTCTAATGAGCACTCATGGTTCACCAGAATAAATAGGCACCATCACTATCCTATTTAAAAAGTCCAACTCTGCTCTCTCTCTAAACACCAGTCCTGCTGACAACGGCAGAAAGTGTAGCTACCATTCAAGATGCTGCCCGAACCATCAGGAGCAAATGGGGCCCATTGGAGGAGTTCAACAACCTTGCGCTTACTAGATTACTTATTAAAATTAAAATATACAGTACATTACTATTGAGTAAATTGAGACAGTGGTCACACAAATTATTTCTTTCTCCCTCTCCTCTGGTGTGTGTGTTTTTAATTTGAAGGAGGCCAGCAAAAAAAATTCTTAATTTGACCAGTTAGCTGTGGATGTGCTTATGGCTCTTGCCTCATCCCCTCAAGGCCATTTAGTTTTAGATTGGATCATTTTTCTTTTTGTTAAGAGGGTGCATCCATCATTAGGTACATGTCTAAATAAACATTTGTAATGGTGGGCGTGACAGTGATTTTGCAGTTAGGAGGTCACGATGGAAGAATGACGTGACATTATTCGATGGGCAGACAGGAAGCTCCGGAGGCAGATGCTTTTGTTGCATATGTCAATTTAGAAACATAGCAGAGGGCACATTTGCATCTGCAGGCATCTGCCTCACACCCAGACAACATCATCATTAAAAAGCATATGCAAGTGCACACAGTCACACACAGCTCAATGTTTTTAACCACACACACAAACATGCCCACAGTCAATTTGCTCACTCAGTTTGTTCACTTCCTACCTCTGCTTCCTTCTTTCATTTCCCTTGCTATCTTCGACAACAATAAGAACCACTTGGAATGGGATGTGTATGAGGGTGTGTGTGTTTTGCTCAGCAGTTAGTCAGTGTATCAAGACACTAATCAATTCTTCCAGGATTTTAAGGGCTTTTTTTGAGATTGATGTTGAAAATTGCTTTTTTTCGGTATACTCCTTTAAAAATAAAAATGAAACTTATTTTTGTGTGTGTGTGTGTATGTATGTGTGTGAGGTTACTGAGTTTTCCTAGTAACCTTACCAAAAAAGCTCAGGATACTGCAAATGATAGTATAATATGAAAATGGCTGGTGGATTTAAGCAAGGGGATAAGGAAGGAAGCTTAGCTCATATATTAGCTGTTTTAATGCTACCCGCCATTAGTGTTCCATTGACTGCCATTCATTTTGGTGCCACTTTGACAGCGAACAACTACACCTGAAGCATTTACAAACTTAAGTTGTCCAATGTTTATTTCTAAAGAAACACAACAATTTATAAATGGCTCCATTACCTTGCATCTCACGTTATGGCTCCGTAGCAGACGTTTTTGTAAAAATAGGCTAACGATTGGGTCATAACCAAGCGACTTGCTGTCGCATAGTTGACAAATCACCGTATTGCCACGAGAAGCATTCAAACAGTTTCAACTTACATTAGCTGTTTAGATTTAATTACTACTGTTAACTAGCATGTTAGTTAGCAATAATTAGCCTGTGCCTGTTATCTCCCAACATACCTACGCTCTCCATCTCTGCTGATTGGGAATGATTGAGATTTCTCTTGGAACAGCTACCAGAAGACTTCCAACTTTCAGACAGTTTGCTCACGTCACATCTACGTCGTCAAGCTCAGTTGGAGGCTGCACAGTAACGCTCAGCCATCACCAGAAAAGTGCTTCTAATATCCTTCACTGGTCTCCGTCCAGAGCAAAGGGATCTGTTGGTTCATTTCTTTAACTGTCTATGGATGGACAGAACATTACAGGATACATTTATGTTAAAACGTATACAGGATGGTCTTTCGCTCAACATTTTGTTGGTAAATGTTAGACGTTTGAGTCACCCACATCTCGTCTTCACATTAGAAAAAAAGAAGTGAATTTGGCGACGTACATGTTTTACGTCAACTCGTTCTCACTCCCGCTTGGTCAGTGGCTCTCAGCGTCAGTATACGCAAAGTCTGGCACGTGGGACTGCTTCGATTGGTTGAAATCTAGTGTGTACACACTTTGACACACATTGACATACACCTAGTGACATGCACTCATGCGGGCGCCAATGCAAACGAGACACAAGAAGATGAGAATATTTCAAACGGGGAAATTGAGATGGGAGGGTAATCGCTGTCCAACTAAATCACACATAACGCAAACTCAACCTCCACATTGGCCGCTGAGTGTTCTCCATTGCCGGCTGGCAGGGTCTATTACAAATAATGCAAATTAGGTTCGGGTGGCATTTCCATAGGACTGACAGGCTCCCTAACTGGTAATTAGAATGTGTTGGTTTCTTATTGGCCAGAACTGTGTGACTGTCTGGTGAAGTGACATGGATTCACCCTCCTGGCTGTCATTTCATCAAATCTCTCTATTTGTCTCTCTCCCTCTCTTTCCCTCTTTTTTTTACTGCACACCCCACCTTCTCTCTCTCCCTTTCAGTTGTTCTCCATCTCCTCAGTCTTCTGTTGCTCTGTCTCCTTTTTTTCAGTCACTCGTGTTTTTTTTTTTTACATCCTTTTCTCAGTCCTTCACAAGACAGCTGAAAACGAGACAAATTAGGTTTTTTCTCCAAGAGACAGCCAGTAACTGATGAAGTAATACATTAAATAGTAAGTGAACATTTTAAAGTACAACTCAAGGGATTACATGTTCCATAAAGTTAAGAGACTCACAAGATACAGTTCAAATTAAGAATTTAAATCAAATCTAGGCTTAAAGTATGAGTCGTTTTCCAAAATGCAAACCTATAGAATAATTTCCTCGACACTCATCTAGTAAATGTCTTTCATATTCCATGCATCCCATTTTCTATTGCAGGACTTCTGTGAAACATTTGTAGTCTCCAAGCCCAATGTTTTTTTTCAGACTTGTCAAAGCTTCTCCAGAGCCACAAGACACACTGTGCAACTTTTTAGTAGTAGTGGTCTCCATGACTAAACTGACCTGATTTTGCAAAATCTAAAGTTCTCCTTGCAGTATTCTGGTTTCTCCTCAACGATTTGTCTAGAAGGCATATTAATCATATTTTACATGTTGACCAATCACTTATCTCATTATACATAAAGTATTGCAGTCTAATACATCCCTGCAATAAATACCACCTTCATGAAAGTTACAATGTTTAGTTTGTTTGAAAGATGTTGATTGAACTAAATGGTCATTATAGCGATTTTCGATTGGGATGTGATTTAATTGCATTGTGTTGCAGAAAGAGAACATCCTAATATGGTGTTCACCTATTTATTATATATTTAGGATAAAGCTAAATGTAAAGAATTTATGTATTAATATGAATCCTCAACAACATTACCCTTAGACTCAAATCAGAATAATGAAGCATTTGCATAAAGAAAAATATTTTGACTCAGTTTGTGTTATAAACTACATACTACATAGCGTAAATGTGGCAATTAAGCATCATGCACAAGCAATCTCTTCCTTATAGCGTCCTATGGTTTAATACCATATACATGAATAAATTATTCACATGAATATTAAACAACAGCTGACTTATCTGCTTCTACAAAGGGTTGAGGAAAAAGGAGGCGAGAGAGAAACATGAGGAAAGGAGCAGGAAAAGAGTGTGTGAAAAGCAGAGGGAGACAGAGAGAACTTAAGACCTCTCAGATGTGTTGCCTCCTCAGCAATAAACACACTATCAAGGATTAGCCCTGCCTACGGAACACTGGATTTTATCAATGCAATCTATCCTGTTTTTAGTAAGCAAGCCCAACAATTCACTTAGCTTGAGTAAACATTGATTGTTATAGCCAAGCTCGCAGTAGTTTGTTGGGAGTGTGCTGCTGCAAGCAAACATCTTAATCAGGGGGACAACATGATGTGCTCTGTGGCCCCCGCCGTCCTCATCTGTCTTTAGGACAATGGAGCAGATTCAATACAGCTACAGCCCCGGGGTGGATTGTTACACACTGAATCTGCATTGGTGACTGTTGTCAATTAGAACATCTGAATATGCATAATTAGTAATAATCTGGATGACAGTCTCATCCAATGAAAGTGAAGGAACTCCTGTGTGTGAGTAACTTGTTATAGAATGGGCCCGTTAGGACACTAACTGAAACTAATGTTTCATATGTAAATTATCTCATGAGCTTAGTGAGCGCACAATTTATCTGCATGATCAAGTGTTCACTTTACATACCAGCATAATGTTAATGTAAATATTAGCAGATAAATGCATTTCATGGCTAACTTAAAAGGTGTCCTAATGAAATACCACAGAAGAAAATAAGCCTGTTTCACTCTTTGAATCTCTTTGACTCTGCAAAACATCTTCATTTCGCTCTCTCTCTATTTCTCTTTCTTCCTTTCTATCACTTCTGCAGTGGAAGCTGGTTTAATTTTTGGTTTCCAACTGCGCTCTGAGGGGCAACTTAAGAAAACACATGCAAATAGACAAGACACAAGAAAATTAAGAAAACAACTTCACACATGCGCAGCATTCAGCAAACCCGCTGCAAATACACACAACACAACCAAATACATAAACACGCCGCAAATATAGAAACGATGCAAAAAGAACAGCACACAAACCCTGAAAAAAGAAGCGATGCAAAAAGAAAAGCAGATGCAAACAAAAAAAAATGCTGCATCCAGATTACACAACGAAAGTTCTCCAGGCCTCTAGGAGGAGTGCTAAATGGAACAGATGGATTTTGGACCCCACAGGGAGAGAACGCTTAGGCTTTTTGTTAGCGTTGGGTATGGCTGCAGCCTGGAGACCTCCTGTCTCATGCCTCCCCTCCATAGACTGTATATTAAATTAATATTATTATTAGACAGTCTATGCTTCTGTCTCATCCCCTCCCGGGTGGTGCCGTCTACAAGCTTTGACTTTTCAAAATAAAAGCTTGCGTCTGGTCCACTATGTCTTTGTACTTTGGTGTGTTGGATGTTACTAAACAGTAAGGCAAGCATGCTAATGAATACAATAACTTTTCCAGCAGATGTCTTACTTACAACACAATGGAATAAGCAGTTTTATGTTTATGTGTGTTGGGAGTGGATTCATTTAGTTTGATAAATCGCAATAAAACACTATTGACAGCTCACCCAGAGACTAAAGGCAGAGGACATTCAGAAAGCTGTATCTCACTCAAAACAGCATGGATAGTTTTTTCCAAGTTTCTGTGTGTGTGGAAGCATAATATGGGCTCTTTAAACAAATGTCAACTTTAAAAACTGATGCAGTTTTAAATGTTTTATAACCACGAGTTTACAGACACGTCCCTGCTGATTGAGTATCACCTGTGACCTGAGCGGAGACACACCCACCAAACGAGAGAAAAATATCTCAAACATAGACTTATGCACACCGTTCTGAGATTGAACATGTCCTCCCTCTCTCTCTCTCTCTCTCTCTCTCTCTCTCTCTCTCTCTCTCTCTCTCTCTCTCTCTCTCTCTCTCTCTCTGTCTCTCTCTCTCCCCGTAGGGACGAAAATTAAGCTGTTCCACTTAGCGCTCCCCCTAGAGGCCTGGGGACCTTCCGTTGTGTAATCTGGATCTGGATATGTTTTTTTTTTTTTTTTGCATCTGCTTCTCTTTTTGCATGGCTTCTTTTTTCAGGGTTTGTGTGCTTTTCTTTTTTTTATTGCAGCCCCTTTGCTGAATGCTGTGCATGTGTTGTCAAATTAATGAAGTTGTTTTCTTAATTTGCTTGGGTTTTGTCTATTTGCACATGTTTTCTTAAATTGCAGCGCGTTTGCCCCTGTCGGCCACCGTATAAGAGGCATGAATTTCACACGTCTTTGTGCTCTTCTATCAAAGCTGCTGAATCTCCACGAGCATTTCAGTCAAATCCCCCAACAGCAAGAGCAAACACATGGGTTTATAAGCAGCTTCAGGCCCACTACCCTATGTCTAAGCCTGCACCCTGTCTTGTCATTTCAGTGTCACACTCACTTGGAGGAAACGCCTCTCCATGGTAATTCTTCGCTATGCTCACGTCATGATGGTATGAGTTGAGTTTCATTATGTAGAGAATTCAATGCACAAACACATTAGGGTGGCAACTTTTAGAAAAAACAAATAATACTTGGTCAGGTTTTTTTTATATAAAAGTCCTCTCAGAGAAAAAAAAACTGTGACCACACTGTAATAAAAAAGTGTCAATATTATTAGACCAAATTGACCACTCGGTTGTTTGCGTGTGAGTATGTCTATAGTTGTGTGAACTGAGAGACCAGTTGGGTGGTGCTAATGATTTCAACGTCTTGCCTGAATCTACCCCATGAGCTCCCTTGACATTATCATAACCTAATATGGTATAGTAGAGACTTTTATCTTGAGAAAGAATAAGGACATTCAGAAAACTTGCTACATCAGTTACATTATACCAACACTGCAGCAAGGTTGGATCACCCAATTAATCAACATAATTTTATGCAGTTTCCGGTAATTGTAAGCGGTACAGTTCTTTTTAGGAAGTAGTCCCTGTGAAAACTAATCACAACAAAGTCTGCTGTTTATCCTGAGTAGCATCGACACTATTTCTGGAAAGAGCCATTGGTGTTGAAATTCCTGTCGACATGTCTTAATACTGCAAGCACCACAAATGCAATTCCATTTTCCTCTGGGTTGAATCATCAGGGCCCTAAAAACCTGGGAAAATAAAACCAAAATTGATAATACTGTATATGTATGTGGCAAAAATTACCCTCTAAGCATGACTTGATAATGCTTTGGATATATCAATTTTCTTTTAAAGATTTTTTGGTCATTTTAGGCCTTTATTTCCACATGATATATAAAGACATGATTGGGAATGACATGCAGCATGTCGGAGTTGAACCCACAGCTGCTGCGTCGAGGAGTGAATTTCTATATCAGCTTTACCAACTGAGCTATCCCAGCCAAGGATATATTAATTTTCAATGTTTGTAACACACAGTATATTCCTTACAACTGGTTTAGAAACAAATTGTTTTTTAGTCCTGGAAGTGAATTGTGTTTGAATGTGAATATGTTAGAAAATTAATGGAAATTTGAGATAGAGAGTGACCGTAGTGTGTGACGCAAACAAAGAAACAGAGGTGAGCAATTTAAGACTTGTTGAGGTTAGAGATTGACCCGTAGCACTGGCGTGGACATATTTGAGAGGGCGGTGCCGGAGAAGATGGAAAAATAAAATGAGATAGAGAAAATCAGTCCTATCACACAGTGGTGGTGGTTATGTCATTTCAAATAAGCATCATGTAGGGTGCTCTGCAGCTCTGCCCTGAGCCCATTTTGTTTTTATTTCTGGTTGGTTTTGTGCCTTACTCCATCTGTCCTTCATTTGCACACAGATGTATAAAATATGTGGCAAATCCTTTGTTCTCTTACACACTCAAGGGAGATAGAGAAAGATGATTTCTTGATATTTCTATTACATAGAAAAGAGAACAAGGTTATCAGAAAATATTTATCACTTTGAATAAAGCTCAGCAAAGATCACTTCATTGTTACTGCCCTCTCCACATTGATCTATTGTGTTCAAAGGCATCCATTTAAATGACTCTGAGGAAAATGTTACAGTATATTACTCATGTAAAGTTTGACAATAGGTTTTTAGCTAACTCTAAGAGATAAAAAAAATACCCTGCAGCAGCACTTGTTAGTCTCATTGGTCTCCCTCTCTTCTGAAATGTTTTTGACTTTCTGACTACATGTATTGCTTCTGCCGCAGCCCAACCCAGTCTCACAGCAGTTTGTGAAATGTTCACGTAATGCAAATCTATGCCAGGGATTCCTCAAAATATGATCCTTTATCTCAGTGGAACTTGACACATGACATGTAAGCGTCAACAGACACACTTCACACAGACACACAACATGAGACATACAGTATAAGCAGGGACCCACCTTTCCTGCTGTAAAAAAACAACAATTCTACTAATTATAATATCTCCAGAGCTGATTGGTCAGTGCAGGACTGATTACAACTAGAGATCCCGCTTGATGGCATCCGAAGCGGAACCAGAATGTCAGAGTGAATATTTCGGCACGGTCTTTAAAACATTAGCATACCTCTAGCACGTGTATGGACAAGGAGCCTAACCTGTCAGCTATGTTGTCCATGCCTTGAGAGAGCTTGACGTAAAGTAGTATCTCTGGCCGTACGATGTGTATGACATCATTGACATTTTAAAAAGCTTTTTAGAAAAGAAATTGACTTTAAAAAACACCCAGCAGTGTGTATTTTCTTAGCCTCCCCTTTCGAATGCAACATTCAACTTAGTAGACAAAAATTGATAACCTAAAAGTGGATTTTGAGAGCTTTAGCTCCATAGACCTCCATTCATTCGGCACTCACCAATGAGCGCCCTCATGTGGAACCACAGGGGAACTGCAACCAGTTCCGAAGCCGGAAGTATCCTGAGAGTGGAAGTTCTCCCCTTTTGTTTGTACAGTGTATCCTATATAGTGTACTGCTTGACTTGGCTAGCCAGCAGTTATCTCGAAAAGATTGCATTGCTTTGAGATACCTCACCATTAAAGTTGTTCATGTCTTTGCAAGACAAAAAGGTCCAGGGTGTTCAGGAAGTTAAGTTAGATGATTGAAGGTGCTCATTGGGGTCGGGAATTCAATTACGTATAGAAAAAAAGTTAATCCAAGGCACTCATCACAGACCATAAAGAAGGCCGTCTATGCGTGTGTTGCCCTATGTTTTTTGAAAGAGCCATTAAAATAAAGGCTTTTTAAATAATTATGAAGAAGAGTGCCTTGGATTTAGTTTTTTTTATACTTTGTTCATGTCTTTGTTGCTGCTGGTATACATGGCAAAGATAAATGGGTGTGTTGTTGATGACACTGAATTTCATTTTATCCCATGGATGAAAGGGTTTCCCTCTACTGATTGTCTACCCCTGGTAGCTTCTCCACAACACTGCTGTGACACATTGCACTTGGATGTGTTGTTTTCTTGAAGAAAGAAAAGGGAAAAAGAAAAAAAAATGCAAAAGAAAGTAACAGAAAAGAATAATTGGCTCATCTAATGTAACATGTTACATATTGAACATGAATGTCTATTTTGATCTGTATATCCCATTGTAGTCAGGAGTATTTGCTGCACTCAGCAACATCCCAAAAAAATAAAGCTATCCAACCTAAGTCACCTTATTGTGTATGCTTTACCAACTGTTAACATCTCTGTATACTGTGTATCTATGAATTACTCCTCATTATGCCTATACATTAACTGCATACCGGTTTACTATTTACACTCAGTTTATTCATTTGCAAATACTATCTACACAAATGTATATTACTTTCTTTATATTTTACCAGGGTGCGAACTACAGGGAGCCATAGCAGAAATAATGTCCTCCCTGGCTGAAGATGGTGGTGGTAACAGCTCATCAGAGGCCGGTCACGATCCTAACCCCTCTTGCTCCTCTCTCCCGTTAAATTGGAACAGCAGTGGAGAGACTGGAAGAGCCAATATACTGTACATGGCTGTTTGTTAAGGCTAGAACCTTGGGGGTGCATCAAGGCCTTATTGAACGGAGGAATTATGGTATTCTTTGGTAGGCTGAGTAACTTTAACCGTTTTTCATGCAAAATCTCAAAGACAGCCTGATGTTTTGGCCACGGTAAAGTTAGAACCATGTCTTTTATTAGCCTTATAATTCAACTGCATTATTATGTCTTAGATTCTCATTTTGCTTCTACGTGTGTGATAACGTTTTTTTCTGCTGCTGCTGCTGTGATTTTAACTCTTTTCAGCTCTGTGCCTCTGATTGTTGCTATCTGTCTTTTTTATTGCTTGTATTGTGTAATTGTTTTTTATGTGAAGCCCTTTGTGATTTTGTAACTGTAAAAGGTACTATTTAAATTAACCTTATTTATTAACTTATTTTTCTTTTTTCATACATATCCAACAAGGTTGTTGAAAACAACACTATCTTCAATGCTATCTTCTTTTAATTGTAATCTGGATGTATGGATGATTGATAATTCTTAGTTTTTAATAAATCTTATAATATTGTTTATTATAAATATCTTGTTATATTTTAAAATTGATTAGCAGAGTCCTTCAGAGAAAATGATCCTCTACCGGCACAAACAGCATCAGATCTCTTATTCATTCAGATCTCTTATTATTTTTTATTGAACTTTACAATAGATATGTCCTTAAAAAGGCAGAATCCATCATGTCTGATAGTTCTCACCCCCTGCATGCAGAATTTTAGATGCTGCCCTCTGGTTCCCGCTTCAGTCAGCCACCAGCCAAAACAAATAGATAGAAATTCTCCTTCGTACCCTCTGCTATCTCTTTGCTTAACTCTGTAAAGAATAGGTAATGTCTGCACATAAAGCACACTTGAACTTAAACTTTTAATGTTGTGGTACTTATTTACCCATTTGGTCTGACCCTGTATTTTTAATCGTCGTCGTTGATATGTTGTCGTCTTTGTTGTCATGTACTGTATGTCAACTTATTTGCTACTGTAGCAAAACTAATCGCCCCCCCAGGGACAAATGAAGGGCTTGAAATTGAACATGAACTTCACCAAGTGTAAGAGGGTGGAATTTTATCCCTCCACTTACTGTAAGTACAATCAGCCTTCTGGCAATCAGAACAGCAAAGGGTTTTAATCATGGAACATCGGTTTCTTCTACTTCAAGCATTGCTGTCAGTGGAGATGAATTTTAGAGGAGTCCCAAAATGTACACGTTTGGTACTCTTAGATAAGATGTTAAGTCCCAATTGTGTGGATTTGTTTTTATCTGAGTCATGGCACCTTTCTTACATGGGTCAACAGTAAGGATGTCATTTAACATAGCATTATTTGGTAAGTGAGTTAATTGGAGCTACATTTATAATCTGTAAATGTCTGAAAAACTGTTTATAGGCAGGATTATATTTTTGTTTTACGAAAATAAAAACACCATCAATGGGTCCCTAAAAGATTCAATCTTCCAAATTTACAGCACAATCTTACTGTAAAGTGAGAGTGGGGAAAGGCGGTTTTCATTTATTAAAGAGACATTGAAAGAAGCGTGATTTCTTTCCCCAAACTGGACCCAGAACTTAAAAGTCCATGTCTCCACAGAGCAGAAGGCAAAGAGGTAATAAAAACATTCATTGGCTGCCCAAAAATAAAGTTAAAAAGGTAGAAGTAGCCATTCCTTACAATAGCTTTTCAAAAAGACCTGCCAAAAAGTTCTTGCCATTTCATTTCAGCTCTTTTGAAAAATAAAGCACTCTGAAACAGATGAAAAAACTTCTTTGACCAACGGTTCAAAGATGTGAAGTGGAAAGTTGTGTATAAGGGCAACGCGTGACGTTCAAGCAAACGTTAAAGGGTATTACAAATAGTCCCACCCACCTGGACCAATACATTAATATGAATAGGTTTCAACAATGGTATAAAGACACTTACAATGGTAAAAAGACACAGCAAAATAGTGTGTGTGTGTGTATTTAGAAGACTGATAGAACTCTATACTGCATGTGTTTGCATGTATATGGTATCAGATCTATATGGTTGTGAGGCATGAGATTTCAGTGTTCAGGTATTTTTAGATGAAACATGTTTTTCATCCTGCTACACAGTAGAGCTCAAACAAGCTAAGGTGTAATTTCTTTGGCAGAGATTGTAAGTTGGCACAGTTACTTTTCTTCTTCTGCCACACACATACACACATACACATACACACACACAGGAAATCACTGTTGGACAACAAAGATAGAAAGATAAGATACATATACTGTAAAGTACAAATAAAGCAATACAAGGAAGGCAAGGAAGGAATCAATCTGTCATAGGAGATGTGAGCTGGGCACCAGTAAAAAAAATATATATTTGTACAGTATAGGGACGGAAGGTAATGAAGAAGAGAAGAGTCTAATTGTTTTGTGAAAAGAGTCATTGGAGGACAGTGGATGTGTGTGTGTGTGTGTATGTACATCGATGTGTATGTAATGTCTAGCAAAAGGTGTGGCGTGTGTGCATGTGACATTAGGGGTCATCCCAATCCGTCTGCGGTCAGTTAAATGTCACTTGTTGACGTGTGTAGACACCGCTGATGCGTCCTTTGTGGCTGTCACTCTGATGTGACATGCAAAGACCGCAATCGTGTTTACTCATTGACCTATACCTGCCCTACCAGTGTGCTTGTTAAAGTTTTTTGGTTGAAACTGAGTTTTCTGTTTACCCCACAAGCCCTCCCATCACTGTGACGTAAACAAAATAAAATAGAAGAAAAACAGGAAGAAAATCAAATATATTTATATATGCTATCACCCTTCTGCCTCCTGTCATAGCATGTTACCATTCTCTCTGAACACTGAGGGGAGTCAACACTCCCCACTGTTTGGAAAATAACACTGGGGCATTTCATATATGCAAACACATACAAAGGGACAAGGTCATCAGGCTAACCTCAGGGCACAACTACATATGTCATTCACACACTCATGCTGTCAAGATCAACACCATCATTTATGGGGGAAAGGGGGTCACACAAGCAAAAGATGCAAGTTTGTCAGGTTGAATCTCCAATTATACATCTCATTATGCCTGTGTGTGTGTGTGTGTGTGTGTGTGTGTGAGATAGACAGAAAGAGGGAGTGCTATTCACCAATGTGACCTCCACAGCTTTTCCTTTTGCTGCTGAATGAACCATTGAACGGTAGTTGATAAAGCAGAATTGTAAATCATTTTAGATTAGTTTGCAGACATATATGTTTAACATCTGTGTCCTTGTTAATGCATTTTTTTGGGCCTGAGGAACACTGCAAGGCTTTGAGCAGTCATTGCAAATGATCCTATGGGACACAGTGTGTCTGTGTGTGTGTGTGTGTGTGTGTGTGTGTGTGTGTGTGTGTGTGTGTGTGTGTGTGCAGTCCTCTGAGAAGACCCTAGCTACATTTATTCTTTATTATAGCCAAAATGATATTGATGGAGTACAAGAGAATCAGTTATTTCAACAAATGCCCCCAGATTAAATGTGTTTAAATTCTAGTGACAAAAGCCTCCAATGGCCTTTACTGGCGGTCTGACTACTTCTTCCTCCTCCTAGTGGGATGTTCTTATAGAGCAAAAAAAAGTCAGAAGACAGATCCACTGGAGGTGGATGGATGGGCTAACAATGTCAGACTTCAACACAGGAGACCTACTACCAGTCAATGGTTGGTTTTCTTTTCACCGTGACCGCCATTGTTCCCTAACCTAGACATGTTGGCTGCACAAAAAACCGGTACATGTTATTACATATTTTACAGCAATCTGGATTCATGTACAGTAGATGGGTAATGTGTACTGTCAGTTTTTTGTCAGTCTTTCTTTACGCCAACATTTCATAAACTTCTCTCGTAAAGGTTTCAGGCTCTTTACACAAATTAAACAGTGCATTGCTTTTCAGAAGTACGAGCCATGAATGAGAACATGAGCCTGGTGTTATGTGTCCTTTCTTGTTTCAGCTTTCTTAATAAACTAGCTAGGCCCTTATTGACTGTTCATGAGGAGACTGATTTAAAATCCACATTTTATATCAAGGAAAAGCTGCTCTGTGCAAGAGCCCACTGTCCCTCTTTGAAATGATAATAAGGCCAAACAACAGATGTCGATGAGGTGGGATGAAGGGATAAGGAATAATAAGAAGATGCCGAATGATAGAAGATGGCTTAAGTTAGAGAATGGATATGGTGCAGAAAAGGAATAATAAAAGAGATGGAGGGATGGGTAAAGGACAAATGAATGAAAGAGACATGGTGAGACAGAGTGGCCTAAAGATATTGGGTTGGCTGTACTGTGGACTTTCTCACATCTACCCTCTCCTCTGTCTTGCTTTTCCAGTGACCCAAAACTTGAAAGGAGGAATAACAATTTAGATGAATTAGCATATGTTATCATTTAATGCACTGCAGTCCACTCAATATTTATGAATAAAAGCAATTTTCTACCGAAAGTTAGACATGCAGCGTCCAGTGCTTTCATCTAATAGCCTGGAGCTGTGCCATTGACTAACAAATGAGGGACGGACTTTGTGAACCATTCAAACTTTATTTGGGCTGTTTCTTATCTGGTTTTGGTTTAGAAGTTTGTAAATCTATAAAATAAAATAAACTTGTATCTCAATAAAAAAAATTGTAGGAACTCTCATTGTCACCATGTTATTCTAAACAGCCCTGCATTCCACTTCCTTTCAGTCAAAAAGGATGTGGTGGTGAGGACACTGAAGGAGTGATTTCTATTGGAGAAAGTTGTTTCTCCCTTACTTCAACTAAACAGATTAATTAAACTCAACCACACACTTGACTTTAGGGTCAATTCATCAGCCTGTTGAAAAAGCTGGTTTGTTCAAAAAGCTATTAAAAGTTAAGCACTGTAATCCGTGAGCATTCCAAGATTCCAAGATTTCTTTTGCTGTATTCACTACACTGTGCCCCACTGATGGTGGAGCCAGAAAGCAGGCAGAGAACATCACCAAAGACCCATCCTGAACACTCCCTCTTTAACCTACTCCCCTCTGGTAAGCGCTACAGATCCCTGCGCACAAAAACAACCAGACATATAATCAGCTTCTTTCCCACTGCCACCACTCTACTGAACTGCGGATAAGAGGGGTCATCCCCAGTTTGGCCACTCACCCACTTCACTACACATTACATCATTCCAATGTGCATCTTGCACAGTACATTGCATTATTACTTTTTGCACTTTACATCCCACTGCATGTGTACTTGTCTGATATTATGTCTTATTTGTATATTTGTATTTTGTATATACCGGTCAAAAGTTTGGGGTCACTTAGAAATTTCCATTGCACTCCATTGTAGCCTTTTCACCCAGAAAATGCATGTTCATTAGTGTTTTAATCCCAAACCATAATTTTTTTTTCTGACCTTAACCAGTTGTTTTGGTGCCTAATCCTAACGTTTGTTGCAGCAAAACACTCATATTTTGTGGACAAAGTTTAACCGTAATGTCTGCCAAAATGACCAACAGTTTGCGGTGCTTTGTACCCAGCTCAAAGTCACCTATTTTCGGATAACTGAACCACCAACTACCGCTGATACATCTGAGGTCTGTAGCCCGGGTCACGAAGCTTAAACAACTAGCAACTGCCAGTCTGCGTCATGGAGCTCATAGCAAGCGTCATGTGATCACCCGGTGTCACGTGACCAGACGACGGCCTCCTAATTTATTAGAATATCATATCTTTTGGTGTGTATTTTTTAGCAATATTATACGGACCTGTTCATGATCATGCGTTGCAGAAAACCTATGAGTCAGTTTTGGAACAGTCAACTCTTTTAAATCTCCAAAGAGCTAAGTGCAACCACATTTCCAAATGTCCCGCATGGTCACTTCTGTTGATGTAAGTAAACGTAAGTAAATTTCAAACAAAACAGACCACCCCTCCTTCATGTTTCCGTAACTGTCATGACTGACTGCCTGTCACTAACCCCCACCCCCTCCCCCAACCATCTTGTCGGTGATTGGCTGGAATGGTTTGTTGTATTTTGGTGCACAGGCTGTGCCTCTAGTGTTTGTTTGATGTGGTAGGCAGCTAGTGGATCAAGGAGTGATGCCTACAATTTGAGACAAAAATAAAAATCACGCTGAAACCATGCAGGAACTCATAGTGCCCCTTTTATGATTCCATAAATGCTAATTTGGCTGTGTACCAAAATGTGTTTATGAATAATAGGAGTTTTTCAAATCCTAACAAGTTTTAGATAAGAGCAAGAAAGTAATGAATATCGTAAATAAAAAGAAAAGGCCATAAACTAGAAACAAAAAAATCTTGTGCACCTTGTTTACATGTGCCTGTGCCCTGTATTTAATGAGTTCTAAATGTCTTTTAACCAATGAGCATCACATTGTATTTCAAAATGACAATAACATTGTTTTTAGAGATTCAAAGATATTTTTCCCCAAAGGATACCACTCATAAACTCTGTAATATGTTTTTTAAAATAAACAGAACACTGCGGAGCTACAGTAAAATGAACTTTGTATGCAGATGGGGATGGCATAGAAGGTCACTAGTACTTTGATGGGATCCTCAACATGTTGCCAACACAGATGAGAGGCTTACGGGCATGAAGGACGGATGAGCGCAGTAGTTCCCAGGTTTATATTTATCTCTATTTGGGCACTTGTACAGCCTAATATCTCTCTCTGCGCAGCACTTCATCCTATTCTTCAGGATTTTGAAAAGGGGAGTTGTACGCCTATAGCAAACTAAAGCCACCAAGTGGGCTACATTCAACTTGGCAAAGTTGAAGAAATATTTACATTCTGTCAGTTTGCAGCTGAAACCTTAAATCTCCAGTGCATGCATTTCTAACCACACTATAATTAAATTATGAAAAACAACCCGCCATGAAGTCAGACCACTACATAAGTTTATACACTTTAGTGAAATTGGTTATTTACTTGTCTGTAATCATTGTTGTGAATTTTTATTTTGATTATTGAACAAAGCCTCTCTCATCTGTTTTTATTGGTATCATAAATTGGCATTATAAATTTGTTACACTGCTTTCCTCACAGAGATTCCTCGCAAATTCATCTGTGTGAACCTACCTTGAACCAATCCTCCTTTCTTCTGCTGTACCTTCCTTATCTATGTAATCTCACATCACCAACATGATAGAGCGAGTGTTAGATAAAAAAAATATATGTATATAAATGTATATAATAAACCTATAAAACATTGGTGAACTGAACCCTGACCGTGTCACTTTGTTCTCCGAGCGCTGCTTTTAGAGTAAATTCACCGAGGTCAAGCCACTTGATGATAGGATATGAACCATAAAACACCCGCGATCGGATTGTTTCATAACAATCATGCAAACACATAAACTATTGTAAAATTGTGAAAAATATATGTTACAAATTTCAGTCCAAATGAACTTGCTCATTTTGACCAACAAACATTACAAAGGTACAACATCTATAATGGTATAAACAAAAGAAAAGTGTAACATCTTCACATTTGGTAAGGTACAACCGCAAATTTCCTATAGGTGAGTATGTTTCTGTTAATCGGTGTTATAATTAGGAATCAAACAATGGACAAAATCTGTGGAGTTCTCGTAAAAGTTTGTTTACTTGCGGCCATTAGAGTCCATTTACAACACTTCAGCATAATTACAGAAAATGACCGACAGTGGCTTTTTAAAGGAGTTGGGAGTCAAGTTAGTTATTCGTTCCATGCAATCAGTAGCTTTCTTCTCATCTCTAGTCAGGCCCGGCGTCTCCTAACATGCGCTCTGCCCTCAGGGGCGTTTTGTGCTTTTCACAAGGACAGTGGCCCTCATGATTATCTCAAGAGAAACATAACTAGTTGTATACAGACTCCATGCAAAAAAAATGAAGTAATGACTATAGCAAGCATGACTTTTCTAACAATCAGCTAATCGATAAATCAACTAAAAGCATCCTAACTGTTTTTTTGAAGGTTTCTACAAAGCAAAAGGAGGTTGGCTAAATTGTGTATTTTCCTATGTCATTTTACTTTAGCTATGTGAAGCAGACACTCAGGCTCCCATACATTACTTTCCCTTCCACACTCATGCCTACATTCACTGCTGATTTGCATCTACAACATATTCCTAGCTGCTCTGCATCCATTTTTTCCTCAGTCCGCCCTCACCTCTCTGCTCTTGGAATAAAAGGACTTTTCACCCTCCAGTTATGTGTCAGCTTTCAAAATGTGTCTGTGCAGTGCAGTTTTAATTATATTGCATTAGCCGCCATATCACGCGGAAAGGCGTCTGCGCAAAAAGGAGTCACTAAACACATTTGGCCTGTAGCTTTAGTCCTGTGGTTGTTTGGAATCTGGCTCATATGCATGAGTGTGTCAGTGAGTCAGTGTGTGACTACTTGGAGTTGGATATGAGCAAGTGAGAGCTTGTGTGTGTATGAGTGTACCCATGTATAGGGATGTGTATGTGTGGCTTCCTTTTTTATAATGTGACATTTGAACTGCATATCCAAGAGTATGCAGACAATCATATAAATGTATATTACTTGCTAGAGGGAGTCTTTGTGTGTGTGTGTGTTTGTGTGTGTGTGTGTGTGTGTGTGTGTGTGTGTGTGTGTGTGTGTGTGTGTGTGTGTGTGTGTGTGTGTGTGTGTGTGTGTGTGTGTGTGTGTGTGTGTGTCTTTAACCAAGTGCATTAACCAAGTGCATGCATATTGTCTGTCTTTTTACCCATGATGCATACCATTTGATCCACATTTTTCAGTCAAATTGATGCAGGCAGAGCCATACAGATGTGTATTGCCCAGGGGTTTCTATTCGTCTCTTCCAATCCTCTGCTACCAAGCAGCTCTGTGGTCTGTGCACAGATGTAAGCCAAACAGGTCATTTGAAATTAATTTTCCCTCTGTCCTTAGAGATTTAGCCAGCAGTTTACAATGCTAACTGATACTGTTTGTTTCAACATATAATCTCCCCTCCTGTTAAAATGATCTTGCAAACTGCTGTGTAATCTTCCAGGGGATTATTCTCATTATAGAAAAACAGCATGCATATCCTGCTGCCGTCATAACCCCTGCCCCCAACTGTCCCCTATCCCACAAAGACATAATGGGAGACACAAATCTGATGAAAGCGATGATGCAGGACTACTTGTTCCAACTTTCTTTTGACGTCATTCTGCATAATGTAGTTTTGGGCAGATTAAAAAGAAATGCACTTGTGACCTATCTGCACATCTACTGTATAATATTGTTTCATGTGGTTTATTTCCGAGTATGACGACTTGCACATACTAAATATTCTTTAAATTTGTTTTCCGTATTAATTGTTTATTTCATATTACAGTGATGTTTATTAGGTTTTGTTTATGTCACTATTCACCAAGGCAAATTCCATGTAAGTGTATTTTTTGTGGCAATAAAGCTTTTTTTCTGATAATGCTCAATGATCCCGCTGCCATTTCACCTAGTGTGCTGAGGTCCACTAAGTGTGTGAGCAGAGTCTTTTCTCCTATATGCTCACTTTACAAGCCGGTTCTGTTTATGTAGGAGCAGCTCGCTGCTTGACACCCCATGTTTACCCAATTTTCCATTTTTTCAATGAGTAAAGACCTACAGAACATATGTTACTACATCTAAATGAGCTTCAATATGCTTGTAAAACATGACAAATACAGACAAAAACACTTAATAACAATAATGGGAAATGTGTCTGCTGAAGACAGCTTTAGACACACTTGGAAGCTTGACAGATATGTGAAGGAGCTGTGGCACAACCATAACAACACAGCTGTATCAAGTGGACATTCTTGGTGACACACTGTATAGTGTGTGAAAATAAAGCTCCTGCATGTATATTCAAATTTCAGGGGTCCCTAAGATTTTAGATAGCCAGTATGTGCACAGAGTCATAATTTGTAAAATGAAATTGAGATATACTGTATAATCTCACTGAAAATGCTGCTCTCATCTCTCCTGCAGGAACTATAAATTAGACTAAATTAAGTATAATAGTGTCCAGTTTAATGCCTTTTTAAAATATCTATTTGGGACCTATTCTGTACTGTGATAGGGAATTAATGGATGCAGTAAATGACAAGTGCAAAAGCACAATTTGTCCACAGTCCTCACAATCATCTCATTTTAATACTCTTACAATACACCACAATACACTGTATACTGTTTTCTGTTTACAATAACAATAATACCACAATAAAGAACAGTTAAAAAGCCTGGGCAAAAAACAAGAGACATGGATGTTGGTAACTGCTGAAATCAACTCAAACGATGTACATTATTAGTTAAGATTAATCCATTTATTAAACATGTTAAAAAATACAAAATACAAATAGAAAATGGAACTCATAAGCAATAAACAGAAAAGAAAAACAAACTTAGAAGATCATTCAAATAACCAACTGTAAAAGCCCATTTTGTAGTAGGTTCAGCTTCAGCACATACTGACCCAGTCACAGTGTCACAGCCTTTTCCACCTTCCAACTCTCCTTTAGGGCCCAGGGAGAGGTTTGTTAAAAATCAAAATGGATGGCTATTCCGGATATTTTCTGCTGATATTTATCTAATGTGACTGGGTGGACACATAAACACTAAGGAAGGGAGAAGTAGTATGAATTACTCCTACTGCACTGAAATAAACAGTTTTTCACATTCTCGCTGTCTGTCTCTTTCTTTCTGTGCTGCTTTTCTCCATCTGTTAACGTGAGTTTTTCTCTGCTTTATTCCCCATGCAGTATTATTTGCCTTAGTCTTGGCTCTTTCTGTTTGCACACAGAGCCCACTGACTAACTCAAAGTTAAAATTGTATTTCCATCCATGAATGTTCCCTCATTAGTAGAAATTCATGTCCAATTGTGAATGAACTGCTGTAATTTTCTGCCAGCTGTTTACTTGCTTTTCTGCAGTTTATGTTGATTGGTCTCTACTGAGAGACAGACAAAACACTCTGGAGGATGTTAATTTGTGTTTTTTTTTCTCTAGCACAGACTCCTTAATTAAGCACAGTCAGCCTCTTCAGCGTTGATTTACTATAATAAGAATTAAGATCTTTATTCCATGAATTGAGGATGCCTGTGAGTACTCCTCAGAAATCACTAAGGTTGCCACCTGCTTTTTTTTCCTTTCTTTCATTGCAATTTGAGGAAGTCAAGTACCTTGATGGAGGGGAAGGAGCTCTGAGTAGTCTGAAGTAGAGAACTTCCATAGAGAAATCCAAATATTGAATTCTACGTTAAAAAAGAGAACAGATAGACCTATAGATTTTGGACTATCACAATGGCTGAAAAGGCATGCTCACATGCTACATATGATTCCAAAGAAAGAATTTTTCATCTAGATGCATTCATAAGGTTTAGATGTTTGTATATATATATATACTTGAATGAGCTGACTAGGCAAATACAGCCCACACAGATTTTAATGCACTGCACAAATATAAAGAGCGACAAAGCCCATGTAAGGAGGGGATCGGGGTGGACGGATAGGACAAAGAAACACAAGACGTTCTCCCAGGAGACCTCTGTCCATCCTGTGAAACCAAAAGTCAACCAAAGTCAAATCATTGATGGATTTAAACTAACACTTAAACATAAGACACATACTTTTCACATGTTTTTTTTTTTACATTTAAACCATTTTTGACCACAATCTTTTCCTAGACTAACCAAGTAGTTGTGAACTCACAATGTTATTCACAACGTTCACTTGTATTTAGTCTCATGGAGGAAGGTCTGGCTACTCCACGTGGTCTCAATTAACCATGCAGAGATCCGAGGAGCAGTCAACAATAGTCCTTATAAGTCTACCAAATTTAAAATTCCAACACAAAGGACGCGGAAGGAAACCGAAAACACATGCATCCAGCGGAATTTGGAAGTGGAACATCTAGGATATAGACTAACTCGTATTGGACTAAGTTAATATTTTTGGGCTTTTCTGCCTTTAATTTGATAGGACAGCTAAGTGAGAAAGGGGGGAGACATGCAGGGAATCATCACAGACTAGATTTAAACCATGGACCTCTGCATCAAAGCATAAACCTCTCAATAAATGTGCATCTGTTCTAACCACTGAGTCAACCCAGCCACACTTGAAAAATGTATTGTATTGCGTTAGGCATTGCTCGTACAGCAAGATGAGTGAGATCTTCAGGAGCTAGTGGAGACAAAATATAGAGAAAAGTGAAGAAAGGTGAAGTGAATACACCAAATAAATGCAAACATTGCTTCATGTCTGCTGGATGTGTAAATGATCAGCTGTTTGCTATATCAACTTTATCAATTGATAATGTGTTAATGTTTTGTTAACCGCTTATTTATGGCCAAAAACAGGTTATCTATCTTTCTATCTATCTCTTTCTCCTCTCATCTGCCTCAACCTCTCGTCCTGCTACTCATTCATCTCCAAGAGGCGTGTCCACATTATCTCAGGGCTGTCTGTGCACCAGCTGAGTGATGGATGGAAGGAGTGTTTGTGCTGCCTGATTAGTGGAGGGCTAAGGTCTTCTTTATTCATCCTCTACCTGTCATTCCTTCAAATCAGGCCTTTCATATGTTGCTCATTATGCTGTTTCTTTCTGTCGCTCTTCACTTCCTTTCCCCTCCTGACTTGTAAACTTTCATTATGTTGTGGCGGGGTTAAAAGGTGACAGTGCTCAGCCCCTTCCATATTGCCCAGCGTTATAGTGTGACTCGCCATCGATCTGGCTTTTAAACTGACTCGCAATCCACCCATGAGTCTGTAACAGTGACACGGAGGTGTCACATGGGGGCCGAGAGATATGGTCAGTGTCCGCAAACTGATGGACTGTCTAAGTACTGTGGCAGCAGCTGTCTGTGGGGAGATAAGCGAGTGTAGCAGAGTCATGTCAACTCCACAGGCCTCACAGCCCCTTGTCAAATGCTAAGAGGGAGCATGTGAAACCTAATTGTATTCTATTTAAATGGCTTTTTAAGTTTATTTACTGTAAAAATGTGTGAAAATATAATGTAAAAAAAGTGACATTTATATATTTGCTTATTTCTTAATTTCTTTTAAGCCCCCTTAAATACTCTCGGAACCCACCTTTCTGACACACAGTGTGTTATGTACAGTTCAGACCATAGATTCGTGACGAGATAAAACCGTGTGGTCTTCTTGTCAAAATTGAAAATCAACACTTTTGTTGACGCTTTTTATCAATGTTATCCCTTCTCTTCCTGTCCACCAGATTCCGTCAGTCTTCTCCACCTACTCACCTGTTTTAACTTTCCCTAATAGCAGTTAGTAGTAGTAGAATAGAATAGCAGCACATTACATTGTTGGAGTGTTAGCAGAAAGCTAACATGTCACAGACACTACATTTTCCATTGTTGGAAATCACACACTTAAATGAAATGCTGTATGGGTAAATGAGGATTGATTTTGGGATTGACACGTCATGTGTTTTATCCCGATGGGAAACTATTTTGCCACCAGCACCTGGTTTCAGCTGGGTGTTTTGTTGCTGGTAGCAACCATGACTGACACAGTTCTATACTGGGAGAAAACAAACCATTCTAATTCTGGAGCATGGCCGCTAACCTGTCATATTGAGAGTTGTTTTTTGTTTGGTAGCCAAAAAGTTGCTGTGTGGCATTCTGCGCCTCTAATAACTTTCTAAATCCTGATCTGATGTTTTACATACTGCCGAATAGCCGGTGTTACTGTAATACCACTAGCGTCAAAGTGTAACAGTTACAAGGAATGTATTCATTTAACATGATTTGACATACTTGTCTTTAATATAGCTTTGATGACCATGGGATAACATTACTGATAATACAGTCTGACTGAATCATCTAAAATAAGATAACGGTTAACGATAGCTGTCTCTTACCTGGAGACTCAATCACAAAGCTAAACGTAACAAAAAATGTTGGGAAATGACACCTCTCGCCGCTCTCCGCTGGGTCGTTTGTCCAGTCACATATAATGTACGGACAATCCGACCCAATACGGCTTTCACAGTTTTTTTTTCCTTTTATACAGTATATCTTGCTCTGTCAAGTGGTAAAAGTGGTTTTGAGTAGTCCATACTGGGTTAATGCTATGTTATCCGGTCAGGGGGAAAGGATTGTTTTCCCCCACGGCGACTCCACTAAAGGCCATGACCCCAGCTATGACGAGTCACCGACCAAGTGTATAGCAGTTTGACATTGTTACGTCCAGTCTATTGTCAAACCTCCTTTGGCAATCAAGCAAATATTGACTTTTATCCATTGTCGGAGCAACATCTGTAGTTTTTTTTTCTGTCATAGCTGTTTTGTGATTGTTAATTTGTTAATTTTCTTAGGCTAATTTGTTGGTCATACAACATATTATCTATACTATCTATCTATATTATAGATAGATAGATAGATAGATAGATAGATAGATAGATAGATAGATATAGATAGATAGATAGATAGATAGATAGATAGACATTTATTGAACCCAATAATCAGTCACACAGTACAGAATATACATATAAATGAAATACTAGGATACAATATATATATGTACAATATACATGAAATAATAATAGGAATAAAATACAAGAAAAAATATTTGAATATATACAAGTTGAGAATCCAAAAATGTGCAACTGCTTAAATAGTATGATAAAATGTAAATAGACCAGTTGTGCAAGTTGCACTTAGTGCAGTATTGTGATGTCTCAGAGTCTCATCTAGCACCCAGTGATGATGTGTTAAAGAGTTTTATTGCCTGTGGTAGGAATGGTTTCCTGTAGGTCCGTGCCTGTTTAGAACCACAGCTCTGATCGGACTGCACTCTAAAGATGAATTTACACATTTCAGCCAAATGCTTCAGTTCTTTACATCTGTAAAGGCCTTGAGTTTACAGTAAGTACAACATGTAAAACGCACTGAGACACCTAGATTTTCTTCCTCTTTCTCTGCTTCATTTTCTCTTAGCTCTCAACTATTTACCTCATCCCAATGATCCCTTCCTTCCAGCTTCAGCATGGGACCTTTTGGGCCTGACTAAGGCACAGAAATATGTAGTAATGTCTGCAGCGACTTGCATTATATTATTAATAAGTTTTACAAGTTAGAGCATAATATATAAATAAGCTCTTAAAACATTCACATTATTTTCCAGGGATGTTTAAGAAATTAATTTAGCATAACACTCTCAATAATAACGCATGATTATTTCTCACAATATTGATCAGTTACATTAGTCCCATTCACAATTTTTGTAATCTTTTTAACTAATTGAGGATCGTTTACTTACATGTTTGAGATGAGATGCATCAACAAATCATGTATTTAGTGGTCATTCACAAATGTGGATTTATGCATTTTAATGAACAGTTTATTAATACATATAATACATAATGGCTAAAAGATGGAGTGTAACTGATCCTTATTATAAAACATTATCCTCAGCTCAGCAGTCACCGACCAGCCAATGATTGACAGTGACAAGTCTACTTGTATAGTGACGTAGTCAAATTATTGCATCATACCTCAGTGCTACAATAGAAATACATATATTTGAGTGACATGAGTTTTCCAAATTGTACCACCGATTACAACTTTGCAGATTCCCCCTTGTCTCTAGTTTATAGCTTTTGGAGAGAGTGGACACACTATTATAGTATTTAATTCAAGTACTAATTACAGGTCATATACATGCAATTTTGCAAATTTAGTTTAAATGAGCACATATGCCTACTCTGTTTCAAGTTCGTGGGCCTTTTGGAAAGCGAAAGATTAAGAGTCAAAGCACCATGTCTGAACTGCTAATCAGTCCTGAGTGTGTGTGTGTGTGGTTGCGTAGGTTTGTAATATGCTGTGTTAAGGTTTTCTTGTGAAAGAGAATAGTGGGCAATCAAAATTGATCAGACGACAGTAAAGGTCAGCAAAAGAGAATATGAAAGGAAATGTATCAGGGGAGGTCATAGTGTGTATGTGTATGTGTCTAGGTCTGTGTGATTTGAAGGTGGTGGAAGAAGTGTGTAGAAGAAGTTACAATAATTCTGCAAAGCTCCATACTTTGTGGCTCCTGGTAACACTATAATTTCTGACACTGGACTAGGTTTATTTTCCCCAAAAACTAAATGACAAACCAAGTAGTGTGTGAAGCACACTGTTTTTTAAATAATGATATATGCAGATGACAGCCCAATTTCAGTGCAAAATGAAAGTGATAACTGGTTTGCCACAACTCAGACTCACAGGGTATTTTGTAGCTTCTGTTAAGGGAAAGTCTCTTTTTAAAGTCTCCACGTGCCAACGCCCCTGTATCCTCTGTAATATTTCTGTCAGTGCGCTCAGGCATCCCTGTTTGTGAGCAGAGCTGTGCTCTTACATGCCTGTCAGTGAATCCCTGCACCGGCTTGTCATTGTGTCACTATGGTTCTCTCTGTTCCTCTTTTCTGACCAGCAACTTGTCCAATTACCGCATCTCTCAGGCTTTTCTTCTCCAAGCTCCTTATTCAATTCCCTGTGGTGTGTCATTTTTTTGTCTGTCCTAGATCCACCTTTGTTCCCCACGCTCCGTTAATCGTCTAGGTGATCTCTTTCTTCCTGTCTGTCACTCTGTCCCTTTCTTTCTTACATTATTGTATGTATTATTCTCCAGGATATATATATATATTATATCAATTCTATCACTTGTATCTCTATGTTTAGTTATCTTATGTTTATATTAAATTGATACACTGGGAAATACACCTTCTTACTGAGTATACCACTCTTATACTGTATCTGTACACTAAGAATGAAAGCCACCAGCTTAGCTTAGCATAAAGACTGAAAACAGGGGGAATGGCTATCCTGGCTATGTTCAAAGGTAAAAATAAAACAAAACATCCATCTGCTCATATTATTTTACAACCCTGAAAATAAACCAAATCCTACAAAATGCTATGCCAAATGTCAAGAAAGAAAAACAACTTTCAAAACCTTTCAAGAGGCTTGAAAAGTTGACATTTAAATGATGCACATTTTTATTAAATTGGCAGCGGTTGTGGTTACATTTCCTCTGAGCCCTTATTTTCACATGAATATTGGATATCATCAAAATGCATCACCTTTAAGAAATTTGCTCATGGCAATTTCTCAGTCCATCTCTTTTTATTTTACTATCAAATAGCAGGATGGGCAGAGATGGAGAGAAAAGGAAGGAACAGGAGCTAATTTGTGCTCATCTGTCTAGATTTTAGTAGGCAAGAAGAGAAAGAAAGAATCCAATCATTATAAGAAGATAACCTTTAGACTGTCAACTGCAGCTGTTTGCTTGCAGAGTAATTGTTTCTTTGAAAACTTGTTTCTCTGCTGATGCTTTAGGAGTTTGTAGAAAACAAACGTATCACATCTATCTCTCTGGTTTCCAATCCATCTATCTCTCTTTTTAATGCACTTATCTCTCCAGTTTTCTCTCCCACAATTTTCACTTTCTCTGCCTCACAGACTGTCTGCTGTTCAAGCATAATTGGGAGTTTTACAGCATTTTGGACACAATAATGACTGCACATATCTACTCATCTTTATCTCCTTTCCCCCTGTTCTTTATCTCTATGTTCTCAATCCATCCATATCTCTCTCACATCTATCCATGCATTTTCTCTCTATTTTAACCCCTCTCTTTCTTACCATCAACCACCCTCTGCTTTCTCCATCCTCACCCTCTGTTCCCTGTCTTGTTTGCTGATGCTTTTGATGGAAGAGGAGTTGGAGGAATAGCTGATGACTTTCTCTTTCCTTTGAATGCAAATGGTGCTTCTGTTATAAAGAGACAGTGTGACACTGTGCCACCCAACTCATAACTATTTTTACACTGATTTACTGTAAATACAATGACTGTCATTTGACTATACGCCTAATAAGTTGTTTCGCACACATTGAGTTTGGTATCAGTCAGTCATTGAAAAATATATACAGTATATCGTTTTTGAGATCAAGAAATTTAATCATTCTAGGCATTTCCGTTCCCACTCATAAAAATGAGGAGAGCAGATATTCAGTTGATTGGGAAGAGCCAATCCTGCCTCCTAAAATGAACATTTACATACTACTTATTGGTTTTGCCAAAAAAGAAAAAACATTTTTATTAATGGCAATACATTTTTTCAATGCATGAAGTGTATGAGAGAAATAAACCTTTTGTGTGTACAGAAAAAAGTCTTAGATCTTTTATTTTAACTAAAATTTGAGCAAAGAACAGTGTTTTTGTCCAGTGTAATTTAACTCACTGTCTTCATCCATTGTAACGTCCATAATGTGACTCATAAAGGTAATTTTAGACCAATATGGATGGTCTACTTTCAAAAGACAATTCTGATAAGTGAGTAATTTCTTTATTAGGGCTCTTAATTTTAGCTGTAATGCGACACCTCAAGAAGTAGCAAATGCAAGATTCAGAGAGCTTTCAGACAATTTTTCAGGAACAAAAATCAGAGTGTCACTCGTCTCCATCAAGCATGTCATTAACAGTTTAGTTGATTTTGATGATTGTCTCATTTAAAATAAGTGTAGAAGGAACACTGCACGGTAGGTTATATTAGGCTACAACTTTTAAATTTATACTAACAAAGTGTCAAAGTTTAAGCAAGCCACCATGTTTACGAATGCACAGAAGAGATAGTGTGGCTAAATATGAGTAAAAATAGATTTGAATCATTATTAAGCTCCAATTCTGGGGCTGATGTTCCGGTGGTGTAGCGGTGGGATTGGGGCTAGGCGAGGGCATGAGGGTGGATGACTGGATCAGTGCCCTGGCTCAGTGCTAAATCCCATCGCTCATCCCTATCAGTATGGAAGAGATGAGAGCCGGTCTTTAGCCCCCCCAAGAGAAAGACACTGAGGTAGAGTGAGAATTAAATGTTTAAATTTGAAACAGGCTATTTGTGAACCACTTAAATACAAATGGTTTAAGATGCATGCAGATTAAGAATGCCTTTGACGGACGAGAACTGTTGCATAGCAATGGCACAGCAACATAGGGGTGAATTTAAGCAACAGCCTGATCTCTGACTTTAGTCCAGACTTTCCTCTTTCCCACCGTCGGAGGGCTGAGATGACTTAGTGGGGAGCCAAGGAGCCAATCCCCAAAATGCAGCTCTGGTTTTAAATAGCTTGCTGAGGCTATGATTATCTGTCTGTCATTCTCATACCTTCTTCTGCTTGACATTCTTAGTGTGTAGTTGTTTTACTTTGTTTTTTTCTCTTTTGCAACATTTGTGTCAGGCTGGCCCCTCCGGTTTGTCTGACCTTTTTGTTCCTTCTCTTTACACTCTCCTCTTTTCATATCTTTCTCATTAGTGGATGAGCCCCGCTTGCCCATGGTAACTATATGCCATCCTGTGACCCTGTATTTCAGCAGGCCTCCAATCAACACACTACAGGTGGCTCAGAATGGTGGACCATCCTCATCCTCACCCACCCTCAATTGTTCTCTCTCCCCATGCCATCTTTCCCTCTCCTCCTCCCATCAGTTTGCACCATTAGGGGATGACATTGCCTCTCATCTTGTTTGCCAGTTTTTAATGATAAATAGATGTCGTCAGATTCAAATTAGTCATATATTGTTAAAATGTAGGGCCAAAATTTAATGATTAACTAAGTTTAAATGAGAAGAAATCTGTAGCTCCTAATAGGTGATACTCTTTAAATTAAAAAGAAAATGCTCAAATTCTAGACATAGAACATAATGTATGTGGACTTTTTAAAGTTGTAAGTATCATGCAACTCGTTCAGTAAAGCAGCTAGGGTTCACAACATGCTTTAAAAAGCAGCAGGACGTTCTCATGCAATAGCAGCATGATGAAAATACCACAGCAGGACATACAGTAATAGGGAGCTGGAGCTATATCTGGGCCATATATCTGTTTAATCAGCTTTATTTGGCTCGGTTCAGGCTAGCTGAGGCCAAAATAAAGTGTGACAGAGACAGATTAAATGCCGCTTTATCAGCCACATGGAGCACAGAAATCCCATGGTATTGTTAGTGATTTCTCACCTGATTCCTGTTTTAGTTTTCTTTAAGGTCTCATTAAAAGGGTGCAAATGCATTGAGTTTTAAAACATAAAGCATGAAAAGGAGGTTTAGAGCCACCGTTGGAGGGAGATTTTATAGCTCACACTGTGCCACAGGTGCCATGCTGCTCCCCCTAGTTACATAAACATGTCTTGCTTTTACTCATTCCCACAAAACAAGAATAAAAAGACTAATTGACCAAAATTGCTTTTTTCGCCCAAGACACTCCAGGGTTAAGAAAAAATACACAGGCTTGTCTCAAAATAAATTAGGTTTGTTAGCATGACACCTGTGCTTAATAGCATGCTGTTGTTGTGTTAATATATCGGGTTTGGTGGAGGAAATGAATTCTCTCTGTATCTGCTAATGTTGTCGAGTGTTTCAGACATTTTCTCCCCCATGAATGTGGACAAAATTATAAAGAAATCTTTGAACCAAGCGAAGTGCAGTACAACCCCACTACAAAGTACAACCTCAAAATGCACCACAGAATCAAGTCGACACAAAACTTCTAAAGTAGCTGTCTCTGCACATTTTGGTAAGGTAGCATTTAATGCAGAGCTATTGCATTGCATTACATCATAACGCAAAAAAACAGTACAAAAGTTTGAATGTTCATAGAGAACAAGAGTAGATTAAACTTTTGAAACATTTGTCTGAAAAGCCTGTTCTCTTTAGGGCCTTTGTATTATGGGTGACACAGTCTCACTTCGCCAGACAAAGGAGGAAGGAGGAAGACCTTCTTCCACAGTGCTGTGCCACTGGTCTAGCCAAATATGGCTTATGGTCACGACCGAGTTGAGGTGTCTTTATTATGTTTATAATAATATTGGAGGGAAAGTGAAACACAGCTTGGACAGGGATGTTGTTCATCTTTTCGCAAGTTTAGACAGCTAGCTAATGCTACGTCAATGTTTGCTATTTAGTTGCTTAAAATTCTAACGCTGCTATTATGAGGTATCACCATATCTCATTCTGTTTTCTTTAGATTAGATCACATGATATCAAGGGGAATGGCTATACTTACAAATCCTGGGTGTTGTGACACTGTTTTTGCTTTTAGACCAACAAATAACCCAAAATGATTGTCTTGTCGACTTTTTTTCTGTCCTGGACTTAGTTTTGACTCAGACTCAAACCTCTTTGGACTCTGTCTTGACTTGGTGTTGACTAGTCCTGGTCTTGGACTTGTCTTGGACTCGACAAAGGTGGTCATGACTACAGCCCTGCCACAAAGCATACCTCCTTATGGAGCCAATTTGATGCTAATCACCTGCTGTTAGCATTCCATCGTCTGCCATTCCTTTTGGTGTCACTTTGACAGCGAATAACTTTACATCTGAAGTGTTTAAAGACTTTATTAGTCCATTGTTTATTTCTAAAGAAACACAACAATGTGTAAACAGATTCATTACTTTATATCTCACATTATGGCCCCATAGCAGGCACTTACAGAATAGGCTTACAATTGTGTCGTAACCACACGACTTTCTGTCCCACAGTCAATAAATTACCCTATTGTCAGGAGAAGCTCACAGGCAAATTGGAGGGACGTAGAAGCCCATAGAGAGTCCATGAAAGCATCTGAACAAAATATTTCAGCAATGTTTTGATGGATTGAAAATACTTTGGTATGTGGCAAGTGAATTCATATAAAGTAACATTTATCCACAAACAGATTTCTCTTGACACAGCTACCAAGACTTACAACTTTCAGACAGGTTGCTCACGTCACAGCTACGTTGTCAAGCTTATTTGGAGGCTGTGCAGTAACTCTCAGCATTCACCGTTAAAGTGCTTCCAATTGACTTCATTGGTCTCCGTCAAAGTCTACAGCGTTGCTTTGTCCATTCATTTTACTGTCTATGGGTGGAACATGTGTACGTTCAAAAGTTGTTTTAGTCGTGCAACAGGAAAACTCAGATCAGACAGATAGTCTAGCTAGCTGTTAAAGAGTTAAAGGAGTTTAAAATTCCAACACAAAGAAAGCGAAAGGTATCGGACATTTAGCCAAAAAGAGGGACATCTAGTGTTTTTTTTCTGCGGAAATGGAGTAATCCTGGAAGTGGGACGTTGTGTCTGTAGACTATGGTTGACATTAGGCTAATCAAAAGGTAACAATGATAATAATGTTGATAAAGGAATCCAGGACATTATAAAAAGTACAGAGCTGGCACTTCAATGTGGCCATTGCAAATTATTGCATTTTTGTAAACCCACTCACAGATTTTTCCTCCTTATATGAATGCATTGTTCACTGAACCAAGCTGCCTGTCAGCCTCTCCCTCTTTGCAATACATTTCCCTCACCATATCTCCTCCTCTACCTCTCCAATCATCCAGCATGCACCAGTATACAGTAAATACAGATACACATGCAGGCACATTTGACATCTATGTTGTAGACCAAGCATTGAGACTTTGAGAGGTGTTGCTGCTATTTATAGATAAGTTTCTGTACTGAATCTCTCTTAATGAGGCTGCAAAAAACAAATATTACATCTGGAGCTCAAGGGCTTGGTCTATCTGCAGCATAGTGCATAAAGAACACCCACATACTGGCCATTTCAACAAAACTGCATGTCCTTACTGATAGTTTTCAATAAAAAACTTGGATTGTGTTACTGTGAGAAGAGTATTTGTCCTTCAGTTAGGTATAACCCTGCGAAGGTTAGACTGTAAGAAACCCTCATTGCACATGACTTAATCTGTTTGGACATTTGGGAGTATGAGATTGATGTTGTTGTGCAATGTCCACTGGGTGACAGGAGCAATCAACAATCACACTTGTGAGGCTTGTTGAATTATTTGAAGAGGAGAAGGACTCTGCATCCATTGTGCCAAGAGCTGTACTACCAAGCTCTTTAAAAAGATTTTAGATAGTGGTTGTGTTAGCTAGCTTATTGGAATATTGCAATTTCTTTTTAAGCAAAGCAAGTCGTTTTCACAAACCTTATTTGCGCACCTCTTAAACTCTCTCTGTCTTTCTTTCTCTCCTGCTCTCTCTCTCTCTCTCTCTCTCTCTCTCTCTCTCTCTCTCACTCACACACACACACACCCACAGACCCACACACACTGCTTCCTATTTACGTGGGAGCTCCAAACCAAAGACAAAGCCTCTGTCAAGTGGGATTTAGCAGCGACATGGGCAGAGTTGGCTGGAACTGTGAGTGACATCATTTGGTGCTGTGCCTCTTCTGCATGAACAGGAGGGTTATAAAAGGAGCTGAAGGAGGACAGGGACCAGTGTAATGTGTTAGACATTTTGAGTGTGTGTGTGTGTGTGTGTGTGTGTGTGTGAGAGAGAGAGAGAGAGAGAGAGAGAGAGAGAGAGAGAGAGAGAGAATGAGTGGGAGAAAGAGATAATGTGTTAATGCCACATTGTTCATGAGTCTTGTCTGTCTATTTGGGAGACTTTCAACAAGAGATAAGCCTGATGGATGCGTTACAGTTGTCTGGCAGGTTTGTCATAGTCATTACTGAGAGTGAGACATACAGAGATAAATAGAGAGAGAGGAGACACACAGTAAATTCCAGGTATTGACAGCAACGAAATGTCATCATGGATGCCCGGATAGCTCAGTTGGTAGAGCAGGCACCCATATATAGAGGTTTACTCCTCGACGCAGTGGGCCCAGGTTTTACTCCGACCTGTGGCCCTTTGCTGCATGCCATTTCTCCTCTATCTCCCCTTTCATGTCTTCAGCTGTCCTGTCAAATAAAGGCCTAAAAAATGCCCATAAAATAATCTTCCCACGATAATTTAGACAATGCAGTTACTTGCAATATCCCAAGACAAAATGCAAATGATGGGATAAGATAACAGATGTTGTAGTTTACGCAGGTACTTACAATGTATGATTAAACTAAAATAATTATTTCTTCACTTGAATTTTGCAGTAACCGACTCTTGTTTGAGATGCATGAGCTGTCTAAGATTCTCACCACAGTGAGAGGAACAGGATCAACTTGCATGTGCCATTCAAAGCGGCCTTCACTCAATCTGTCTTAGCTCTGCATTGTCTCTTATGGAGGCCCTACAGTTGTCACAGTTTTTCTATTAATCTCAGTAAACACTTTCTGGACACTCACTGAGCTGGTCCATTATGTTGACAGAATCAAACACAGCCCAGTACTGCAGTCTATCCGTCAATATGCATAGGGGCGAATTTGATGGAAATGCAAACAGCTGCAGTGTGATAACAAGTAATTGGGTTTTCCCCAAAGAACAATGTGTCTCAGACTGTATATGGGAGGAGTCTTGTAAACATGTTGGTAAGCTTCTTTCATTTTCAGATTTTGATGGCAAATAATAATATTTATTGTATAACTATTTCTATAAATACATGTCAGTCTCTAATATTGATCATATTCCTAGCAAAAGCACTTTTCAATGTTTTCAATCAAATTGTTCAGTTGCAAATTCTTTTCCACATACAGAACATACAGTATATGAACTCCTCTGTATTAGATGATTGATTTATTGATTGAGTAGATGAAAGAGTGAATGATGGATGGATAGAAGAATGACCATAAGGTCATTAAGGACAACCAGTGGCAGTTTCTTATTTGATGCTCGTGCACAAGCCACATGCAAGTGCAAGGCAGCACAACTAGGTATTGATTGCACAGAATATAGTGCACACAAATATTGATTGCCTGGAAATGTGTCAGAATTTAAGACCTGCATAATTACAACAGAGTAACAGAACACGCAACGAGCTGTTGGACTTGACAAAATAATTTTAGGCTGGAGAAAAAACGCTGTCAATAAGCTTTTCTATAATGGAAATTTGATTAAATATTATTAATTTTAGTTAAAGCTTAAAGTTAAAGTTAAAGCCAGAATGCGGGACTTTTACATTAGTGGAAGTCTGCTACATTCAAGCCTTTGGCAAACAGGTCCACACAGTGCTGATTAAGCCTCTTGCCACCAAGTAAAGCTCTCTGTATCTCACAGCATACTGGAGATGTGGTGTCGTGTCTGTGGTGACTTTCCAGTGCTGTTGCACCGGAAGTGATGCATTACCTAGAGGGGGTAGGGAGAAGGGAAAGACCACAGAGACCAAGCAGCAGCTAGGAGTAGAAAATCCAAAGACACGTCCAAGAAATCATCTCTTGATCAATACAGAAAAGAATAGACCAAAACATAGGAACGGTATTGTTATGTAAAGGTATTGTTGTATATTGTTTTATTGTTGTAAGTTATTGTAAAACCTGAACAATTGTATGTTGTAGTTGCATATCTACTTACTTTGTAATAATATAATTTTGTGAAGCAGGGGCAGGACCAAATCTTTCTCCTTCTCAAACTAATCATTTTATATTGTTATTTTTTAGTTTTCTTTTGTTACGTTTTGATTGTTTGTGTTTTATTTTGTGGTTTTAATTGTTTTGTTTTGTCTTGCAACATTGTTCAAGATGAATAATTAAATTAAATGAAAGGTTAACTTCTGTCTTTTTATATTTTTCACTTTTTGTTGTGCTCATTACTACATTGCTATTAGATTGGGATGAAATATGTATGCGTCTCGCCTGCTGTTTTGATTGTTATTGAAAAGAAAAATGCCGCCACAGGGAACAAACCTCATTGTCTTTGTAAATGCCATTAATATTACAAGACCTGTATATGATGGGAAACACAATCAGGTACAGCAGCAGCTTTCCTGACACCTTGCCATACTTTGTGTGTTTTTGGATTCTCTGCGGTGTGCAAACACCATATGGTCATGATTTTTCAAACCAAAAGAAATTTAGACAGTTATCCTGAGAACCAATCTAATGAAACAAATGGCTCTGCTGTCATGTGTGTGACCCAGGAGGAATACTCCTCTGACCCATTTATTTGCTTCAGACTATTACTTTAAGAAACCAGAGCATATGGTGTTGGTTGTAGGGCAAATTTTTATATATATATATATATATATATATATATATATATATATATATATATATATATATATATATATATATATATATGTGTGTGTGTGTTGTGGTATTATATAGCCCCTCCCTGTCTTAAATCCGCAAACCACGATTCTCTCCTATTTCCTCTTCAAATTACTGTTAATAATGCGAGGGCAGGCCAACGTGTATGATTGCTGCTATGAGCACCACAAAACAGACACTTCTGCAAGAATCAAGAAACGATATCATGATAAATGGAACACCTGTTTTGTTTTTCATTGTGTAAGATTTTCATCAGTGCAATTCTATTGTCCTCAAATATGCACATACAATTTCCAAAAAAATTAAGGGAAAACCTTTTTTCGCTATAGCAAACAAGTGGATGTTTTCTATGTTCTTTTCCCACCAATCTCCTTTCTTTAAGGTATTCAGACTGGGTTTAAGGGTTGACAAAGGCCATGTTGCCAAAGCTTCACTTGACCTATTTTAATCGCCTTGTTGCGCTTAGGCACTATGGTGCCAGCATGTGGTGGTCTAAGCTGACCCCTATCATAGAGCACAGGAAGGATTCAGCAGAAGAACAGACCAGAGCCCCATTCTCGCTGTCTAAGTCCTTCCACTTAATCCCCCAGGGAGGTTGTTTGTGAGCGATATCACTACAAGAGTATAACAAGAAAACCTGCAGAGAAAACCAACCAAAATGTGTTGCCACTGCTCTATCCCTCTTCAATATTCTTAGTTTTCTCTTTCTCCAACTGAAACTCTGATCTTCCTCTTCTCACACACAAACACACACACACACACACACACTTCACTCTCTGCATCACAAGTACATGGCTTGTACATATCCATACTTTTACACAACCTTCAACATCAATTTACTTCCATGTCCCCTTCACGTTTTGCTCATTGTCCCACCATGGAACAAAACACACGCACACACACACACACACATAAGGATGCAAACACATCTGCCAAACCCTGGTAAGCGACATCACTCACTTGTATAGTGTATGTATATATGTATATGTATGAATCAGCAGCTCTTTCTCTCTTACTCTGGCGTGTTTTCGACCAGAGACCGTCTGTGATTTCTGTTCTCAGTCCAGCTCTACATTTGTCATTCTTCTCTGCTCAACCCTCTGATTCAAACTTTAATTTACTTACTTTATTAAAATTCAACCCGCACACGGAGTGCAACAATTTATTTATTACTGATTACATGTAATCAGTCCTCAAACTACTAGCCTGCAAATATCAAATTGTAGTTCAGAGGTTAGGGATTAATACTGAACACCCCATTGGGTTCAGTGTTATGTTTTAGAACCCTTCAGGAAGACACAAGAGCATCAAGAAGTAAAAGATCCTCACATAACATTACTAACAATTAAAGAGTTTCAAGAATCCAGGGCTTACATTAGAAAGGTTCAGCTCCTGCAAGAAATAGAAAAACATTACACGCAGTAAGGATTAATTTCTCGTACTACTTTACTTCTTGTTTTTCGCTCTCCTCTTGATGTTGTTTACTGCGTGGACTGAAGGATTAGGCCTGGTCTCAATTTTCCGTCTTCATCCTCTTGTTCTTAATTCCATTTAAATGCTTGTCTGAACACAAGCCAGCTCGTCCCTATAGCCTACTTTCAATCTCACTTCATTAACATTGTTGCTGCTCTCCAGCTAAATCCCTGCTGAATAGCAAATAATTGGACGTTCCTGGTGTTTGGGTGGGCAAAGACAAATTGTGCACTTATGGTCTCATAATTTCTGACCTCTGTATCAAAAACACAAACACACAAGGATGTGCAATGGAAAGAATCAACAAGTGACATGTGAGTTTAGTTTGTGATATTTTGCATTAGGAGCTTACTATTTGTCAAAACCTTGAAAGAAAAGGATACTGTTTTACATTTGACATACCCAAAGATGTGTATTGATCAAGTTCTTCCAGAGAAGTGAAAAGGTTGAGATGTTTTACAGGAATGTGTTGAAATCTTGGATTTTTTTTTGCAATGTTAAAAAATGCAAAAAAAACATTCTTGAGGAACTGAAATATCAATGGAGATTGTTTTACCATAATTTGAAAAAAAACGGGGGTAGAAAACATACAAACCAAAATTACTGTATGAAATTACACATTAGTGTAGCTATTTGGATGGAAATCAGCAGTTTCATGTGCTTGCATGTAAATTAGACACAGCGTGTTAGGCGAAAAAATGGAAATGCCTTTTAGGATTTGCATTTAGATGAGCAGATTTTCATTTTGTACTAATATTCTAATGATCAGGCCTGTGGGAAATAATAGTACAGGTGAGAGACAGTCATCAGTGCTGACTGAGCGAGGTTCAGTGCAACAAAAATAAGATGTCCACAAAGTCATGCTTATAGAGACTGCGAGCTAGTAAAAGCTTTATTCACTGGTTTAATGGTTAGTTCAAATGATTGGAGGTGAATAAAGTTTTATAAGTAAATACATAGGCATAGCAGCAAAAACAATAACTAAACTCACCTGTACCTCATCAGGATTTACAGCGCACATGCACACAATTAAAGCCAACAGCATATGAACTGAGACATAAATTCACCAGCATCTCAATAGGATTTACAGCACAGAAACACTGAAAGCCAACAAAACAATAAATAGAAATAAATTCACCTGTATCTCAACAACACTCAATTTAAGACAACATCCCATTTAGTTTTTTTGTTCTTATGCATATAAGAAAATAAACCAAAAGAGAAGTAAATTACAATAAAAAAAGAAAAAAGCACAGGTGGGATGAAAAGCAAAACAAGTCCCAGTGGGCCCATTCGGTAATCCACCCCTGAGTTATTGGGAGTACTGTAATTCGGATGTGAGTTGATTGAATTGCAATTTGACTAAAGGCATTGGCATTGTGATTGCTGTTGATGTATTTCACATTTTTACATTATATTGAGTAAAAGAAAAAGAAAGGAAGGAATCAATGTAATACATTTTCAAGTCAAGTAGTTCTACTGAGCAACAAACTCAGTCCCTCACATGGGGGATCCAGTTTACTGAGCATGGAAAATGTGTGTGGGTTGTGTGCATCAGTAAAACGTGAGTCATCCAAGCAGTCAGCTGAATCTTACCCTGGATTTCTTCTTCTAAATACTTTTCTCCTAATCACCGCCGTTTTAAGATTAAGAGTTTGTAAGTCTTAAAACATGACACAAGGACGTACAAATCAATATCTGGTAAGCCAGCTCAAGCTGTGAGAATTTCCTCTCCTCTCCTCTCCTCTCCTCTCCTCCTCTCCTCTCCTCTCTCTCTTCTCAGGTTCATTGCTTCTAGACTGCCCCCTGCTGTGATCTTTCACCTCTGCCTGCCTAATGATCTGACCTCTCGTTTTACCTCCCTCCATACCATCTCTTCATCCTCTCTCTTGTCTCTCAAGGGATCATGCGATTGAGGACCCAGAGGGAAGAGGACATATTGGGGCTGCCCTTTCCAGTTGCTTTGTATCTTTTCACCTTCACCCCTGTCTACCTTCTCCTCTATTCTCTCTATTCTCCTATCTACCTTCCCTCTATCTCTTGGTTACCTTTCTCCTTTTTGCCTCCCTCTATCTCAATTCACCAGAGAGTCCAAGCTGAATAAGCAATGCTGCTCACTCTTTACCCTAATGTGTAGGTTGGGACCCGAAGAAGCAGGTTATGTTGGAGGCATACTGATGGCAGTAGGGTGGGGGAGAACTAAACTACTCACATAGAGGCATCTGGCAGATGGACAACAGGGAAAAGGGAAGCAGTCCGTATTTAATTCAAACAACCAAGGTCCTGAGTGTGAAATTGGCTCTGATGGTCAAGATAGAAGAAAATAACGCATTGTTATTTTACCAAAAATTTCATTTTATTCAACATTCATTAGGTTTATTCAATACGCCTTATAAATAGGCCTCATGAATGTGAAATTTGTGATTTACTCTTTTCTTTTTGGTGTCATTTTTGAATCTGCAAATTAAAAGCCAAATCATTTACAGGCTTTGCCTGGGGTGGGGGGTGGAGTAACCAGCCCTATTAGCTGTTAACAAAGCCTCCCAGATATGACACCATGCCTGCGACGGGTGCTAAAGCCAATGGGAGATTATCCAGACTGCAAATACATGGACGACTGAGATGCCCTTTGTACCACACAACAGAGGGCATTTCATGGGCAGCCCGCTGATCCCCTTACTGGTGTGCAGTTGAGGCAATGTAATCCCAAATTATTTAACCAGATTACTAGAGCATGAGGAAATATTCTGCCTTTGAATTATTTATGGGGGTTTATGTGTTAAGATATGAGTTCCAGTGTCAGTGTCATTATGTCCTTTTAAAGACGCTGGCTGATCTGCCATTGGAGATCGTCCGCAAATGTTATCAGCTTACAGGTGAGGCACGAGAGAGCACATATACAGGTGTAGTATGACATTCAGCAAAGCCAAAACAGCATGGGATACTGAGAGACAATAAAATGAAAAATGCATTTTGAAAAATGATCATTACTTACTTTTTTTGGCCCACTCAAAAACAGAGATCATACTGCCAGAAAAATAAGGCAGTTGTTTTTTTTAGCCTGCTCATGTATGCCTGCCAAATGCTTTTACATCCTGCAGAATACAAGTGAAAAACACAGCTTTTTTTGCTAAAATAATTTAGACAAAAACCTAAAGACGACACAGCACAACTGTTTATTCTCAAGACTGTCATTTTCAAACAGCATTGACAGCAAAGTGCTTCCAGGTTCTGTGGAAGCCATTTTTAAATATGGCATCACTCTCACTATTTTTGATATATTGTGCTTTACCACTTAGTTGTGTCTCTTTTGCCTCATCAGTGACTGGATACAGCTGCTGACCCCTCAGCATTTGATTGAAACACTCGTTCCGACAGCTCCAGCTGTAGCTTGGCTCCTCTCACTGAGCGGACCTACTCATCCTGGCAGCTTGACCCACACTTTTTCACTGCCTTGCCATCCAAATCCAGTGTGAAGGAGAATTAGATCACGATAGGAGATGACAGTGATTTGATTGAAAAACAAAATAAAGGTTGAAGACCCGTGGAATCATGTGAAAGTTCTATATCAGCACATGTGCAGCCACACAGCTTTTTCTAGGAAGGTGTTTAATCCATCAGCTGAGGTCAAGAAGGAAGTTTCAATCTCACCTTTAATTGGAGCTTAGAGCGTTTGCAGACATTTCTGAACAAGTTGAAAAGGCCAGACTTAACTCTATTCTTGATGTTTATAACTGAACCTCAGCCAAATCAGTCAGTAAGTGGGATCAAAGACAGTTTTGAATACAGTGGCAATGGCAGATCAGCTACAGTTAGTTGTTATTTAATCGCAGTAAAACATTCAACTGTGACCCACACTGACATACAGCAAAAATATTAGACAGCAGCTACTTTGCTATATACAGTATATATATACAGTGTATATATATATAAACTTACCGAAACACAAAGTAATCATACTAAATTGAAGTCAAAAGACTTTAGGATGTAGAATTTTAGAACTTTAGAACATTAGAATTGAAACGACTCTGTAATCGGTAATCAATCATCTGTAATGTAGTACACTTGACTGTAAGCTTGCCAAGCCTGCCGTTCCTCGGCTGCCATATTGTCTGATGACGCATTGATGTACAAATCTCATCCATCGGCCTCTCTCCCTGCAGCAGGCACCTGGCCAGCTATCGACCAGACCTCACTCATGGTTTTTGGGTCACAAGCTGTGACAGTAAAGCGGATGACTATCCTGTCCTGTATCCAACACTGTGCCACACACACATACATACACACACCCCAACATACACACACACACGCACGCACGCATGCACACGCACACACTCACATACAAACAGACACAAAAACACATACGGTAATGCTCCATGGACGATGCAGTAGATTTGCTGACCACCGGCTCTGTTGCCAGTGGTCAGCAAATCTAGGAAGACGAGAGGAGAAAAGACCGAAATAGAGATTAAAAGAGGAAGAGAAAACAATCCTGGTTACAGGTACAGACAAAGAGAGGCAAAATAAGAAGTAAAGAGATGGAAGAGGAAAGTAATCATCCTAGAGGTCTGAAGGTCTCAGTCAGACTCACTTACTGTCCTGCGGCAGAAATGAATGCAAGAGTTAGCTCCAGCTGTGTGTGCAGGGATGAAAGATGAACACAATTTCAGTTTTGACCTCCAGGGGTAAAAATCTGAAATTGTTGAACAGTGTAGTGTACTCTTACTAATCTTCTCAGACACACAACGGCAGAGCGCACACATGTCCTCCCTGATGTTATGTCTCTGTATTTTGTGAAACTGCTGACATAATTATTCCTAATCTGTCACATTCATGTTTTTTCTCAACTTCTGGGATTTGAGAAAATAAAATAAATTAACATGGTAATGATGTAGTACCACAAGCAGCTGTTAAATGTTAAACATTTCTGAAAACATGCGTTTCTGGCCTCATCAGTAAGCTGTAATAGAGAAGAAAAAAATCTAACTTGTGATGTTGTTGCTGCTAAGCTCATGACCACCTGATGAATATAAGTCAAATATTCACTATTTAGGCTCCTCTGTTTGGGACTTCACCAACTCCTAAAGGGAAACAACTGGCTCTTTTGCAGTTAAATTCTCCACCACATTCACCAGATAGTCTCTAGTCTTGCATTGCCAGACCTTCTTCCACAGCGCTGCGAAAGAGGATCTAGCGAGTCCACACAGCATTCTTGGATAGAAGTAAAACATGCTGTGGTTTATTTACATTTCTTTCCCAATTACAATTGTCTTGGGCAGCATGAACCACCGGAATAGCAACGACGCCTCTGCAAAATAGCCTCGGGAAGGAACTTCTTTCGGTGGAACATGTGTACGTTCAAAGGTTGTTTTAGTCGTGCAACAGAAAACTCTGATTGGACAGATAGTCTAGCTAGAAGTCGGGAAGTTCGGTCCAGATTTGATCCATTGTGTAGAACAATGCTTGAACCAGAGCTGTTCAGACTAATCAAATTGTCAGGGTGGGGTTTATACGATGATGGACGGATGATCGACAGAAACGTAATCAACCACGTCACCAAAGGTGGCTGCCGTTGGAGAATTGAGATGTGTAGATTTCGCCATTGAGTATGTTGTAGAAGATATCGACAGAGCATTAGCCTCAACGACTGCCCGAAAACACGGTAAGACAGACTAAAGAGTGGGAGGGCCCAGCCGCATTAGAACCAAGCCGTGACCATTGATTGTAAATATGAATGGACAACGCATCCGGTTCGGAGAAGTGCTGCAAATGCAGAAGTGCCGTAAACCTGCATTCTATCTGAATTCCAGCAGAGGCCGACACATATGGTTGGAAAAGGAGGTCGGTTTCTCTAGAAGTCTTTGAGAAAGTGACCCACTTCTCACTTGATTTATTACCTCAGTAAACACTTTCATAATTAGTGTATGGTCTCAATCGCTAGTTTTCTACAACACTAAATTATGTTCATTTTTGGAATTATGGCCTTGTTGATTTTATAATCGGTGATAAAGCAGGAGGTGTTTTAGGGTGTGGCTATGATGTGATTGCCAGCGAAAGCGTGTAATGTAGTGTTTAACGTAATGTAGAGTGTAATGGCTCCTCCTTCAACCTTCCGTCTCCTTTAAATTTATCACATCTGCAACCAGGATGGCTGCGCCCGTAACGGCAAACTCAACGACAGATAGCAGATCTCCACAAACCAATGGGGGATGTCCAACATGCGCTGTCCATATATATACAGTCTATGGCTGTGAACCAGAGAAATAAAAACGTGTTTTTGCCGATTCATCTCTAAAAATGCAACTGCAGCAAGCATCTCACTATCACTAATGGTATCCTCATTCATATTTACATGAAACAAATGATTTATCCAGCTACAAAAAAGTCTAAAAGTCGGAATGTTTGGAATGGAATGACGGAAGTGCAAAGAGTGATTTCTATAGAGATGATACACTGTTTTGTCTCATTGGTGTTGAGTTCATGGATGTATTGGGAGAAGTTTGAGTTCTGTTGACATTTGAGTTGAGTTCCGCTGCTCTGATTGGCTGTAGGTCTAACTAGTTGGGTGCAGAGGTATTTTCTTTCCTGGTTTGGCTGAAAGATGCCCCATTATTACAGTCCAATGGAGCAGTATCAGACTCATATTCTGACTAGAATCTGAGAATGACAACACAAAAAAAAATACAAACACAAAGAAGGCAGAAGGTAACAGACGGAAGATAACGGTATTATACTTAAATTTGATTGAAAACTAAGGCACTCCTTCACTGTTCAAACAGCTGACCAATTGTCCCAGTATAAACATGACAGCTTACCCCACAGTGTGTTGCACCTTTTGCAACCCTTGTACTGTATAGTAACACAATGTAATTATGTAATATGTAATCATTCAGGAAGCCAATAATTGTATGCAAGTGGCCTTTTTATCCAATGGCATGTATAAAGGGATTTTTCCTGCAGTTTTTCAGCATGTTGCTGCTGGCAGCTGTCTAGAGAGTCTGGACAGCAACTTGGTCTCGCTCTTCTGCTCTAATTCATACCCATCCCTGAGCTCATACTGCAGGGCTGCACTGCACTGTATAGGTACAACACACATGGTGTAATCATCTGGGCTTGATTGATTAAAGATGACATACCACACATGTAGTAGTTATGCATACATGAAACATATTGTACAATATGTACTCAAATATGTACACTGTATATCTTATATATATTATACATATATATAATATTGTAACACCAGCTATAGAGTGTGACTGTAACAATCTGGCCATGTTAAAATCAGAAGTCAAAATGTACCTTTTTAGAGCCGCTTTTCATGTTTGATTGATGTGTGTATTTTTTTGTTTGGTTTTTGTACTGTTTTTCCTTTTAAAAACTCTGTAAAGTGTCTTTAAGTGTTGCAAAAAGCGCTAAATATATTAAATGCATCATTATTATTATTATTATTATTATTATTATTATTATTATTACCACACACATTTTATTTGCAATACGACTCAGCTCTAGCTTCTAACATGAATCTTGAATGAAGTGATATAAAGACAGTAGAAAGCACACAGGGCTTTCCTTTTGGGATGTATTTTTCTCTTGAGGGGAAAGTGAACAACAGCAAACACAGGTCATTGCAGTCATTAGGAAAGGGATGCAAGAACTTATTAAGACCATTTTCTGCACCTGTGCCAGCTTTTAAATGTATTATTCACACTCTTTTTTTTATTGAATAATTTATTAGAGGCAAGAATGGTGCCCCCCCGTGCCCCCCTCTATTTATACACTAGTTTATTCATTTTTCATGTGTTGATTCATGTGTTAAAGTCATTTCATGCACATGAGCCATGTTCACCGGCAGTAAATCAAAACTGAAGTCTGCATAGTACAGCAGTACAGACCTGCCTGTTTCCTTCCATTGCACACACTTTTCATTCAATTGAAATTCTCGTTTGGTAACTTCACTACGTTTAGGTAACTCTGCAGATATAATTGTACATGCCCCAACTTGGTTTTATTAAATTATGGTCATTGGCTGCCTGAATGATTATAATAATTTGAGCCAACTAAAAATGTGCCAGCTCCACATTGCAGAGGACATATGGCACATGAAGTGCTTATGGATTTTTTCATCTGTCCATGACAGTCATCCAAGTGTTTAATTAACGTCTTTAACTGACTTTTAGAAGACATGTACCAACATTAACCTAAGGTAAAAGCTAAAAAAAAAAGAAGAAAAAAAGAAACATGCTTCAGCTTGAGGCAATTGTAAACCAAATGTAGATAAAACATGACAAAACCAGTGGTGCTCCTGTTTCTCTGATGTTGTTTCCCATAGCAACAGATACAAAGGATGCTGAAGCATGAGAGCAGCAGTGCTAGTGTCAGACACATTGGATTAGTGATTTCAATTCCTAATCTAACATTTAAATGGAAATTATGTAACAAATTACATGAATAGTCTAAAAAGAGACAGCAAGATGACAGAGTGCAGGTGGCACGAGATAGATGAAACTGAAACTGAAACTTTATTTAGTAGGCTAGCTGCTTCTCCTAGTGCCCAGGCGTTAAGCTAAGTTAACTAAGATGTATATTCTGGCTGTATTTTTGTCAGTTAACTGGTGCCGAGATGTGGCATTGATCTTCTTGTTCATCTTCAGCTAAGAAGGTGAAAAACGTCACAAAATGATGAAATATATTTTTAACAAAGCTCATTTTTGGATAGTTTTTTTTTTTAACTCTCAGGCTAGATATGAAATACAAACGTTTGGGTGGTCAGCTTATGAGTTTCCTGCTTAATAAGCGATAGGATGTAGGTGTAACTCTAACCTTTCCTCCCCACTAACATAGAACGTTTAGGGAACGTTAGGTAACGTTAGTTTATGGTTCTCTAAAGATTATTCGAACCAAACCAAAAACTAACGTTTAGGGAACGTTCCCTCCGGGTTATAAATTCTATAAACCTTAAGAAAACCAACCAACTGTAACGTTCTCCTGCGGAAACGTTCACGTTTGGTTGTTTTTGGTTGTTCTGAGTTTTTGAAGTAGCATAAAGGTTCGCAGTCACTTGATTTAGATTCACTCCAAAATTGATTGGTCTTATAAAATCTAAGTAAACTAAACAGCATACACACTTAATGGTGCACACATGCACCATCCTAAGCTATCCCGCCCATAAGCGTCACTGATTCAAACTGCAGCCGAGGTAGAGAGAGGGGAGAGAGGAAGGAGAGAGGAAGGAGAGAGCCGCTCCGATCACACACATTCACACGCTCCGGAGCAGAGGCAGAGAGAGGATCACACAGTCACAGCGAGTGAGAGGTTGGGGATCCTTCAGTGGTTTTTCACTTGCATGAACACAACCGTAGACCCCCCCCAGGATCTAAAGATGTGGACAGAAGTCGGAAAGCTCGTGCTATTACATTTGTTACTCATGGAGCTCCGTTGCGCTAAAGGTAAGCAGACACTTGTCTCACAGCAAGGAGGTGAATCACTAACGGACAAGCCTACTGAGAAACGGCTTGTCTGTCAATATAGTCCGCGTCTTCCTAAATGTTGAGCTAAAATGCCTTTCAGAGACTTTTGTCATCTGCGTGCATGCGACGTGGCTCACACCTGGATCACTTTGTCCGCGCAATGAATGCGACCAATGGTGTCATGGGGTGACAATATACGCGGAAGAAAAGATCGGCACAACCAAACACGTGTACCAATGCAGTAGGCTGGTGCTATTGCGAGTAAAGACTGCCTGTGGCCATGCTCTACGTCTGGTGTTTGTTAAGCTGCAGCCAAAGCACGCTTAAATATATTTGCCTTACATCTTTGTGGTAAAGTGCCAGCAGGACACCTTCGCACCAAAGCCTATTGATACACTCAAGCAAGCCCATCATAAGCGTTTTATTACTAGAAAAGTGTAAATCATGTTCTGGGATTGTTGGATTAAAGAGAAACCCACTAATGTTGTTTTTGGAGGGGCCTACCCACAGTAGCCTACTGGGAGATTTGGAGCAATTATAGCTATACACTTTACAGCCCACAATAGGCTACTAAGCACTAAACTAATTACCTGCTTTATTGCAGTAAAGGTATCCTATGTAATCTCTTTAGGCTATTTTGAAAAGTGGAGATGCAATGTACTAGTTGACCTCACAGACAAGAAACACAGCCATGTAAACAGTCAGTAGTCAAGGCTGGTCTTGACTTACACAGCCTGTTTTCAATTACCCCATCATGTATCTATGGTTCTAAATCAGCGGTCTTCAACGTCTTTAAGACCCCTGATTTAGCCCAGGAACCCTTAGCTCAAAGACAAGATAAGTAGGGACCCCCTATATATATTATATACAATTGAGTTGCATGTTAAATTGGGCAGAATGGATGAAAAGAAATAGATATTATTCATGCATCATGTTTTAATGTTAAACATACATCCGGAAGAGACAAATCATTTTAACTTTTGAAAATACATTTTTTTATATAATTTGGTGGCCCCCCTGCACTAACTGTGAGGAGCCATCTGTTGAAGATCACTGTTCTAAATAGATTTATTTTAAAGTCACTTCATTGCATTTTCATTGTTATTTTGAAATCTCATTCTGTTAATCTGACATCCACGTTCATTCAATATTCACATTCTGATCACTAGATGAACCAAAGAAGTGACAACTTGTTTTGTTTCTATGACAACATAGGAACTACTATGGAGTCGGAGTGTGAAACCGGGCAGTTTCAGTGCAAGAACGGACGGTGCATCCCGACCCTGTGGAGATGTGACGATGATGATGATTGCTCAGACAGCAGCGACGAGGAGAACTGCCGTAAGTAGCCCAAAGTCTGTTACCTTGGTGGATAAACACAGTGATGCCCTTGCTTGTTGCCCCATGGACCTTGAATAAAACCTGCTGTTACAGTATGTATGTTATAAACAGGACCCCCAAACATTTTATACGTGAAGGATCTATATATTTATTCGGCACACAATCGGCACCATGATAATGATTATGCATTCAGCTGTTTGAAATGAGCTGGTATGTAACTGGATAAAAGTATGATGTGGATAGCTGATTAAATCAACACTGTAACTTATGATTGAAGGAAGGTATACTGGGAATAAGCTGCTTATCATTTTGCTCTGGGCCCCTCTGGATTCTCCCTTTCAGTTGTTAGTCGGCAGACGTCAGTGCAGGAACTGCTGATCCTGGATTATTCAGATCACATGGCTACAGGAATTCTACAGGAAAACTAATTTCTTAATAATTTCACTTCCTTAGAAAACCTCTGACACAGGGAGAGATGTGGCCGTTCTGGGTCAGAGCAGGGCCATTTTATATTATTATTATAATTATTATTTTTTTAATTATTGTTATTATTATTAGTCTTATTTTGCTGTGACTTTAGAATTAATGTCAGTCCTCTTATTAGCTCACCCTGCTTTACTGTCTCATAATGGTCTGGATACATAATGGCTTCACAGATGGTGTCATATCTAAAACAGTATAAACAAATTGCAGCGTTACGTGTCACGATAACTCACTGCTGAGTAGTGCAACATGCTCTAATGCAAATGCTGTGCCCCTTAGATATGGCTGATCATAAATTGGCTGCTTTTTTTGTTCTCAAGGGTGCCTCTGCTTTTATGGTCAGGAGTTTGTAATCACAATTTCAAATCCAGAATTACATAAATGATATCAGGCAATCAAATATTGTTTTATGTCCTTCCAACAATGTGTAAAAGAAAAAAAGACCCGTAGTAGCAATTCCGGTTAATCTGACTCTGTTCTGTTCAGGAAATTGCATGGACAACCAGCCGAGTGATCATCGCTTATGCATTTGTCATGGTACTAATTGCTTGAGTGGTTATATTAGCGGCCAATTGATTCATTGCTTATCTTGGGGAAGCAAGCCAAACCCATGATTCTCTCATCTCGCACGCCCACCATGATGGTGGCCGCTGAATGTCTTGGGAGTTCCCTGGATGCCGTGACATTTACAAGCACGTCTCATTCACTGCAGAGACTGATGGGGATTATTGGATATTTAGTGGGCAATACTCAATGGAAGTGGAATTAGATTTTAATGAGCTCTCCTTAGTTCTAACAGGTGTGGTATGTGGAGACTTGCTCAAAGAGAATGTGAAAATGGTACTTAAGCCACAAAGTGACAGACTGTTCTGTTAGCTGAGCCACTGTCTGTGGCAGAAATGTCTTCTCACCTCACTCTTTTGCGTGCTACATTTCCTCTTTTCAAATGTGGTTATGCTTTCCTCTTTGGCTCTTCCGACAATCTCTCGATCTCTTTCTCAGTCTCTACCTTTATCTACTTTTTACCTCTTGCTGTGCCTCATTCTCCCTTTTGCTACCTTCATCCTTTGCTCCTGCTCCTTCCTGCCCACCTCACACTCACTATTCTTTGAGTGCTTCAGCCCCTCTGCCTGTGTTGGAAGTTAGGTGCTTCTTTCTAAAAAACTGTCTCCTTCCCCACTAAAGGGGCTTTCCTCACCCATTCTTAAATCTCCTGTGGGCACCTTGGCAGTGCGAATGCCATAGAAGCTATGCCCACCCGTCTTACGCCCACAAAGAGCATCAGCTGACAGGTTGGTTGAAATTAAATCCAATAGCATGATTCTGGTTGCCGGAGTGATGCTCAGTGGCTGGCAGCTTGCCAGCTCTTAGAACAGATGCCAGCACTGCCACAGTGCCCCCTCCCCAAATCCCCAGCAGAGCTCAGCGGAAAGGAGGAAGAGGTTTAGGAGGTGAAGGCGGACCAGAAAAGATGGGATAGATTAGGGCTGGGCGATACAGAGAAAATCAAATATCACAATATTTTTGACCAAATACCTCCTATTGATACCGCAACAATATTGTAGTGTTGACTATTGGTGCTTTCACAAATTTTTTACAGAATGAGATTTTTGATCATCATCAGTAATGTGGATATAATGACTAAGTGGGTAAAGGCAAATAATAGTTACAGTCAAGTTCAGAAAATGACATCACTTTACTGTAATGCAGCCTTTAAAACCAGGAAAAAATAACACTAATGCCATATTACGATATCCAAAATCTAAGATATCCAGTCTCAAATCACAATATCAATAGAATAACAATATAAGGAAATATTTACTAATGGTTGTGTCGCAAAGCTAAATGGGCTTGGAACAGCTGTCATTTAAAGCAGGCTGTACATAAAATGTATGACATTGCTGTCATTTGCTAAGCATCCTTCTAACACCTGATTGGATGGCTGTAACACTCACTTGGCTGTCATTGTTCTTTGCTTCTGACTTTTCAAAACTAATATACGCAATGTCTATAATGGAAAAGCTGTCAATTGTCTCCAAATAGGGCTAGACCTCAAATCTATATCGAAATTGTCATATTTACCCTTTTTAATAATGATACATTTCATGCTAACATTTCTTGCGGCGTGTATGTAGCGTGCAGGTTGTAAGCTGTTTGTCGGCTTGGTATACTCTCTGACGGCCAATTAAACTCGCCGGTCCTCATCAGTATAGTTTCATGTGTCATGTAACTCTCCACAAGCAGAAAAAAGACGAACTTAAAACGCAACTTGCTGGTTAGTTAGTAAGTTGTTAGGACTAACAAGTTAAGTTGATTAGCAGTTAAGAAATAGATTGTATAGCCTATTTACATTTTTTCATGCAAAATTTGTTTTTTTTGTTATACCTGTCACAATCAGGCCAGGTATAACCGTTTGCTTGTGTTTGGATGAGCCATATTACCGTGCACCTTTTAGTCAGTAGTCATTTCACCGATCTAGTTCTCTGTTCACACGCACAAGTCTCACAGTGCAGGGATTAACCCTATAGCATCCTCCCCCTAGCAGCTATATTAGAATAAGTCTTGGCAGATTTGGTTGTCTTTTGTGCCTTCGTCTCTCCTTTTCTTAACTCTCCTTTTCTCTCTTCTTCCTCCTGCTCCTCTCCTCCTTCATTCTTAACATGCCTCTTGGTAGTTTTTGCTCTTGTTGCCCTGGGAGACAGTCAAGTGGTGGTGGTGGGGTTTTTGTGCATGCATGTGCTTTCTTTGTTGTGAACACAACACTCCTGCATACATGTCTACATACATGTATGCATACACATGGCAACTCTCTATCTCTGCACAACTCTGTATGACCTATATTTTGGTTGCAGAATATACAGAAAAAAGGCCTTATCATTTTTACAGCGGATTTAAGTGGATTAAAACATGCCTAATCCAAAGTGCCACTGCAAAATCATCTCATATCTGAACCTCATGTTAGCTTTCAATTGTTCTCTCTCTCTTTCTCTCATATCGCTGTACAGTCTAATCCTCCAAATGGCTTGGGCGCACTGCACTGTAAAAACACTGTGTGATAATTATATATTAGCAAACATAGAACCCTGAAATCAGTCGTGGTGATTGGTGGTGCAACTGTTTGTCACTTAATCATTGTGTTGATTGAGGTAAGACATTAAAATGACAAATATTTGCTGGTTACAGCTTCACAAATGTGGGGATTTGTTGCTTTTCTTTGTTTTACATCATAGTTTTTTGAATATTTTTGAGCGTTTGATTGCTGGTACGAGAAAAGAAGCAATAGGAAGATTGTGAGGGCATTACATTGTGTGTGCATTTTGACACTTTAAAAACAATGAGCAATCAATTTGCCAATAATAAAAATATGAGTTATTCACAGTGGCTGGCAATGATATACACAGGGCTAAAATACATGTTAAGTTATACGATGGGAACAAATTCTGAATCCTAACCCCTCAATGAACTCTGAAACCCTACTGTTTCATAACAGTTACACACAAGGGATGGAAAGAGAATACATAAGGGTGGGAAGAAAGTTACTGTTGAGCTCACTGTATCCGTGTGTGTGTATGTGTGTTTGGGTGTACCAGCAGGACAATGAGTCTGAGCAGGTCTGAGAAGGGGAGCGTCTCCTCTGCAGTCTGAGACCAGCTTCCCATAGAGGAGACATCACAACACATTTCACGCCGTGTGTGTCTGTGTATGTGTCTGTGTGTGTGTGTGTGTGTGTGTGTGTGTGTGTGTGTGTGTGTGTGTGTGTCTGTGTGTGTGTCTGTGTGTGTGTGTGTGTGTGTGTGTGTGTGTGTGTGTGTGGAGAGTACAGAGAAGCGCTTCAGGCATTAAAGGCATTGTACTGATAGGCTCATAGAAACACATTTTGGTCACCTGCTGACACACATAACACACATACACACTGCTCGCCATAGCAAAGCTGGGGTCAGACTGTTAATGGGAGTATGAGGACAAAGAGACCAGTAGCTTAATCAATTGCACACACAGACTGAGCTGACCTAAGGGTTTCAACACACCCTGATCATATTTATACTCGGTAAGGCTTTCTGAGCATGTGTAATTTCTATTCTGCTGTGTCTAACTCCTTCAAACACACATAAGCATATATCTATTAACAATCATACACACAAGCACATAGCATCTCCACACTCCATCATTTGATTTTCTCTATTGTGTGTGTGTGTGCGTGTGCGCATATATGTGAAGAGTGTACACAGATGCTGTGCTATGATCTCCAGAGAAAGAAACCCACTGCTGTGCTCCGTGACTACCGAGGCACTGTGGGACTTGTGTGTGTGCCTGTGCAAGCAAGTATGTCTGTGGGTTTCATCTGGTCAACTGTGTGCAGAGAGAAAGCATTTCACAAACACATGACAACTAACATATCACTGAAGAAAAGAAATGACTAAAGTTTGTAAAATTGTAAAAACAGTATCAAAAATGAAACTGGCAGGGGCGACCCAGTAAGAGCATGCGCCCCATGTAGGCTGAGGCCTTTGCTGCGTGTCATCCCCCATCTCTCTCGCACCTTTCTTGTCTATCAACTGTCACTCTGAATTAAAGGGGAAAAAGTAATTTAAAAAAAAAAAAAAAAAATAATAAATATATATATATATATATATATATATATATATATATATATATATATATATATATATATATATATATATATATATATATATACAGTATACAGTACGGAAAGTATTCAGACCCCTTTAAATTTTTCACTCTTTGTTTCATTGCAGCCTTTTTCCAAAAATCAAAAAAGTTCATTTTATTTCTCAGTAATGTACACTCAGCAACCCATCTTGACAGAAAAAAACAGAAATTTAGAAATTTTTGCATATTTATTAAAAAACAAAAACTGAAATATCACATGGTCATATGTATTCAGACCCTTTGCCGTGACCCTCATATGTAACTCAGGTGCTGTCTATTTCTTCTGATCATCCTTGAGATGGTTCTACACCTTCATTGGAGTCCAGCTGTGTTTGATTATACTGATTGGACTTGATTAGGAAAGCCACACACCTGTCTATATAAGACCTTACAGCTCACAGTGCATGTCAGAGCAAATGACAATCATGAGGTCAAAGGAACTGCCTGAAGAGCTCAGAGACAGAATTGTGGCAAGGCACAGATCTGGTCAAGGTTACAAAAAAAATTTCTGCTGCACTTAAGGTTCCTAAGAGCACAGTGGCCTCCATAATCCTCAAATGGAAGACGTTTGGGACGACCAGAACCCTTCCTAGAGCTGGCCGTCCGGCCAAACTGAGCTATCGGGGGAGAAGAGCCTTGGTGAGAGAGGCAAAGAAGAACCCAATGGTCACTGTGGCTAAGCTCCAGAGATGCAGTCGGGAGATGGGAGAAAGTTGTAGTAAGTCAACCATCACTGCAGCAATCCACCAGTCGGGGCTTTATGGCAGAGTGGCCCGAAGGAAGCCTCTCCTCAGTGCAAGACACATGAAAGCCCGCATGGAGTTTGCTAAAAACACCTGAAGGACTCCAAGATGGTGATAAATAAAATCCTCTGGTCTGATGAGACAAAGATAGAACTTTTTGGCCTTAATTCTAAGCGGTATGTGTGGAGAAAACCAGGCACTGCTCATCACCTGTCCAATACAGTCTCAACAGTGAAGCATGGTGGTGGCAGCATCATGCTGTGGGGGTGTTTTTCAGCTGCAGGGACAGGACGACTGGTTGCAATCGAGGGAAAGATGAATGCGGCCAAGTACAGGGATATCCTGGACGAAAACCTTTTCCAGAGTGCTCTGGACCTCAGACTGGGCCGAAGGTTTACCTTCCAACAAGACAATGACCCTAAGCACACCGCTAAAATAACGAAGGAGTGGCTTCACAACAACTCTGTGGCTGTTCTTGAATGGCCCAGCCAGAGCCCTGACTTAAACCCAATTGAGCATCTCTGGAGAGACCTGAAAATGACTGTCCACCAACGTTTACCATCCAACCTGACAGAACTGGAGGATCTGCAAGGAGGAATGGCAGAGGATACCCAAATCCAGATGTGAGAAACTTGTTGCATCTTTCCCAAAACGACTCATGGCTGTATTAGATCAAAAGGGTGCTTCTACTAAATACTGAACAAAGGGTCTGAATACTTATGACCATGTGATATTTCAGTTTTTGTTTTTTAATAAATAATATGTCAAGATGGGTTGCTGAGTGTACATTACTGAGAAATAAAATGAACTTTTTTGATTTTTGGAAAAAGGCTGCAATGAAACAAAGAGTGAAAAATTTAAAGGGGTCTGAATACTTTCCGTACCCACTGTATCTTCACACTAATGCACCAATCTACACACCAATGCAATAAAACAAAACATTTTATTAATAAAACATCAGGCTACTTATTTTTTTTTTTATCTTGTCCCCTCTGTTCCTTTGACACATTACAGGGTAAGACTGCCACCTGGCCCCTCATCCCTAAAAACAGTGCAGTCCATGATGTATCCCTTGAACATTGAATATTAAACATAATCAAGTGGACACATGCACCATTTCCAGCCTGACAGGTGACAAGCCCAAATATGGTAGGGCACCACCTTTTGTCAGACACTGTATCATGCTCTACAAGCTAACAATACCTGGTGTGCTGAATATGTGTTGGGTGCAGCGGTGCAAAACAGCAGCAAGGTAATTTTAGCTGAGGTCAGTGCTTGCCTGAGGGGTTTGCTCTCTCTCACTGAATGGCCATCTATGTGGTCAACTCTCTCACTCATTTTTACCCACTTTCTACCTCTTCCCTTTTTGTCTCCCGCTTTCTGCATTTGTTACCCTCTCTGTTGTTCCCCAGACCTTTTTGGAGTAATGGCTTTGTATTGAAAAGAAGGGCAGGGGTATAAAATGCTGCAAAGCTACAAGGAGAAAGCAGACGCTGTGAGAGTGTTAGAGAGCCAAAGTGAGACTGTCACTGCACTGTCCATCTGCATACTTCTAATCCAATTAGTGAGTGTCTCAGTGGGTGAGATTCTGCACCGTGAGAAGTGTGTTTGTGTGTGTGTGTGTGTGTGTGTGTGTGTGTGTGTATATTGTCAGAGAAAGCAAAGATAGGAAAAACTAGTGAGGTTGCCTCTGCCTGAGGACCCATTTCTCTTTTTTTGTGTATGTTGATACATTAATACAAAAAACGCCGCTGCATCGTTCTCTCTCTCTCTCTCTCTCTCTCTCTCTCTCTCTCTCTCTCTCTCTCTCTCTCTCTCTCTCTCTCTCTCTCTCTCTGTCTCTCTGTCTCTGTCTCTCTCTCTCTCTCTCTCTCTGTCTCTCTCTCTCTCTCTCTCTCTTAGTTCATCTCCCCTCATTGCTCCTTTCAAAATAAGGGCATTTTTTCACAACAAGCTTTTCTTAAAACTCAACTACTGCTTATTTATGGGGGAAACTAGTAAGCATCTAATCAGGAAGGCATTAAGAAACTGGAAGAGCTTAATAGTGTTTATAGCTTAAATATCGAGTTAATGCGTAGGTTTGGGATGGTAACCTTGAGGGAAGGGCAACAGTTTAAAAGTATCTTGGAAATGAGTTGTTCCAAGAAATATTCCAATGCACCATTTGATGGTACACTGGAATGATGCCAAGTTTTCTTTTTTGCTGATAGCAGAAATTACAGCTTACATCAGATGAGAGCAACACCTCAAATAATACTAACTAATACCTGCGTGAATGTGTAATGCGAGAGGGGTCACTTTTATTGATTAACCCACAGGGAATTATCACCAAACTCTGGAATCCCCTTCAGCTTTAAGGTGCCTTTCACCTTTTTTTTAGCTCATTGTTTTGGCTTTTATTGGTGTTACTTTACTGTTACTGTTTTGGCTCATGCTCACTGCTCTCAACTTTGTCATTTGCAGACGCAGCAGGCAGCTGTTTTCAGTCATAGACCCACTTTACGCTACCTTCTCAGCACAAAAAGGCAGACAGACAAAGTCAACAACTAACGAGTGAACGAAGGGGAGTATTTAGCTGCTATAGAGCCCTCAGGAGTTGGTGGAGACCAAAATCAGAGCTATTGGGCCTACATTCATCAAGTGGCCAGAAACTCTACTCCATGTCTGCTGGACATGTAAAGCCCAATTGTTTGCCAACGTATTTGCTATATAAACTTTATGAAGTGATAATATTTTATTGTTGGGTTTAGCCTCAGGCTGCCTCCGAAAAGCTTTTAGTAGATTATTTGGGGTTCCCCTTTTCACGCAACCTGCATGTGATCATTGTACCTCCTGAAATTGTGTTTAAAGATACAATGATGACGTGTGAAATAAATGTTATATATTGTGTTGCCCTGAAGTAGCCAAAACAAAACACAATTAACGCATGCTTATGTTTCCTTTTTTTAAAATATTGATGTTGTGTGATATTACTGTATTTAAAACCTTTCCTGTGAGACTGCATATTACTGTTGACCAACCTTCAATACTAAGTACATTGAAAAGCACACCGGAGGCTTTATTGAAGAGCTTGCAATATCAAATCTCTTCTTTATCAATCAGTGGATATGTTTGGAAGCATATGAGAATATTGGAGTATACGTTTTAAAAAAATGTATTTGAGAAACTAAATATCAAATGCTCACATCCACATTTTTCACAAAAGTGCAGCTGACATCCAAACATAGTCCTGGTGTCACAGGCAGTCAAGGTGTTCTTAAAAGTTAAAGCCTTTACTTTCAACTGAGAAACAAGGTGGCTGACCCTGAACATAATTGAGAGTGAGATTTATTGCTTTATATAACTGTGTCTAGCCTGATGAACGATAGAGAAAAGTAATGGAAGGTTAAAGATTATTCAAGGTGAAACACACAGGGGACAGAGAGGGAAGAAGCAAGTTAGTTGGAGGAAGTTTGTGAGAGGTGTCCTACTGGGAAAGACTTTGTTCTGCTAAAGAATAAAGGAGGAGGATGCTGCTAGCCTGAGAAGTGATACTCCTCTCTTTATTGAAGTAGTTTGTTAATTCTTGTTCTTTCTCTCCTGCTCTCTCTCTCTCTCTCTCTCTATCTCTCTCCCATTCTGTATACAGTACCCTACTCCCTTCTGTCTGTTCTGTCAGAATTAGCTCGTCAGTTTTTAACCGATTACTTTGTGTTGTTTGTCTGCTATGCTCGGCTGCAAAGTCACTTGTTAAGTCCGATAACACTACAATCCTAATTCCCCACTGTTTGTTTGTGTGTGTGTGTGTGTGTGTGTGTGTGTGTTGTGTCTCTTAGGGCTTGTGTTGTTGTATTGTGCTCCACACCCCCCACCCAACCCAGCCGTGTCTGACAGGGTATCATGGCATTAATCCCCAGCTCAGATTAACTGAATATCTTCATGTGCCTCCATTTTATTATTTACATTTGCTGTAATCCTGTTTTTCACCTTGCGCTCCGTCGCCTGGTATGTCTAAGTCAGGGAGCGGTGTATGAAACGACAACTAAGAATGCTGATGAATAAAACATGGCTGCTAATACCAGTCTGCTGGGCTGACACTGCGATAGGGTCCTTGAGTGCTGCATGTCAAAAGTTTTCATGAAAAGTTGTACATGGAAGTTACAAGGTGGAGAAAAGAGAGTTGAGTGTGACTCCCTAAACTGATGATATTGCCTCATTTTTGTTCACTTTCACTTCTTACTTTATACTCTGCTTTTTCTCCATTTGTCTTTAATTTGCTTGTAATTTCTACATTTATTTTTGCTCTGTTGCTCTCAATTCTACTCCTCTTGTATTGTCTAGCATTTCTCTTCCCCTCATCTCAGTCTTTGTCTACAGCTAAAGAACCAACTGCTGGTTTGTTCAGTTTGATGCATTACATCCGACCCTGCTCCAGTGTCTCTTGTCAAATAAAATGTTCCGCCCCCACCGTGGAGGTGAAGCAGGAAATCAGTTTAGTAAAAGTGGGAGTTAAGGTTCTGGCAAATGTGGTCCGTGTACCTGTGTGTTTGTGCACGTTGGTAAGAATTTGTGTTTGGTTTGTTTTCAGATAGGTGAACCTCGATTTTCTGGTCCAACTCTTGCTGATAGAAGGCAGATGGAAAGAGGCTTTAAAGGGGATGAAAAAAGGGAAAGATGTCTTGGATGTTCCATTTATATCATCGGCTTCATTAGGCAGAAAACACTAATTGATGCAGATGCTAAATGTACATCTTAATAATTAAAACTGAGCACTTTAAGCTTGATAAGCCAAAACTAAAATGCAGAGCTTTTATTCTTCGAAATGCATTATTTGCAGCCAGTTAAGTAGTATATGCATTAGCCATCATAGTGAAAATAAAGAAGGCGTTCCCAATCATGTCATGTTAGGATTGTCAAAGTGAAAAACGTCTTTCTGCACAGTGAGAAGCCTTTTGTGCTTTTTGTCAACAAAGTTAAACAGCAATGTAAATGTGATTTAATTTCTTTGAGCTCTTTTCCCATCACCCTTTTGCTATTGCAATTTTTTTATCAACAAATTGTAGCAAGCTACAATAGCTTATGAGGCTAATGTTAGCTACATACGAAGTTTGTACGTGTACAAATACCAAATGCTGCACATGGTAGACATTGGTAACAAATGTTATAACAGATTCATTCTTAACACTTATTAACCACACACAAATGTCATATATTTGGTTTTTCCAGCTTCTGAAATTGGAGGATTTGCTGCTTTTTTGCATTGTAAAGTAAAAAACATTGGGGTATATAATACTCACTATCTTTAAAAAAATATATTTTGATAGTTTAGGCCCCACTTTAACTGGGCTGAGATCTTTAACCACGTAATCAAGGTCATAATCTGGAAAAAAAGGAACTTGAGTACTAAATATTTGAGAACATTGAGTTAACATGCTCAAGAGATTTTAATCTATTTTTCTCTACTTTTTCTCTCTGTCCTACACCTTTCTCACTTTTGTCTATTTCACACTTTCTCGCTCTATTCCTCTTGTCCCCTTTCCTCCTTCTGGCTTTTGAATGACGATTTTGATGTAGATTACACACACAAAACACACACACACTAGAGTGCGGATCGGGCCGGATTTTTCTGTCCGAGCCCGGCCCGCGTCCGACAGAGCAGTAACCGAACCCGACCCCGAGCCCGACACAGTTAAAATCGCATTTGTTTCTCATACTAATGACACATGTACGTTTGTTTGTGTGGAAAGCCCGCTTTTATTAAGCAATTGTAGGAAGGCATTGGGAAATGTCAACAGATGAGCGCATCAATGCACCGCTGACTTTCCTTCGTTTTCAATAGTTTTAAAATCTCCTGCGGCCAACTTCTTTTTAACATCTTCCATCGTTGCGCTGCCACATGGAGCTTAATACGCCGTCTTTTCGTTGTCACAGCACACAGGAAGACGGATGTTAGGGTAATATTTGACATTTATTTTAAGCTGTTTTAAATTCAAAATGTTCAATGCCTTATCGCGCTGATGTGACCGAGCCCGACCCGAACCCGAGCATCCTTTCTAAAAATCTGTCCGAACCCGGCCCGACCCGTCGGGTACCGTCGGGTCCCGTCGGGCTCGGGTCGGGTATCCATCCTCTAACACACACACACACACACACACACACACACACACACAAAAAATGTAATTCCTTCATACATGCACCTTGCCAGCTGCTAATCTTGGGAACGGGTCTTTTACCTTAAGGGGATTTTCCTTGTCATTCGTTGCAGGATGTTGGGGGGCGTCACTCTTTGATGATATAGCTAGTGCTCAGTAATACCTGTTATCAGAAAAAAGTCTGGTGTGACACACATTCTCACACACAGAGCCTATGTTTTGGAGATAGATATAATAATGTATTTACATAATGCTAATGTAACACTTTTACCTGCAGCGGGCTTTATTCCTTACTACACACACTGACACTGTCAACATGATGGGGCTGGGGGGGGGGGGGGATAAAAGGGTGAGGAAGTAGTGAAGGAATCAAAGGTAAGGACCATTTTTTCCACTGCTGTTTTAACCCTTGTGTTGTCCTCCCATCAAAATTGAAAGTTAATCTATTTGTTGATGCTTTTTAATCAATGCGTTTAACATTTTATAACGTTTTTGTCCCTTTTTTCTGTTTGTCACTTTTTTGATGTTTAACACTATGTAACACTAACTTATTAACTTTAGTTTTGGAGTTATTTTTGGAATTTAGGGTCAATAAACCATTTATAGGAAATTATACCTAATGTTTGAGTTAGAAAAGCAGAAATTAAGACTTATTTAGACTAATATTAAAGGAATGTATGTTGATGTAATAAAAAAAAAAAAAAAAAACGGAGACTGGAATATGTCAACTTTTACTCAATACTATTTTTCTCCAAATGCTATAAAATTGAATAAGAAACCCCAAATGTAATGAAAGTAGAGATTTGTACTGGCCAAAGAGCGTTGTGTGGAATCCATCATGTTATTTTGGGTAATTAAAAAGAACATTGATATGGAAAACGGACAACATGAGGGTTCAGGAGAAATAAATGAAACACCTTCTGTTCTGATTATCCTCTAAAACTTCTGATTAAAACGTGCTTTTCCAAAGGATTACTGGAAGTGTGTTAGAAGTAAAAAGCTGATGCGCTGTAGTTGTTGGAACAGCAACAGGAGTCTCTCAGGATGCATTCACATTCAAAACGTACTTCAGCTATTTGGGATGTTTGCTGCTTTGCAAAGCTTTCAACTCTCAGTTTAAAGATGCAACGTTGCATGGATGAACCAAATATAGAGAGGAAGAGCAGATTCTGGTGGGAGGAATGAGATTCTATCTGCCGTGCTTGTTACCGTTCTCCTTTCCTGCTCGGTCCTCTTCCTCCATCCTTTGATGGTTGAAGACCTCTCTCTGTGGCTTCCACCCCCACACCCTATTATGTGTTGTTGCAGTAGCGCTTGAATGTTTGGAAGCAGGGTGACACCTTCTCAATGGGGCCTGAGAGGCCCTCTGTCTCACACACACACACACACATTTGAAAAGATGCACTGGCAATTGTTAGTGTGTGTGTGTGTGTGTGTGTGTGTGTAATAGGGCTGGGACCTTGCATGCACCATCTGCATTATCTCTTATGTTCTCTTTGCAGGAATGATCACACACATGTTCCTTCTCATTTATACAACTGCATCTATATTTAACATTAACACGTAATGTTTAAGAGATGTCCTGAAGTCTTTTTGTTTCTATGCTCATGTTGCTTGTGGTGTTTTGTTTTGCATTGGGCAGGTCTTTACTATGGTTTACTATGATTACATGAAGCAGCAAATGATTGGCTTAAACATGCTACACTGGACTTTAGCAGGAAGAAGAGAGGCTAGTGCTACACACACACACACACACACTTGAAAAAATGCATTGGCAATTGGTTTTGTGTGTGTGTGAGAGTATAATTAGTAGTGCTGTGACCTTGCATGCAACATCTGCATTATCTGTTATGTTCAATGCTCTTTGCAAGAATTATCACATTTATACACATTTTCTTTCTTCTTTTACACAGACGTTTGAATTTTTATAAGCTTTTTAAAGCTGTGCCTATATGTAACATAAATGTGTTTACATATAATTGTTCATGAGAAAAAGTATGCCTTTTTGTTTGTATGCTCATGTTGCTGTTGGTGTTTGTTTCCATTAGACAGATCTCCGTGGTTTAGTATGATTAAATGAAAACACACACACACACATACACATACATATACACATACACTTTAGCATATTCTTGGCTGCTGTAGCAGGTTGAAGAATGAAAGCCGTGACCTTTTCTTTGATGTAGCCTACTCATAACTGAATAACTGGCTTTATACAAAAGAAATTTCCTTTTGTTTGGTTTCACAGAGTTTCTCCATGTTGCTCAAAGGCATATTAAATCATAGACTATGCTGTGCTCTCGCCTAGAGACTTTGGGCCCTGTCTTGCACCCGGAGCAGCGTGGCGCAAACTCCGACACAAGTGTCTTATGTACTCAGCTCCATTATTTTCTTGGCATTATCTTTTAGTTTTGGTATAATATGTGGCATCGCAATTCCTTCTCATTCCCCCTTTCTAATTTGTTGTCTGTATCCTGAACTTCTGATCTGTAGTAGTCAGACATTGTGTGGCTAAAATAATAAATTATATAATTTTATTTGCTCATTGTACACTAGGTAGATCCGATTTTCAAGCATAAATGGTAAGATTATATTACTAAAAAATACTTGCTGGGTAAAGCAGTGACTGTCAGACCATAAAGGCAACCAAAACTGTGAGATAATTTGTTTAGCCAGAAAGACTAGTCAAGGGGTGACTCCCCGGCTGCCATGTCCCATCTGCAAGTTTTCATGCCTTGTTGCCCATAAATTTCCACTTTGCTATGCCTGCTGCGCTCAGGTGCAACTACCACTAAATCCACAAAACTATATTTAAAAAGCCCCACAACTAAACATCCAAAGTAAATCACGCAATTTCATGTACCTTCCAAAGTTACAAGCCGGGGAGCCTAAAGTCTTTGATGTGTGCTTATTTGGCCTCTAAAGTGACACATTGGAGATATTCAAGACTTACACAGTACTTTGACACTTTGGTTTCAACAGACATGCTTAACCTTTGCTTTCCCAGCTATAGAAACTGTTCCATTACAAATTCCACCCCTTAAGTATCTCAGTAAATTGAAATGATGAGCTCCATGCTTTTATAAACTAATGACTTCAAAGGTTATTTTAAAAGATGAAAATAGATTGGTAGTATCTTTTTCTCCAACACCGAGCTTACAGAACACATTTGGTTCCAAACTAGAAACATAAAGAAGGCCGCTTCTAGAATTATTTTAAATGGCACGTGCAAACCAGACCCTTTTCCAAACACACACACACACAGTTACTTCCTTTATTGGCTTTATTCCACCTCCTTTAGCCAACACAATGTGGCCTAGGTCCAGTTTTCTGTGGGTGATGATGCCTTTAGGAATCATCAGACAGCTTTATAAACCTTGGCACTATCAGGATGTAGTTGGTTTTGATTTGTCACTTTACATTGCACATTTTGGCTGCTTCCTACAGCAACGCTTGATTCAAAGGGTGACATCACAGTGCTCACTTGGTGTGAATATTAGACGCTACTGATTAGCCAACTATTGGAGCGTCTTATTTAAAGTAGGTCAAACTACATGGTCTCCCCCATACAACTCCTAATTTCCACCGGTTGTGAAACAGCTGCGGATCCATTCCGGAACGGCTGCGTAGTCATCAGGTTTCCATTAAAGTCAATGTGTGTATTTTCACTGACTGCGGAACGGCTGCGTTCCGACTCAGTCCCAGCTGCGTCCCAGCTCTGGTGGTCCGCAGCCCTCCAGAGCAGATACCCAGAGCTTCTATTTTTGCCGGACGCCGGAGAGCTCCGCAGCAAGTCAGCACACGGCAGATAGTGTGGGTCTGGAAGTCGAGCACAGAAACAAAATAAAACATCCAGTTAATTTTCAAAATAAAAGAAGACAGTGCTCACGGCGGATCAATATTTCCCCGTACTACAAAACACAGTACAGAGTTGTTTCCCCTCTTCTCCTCTGGATGGAAACAAACTGTTGATTTTCTGGTTCTATTCTACATGGACGGCGGAGCATGGAGCCGACACGCAGCGGAGCTGATCCGCAGCCGTTCTGCAACCGGTGGAAATTAGGAGTAAGACTTCAGTTCATGAATTTACACCTTAAATGTAATTTAAGGACTCTGAGGACAGATTGTGTCTTTTTACAGAGTGGACCACCCCTACTCCCAGCAAACCAAAGTGAAAGTTATTTTGTGGGCAAAGACACTATCCTCTTTATTTGAGAAAAAGTATTGATCCCCTGGCTTTGAAAGAAAGTGGTGAGTAAAGGCGAGTCACAATCAAAGCAGGCAGCCCTTTGTTCTCCTAAGATGACCACAAGTGTCTTTTCCACAGTGCTCAAGGGCTTTCTTTTCACTTGAGCGGCTACTTGAACAGGTGGCTGTGTTTAATTGTTTGTCAGAAGTACAGATAGAACATGAGGGCGACAGATGACAGATTATGACATTTGATCCTGCAAAAATAGTATTAATCGACAGATAGCAATAGAATTCTTTCAGGCCAAAGTAAGTCCAACACAATTACTGTCCATTTAATCCTTGTGTTGTCCTCCGGTCAAATTGACCCGTTTCAAAGTGTTTTATATTAGAAATATTAGATTTCTTTCAACCAATTTGCCCAAAAATTACATGGATGATTCCATACAACATTCTTCAGGTGAAATTAATGATTACTTTCATTGAATTTTTTAGGTTTTTTATTTAATCTTATAGAATTTGAATTTTTTTTTTTTTTAAGGGTTTTAAAACTGTATCTGGACATATACCCATCTGGGATCCACTCAACATCCTCTGATCTTAACTGTTAGTCAAAATAATTCATAATTCCTGCCTTGTTAACTAAAAACCTAATAATAATTGTAAAACCTATTATTAAACCAGCTCAGGCTAAAAAAAAACAACAACGCCAAAAGCATGGGAAAAGTGACAAATCAGAAAAAACATTGTAAAAACGCACACAAAAATCAATTTTGACCTGGAAGGGCAAGTTCATGGTTAAAGGGGAGACAAATCCTCCTTACAAGGTGATTCGGCACCACCTAATTTCTCTCTATCAAGTTTTATTCTTGTCCTCAGACATAACTCTACAGGAGTTCAAATCTTATAGTAAGTGCTGAATAATTGTAATTATTTTATAATTTGTTCTGCCACTGAAGGGCTGAGGGAGGGAAAGACAGTGCCAGGTCGCCTTCAGTAATTAAGACCCCTTACAGTTTGCCTGATTACTTCTGTTCACTTCTAGCTCCTTCTGAAAGTAATGAATTTTGAAATGGCACAAGGTCTTCCTATAAGGAAAACTTCAATCTCATTTACCCATAATCCAATTTGTTAGATGCCAATACATGATGCTTTCCCCCTTAAAGACAGGGTTGGTCACTATTTCCAATATACACTTTTTCTATATTGTTTAAAATAAATAACTTATGGGCTCTGAAAAAGGAGGGAAAAAGATCGGTTTGAGCCCCGGGGGCAGGGGGGGAGGAGGTGTGTTAGACGGAGCCCCGAGGAGATGCTTTTCAACATTACCAACCCTGCTTTTAAGGATGTTTTTGCGATGTTAAGAACATCGAGAGGGTGATTGTGTGTCTATTTGTGCATCTGAACACAAGTTTGTTTTTCCCCAAACTTCAAAGACACTTGAAATGTTTTCATCCTAGCACACTAAAGACATACCGATCCATTTCTAATCAAGACACTCTGGCACCAGTTAAAGAACCCAGAGGGAAGACAAACACCTAATTTTTTTTTCCACTTGCCAAACTTAAAAGTTTGAGTTGATTTAAAAATAAAGTTGAGGGAGGTAAGTATAACAAGAGAATAAAATGGAGAAAAAAAGCAAGAGAATATAAGCAGTAGTTTTGCAGGTGATGGAAGGATAAAATGGATTCAGTCTCCTTTAATATGTGTTTGGGGGATTGATAAAGAGATGGCGAATGAGTGTGGAGGGAGGAGACATCTATATATCAGCTTAAGAAGATGGACTTGTCCATCAAAATGAATGTGCCCGATAGTTACTGATAACTCTTTTTGCAAGCTTTTCTTACTCCTGGAAACCAATCACAATCAATACAAGTGCAGCTCATCATACTTAAAGGTCCCCATTTTATCCTCATTTTCAGATTGATATCTATATTTATATTTATATTTATCTATATATCTTAATGTTGAAATAACATTTTTTTTGTCGTGTATTGTTTTCCATGATACAGTATTCTCTTCAATCCTTTTCATGGGTGTTTCTGTGTATGGCTGCAACAAAAGATTCTTTTGATTGCAAAATAATCGAAAGATTATTGTTACAGTCAATAGGTTAGTCTGTAAAATGTCTAAAAACCTGAAAATGGCCCATGGTTACCATCTTAATATTAGGTCTGTAATCAACCAAAGAAAATCTCGGTCGACTGAAGTCCTGAAATTTCGACTAAAAATCGACTGGGGGGGGGGGAGGAAAAAAACCGTTAGATTAATTAACTGTACTGTCCCACAGTACTTGTCCTTGTAGGCTATTTGCAGTATATTAAACGGTTTTTACCTAATTATTTTGCACTGAAATGCCACTCATCTGTCGGCTCTGACAGCGCTGCATCAGCGCTCTGTGCACGTCCTCGCACGGAGCGGCTGAACATGGAGCTCGGCTTCGCGGCTGAGACACAAATAGACTATTCATTTAAAGCTTTTACTCTTATACACAAAAGGAACGTCCACTTTAATATATACTGTATATTTAAACATATCTGTGGTCAAGCTCAGTGCCTCGCTGTGTTGTATTAACTCTGAAACCTTCTCTTTGGGTCCCTGACATTGTGCGGTTAGTCGGTGCATGATGGTGTGGCGTACTGGCTGGAGATAATAGACAATGATAGGAAACACATTTGATAAGGTGAAAACAATATCCTCTGTAATGTTTTTGATAGAAATTTACATTTTAACAAAAGTTGATTATCAAAATTGCACCCCTTTTCACTCAAATGGCAATTTATTTCAGAACTAGTTCTGTCAGTTATTACGCACAGTACAAATACATGTACATACTGCATCTTTTATATGTGTTAGGTGTTTTTGTCATTTGGCAATATTCTGCAATGTTAATTGGCGGAGCCTGTTGTTGGCCAACAGCAATCATCGCTGATCTCAGGTCACTTGGCAAAATCACAACATGCTGCTATACTAACGGCCACTTTTATTTGTCACCTGTCTGTTCCAAATTTTTCTTCTGTTGCACTCCCTGTGTAATGCTTTGTTTGCCAGAGGTAAATAATGCAAACACGGGTGAGATCTATAAGTTGCTAATGCAAAAAGCAATAGCAGAAAACCACATGGTGTGCATGTGTATGTGCATGTTTTGTAAGTCTGTGCTGTTGACCTTAATTCACCACATTAGCACCAAGTCTCCTGAGAATCTATGATGATCAAAGTTAACAACCCCCGGCTAATTGATTTCAATGAAGGCCACATTAATACTTCACTTAGTAAATGACATCAACCTGCAGACGGGGGTGCTTGGTGGAGGCGGATGGGGGGGTACAGTCAAAGTTTTTTAATGAGATCGGTGCTTTCCTTCCTGTTTCCCCAGATGGTCACAGTAGTAGAAGGTGGTTGTGTGTTTTATGTGTGTGTGCGTGTGTGTGTGTGCGTGTGTGTGTGTGTGTGTATGTGAGTGAAAAGGGAAGGGGCTGCGTGGACCTTGGGCAGATAAATCTTTAATCATGTGTTTGTTCTTATGTTTCATTTAATTGCCCCCCCGATCTATAACAGGATGGCTGTGTGTGTGTGTGTGTGTGTGTGTGTGTGTGTGTGTGTGTGTGTGTCGTCCTGCATATAGTGCATAGTATAGGGAAAACCTGTTTTTTATTCAATTTTTTTCTATTTTTTTTGTGTGTTACATCATTGTACTTCATATATGCACACATACACATTCTAGTTTATACATCATCATTTTAAAATATTTGCCAATTAGGCAAAATGGCCCTTTGTGATTGTGTGTAGATGTATATGCACATGCAGGCTGCAGTCAGTTCTTTGGTAGTTTTCCCTACATCTTTAATCTCAGAGCCTTCATTTTAAATCCTCCTGTCTCATCCTTCTCTCCCTGGTGCATGCTTTTTAATCAACAACAAACTGTGCAGAGGAGGTCGAGCAGTTAATGTGTGGCAGCGAAGGAGAGAGCTAAAGACAAAATGTTTACATTTGTTTGCATATTTTAAATGTGTGCCTGTACACGCGTGTGCGTGCGTGCATGTGTGTGTGTGTGTGTGTGTGTGCGCGCACTCTTGTTTTCAGCAGCTCCAGTATTTATACACCGCAACCTAAAATCAATCCAACATTTGTGCAGCAACAGAAATGGATCCATTGATTGATTAAACTGATAAATGGGTCCGTTTGCCTAGCTCAATAATGACATAAAGTGTAGCTGTGTGAGAGAGACTTTTACTGTGTCTAATTCTCTGTCAATCACTCTATCTGATGTTATTAAAAAAACTATTTGTTATAGCAGATATACAAATTATGTTATATAATTGTGTGGCACAGATGTTCACACTTGCCACAAGGGAGTCTTTTGAAGGCGCTGTGCAGAAACTGTGAGGCATTTTAAAGAAGCATGAAATGGCATTTAGAGACCTGTGCGTCTGGTATTTGATGTTTATCTTTTTAAAACTACATTTCTTTTTTTTTTGGACAGCAACTGTGACGTTCTGTATAAAGTCCAACCACTGCTGTTACTGGAGCAGGCAGTAGATGCCATCTTCTGTGTTTTAGTAAGCAGAGGAAGATATGGTTTCTTTTTTTGTCACTTAATATGTCTAAATTCAAATGTTTATATGGCATGATGGACGGATGGATGAATGGGAAATCTAGTTGCAAATTCATCTACTTGTTTGCATTAGACTGCAATCAGGTAAATGAATAGCTTTGAAATGAAAAAATGGCATATTTTAGAAAATACTACATACTTAGAAAAGGTATGCATGTTCCCTTTACTTATCTTTGTGTGTGGGTGCTCTCATATTGTCTACCTTCAGCTGTCACTTGGCATCATTGACAGAAAGCAGGATGAACTGTTTTGATCAGGTTATAAACCCCATTGTTAAATGTCATGTTAGTTCCTGTTGTCAAATACTGGCCACTAAAATGCATCAGGATATAGACCAACATCATTGAGATATATTGTTTTAAACTATGCATCTATATTATCTTTATAGAGTCACCATGTTATTCAATGTTGTATTTACAAATACTAAATGCTAATTTAGTGTTGTGCATAAAGTCGAGTGCTGTTCACATTTCTTGTTAGCCTATCATCCTAAGAATCCTCCATCCTTTATGTCTTTATACAGTATCTATGTGTTACAGTGGGACTCTGGTATGTGTGACTGCTTCCTACTGTTAGTGTCACCATGATGAAGTAACGGTGTGTTGGTTAATGAGTATGTGTGTGTCCCTGCATATGCTACAGAGGTGTCGCAATGATGAATGGTAACCTGCCTTGTGTGTGTATGTGTGTGTGTGTGTGTGTGTGTGTATGGGTGGGTGTGGGGTGTGTTAGCACATTACAGTGTCTTCCTAGAGATGGTCATTAACTGTGAGTGACTGTAAAGTCAGTGACCCCATAGTCGGAAATGGAAGAGCCTGACCATTCCCTGCTCACCCCGCAGACCCCGGACTTCTGTGCAAATGCACTGAAGCGTGCGTGTGTGTGTGCACGTGTGTGTGTGCGTGTGTGCGCTGTGTATACCTACCTGAGTCTTAAAGGTTACAAAACAAAGATCTAATAGAAAGAAACCATGTGTAGATTATTATTATTATTATCTACTATCTCCTAACCGCTTTTGTGAAGAAATATTTATATTGTCAAACTGTCTTCATTTTCCCCAGACTGCGCAGAGCGATCTATAATCATCTTTCTCCATGAGTGATGGTTGCATTTTGTTGATTGTGAGAACACTGATTCCTTGCCATAACAGCTAAATTAAAGTCTTGTGATAAGCAGGGCATTCACCTGCAGGGAGCACCGGGGGTAATTTAAGACATTCCAGGGGATAGAGTACGCTTCAGTGAAAGTTGACCGGGACTCGAGGGGAGCGATCAAAGAACCTAATCTGTTTTTTTCCAAATCAGCCCAACTAATCGAGGAAGCATAGAAATGAGAAAATGATTAGATTTTATTTTCTGCTGCATGGCTGCTGAAGCTCTCTCCACCTTTTTGCCTCCTCCTTCTCTCTCTCTCTCTCTCTCTCTCTCTCTCTCTCTCTCTCTCTCTCTCTCTCTCTCTCTCTCTCTCTCTCTCTCTCTCTCTCTCTCTCTCTCTCTCTCTCTCTCTCTCTCTCTCTCTCTCTCTCTTGCCCATGGCCAGCTTGTTTACTTCTTGCTTGGGTTTTTTGAATTCTAAATTGCATCGTTACTCAATCTCTTTTACGTCCTCATGTTCATGTCCACACATTTTTTTTTCTCCTGTTTATAACACTTTTTATAGTTAAGAGAGGAATCTCTTAACTATAATAAGTGTTGTCAATGTATTTTTAGGACATATCGAATGATTTTACAACATACTTTAATTTGTGGGACAACCTCCATTTACCTTAACTTCTCAAATGTGGGGATTTGTGGCTTTTTTGATTTATTTTAATGTCAAAACAAGCATCTTAAGACATCATCTTAGGCTCTGTGAAGGTATGACGTAATCTTGCGCTATTTCCTGACATTTCATATATTAAACTATAAATAATAATAATAATATAATAAATGAATAACCAGCTGCAGCCATCATTTTGTTAATCTTGGAGTTTTTCAGACAACTGATCCTAATGATTTGAGTTGATACATAGTTAGCCAACATAGCGTTTACTTCTGGATTAATGGGTTGTACTCGGACACATGCAGATTACAGATTACAAGGTGAGAGACTAGAGTGGCAAACAGAATTGTAAAGGATGTTTACTAGCTAAAATGCCGATTGTAGTTTCAAGTCTCCTGTGAATTGCTTTCATACCACTGCAGGGTTTTGAATTGGAAAACAGAATTACACAGTCACACACAAAGTCATGCACACAGGGGGGGTTTTGGTGTAGAAGGAAGAGTCCCAGTGTGTGTCTGTATGATGCTGCATTTGTGTGCTCTCAGTGTGGGTACACCTGCTGCTTTGGAAAAAGGATGGTGAATCCAAGAGGCGGATGAACACTTTTTTCCATGAACTAACTCAGCTGTGTGTGTGTGTGTGTCCGTATGAGCTTGAGGCTAAAGTGAATGGGAGAGGAGAGGAGACAGCTCAATTTCCTTTTTATTGTGGCGGTGTGGAGACTTGAGATGCATGGCCTCTTGCGACCCAGATTCATTTCTCCTTTCTCCTTCTGCTCCTCCTCATTGGCACAGTGGCATAACATCAGAAGGAGGGAGAGACAGAGAGAGAGAGAGGAAAGAGAGCCAGAGGAAAGCAGAAAGAGAATGGATGAGAGAGAGTGTATCGGATAAGAAAAAGACGGAGCGCAGAAGAATGAAACTACAGGGATTATTTTAAGGACAGTTTGAGAATTACACCTGAGTGCAGAGAGTTGAACTTCAAAGCGTCACATGAGATGTCCTACATAAAAAGAATATATCACTGAGTAGAGTGCGGGATACACTACACAAATGCAGAGATATGGAGATTTAAGAAAGATAAAATAAATCCAAAGTGCATGTCAGAGAGGTTGCAATATGGATAGGAAGAAGGGGATGGAGAATCAGAGAATGATGAATTAAAACCCATACTACAGGGATGGAGTCAAAGCTACATTACCCAGGAGAGATGGTCTTTAGCAATTATACAGCTATTATGTTATGCTAATTAGCATTATAAACAGCCACTATCGCCTTTGTTTCTTCTCCTGCTGTTTTGAAGGAGTAGGTTCCTGGCCAACATATGGCTCTGAGGGGCTTCTGTCTCTCGTTTGTGGGTAATACTATTGTAATGTTCTCTTTGAGACACTTTAACGCAAGAGATGACAATCTGTTCAAGCTGCTGTGTGGCTATACTGAGTTCTGTTCATTATTACAAATGGTTGTCAATATCTGCATGCACATCAGCATGCATCCATTAATTCTACATGTTGTTTTATTGTTAGAAAAAAGAGACGCACCTGAATTAGTTTAGCACTTTTACTATGATGGGTGTTATTAGGACACGTTTGTAAATGGGCAGATTGATGAAGTAAGAAATAGTAGCGAGAATTAGTAAACAAATGAAATATTTGGATTTTAACATCAAAGTAAATCTACAATCTTTGACATGGTAGCCTGTAGCCGAGAAACAAACTTATTTTGACAAAACTCATAAGATTGCAAATTGGACCAGAAAAGGGGGAAAAGGTATGCCACACTGATTTTAGCCATAGACTATATACAATAGATATTCCGTGGATATAAAACATGGACTTAGTCTCTGGGATGTCACCCATTGAGCCGAATCAAAGCTCACAGTGGATGGCTCCCTGGTTCCGTCCATTGACGTTTTGGGGTCAGCTAATCCAAAAATGGCTGTAAGAGGTGTAGCATTGATGGATCTGAGGGGGGCTAAATGAAGCCTACAGTATACACTTCCTGTGACTGCAGCCCACCTGTCACTCAAAGCGGAAAGCCTTTGATTAAGCAGAACTTTAAGTCTGAATATAATTGAAATGGGTGAGTTATAAAAATATATATATATATATATATATATATATATATATATATATATATATATATATATATATATATATATATATATATATATATATATATTTCTGCTGTAAGGTTGTGTGTTTTCACATGGAAGTCTATGGGGATTGACTCCCTTTTGGAGCCACTCGATGACCTGCAGGTTTTGGCACTTGCACATTAGCTTCATTTTTTAACACTGGAGGTTGCTGCCTTATTTTTACTAATAGTACCATTCTCTGGCTATTTAATGGTTACTTAATATTGGTGTTAAGGGGTAGTACAAACCTTAATCAAAGCTGAAATATGTAATAATCTGTAATTATGTCTACTGTAATTGTATCCATCTGTAATAAAGTGCAGTAAAACTGGTTGGAGACACCCTCCATACTGCTTTTGAGAAATGTTAATTTGATTTTGCAGGTATGGAACCTTAACATGCTATTGCCTTCTATTTCATCACATATTTCATCACAAATATGATATATTCATGTTCATATTACCTGCTCAGTCAAAGACATTTTCACTGCGTACCAGCAACAATGAGGGAAAATTACCTCATAATGTAACTGTGCAGCTGTAGAAGCTGTGATGTGTAGTAGTTAAGCATGCAGAAGATTACGGATTGAATCTTTGATGACCTTAAACTAATTATTGTGTGTTTGCTTTGCTGTAGAGGGATAGCGATAAGAGTGACAAGTTCAAATACAAGCCCTGTACTTCACAGTTGTTGGCAGCCTTATGATGTACTGTATCAGACACTGGCAGTGTAGCACAATTTGACTGTCTTTTCTCAGATTTGACAAAGACAACTGCCTGGTAGCAGAAGTGCTAGCAAGAAACAGCACAGATGAGGGTGTCCGTTGCTCTGTCCTTACCTTCTGTGGCTGCCATCTGTTTCCCATTCCTACACTTCACAATTTACAATTCAATTTAGAATTTACATTCATTGTTAATTCTCAGCTTTATTGGTCTGGCATTTGCATTTGAAGCCATATTTACCAAAGCAATTTGCATAATATTAAAAACTAATTCTCTGCACAGGCTTTTGGTCTGAAGCTTGGATAGCTTTGGCCCGCTGTGGCTTTATTTGGCATGATTTGGTAACACCAAGGCGCATCCTGCCAAAGCAATTGCACAGATCTTGAGTCTGTCCATTTCAACAGGAATTTCCCCCATTGCAAAAAAATATTGGGAGGTGTGAAGGTTATCGCATCCAAAAGTGACTTTCTGCCACCCCCATGTGAACGGCTACTATGGGAGCCCATCTGTCACATGGAGAGGAGGTGCCATTGACACACACAGAGACCCACGCACATACACACAATGGCATGCTGAGTTAGGGGAAATGGCTGATTATCCACTGTGTGCAAGTGTCAATGTGTATACATTGAAGCAATGCAAGGGCATAGCATGCGTCTGAGACTTTAGCTTTGTCTGGAAAAAAAGCAGCAAAGTGACCTATCTCACACACACACACACACACACACACACACACACAGTACATAGGGTATATAGAAACAAATCAATTTGCACATTAAAGCAGTATTTTTCTCACAAATGGACAGCAAACAACGCAGATTTTATCCACACACTGACACGCACACTTCACCAGGTTCTTTCTTTCTTTGTCTCTGTCTTGTGGTTTGGCTGTACTTGTGTGCTTTCTTATTTTGGATTGAGCAGGATTTCACTGAGCCTTCAAGGATTTGTCTTCCTAATCAGTCTTCTAGATGTTGAGTGTGTGTGTGTGTGTGTGTGTGTGTGTGTGTGTGTGTGTGTGTGTGTGTGTTTTATGTGAGGACCAAATGCAGTTATGCCAGGTATGGTACTTACTAGTACATAAAAATGTGTGTGAGGAGGGGTGAGTGGGTATAATACCACTAAATATATTATTGAGGAAAGATATCAATATTACCTATTCCAAGCACCCGCTCACCCCCATGTCTTTGTTACACACATGCTCACAATTGCCCCCCCCCCCACACACACACACACACACACAGCCCAGTGACCTCCATCCAAAATCTGAATTGTACTGCTGATGAGAACACAGTCATCCTTCACTACATGGTTGTCACCTCATTAAACAAGAAGAGATCCCAATCAGCTCCACTCATCCTCTCCGAAGCTGTATGCACCTCTTCTTGTTGAATATTGTGGATGGAATGTTGTGATATAAGGAAAAGAATATAGTCTGGTTCTGATACCATAAACACTGGACACTCGCTGATACCAAATACCATACTATGCTGATTATTCTTCTATGTTTAGGTTAACAGAGGCTGTAAATACACAACACCTCTTGAGAAAGTGGAGTATTTAATATACCAACACTCTGTGCACTTCTTGATTATGTTAAACTCTTAACCTTCCTTCCTTAATGGGATGATTGGAGTAGTGAAACATTTGTGGTGACTTTACATCCACTTGTGCAGCATGAAGTCATCACGAAAATTCACACACCCCCACACACACACACACACACACACACGTCTCTGTAGGTTAACAAGGGGTCTGGCTAGCTACTGAGTCATATTTCTGCTATTCACACTCACCCCCCCAACCATCACCACCTGTCTTCCTCCCAGCTTGTTATGTTCCACCTTGGCAGCAAGTATGTCCAGGTTGTGTTGGTGCTGCAGTACATGTAGGCATAATTCAGCCCTGCTGGTCATTAAATAGTGGTAGTGTCCATTGTACTCAACAGACAATGTACACGTTCACCCCAATATGTAATAGTTCTTAAAAAAAATTCAATTTCAGAACAAGAAAATAAGTGCCCATAACTTACTTACATTTGACATTACCCTTTCTTTCCGAGATTTAGACGGTTTATTATTACTTTACTATTGCTATTTCTATTGTGTCATTTCACTCATATAAAGAAAGTAAAAACTTAGATGTATCAAAATAGTGAATTTTTTTTCGCTCTACTTTGGGAACAGCTGTCTGATGGATGCTGTGTCCTCTTTGCTTATCTTTTTCAGCTTGTCTTTGGCCCTGTTTACACTTGGTTTTGAAATGCGTTTGGGTAATCCAAACACAAGTGGACACATCTCCATTCAAACCTTTGCCTGTCATCTGTCTCCAGCTGACCGCTTGTGTTCTGATTTCATTACTGCTTACGTCTCTTATTACATCCACCCTCTCACCAGTCACATTAGGGGTTGTGTCAGTACAGCTGAAGATATCACTGTCATCAGAATCCAACACAGCTCCCTCCATAGGGCAACATGATGGACGGTTACACAACACTTCGTCCAACTTGTCGTAAAATGGATAAGTTATAGAGCATTGACGCTCTGTAACCAAAACAACCAGCACGTCCTGCATTGACAATGTACTGTATTTTCCTGTTAAATCCTTGTCGGGGACGCATCATGGCGCATTAACTGTCGGATCGCATTGCGTCTTGGTGATCGTTTACGCTTGTATTTAGCGCTGTCCACTTGTGATCCAAAAAGTGTAAACGGGGTCTTTAACAATCACCTTTTCCTTACACTCCATCTTGTGCACTGCACCCACCAAGGTTCTGATTGTCCTGCAACTTTGTCTCTCCTTTTGGATGGGACTCCCTCAATGACTGCCGCCCTCATCTTTCCTGTTTCCTGTGTTATCTCCGTTGCTCTACCTCTGTGTCTCCCTCTCTCACTCTTCCTCGTCTGATTTGGTTTTCATTAAGTCTTAATCTACGTCAGGGCTCCAGTGTGTCACACGGTGCTCATTGTGTAAGATTGATGTGTCGCCCGTCTCCTCCCCGGCTGGACCCTTATCAGCCCAGACAAACCACAGGGCCCCTAATGAAGGCCGCCCTTCGTTCCATGCTAATTCAACACCGACTACAGCATATTGGAATTCAACTCATCTTCTGCCATCCAACTCAATGAGGTACCCAGACCTAGACAGGAATAGATGTGTAAGGTTGTGGCTTAACTTGTAATACTAACAAGACATTACTTTAGATAACTAAAGAAATACTCAATTTCTCCCAGTACGGTGAAATCTAGCTGGCATACATTTAACAGGTTAACACTGAAAATGTCATTATGTATCCTGAAGGCATCTTCCTGTGACCTTGACATGCTCTGGGCAGTATTTAATTGCTCATCAGTGTGTTGCATTAATGTTAAAGAGCAAGATTATTACTAAGGAGGTTTGTTAGAACACGTTTTGATCCATATATTTATATATGGTTATACGGTTAAATATGCATACTATATGCACATTCTCAGTCATACATACCCGGTGTTAATCACTGACTCTGATTTAGACTCTGATCTATCTGTGTTTGTCTTTTGGTAACTAACTGGGACTGGTCCATCTGCCGTAGGGCTGCACAATCAATCACAATTTTTTTGAAATCACAATATAGACTAGTGCAATATCCAAATCACGGGGGGACAATATTGCTGAAATCGGTAATGGGGTGCTGAAGAGATGTTCCAAATTGTATTTTACAGACTAAAATAAAAATCTTTGTTTGGTACAGGTCCTCGCAAAAATTCCCACTATAATCATTTACATTTTCTAAATTGTAATATTTGTCAATGAAAATAAGAAAAATATAAAAATGATGATTCCCTCCAATATCAAGAATCATATTGCAATCCCAATATCAGTTCAAATAATCGCAGTTAGATATTTTCTTCATATCGTGCAGCCTTAATCTGCAGGTTGCCAGATTCTTTGTGATGTGTACTTAGTGTGTAGATACAACATAAAATGTGATTTTAAGTGCTATTAAAAATGTTGCAGGTTTTCACAAACTGGTCCAATATAGAGAAAAACAAAAATGATTATTAATTATTAAATGAATTATATTATTGGTTAATCATACACCAATATGTCTTAGTGTTCTTTTGGATTGATCATGTGTTACATGGCAGCACAGCCTCAAGAACATTATATAATAATGTTACCAAATGACTCACTATTGCAGTGTGGTAGGTCTTATGTAGCCACTTAAATGACAGTGAATTGAATGATACTCAAAAGGCTGTGTGAGTCATTTTCCTGTGGACCCATATCAGGTGTGCGTTAATCTCTCCATTAAAATTAATATGCACAACATGCCGCTTTTCCCTGCAGTGTAGCAGGAGTGCGGTACAGCTCAGCCACTGACAAACGGCTGAACTTTTCAGTGCAATAATAGCAGGTTTTATAATGAGGATTAATGGACATGTGTTGTCTAAATGATTGTTAATCTTCACCCCTCTGCCCTATCCCCAACACATACACACACCCCCACACACACACAGACACACACATGCTTCACATACTTTGGCATCTAATCATGGGGTATCAGTCTGGAGAGATTAGGTGGCACACACACAATAATCATGGGGTATCAGATGGTCTGCATGAGGTCTCTCCTGCTCTCTCTCCCTCTGTTTCTCTCCAACACCCTGTAATCCTGGGACTCCAGTCAGTACAGGATTGGGTTCAGCAATATTCAGACCCCTAGATAACTGATTGAGCTGCAATGATAAACACCATGACGAGAGAGCGGTCTTTGTTGGAGGATTGTCTATTTTTTCCCCCCTTTCTCCTGAAGGACCTAGTGTAGGAATTTTGCAAGAATATTAAAAGTAGATTGTTCTGTGTGGCTCTTTCTCTTTGCACCTCCAGTGCATATAGCACCACCTCCCCTCCCTGCCCTTGATGATCCGCTCGTCCAGTCAATACATTCTGATCTCTATTATAACGTCTGACACACCACTCAGCAACATTTTTATCCTTTAACCCCAGAGTGGATGCCATCTTCTTCTTTGTTTCTCTTCCTCTCTCCTTTTACGGCTGAACACCCTTCTCTTCCTCCACTCAATTGTAGTACAACAGTTGTCCAGTAATGATGCTCTGTATAATAGATACCCCTGCAGTACCCGTAATTAGCTTCCCCTATTAAATCTATCACAATTTATGAGACAATCAACGTGAGTAGGGACAAAAATACTAATTGTATCTAATTGCCATTATGGACATTGGTGAATCTTGTGTCATGGTTCATATTCTTTTCTGAAAAAACAAATAACCCAAGCACAATTTGCACTGGATAAAATTAACCTCATAGTCTTGCAGGCGCTCCCATTGTGTACCTTGTTATTTACTTGCCACGGTATTGTTGTGCTGACTCCTCTGAATATGGCCTTCTCCACTGGATGATGTCATCAGTCAAGAACACAATGTGCTGAGCATAGCAAACATTAGAAATGTTTTTAGAAACTAAAATAGGTTCCACCAATAAGCAGCTAACACAAATTGTACTCCTAAGAAGGCTCTTTAAAGTCTTACACCTGCATGCTGTGTGCAGTGCTGACTCCTGCAGACGCAGTCTGGGCTGTGATCAGTCAAGGTCAGAGCTTCTCTACCTCTCCTGCATGGCTAAACACCTGGGCCCTCTGGTTGGTTCAGGTTTGTCCTCCGAAGGATCGTGATCTAATTATTTGTATCCTTGATGAATGGAGGGAGGTCTTTGGGACCGTGAATTTAGCCCCAAATTCATATTTAGTCATGTAAAAACTATACATAGTACATGCTCATCCTCATCTCCCTTAGAGATAGGGTGAGAAACTCAGTCATCCGTGAGGAACTCGGCGAGCCGCTGCTCTTTTGCATCAAAAGGACCCAGTACTGTATAGGTGGTTTGGTGATCTGGTAAGGAAGCCCCCTCGGGGCCTCGCTAGGGAGGTGTTCCATGTACATCCAACTGGGAGGAGGCCTCGGGGAAGACCCAGGACTACGTGTGGGGATTATATCTCCACCTTGTCCTGGGGAACGCCTCTGGATCCCCCAGTCGGAGCATGCTAATGTCGGGAAAGGGAAGTTTGTGGTCCCAGTCCCGGGATAAGCGGTTGACAATAGATAATGAAAATCACCATTGAAACCGAGTAGTAGTAGCGCAAAATATGCAAGTAGTGAATTACAATATATCAAAGATTAGGTATTGTTTGAAGAAAACACACAGATGAGTATGGAAAAATCCATGTAAACACATTTTTATGTGCCTAATCAAATGCTTTTCATTATGAAGTAGTCTGTCAAAATCCTTTCTGTTGATGTATTTGCTTTACCTTTGAGCTTTACTTTGTTATGAAAAAGCTAGTACTTCCTACGGAAGTGGCCAATTGACTTTTTATAAACTTCCCTTTTTTTGTTTTAGCTCAACTGCAGTCTGTTTTTTTCAGAGATTACTGGAGAAAAATGTGAATCGCAATTAAGAAACTATTTCCCCTTTTAATTGAATGGGAAAACGGGCATCAGCTGCTAAAATGTCAGGAAGAGAAACTGGGAGCAGACCCTTAGAGGCTGCTAATGATGCCACCGGGACACGTTGGTAGAGCTCTCCCTCAGGAGAAAGTCAGAGGGAACGAGCGAGTCTGTGTCATTTAAATTGTACGAGTGGCAGAGAGAAAGAGGAAGTCTTTTGTCTCTCAATGTAAATTATGAGGATCCTAGTGTGTAGCATGCTGTTGAGCCACTGTTTTAAAACATAGCGTGAGAGAGAAAAAGAAGTGTCTCTTAAGCTTTTTATTTGTCACTTCCTTCCTCTCCTTCTAGCCTAGCCCTATAGGGTCAAGGCTGTTATGACTTGGCTTTGAAGCCTCAAAGTACTTTAAAAGCCTGCCATAAATAACATGGAAGTCTCTCCAAAAAAGTAGATTGATGCCAACATGAAGTTACTTTTTTCCACTAAAGTGTGTTGAGATGAGTGAGGTTTTGGCATAGAAAGCAGCACCTTGGCAAAATATGCTATTGATTTTCTGAGTACAAAAATCAGTATATAAATCCTAAAATACCTTTTTTAAATGAAAGTCTTCTTTGTGTTCTTTATTTTTAGCTGATAAAACCTTGGTGAATTGAAATGAATTGGTAGGGCAAGCCAAGTGTTTTCTTCACCTTAAAGAACACCTTAAGGTCATCTGTTCAGTTTTTATTTGAATTCAAGTTAAGAGTTGACTTTTGTTTCTACATATCAATATTGTTGGAATATTTTAGTGTAAGTGCTATTTAGGTAGACAATGATTGCCATATAGTAAGTGCTATTCTGTCTGGTGCAACGTACGCTATGCAAGGTCTATATTTATTAAAAATCAATATACAGGAAGTAAAACAAAAAAAAGTCAAGGGAGAAAACGGACTACAAAAATAAAATAGGAAACAAAACATACAGACACACACAATCATGACAAAATGCAGATATTTTGTGGTCATTTGGCTGACGCGTTACGTGGCTGCTGTTGCTATTAAAGTTTTGAACGATCTTATTGTCACAGACTATACCGTGACTATATTTTTGAAGACCTGTCCCTCCTATCCATATCTGTTTGCACACATGATGGATATGATGATCAATGCATGCAAAGGTCACAAACAGGTCTCAAACTCAACACATGGCACATCCATCATGCTAATATCCATCCAGCTCACTGATCCAGTGAGACTGTTATTTCCTACTTTGTTATCAACCTGAAAATAACTTTATTTGGTTGACCCTGCTTGTCCAACCTCATCTTCTCTGGCAATAGTTTTTATATAATACGTTTGAATTAAATGTGAATGTATTACCTGTGCTTGCATCAGACTGGACTGCATTTAATCGCTCTGCAATTCTGAATTGTGACCCAGGTGCAGCATAACACACATAAGAACTCCCTGAGGTGGAGAGAAACAGTGGGATGGTAAAACTCGGGGCACTCACCCATGGCAACAACACCACAGGAGCTGCTTGGGCCACCATCATGCAGCTGAAATCAGTTGTAACGGCTCTTCCTGGTGGGGTTTGCCTCTGCTTTATGGAACATTTGAAGTCAGTGTTGTAGAACATTATCTTCAAAATATTACTGGGAATGAGACTGTGTATTCAGAGCACCAGTTAACTACTACCATAAAGTTGATGCGCATTAGCCCATATTCCCCTAGCAGGGTCAGCGGAATGAAATAAAGTGAAATTACACTTTTCCTTTGTATCACATTAAACATAAGTGTCAAACACTATGCTGATGCCCGGTTTTATAACACACTGATAATCCCCTCTTTTCCTCCATCTCATTTTGAGCGTACCGGCCAAATGACCTCTGTTGAAAATATTGATTTGAATGGGAATGACTATTCGTGCCTAAATCTGTGTGCTCACCATCCGTGGGCAAAAAATAACTGTTCTGTTATTTGTTGTGAAAATGTCATTACACCAGCTGTCTCAGGACCTATGCCCACCACAGCCATTCAGCGGGCTGCTAGAAATCGCAGAAACACACATACACAGAGTGACATAGCGCTGCATCTTGGGAGGATTTCTAATGAGACGTTATGCCGTTATGCTGCTCCTATTTTACAGTAAGTGAGTCATAATGATGGATAATATGTAATAATGTAATAATATGTATTAAGGTTTCAGATTTGGTTAGAACTTAACATCTGCTTCTGGTAGATAGAGATGTCTGGTCCATGTAAACTGCCGCATCTGCTTAATATGACTAATGGATTAGATTAAGCCGGGATGATATGCGTGTACTTTATGTATGTGTGTGTGTGTGTGTGTGTGTGTGCTGGGATGGGGTGGAGTAGAGAGAGAGATTGTGTTTGTAAGCATTTTATTCCCCCAAGAGTGTATGTGGGTGTGAGAGTCTGCAAGCATGCAAGTGCAATAAATCTGCATTAATTAGACGTGAGAATAAATTCAGCAGCCCAAAATTTGGCTGAGAAAATATGATGTATGCACCATTAAGGTGGGAAATGGCTCAAGTGATCCGTGGTAACTTTTTCTTCTTCAGGAGGGAATTTCACACTTTTTTTACTGTACGGCCTAAACATCAGGGGACAAAATTACTAGTTAAGCTTTTTGTGAGAGAGATTTTGCTAATGAAGTTAAAACTGAAGGACTGAATGAAATTAGATGGCAGTATTTAGGTTGTGAGGCCATTATGAAAATAAACGTTCTGATTTTCATTCTGAAAATGCTTAATGTCACTGCAAGAAAAAACCAATCAAGTCACCACACATTCAGGACTTCAATAAATGACATTTACAAACCAAATAGTTCAAATGCTGTTGCAATATTTGTGATCTAATTCATCCTGAAAGATAAAACATTTTTCTAAATAAATTTTCTTAAAATCTTGGGATATAAGACAATCAAAAGAAACATTTCAAAATGTTGTGTAATATAGTGTAGTTGTTGACCTGCGGTTGAATGAGAAGATTTTTGTGTGCTCTGTAAGGAACTGTTTACCCTGACGGGCACAACAAAACTGGCTTTAAAACTAACTTTAAAGACAGCAAGCTAGCAAAAGAATGTCTTTCTTTAATACATGAATTTTTGTTGTTGTTTCAATATAACCAAATATGAGCAGCACAGTTTCCATCTACTACCCCTTAGGGCTGTTCTGGTCAGATGATGTCTGATGTTCAAAGTGCAGTCTAGAGTTTATATCAGTTTTAACTTAACTTTAGTCACATCATGGGCCATTGTACAGCGGAGTGTAACAGGAAATAGAGAGAGAAATGGAGTAGATGAGAGCATAATGGACTGTGAACCAGACTTATACTCACAACATCATGAGTAGATGTGAATATCCATGCGGTCCGCTGAACCTGAGGCTTCCCTTTATGTCTTTCTTTCCTTGAGGCAAAGATTCCTCAGGCGATTTAGAAATGACAGCATCTTCAATCCGCAGAAGCCGGGGGCCAGAGCGCTGAGCGAGGCTTTATGCATGATTGTGTGTGTGTGTGTGTGTGTGTGTGTGTGTGTGTGTGTGTGTGTGTGTGTGTGTGTGTGTGTGTGTGTGTGTGTGTGTGTGTGTGTGTGTGTGTGTGTGTGTGTGTGTGTGTGTGTGTGTGTGTGTGTGTGTGTGTGTGTGTGTGTGTGTGTGTGTGTGTGTGTGTGTGTGTGTGTGTGTGTGTGTGTGTGTGTGTGTGTGTGTGTGTGTGTGTAAGGGGTTGCCCTGGAGTTGTCGCAGGCTGTGGGCTTTTCCGCTTTCATCCTCGTTCTCTTTCATCGCTCTTTGTTACTGGATCAATGTTGTATGAACTGAGAAATATCAAAGAGCTGTAATTTTAGAATTTTAAAAGAATTGTTCTTCTTAATTGCAACTTGCGTCTTATTTATATAGTTTTAGCTGACATTATTATTGATTATAACAGATTTACAGTGAGCAAGTTACAGTATTTGCTAAAGTGGATCTGAGCTCCACTAAGAAATAGCTGCAGGGCAAGAAACATGAGCATTCAGATGATCATACAAGTCTTGAACCAACCAAAGTCAGCCAAACTTTTTAGTACAGCTGTACCGATTCTACTTTTTCACTCCCGATACCGATTTCAATACCCCAACTCTTAATTTGAACAGCTTATTTTAATTGCTGTTTGCCAAGGCCCTAAAACAACAATCACAATGTTCACCCATGTCAACATCACAGATAACAGACAGACTTGACCTGCTTTATTTGTGCAACGTAAGTACAAAATACAAAAACAGTATCTTATATCTTACTAATGGTGTTTCCAATTAGCCTACAGCTGTCCGCTGTCGGTGTGTCAGAGGTTCCCAGACGGTGAACTGAGACTCCGTTACCAGCTTGTCGGTCAACTGTTAATGATCGGTTATTTCATTTCATTGTGCTTTCTTTTAGAAGACTGGCTGCCAAAAATCGATAGCCATCATTTACCTCAGTAAGGTAAATGATGGCTATCAGAAGTGATGTGGTGGCTGGCGTGCGTGTGTGTGTGCGTGTGTGTGTGTGTGTGTCCGCCCCCACGAAGCTCCGACCTGCAGAAGAAAGTAGCTGCATCTTCTCCAAAATTAAGGCTGAAAACAGAACTATTTTGGTACAAACATTTCCTCACCATGTGGCAGCCACATATTTAAAATGTCTTCTAGTTCCAGTGTTAAATATTCTTTGAAAATAGTTGCAGAATAACAGTGATTATGTTTGAAATATCTGCATTTATGAAATCTAAATATAAGGGCAGCAGATGCAGTAGTTAAAAGCGTACTGTGGCTAATGGGTTGCAAGAGATGGAAAGGAATACAGGTCATAGTGCCAACCCTACCTTCAATCAGATTCTTCTGCTCTTTTTGACCCAATTACCCAAGTTCGGTCTGCCTTAATGACTTATCACCAAGCCTGTAGAGGGGGAGAGTGAATGGAGGAGAGGGGGTGTGACAGAGAGAGAGGGAGAGAGAGGGAAGAGGGTGATGAGGTGTAAAATATATCCACATTCTTAATGCCTGTATACTCAGCTGGGAGGGGGTTACATTTGTTGTGATAACATAAACTCGGCATTAGTTGAATTGCTTTTTCCACAGATCCCATCTTCCTTTTCTGCTCTGGTCTTTTGGGTGCCCACCACACTTTGCTCCTTTATCTTCAACCTTGTTCTACTTCTCTTCTTCTTTGTCTTATTTCGACTCCGTTCATATGGAAGAAACAGAAATGGTTGTGGGTGTTTAACTGGCTGAGCAGAAGCATAAGTCATGTTGAATGAAGTCATCAGTGTGTAAATTACATCTCACTACTAAATTAAAGACATATGCTTCAAGCCCACAGTCACACGTTCAGATACCTTTAGGGCCACACTTTAACTCATTGTCTCCTGTGGATTACTGCCATTGGTTGGATAATTGCTTCTTTGTTCAGCAGCAATTAATTATGAAAAGGGATCAATTGTTCGGCTCACCACTGCCGACAAAGTGAAGGCATACCTCTAATTGTAACAATGTCCAACAGTTTTGCAGGGAAATTCAACTTCTGTTGTTCTGTTTCCTTTTACAATGTCGTTAGTGATTGTCTGTCCAATTGGGTTTTGTCCTGTGTCTTTAAATGGCCCAAATAGTTATACTATTTTGGTTTATATCATATCAGACAATGTTTATGTGTCTGTTGTAGTTTCCAACATATCACTAAAGAGTGTTTGAAACCAGAAAGATTAAAGCTCCCATGACATGGTGCTCCGTGGATGCTTTTATATAGGCCTTAGTGGTCCCCTGGTACTGTATCTGAAGTCTCTTTCCCAACATTCAGCCTTGGTGCAGAATTACAGCCACTAGAGCCAGTCCCACAATGAGCTTTCTTTAGTATGTGCCATCTCTGAGTCTGTAGCTTTTGAGGAGGAGAGGGGGGGGGGGGAAAGGTGGAGGCTGGGGGTGTAGCCTTTACCAACTGCCACTTTGCTCATTTGAAAGCCATTTCGTGCCACTGGGGGACCATAGGCAGGCTGGGGGAATGCATATTATTGTTAAAAAAAACTCATAAAGTGAAATGTTCATGCCATTGAACCTTTTTTTAAAAGAAGAATTTTTAAAATTGATGCAAAATCAATCCAGCCTTTAAGTTCCGTAAAAATTATGGATCACACAATTATGCAACTTGATAGCATTTCTTGGTTGGAGCCTTCCTGCCTGGTAAAATACATTATACAACTGATTTCACAGGCTGAGGAGTCCCTGTAAATTGTAAACTGATTTCCCCCCTTTTAAGATGCAGTTGCACTTCAAAGTGTGTAGCTTATATTTAAAACATGTCTACAACTCTTGCTATCATGAAGCTGAGCCACTGACATTTTATAGGTCTGATGTCATAGAATTGCTAGTTAATTTTATGTGGTGCTTTGGTCTGTTATTTAAGGTCCACAGGCCCATTAAACAGGCCACTTGGAAGCATATGAAACATTCTACTCTTCGACTTGTCATAATCACCAAAAAATTAATGGCTTTTGATTTGTGTCTACACCAACACAGCGTTTTAAGGACAGTGGAAGCGATTTAATTAAATATAAACTTTAAAAATACATACGATTTATATATAATGTTCTGTCAGACATTATTGTTTCACCTGTATATGTAAATTGAATGCCTGGCCTGTTGAGTTCAGTGAGAGGTTGTTATATTAGCAGCTTTATATTACAGAAACATAATTTCAGTGGCTGTAAAGTGGCATCGTTTGCCAAGCCGGCTTCTACCTTTTTAACTGGCAGTCTGTGAACATTTGGGGAGTAATATCAGTGCGTTTATGGATGTGACAAGTGTGCTCCTGGCTGCTTAATAGCAGCACTTATTGGGTGTCTTCACATTACCATCTTGGTAGAATAGCTCTTTAGAAACACGTTAAAGAGAGCTGTCACTCTGAGACGGAGCTGGACGAGATGTTGTTGTTATAATGATGAACGATGCACCTGAACTGGCCTTTCAGTCCCTATTATTGCATACACCCAACAGTGTCTGGATATTTCAGCATGAGAGGAAGTCACTTAGCCCATGCTGTCTGATGCGATGATATTCAGGGTGTCAGTCTGCGCTCATCCATGCATGGATTCATTTATCCCCTAAGCTGCTGTGTTAAAATATTAGCATATTTTTCTCTTGCTGTGTGGCCGTGAAGAAGAGGCTTTAGTCATAGTCCAGACACAGCAACGGTTTGTTTTTCCAAGTGTTTGTTGGGCTGGGAATAACTAAGCAACAAATCCCTTGCCTCTCATTCTGCCTTTTTAGATTAACCCTTGTGTTGTCTTCCCGTCAACCATGAAATACTATTTGTGCTTTTTTCCGCCAGTTTTGTCACTTTTTCAATGTTGTGGTTGCTTTATTTGATGTTTTTTCCAAAGTTATTTGATATTTCTTATGTTGACATTTTCAGCGCTTATTTCGAAGACACATTTTTTGTGATGAAAAAACTGAAAATGGGTCAAATTTGACCCGAGGACAACAGGAGGGTTAAGATTTGCTCTATTGCACCAAGTACAACCCATACAGTTCAATAAGGCAAATTTGCAGAATCTTTTACTTTTTAGATGGATTCTATATCTAGATACTGAAATATTTCAGATATTAATACTCTCTGCATGTATTTGTAATATCTGTAATAATCCACAGCCCGAATTAAAAGCGTATATCTCACAGGTATCTTACAAATAATATAAGTCATGAAATATATTATGGGATGCATTTTTTATTCTGTAACAATTATCATCTGGTTTTTCCCTCTTCCTTCAATTTTTAGTTAGCAAGTGTGGATGCATTACATATTCAGTGCTGATTCAGAGGTACTACATCCCCTGACATCCTGTCTCTAATCTCTCCCCTGATTATCATATCCACCATTATCATGGTTTGCTCAGTGTTGCCAGTAGGCCTGCACCAAATTGAAAAACTAACATTTCGATATTTTTTCCCCCTGCAATATATTGCGATATGAAAAAAGTAATTTCTTTTTAAAAAGATGACATAAATAGCTCTATTTGGAAATGATAAATCATTGTCAACTGCTGCTGTGATTTTGTAGGGAGTGCATCTACATAGAAGATAGAAATGAAAAAGGATCTTTTATAATGTGAACCATTCTTTGTTAAACTTTAATGCTTTACAAACACCAAAGCAAGTCAGCGCTGTGACTACTCTTCTGAAGTGATTTTGGAGAAAATAGGTAGAAATCTGCTGGTTGACTAGCATGACATTGTATTCATATAATCCTATCAATCCAGGCTAACGTGAATGACAGTGACTGCATGTTGCTTCCTCTAAATGTCAGGTTGTGGTCGACTAGCGGGGCCATGCAGCTTGTTTGTTTGATAAATTGATCAGACCTGCATGTCATGTGCACTAGCAACAAACTCTGTGCATCCAAGAACAATTAAATCAGTGGAAATGACATTAGGTCAGACAGTCTTCAGTTGTAGATTAGTGTTACGTTTCCAGCGTCGCGGCTCCGAACCGTAACGTTAGTTGGGACGGACGGACCCCTTGTTTCTGTAAGCTAACTATATTAGCTGTAGCCTGGCTGGTAGCAGCTTTCTGCGGGGGGGATGACCGGGAGACGTTGTGATTATGTTGCATTGATCAGGCGATTTAGTTTGTATTGGCAGCGAACATAAAACACTGACTACTGTAGCTTCAATGACTATCCATCGAAAACTATGCGCATCACTGTGTTCTATACGGTACTTTTCTACACAAGGAGAGCCTCACTTCCCATAACAATAAACCCCGTCAGACTAACGTCACATACACACGTTGGACGCATGGCTACCTGTCTTAAAGAGGAAGAGTCGGCCGGTAATACTTATGTAAAAGGAGAACGGTGAAAGTTTACTTTTCTATCAAGCAGCAGAAAAGCATTAGTGTCAACATCGCAACGTCCTGCCATATGACTGTCACGCATGCACATTTTAGCATTGCAATGTCGATGCTAAAACACAATATCTTTCAGCCCTAGTTGCCAGCCATAGTCCTGGGTTCGAACCTGCTGCTGCCTTCTGTTTGAATTTTGCAAGTCCTCCTTCATGTATGTGTTTGTCAGTTAGACTGTGTGGTTTACTGCCTACCTGTACAGGTTGCCCCTTGCCCTATGCATGCTGGGATAGGCTCCTGTTGCCTGCAAACCTAATACAAGCAGGATAATTGGGTGTAGAAAATGATTGGAATGTTCCATCATCGCTACTTACTCTTGTCGACTGGTGAGAGTGAGAGATCCATCATACGTCCCTTGTAAATTTCTGTCACATGAGTGAGAATGTGTTTGATTCCTTCAGACCTCGTTTCACATTAAATCTTGTGTTTAGCCAGCTTGTTGGATTTATTAAAGGAACAGTTCAGCATTTTCGCAACTACAGTAATTATTTTTCTTGCAGAGAGTTAGATGAGCCTATCTATACCACCCTTATACCTCTTGAGTAAATACAGTAAGAAGCTACAGTACCAGCAGCAGCCGGTTAGGGCGAAACGGCTATTTGTCCTGTCCAAAGGTAAGAGAATATAATATATATATATATATATATATATATATATATATATATATATATATATATATATATATATATATATATATATATATATATATATATATATATATATATATATATATATATATATAATATAGTGTGTATGAATGTATATGTACATAAGTATAAGTTAAGTATATAAACAACATGTTATGGTTTTATGTGCTGGACTATTTTCTACTTGAGTGGGCGCTGTCACTGAGTGCATTTACACTTCAAAAAGCTTTATTCCATGTCTATATTATGACAGTCAAGTAAAAAAAGGCCCTTGACAAGACACTTTCTCGTGTACACATGTGTTACATCATGCATGCACCACACCAAGGCAGCGGAAGTCATTGGAAATTAGCCCTGCTCAGCAGCCATCGTGACTTCTATAATTTCCCCCTCATTTTTCAAGCTTGCAGATTTCTGACTGTCAGGTTCTTTGCTGTAGTCCACCCACATACACCTCAACCTGATCACCTTTTGCAGTGACGGTGATAGCTTTCTGCTTCATTGCTCTCTTAGTGATTACAGCTTTTTTAGATGCACTATTTCAAGCTGAATTTTAGAGTCTGCCAGGCTTTCGAGCTGAATTTTTGAATTCTCATCCCACCTTGTTCATATTTTCCTCCTCCACCTTAAATGCCACACAGATATATGTGTGTACATATGTGAAACCCACCACCTGATGGGTGAAAAATAGCTTTTTATTTCTGAAGTCATCTTTTTGGGCTTTTATCTCCTACTATAAATTCTTCTTAGCTGGTAACTTTTCCCAGGCCTTTACAGATCTGTAAACAGTGCAAGAGCAGCTGAAGTGGTGGGCAGTCCTGGTGGTCAATGGGCAGACCACAATGACTCTGGCACACAGGACAGTGGAGGGTTTCTTTCTTTCTCTCTCCCCTGAATGTCTTTCTTGCTTTCTCATTACATTCTGTCTCTCTACTTTTTGCTTTGCTCTCCTCCTCCTCCTCCTCCTCCTCCTCCTCCTCCTCCTCCTCCTCCTCCTTCCTCCTTTTTAAGTGGGAATGAAGGCTTATGAAGGCAGTGACCCCAATACCAGTTCGCTAGGGATGAAGAGATGAATGGCAGCAAATGAAACGCAAAGACCTCCCTGCCCTGATGAAACAACACACTGTAGCTCACATGATAAACCTTCAGACAAAGTGTGCTTACATCACCAAGCACACTTGTGGTCCTCCTTTTAAAAGCATGTAAAGGAAAGGCCTCTGTGTTTGTGCTTGGGCATTTATGTGTATATGAGAGACTGTCCCTTTCAGCCACAGGATGTAATGTGCTTTTTGCTTTCAGAGCCCAGTAGGGGCTTTTAAAAGGCGACCAGATCACTGCATACATAACTTAGTTAATTATGCAGATAACACAAAAAGCTTTTCTCTATCATTTAGAGCAAACAAAATCTAAATCCAACCATACTGTTTTTTTTCCCTCCTCTCTTCGGGGAATATCATTGGTCGTCCACGTGCAGCATGTTGTAATGTCACTTACAGTACACTAATGACCTGAAACCTTTTTTCACATACTACCTTATACATCAACAGTCACCCAGAACCCACAGTCCCACACTGTGGCTTTAATCACACTCCCACTGGCACACTTTAAGAATGAGTGTGGGTGGTGTGATTCCTGAAATGATCAAAGTATGCTGTCCAAGTTCTAGGAAATACAGGAAAACGTGTAACACTCAAATTGGCTACAAAAGGCCAGGGAATAACTGAAAGAGCTTGTTGGGACCTTTGACTATGTACAGAGTGATTAGAAACGGATCCTTATTTTTAGTGATGGGGAAAATATACAAACTAAAATAGCTGACAGAAGCCGGTTAAAATGTCATATTTGGAGTTTAGCTGGTTAAAGATGACTTTTTCTCATTAAAAGCAACTTATTTTAAGTCTTATTTGTAACCCACAGTATGTGTGACTGCTGCCTCTTTCACTCAAACCCACACACACACACACACACGCACCATGAACTGCACTAATAAAATCCTTTGCTGTCAGAGGGGCTTAAACCTGTTTCAGGCAGTTTCCTTTTATATTCCCCTTTTAATAAAAACAGGATTACTGTGTCCCAGGCACAGCGTATGATATAGAGGCATGGCACTGCCAGACAGTTGCATATGGGGCTCTTTGACCTGTGGGACAAGCCTCCAGAACACGAGAAAAGCTCCCCAGTATTGATATGTCCATTTGGAATCCGTCTTCAGGGGGGCTGCCTTCTATCCCTAACTTCCATTTTCTGTGTATAAAAGAGGTTTCAGCTGAAGTATTTAATGGACACCTAAAACATGACCTAATACAGTGCATGTTGATATTACCTTGCTCTAAATGTGTACATTTTAAATTGACCGGTTATTTTATTTCCAACATCTTCTGAACATTAGATTTTTTTCTATTTAAAGGAGCACTCCATTTGAGATGTCAATTTTAAATTTAGTCATGTTAGTCAAGAGGAATATTACTTAGCCTGGGACAGGCTGTGTAGAATGTATTTTGTGTAATAGGAAATCTATTTTAAAGTGACCATGGTTAGCATGGATGCAGTATATCTATCAGGAAGAAAAACATGTTGGCAAATGTCTTGTTTGTTACATGCATAGATGACCTTAACACACATTGTAAACCCACTTTATTGCCGCATGCACTGTCAAAAAGCGGTATCTGAAACCTATTCAGGATGAATCATGAGTATAGACATCCTGAATAATAACTGCATATATGTTAATGTAAATTACATTGTCTTGCACATACAATCATGCTCTCTGTAGCCCAATTTACATATGCAATTTTCCTTGTATTAACACAGTTGTAAATTAAGGTTTCTTCCATGGAGATTTGTGTTATTATACATACATATGTATTGTGCTGTGAAAACATTACCATTTTAGGAAACAAACGTGGAACAAAACAGCCAGTGAACAATTTGTTTTCTTTTATGAAATTGTAAAAAAATACATTAAGGTTACCCCCTAACCTTAGGTAACCCCCTACCCCCTCAGTGTTGTTTTTATGTCCCCCACCAATAAAAGGCCACAGCAGCCCATCATGCATATGCATTATTCAGCCATACTATACACAGCAGTTATGGAATTCATTGTAATACAAACTCCAGGTAAATGCATTATAGATGATATTTAATGATGTTGAATTAGCATATGGGAAAAATTTGTGACATGCCGCCAGCACTCTCCTTTGCATAACATTGGAATATCTTTGCCAGATGCCCCCTGTGTTGTAATGAGGAATGTGTTTATGCACTTTCATTTCCACTAGAGTAAAGTAAAGTGCCCTGAGGCAAAGGCAAAGCACAGAGACAATGCTCACTTGGATATACAGGGAGTGTGTGTGTGTGTGTGTGTGTGTGTGTGTGTGTGTGTGTGTGTGTGTGTGTGTGTGTGTGTGTGTGTGTGTGTGTGTGTGTGTGTGTGTGTGTGTGTGTGTGTGTGTGTGTGTGTGTGTGTGTGTGTGTGTGTGTGTGTGTGTGTGTGTGTGTGTGTGTGTGCATTCAGTTCAGATCATGTATTTGTACATTCATGTAAACCTATGTAGTTTTTCTGCAGTATGATACCACACTTATACACTGTCTGAACGTGTACACTTGACCTATAAAAGTAATGATGGATATTGTCTTTATATTATTTTAGGAAATACTACATATATTTCATAAATATTTTTTTTCTTAAATGTGTTTTTGTGTTAGAAGGGACTGGTACTTCACATATTGCAGTGTGAACATGTTGGTTGAATATGCTTATACCGTATCAGTTGTTTCGGCTGTATATCCTTTTTATTTGAATGCTTTTATTGTTTTGTTCCGTGCTATATCCTATGCTTTTATTGTTTTGTTCCGTGCTATATCCTATATCCCTAGTAATACTTGCTGCTCTAGTGACCTCATTTCCAAACAATGAGCATTAAAGTTTTCTTGTTTTAACAATGACCTTTGAAAAGATACTATGGATGTTTCTGTCATCCTCTTATTTTTCGTGTGTGAGAGATTGCACGCAAGCTTGCATTTGTACACCTGACTTTGTTCCTGATGGATGCTTGCACATACAGTTTCCATCGTTTATTTTTGGTACAGTGTTTTTTTTTATTCCAGACATCGGTGCAGCTGTTTTTGTTTCTTAAGTCTTACATGTTTTCCTGTTGTAATTGAGAGGAATCAGAGAATAGGAGATCAGAGACATCTCCTTGTTTATCTCTACTCTCTCTGCTCAGCTATAGTTCTCCATTCAGGGCTTTGTAGAGTAGGAAAGGAGACATTGAGGTGTACAGTAAAAATCTGACAGTAGGGAAATGAGGAGGCGTTATCACCTACTGATGTGGATACAATACAAATTGGTTTTGCTAGGCTACCTGCAAAAAAAGAACCTCTCTCTCTCTCTCTCTCTCTCTCTCTCTCCCCCTACCGCCACAATGATCCTCTCCCTTTTTGTATTGTATCTCTAATCATCTCTCTTCCCCCAACTCGTACATTTCCCTCTGTTCTCCACTCATCCACCCCCTTCTCTTCTTCACCCCTCTCCTCTGAGACACCCATAAACAGCGTATATCGCTATCGCTTCTCAATTTCTTCACCCACCCATAAAGCACGCTGACAGGCCATCCGTTTCCACTGCCAAATAATGTCTTTGTTCATTTCTACCTGCGAGAGAGACATGTATATTACTGGCTGCCTTTCTTTCCTTCATACTACTTGTTGAAACGATGCTACATTAACATTATAAATGAAATGAATGAATGAAAAATGAAGTGAGAGAGACAGGTAGCCTCGGAATTAAGATGGATGAATAGCCAGAACCAAACAAAAGAGGAGTGGCATGACAAATACTTTGTATGTTTACTGTATTTCTGAAAATTACCGCAAATATTTTTAATACAACATACAACTAAACACAAGCCGAAATCCATAACAACTGGTTGTTTATCAGATTTGTCTCTGTGATAAAACATTTCAAACCGAAATGTTTTTTTATGGACTTTTACTACCTTACAACATATTTGTATGAGCAGCTTTTAAGTGTTATTGATGGTGTGAAACATACAGCTGGATGTATTTGGTGTTTTTACACTATGTCGATATAAAAGGTTGATAAAAGCAACAAAAACAACTTGGGGGGCGGGGGGGGGGAGCGCCAAAAACATCGGCTAAAATGACAAAAACTAGGTGGGCCAGAATATATTGTGAACCTAAATTGATATGTGGGCCGGATCAAAATCTGCAAAGGGCCGGATTTGGCCCGCGGGCCTTGGGTTTGACACACCTGCCCTAAGCAATTCCAATAAAGAAACTATTTTTGAACCGATTCCAAGTAGGAATCGGTTCTCGATGCCCATGCCTTTTTAGTGGTGACTGTAGGTCGTTACAAACACACATACACATACACAGACACTGATCTCTGCTGACGGGCACCACAATGCCAAGGCAAGGTCACGGCAGCGCTCTGTCCTGCCGTCAGCCTCCTGGGCATGCAGAGTTCAAAAGCTTCACTGCCTGTATGTCTCTCTTTTGCTGGCACTCTTTCTCCACATCTCCCCCTGTTTTTGTCACTTTCTGGTTTATATGAAAAGCTTAGATATTATATTAGGGGCATTGTAACTGTACTGTATTTCTAGATGAGCTGGTGATTAAATGCTGACTAGCTCTGTTAGGACTTGTAGCAGAAATCAGGCTAATGACTAAGCTTTAACGGCCTGATTTAGCCACACAGTCTAAATCAGGCTATTGTAAATTCAGAATCTCTTCCAGGTTGTGTTTTTATTAAGAGGCATGACGATAACAATGACTCCAGCAAGTCCTAAGGGATCCAGTGGCCTACTAACGGCTGCCTACGCACGCACACATTTAGGCGCTTGTATCCAAACACACTCATGTGCACTCACACAAAAAATAAAATCACTTTTTCTCTTTTAACAGCTGTTTTTGATTTATTCTGGTTTGCTGCTGGCTGCCTTGTAACACAACACCTTTTTGTGTACACATGCATGACTATTTGACTACTATATGAGTATTTTTACCTTTTTTACATCACTCTTTTTATGAAAACAAAACGTGAACGTTTTCCTCAGATATTTAGTAATTTCAGTCCTATTTAAATGTGCCCTCAAACCTCCAGATCCAGACTGCTGTAAGGCTCAAGAACCATCTAAATATCGCATTAAGGGAAATAATAGAGGAATTATCCCATAATGTACCTTGTAACAGGAATGGAAAGAGGATTTGCATTACACATCTAAGCGTTTCACTTCTAAAATAATTGGACTTCCACCTTGAGATCATCCTATCAGAGATGTAAGGCGATTACAATTCACATGTAGACATGGATGGGAAATGAATGAGGGATTGGAAGGAACACCGGGAAATATTTTAACAAGACACATGGATGGACACAGAGATTAGTTTTTGACTACAGATATCTTTGGAGACCTTAACCCTTTACTATAACTCCAATTTAAGTGAAGAGCTGAAGAATCTTAGGTTTATGTAAATAATTGCCCTTCTGCACAATACAACAGAGAATTGTGAATTCTTATCATTCTGTTCTGTTATTCTTCTTTTTTTTTTGGGGGGCATCTTAGGCATTTATTTGTATTAGACAACTTAAATTTCAAAAGGGTGAGAGAATGGGAATGACATGCAGCAAAGGCTGCAGATCAGATTCAAACCCGCAACCGCTGTGTCGAGAAAACCTCTATATATGGGCGCCCACTCTACCAGGCGAGCTAACCAGGCGCCCTATTCTGATATTCTTAAGGAACCACAGCAGAAAAACTCTTTGGAAAGAAAAGGATGACTGCAAAATTAGAGTATTGTTAAAACATTGACTTTTGTCACTGAACTTTATATTGAAAAGAAATTGTTTTGTGACAACCACAAACGGATCGCAGAAAGAGAGTTTCTCAAGTGCCGCAGACTTTGATGAAATTGAATTGTGCGCAGGTATAAAGGGGTGATATGTCTCACTTCTGACTGATCAGAAATTGCTTTCTCCTTTCAGTGTCATTGGCAAAAGAAGGTAGCTAAAGAAGGAACCTATGGACATCTTTTTAAAAGAGTGGTTTAATTGTATTTACACCGTCATTGCAGTGCGGCAAAGGTGGTTTGAAAAAGGATTTTTTTTTTTGCCTCAAAAGGTTTTGTTGGGTATTTAATCCTGTTGAAGTGCAATAGAGATAAAATGTGCCAATGAGGCCTGTGTAATTTGTGTAATTCACTGACAGTTCTGCATGCTAAATTATGTCTGCCAATAGCAACCATCTCATCCTTTCATTAATGAAATACTCATTAATGAAATAATAATTTAGGGTGCTAAAGAACCACATCTAAGTACTTTGGGGTGGCAGTCGCTCAGTCTGTTGGGAGTTGGGTTGGTAACCATAGCGACCAAAGTATGGTGGTGGACTGCCAAGGTGCTCTTAAGCAAAGCACAGAGCCCCCCCAACTGCTTGGTGGGGGCCTGTCCATTGACAGGTGCAGCCACCTCACGCTGACATCTCTCCATTAGTGCATGTATAGGTACTGAGCATCTGTGCGTATTTTTAAGCACAACCTGTTAATGTTTGTGTCTTTGCATTTCTGACAAAAAAGAGGTCAAATGTTGTTGATTTACAGTTAGTTTTGGCCAGTTGTAAATGTGGCGGAAATTGCCTTTCCGATCAGCGATGATCCCCGCAGCCCAGATGGCGATAGTCATCAGAAATGCTGCGTATTAAGTGGTGAAAGATAGTGAGGAACACAGCATTGGAGCGGGCGAGTGGAAAGAGATGGTGGAGGCTAATATATACCTCCCGCACACACGCACGCACACACAAACAAGTAGAGCGGGAGGAGAAGCTGTTATAGTGGGCTTCCATCCATTCCCTGGCCAGTACTGACAAGAACAGAAGGAAACCCACACTTCCATGCACACACGCACACATGCACACAAACCGAGAGATATGCCCCCTAATAACCTTTCTTCTCTGTATATCTGCTCACACACAGATTGGACTCCTGGAGTCTGGTGCCTTGCATCACTCACTGTGCAAATTGAAGCCTTAAGAAATCCCATTGTAACTGGCCAAAATGCCTTGGACACAAAGTGTGTGCATGTGGTGTTTTATGCTACTTTATGTGCAATATGTGGTTTGTGTGGGAGGAAGCAATGGGATGCCAACTTTCTGCTGCCCCAGCGTTTTTCCATACTCTAGTCATATGGAAGTATTTGCCCCTCGTGTTCCATTCCCACGCAAACTGTGTGCCCACGGTACCGAGCAGTGACTTTTAGCTGCGGCTGTAGCGAATACGATTTTCTGATTGATACTTAAACCAAAAGGGAACCTCCTGTATTGTTCAGGATTAGCTGAGAAATTCATGATTATATATCAGTTTGAAACAAAGTACTTTGAAATGTTTTATGCCCAACACTCAGCGAAGATATGTGACATAAATGTGATGGCATGCTGTGAGATATGATCCAGCCTCATTCAGTCATATCAGCGCAGTGTAGTCTACTGCCAAGGAATGATTTCTACACTGGTGAGATCACACTTATCTCACTCTACAGCGGCACAGTGCACACAGAACAACCACGGATGGGACACTTAACAGTAGCTATTAAGTTACCACAGAGAAAGCGTATTACCACAGAGTGCTGCTGGAGTGTCCCGGAGTCTGAGCAGGTGAAGACACCTACTGTGTGCTCATTAATGCAGCATTAATTTAAATGATAATCAGATCTAACTCAACCAATATACTGGTCCAACACTACTTGGGAAGTCAAACTGAAGCTGACGCTGTGCGAATACTCAGTGTCTTTAAATTCAATTTAAGATCTTTCAAAAATATATTAAAACAGCTGAGATTTTATTTATTTATTTATTTATTTTAAATATTAACAGCACCACAAACTGCACCATCCAAAATGACCACCCACTTGAGTCAACACCTCTTTAAAGGCCCAGTGTGTAACATGGTTAGTCGTTTATTATCAAGATCGGTGTTGCCCGTTCACAAACTTGTCCTTTTTCATAACTATTTACCACCATTATCAATTCCAAGTATTCCCTTTGGCTTGAAATTTTACATTTGCATTCGCATGAACTGGGGTAGACGCTCCATATTTATGCGCCATCTTGAAATACGTTAGCCGGTAAGGGACATACAGAACAAACTGCTACGCCTTTCGCGTTTTTGCTGTCACATGATAAACTCACAGGTTTGACAAAAATAAAAAGATATTGAAAACAGCAAGAGACCGGCTTTTTGAGGCGTGTGGCTACCGTACGTACGTTGAACTGCGTGGCGAGAGAGAGTTGATTGTGATATATGATCGCAACGCTAAATGAGAGACATTCCTACACATTGGACCTTTTACAACTGTTTGAACAAAATCAGTTATATACTTAATGAAGGAAGGATTTATTTATATTGTATTAGACGGCATTAGTTTGAGCTAAGTGTACCTAAACTGGCCACTGTGTGGATGTTGATGTATTTTGATCAGTTATGAAATTTTTTTTCATTGATTTGTGGCCTAGGGTTTGCCTTCCTTTTTATTTATTGGCTTGAGGGGAGCCATTGCACAAACTCATTGGAGCTTAAGAAGAGAAACTGTATTGCATGTAGCATCTTCAGCAGCTTTGCATTACCTTGCTCAAGGGAATGAAACGAGATCTGAAATGTAAGGAGTAAGACTGTATATTTCTCTCTTTCAGGAAAAGACAATGTGACATTGTTGACTGTGCTAAAAAGCATTTTATTTATTAACAAAAAAAGCAAAAAAAAAGAATAAAACAAGTGGTTAAAGGAGCTGTTGTTGGCGCTTGGCCAGCAGGATTAAGTGGAAAGAACAACTGCTTCTTAGGTTGAGTGATCTGATCTCACTTGGCTTCACCCATGTGAATGGGAACCATTCTTTGAAACGAAAGCTAGATGCGTTGCCACTTCAATCAATAAGCCATTAGCAACCAAAGAAGCAGGTGCTGTCAACGTTTGTCCTGGAGCCCTCAAGTGCACCCCCGCCCGTCAAGGCTTTCATTTTGTTAACTCTCCCACCTCTTTTGTAGACGTGTCCTGGGCCCAGACAGGTTGAACTTAGCACCAGAGCCTCTTCCGAGCTATGTTCTGGATGTGCCTTCACCGATGCGGTTTTGCAAACACGGCGGTGAGTCGTGAAATGAGATTTCTCTGCTATCATTACCGGGCCAAGCAAGAAAGCCACATCTCACTCTGAGTGAATGCCTCGCTGCTCTTCCCCTTTGCCTTTTCTCAGCACAGGCATGTCTAACCATCACTAAGACGGATCGATAGAGCTGAGCTCCGTAAGCTGCCTGCAGCCAATGCAGGAAATACTGTATTCTGTAATGAGATGGGGATATTAAGCAGTTAAAGAGAATGGCTTAAAGCGAAGCAGTTGTAGGATGTGATTAGCATAAAAAAAAGCTTTGTTTGCATAAGTTTTACAACAAGAGTGCTTTTGATCTCCTTAAGGGGCTGGTAGGAGGAATAAAGGCATGTAGAGACTGTAATCTAGCCCTTCCTGTGAAAATGTTCTGTGAGCTCAGGTTCATGAGATTTCTGTTGATCCGACAATGTAGCTGGCAATATATTGAGCTTCATTGTTTCCATACTGTGCGACTGATTCATCTTGCTTTCAATAAAGTTAAGTTATATAAAAATCACAGGATTTCTTTGCACAAAAGAAATCAATTCATGACATGCATTATTTAGCGAAGCACACTGGTTTGAACTTTTGTGCGATTTTAGTGCTTGTTTTTTGTTGTTGCTCATTGTTAAGTGCAGAGCGCAGCGCGAGGTTGAAGGGAATGTCTGTTTGACATACTGTATTGAAATGGTAAAAAATGGTATAAATGATTCTTTTGGATCCCAACATAAAACAGTAAAAAAGGGTAGAAATTCTTTTGAAGCCCAATCTCAATCAATTGACCATCACATCACGCATCAGCAGATATCATTGAACGTATGTTGTTCACCGTTGCTTGTCTTTTTGGAGGATGAAAGCACATGGAAAAAAGAAAATGTTTGGATAATTTAGCAGTGTTCCTCATAGACCCATCTATTTGCCAAAGGGCATGTTTTGACATCAAAGGACCAACTGTCAGCCTTGAAGGGTTTATAGTGATAGCAGAGGACTGTGAATTGAATGACTTCCAAGACCAGATCAAAGATTGACTCTAAAAACTTGACAGTTTGGCACTTTTCTGACAATCAAAGGTCTGTAAAGGTCGTGCAATCTGCTTGTTAGAGTAGTTTTTGGAAAGATATAAAAAAAAAAAAACTTACAACCAATCATCATTCTTTTCTTTGAATTGAAATGATCATCTGCAAATTTATAATTTTGATATCCACTTGAATGAAAGCAATGTTTTTGTCTTATTGTGCATATATTCTGATATAAAACCCTTACGGTGTTTGCATGTTGATAGAATTTATTCGGTCTTGGCTGCTGTAGAGGTCGGTATAGCCATTGTCTATGCGGTGCCAGACGCTTCCTGTTGCTCCTGCAGAAAAAAACGGCTGCGGTGCCATGCCAAGCTATGCCACGCTATTCCCTCTGACCTGGTAAACTCCCCTGGGCTCCACGGTCTTTTTGCCTGAGGATGATCATCCATGGTGAATCAGTCTTTGTGTAATTAACAACAGCTTTGGAGCTTTTTGGAGAGGCTGATTCATTTAGCTTTCACAGAGGGTTATTTATGAATCTAGCTTCCAAAGGGTTAGCCGTGTAAAAACAGATTTTGATTGGGCTCACTGTCTGCGTCATTTGCCATAAGCTCAGTCAGTTGACCCCAACAAGCTTTAGATTTAGATGCTGGACATAGCTTGTTCACAAGATTAAGGCTTTTGAAAGTCATGTTTTAAAGGATTTATGCACACAGAACAAATTGCACTTGTTTGCTGTTTATGGAGGTGATGATAATGATGAGGATACATTACTTCACATTCAGTTTGCAGATGCCTTTGCCCGAAGCAACCAAGAAGTGCTTTCAAATGTCTTAGGAACAAGAGCTAGATATGTAAAATTCAAAGTGCACGTTCACTGCTACAGTACATAAGTGCTTAGAGTTTGTATAAACTGTTAACATGGTAACTATATTTATTCCCAGCAAAGTGGCACTTCAGTTGCATTCAAAGAACAAGGCAGTAAATTGTCATCAGTGGTAAAATAGGTACCTTTTTTCCAGGAGACAGCTATACAGATCATGATGATGGGGAATTATACCAAAGCCTGAATTCTCAACCTCATTCTCTTTGTTATAACTCTTTGATGCTGAGTTACGCACAAGTGTGACTCTCCATAGAAAGGGGCTTTCATGCCTTTGCCTTTGTTGTACATCTTGCAGTATGGCTGATAATGATGTAATGGTAAAGTAAATCCAAGTTTAATCAAAAGTTTTTTCAGTTTGTTTTTGTTTAAATAGCAATAGTTATACCATAGTTATACTTGTACCTGTAAAACAAACTGAAAGTTTATGATACAAGCGAAATTCATGACGGACCAATTATAATGGTCTAAATCTATGTAATGTTTACTGAATGGTGACCACAGTGTAATAGTAGCAGAAGCAGGTAGGGTTGGGCATTGCTGGGATTCCAAATGCGATTCGTCCTTTTGATTCCCGTTCTAATCCATTCTCAATTTCCGATTCTTTGAGGGGTGAAGTTGAAAGGGGAACATTTTATTTTGATTCAATGGTGGGCAGTTTTACCATGTTTTTTTTAACGTAAAATAAAGCCACACTAGAGCACCTGGCTGCTACAGAAACCAAAACTTGGTTAACATGTTAAAACATGTTAAATTTAGAACTGATTATCAGATATGATTCCAATAAAGAAACTATTCCACTGGATTCATAATTTTTGAAACAATTCCAAATAAGAATCAGTTCTCATGCCCAGTCAGTAAATCTACTGTAACTGAATCTATATATAATATGTGCTAACATTGACTAACCCCCTAAATGTATTCAATTGAGCAAGGATGTTTTATTGCGGATGACTTTTTTAAAGAGGAAGATTGTGTAATTTCTTCTTTCAAAAGTTACATAGTCTCATTTCAATGATTTGCTAAACTCTCAGTTTTATATTCAGCCTCCAAACTGCACGTAAATGCACTTTTTTAAAATGAGATTATAAGATGATATATAATATATTATAAGATATTCTACCACATATTTTCTAATTTAAGAAAGAAAGTTATTTGGCGCATGAAACCCAAGGATCCTTTTACGGTGAACCTTTTATGAGAACATAACCCGTATGCTGCTCTTTACTTTTCCTGCCTTTCTCTCTCTAAACTGCCAAACTCTCCAACTGATGAGACACTGTGTCAGTGTCAGCAACTTCCTCTGTCACTCTGAGATACGTTGTAGCCTCGTTGACAGGAGTTTAACTCTGTAATTGTCAGGGCAGCTTGAATTGAAACAATCCCTCTTGAATCGGCTCACTGACATTTAAACTATTATCTTGGTGATGGAACCAATCTGCCTTTTCGAATATGGCTGACAGCATGGGGACATTTACCAATAGCAGGATGGGTGGACCATACATTGTAGCAGCTTCTTTTCAGGAGACCTCTGATTGGTATAAGCTAAGACAACAACCATACAGTGAAATAGTAAAACAAACTGTTCTATCCCTCTCATTTATGAATCAATTTTCCACATGAATCTCTGTATATCCAAAGTGCTAAGTACATGATTGTCGCTGGAGTGTTTGTGGAGGGGTTATTATGTTTGCATTGGTTCTTTCAGCTTCTGTGTACAGTGCATTCTGTTTGTGCAACGCCACTGTGCATTTCACACTTCTCAGCGAACGTTTCTGCTTCTGTTTGCTCCTAGATCGATTTAATTGCAGCCGTATATTTACAAAGCAAAGCAATTCAAGCAGCTATACCAAAACATCTAAAGCACTTAGCTAGCAGCCAGTATTCCCTCAAAGTGTTCTATGTTGACATCCACATGCACACGAAGGCTGTGAGTATATTTGTGAAGCAACATAGCAACAGCACATCTGAAATCATTATAATCCAGAAAGCAACAACTGTTTGTCCGCAATGAATTATAATTATAGCAAGATGCAGCGGTTTTAGTTGAATCTTCTCACTTACTCTGGCTCATGCAGCCTCTTTATTTTGTCTCATTTTATTCAAAAGCTGAAGTGAGAGAGAATTGTTTTTCACAGGATAGTTCTCGCTGACTTGATAAACAACTCTCTCTCTCTAGTTTCAATCAGGAGTAATGAGACCATTTGTCTCACAGCATTGCATAAAAACAAAGTCTATCTCTGTGTTTGCCATTAGAAGGGCTTCTTTCCCCAAGAACAGCTCACTGTAATTAGTACCTGTCACACAATTAGAAAAAAGTTTTAGCATTGGCAAGTTCACTTTCTCAGTTCATTTCTTTGATTCAATACGTGAAGGCTCTCAACATTTTATAATACTCTGCACTACAGAGGAATATAATGGCACTCTCAGCAGCGGAATCTTGAATTGGTGTTCATCTCTGATCTACTTCCATAACTCTCTCTTGCTCTCATTTAACTTCAGCAGAAAGAAGAGAAAAGCCCCTTCTTGGATGGAGGGATTCATTATCTTCTCCCGCCGTGCATGTTGCCGTGTCGCTGATAACATCTGATCAGTAGATAATTGTATAGTTCTTTATCTACGGGACCTACTAACTTTTTCACAAAGGACTTGTGATTTTTTGCGGAGCTCATCACTGCTGTGACGTCCCACCTTTCTTTCCCTACTAATCCTTATCTTGTGCTTGGGTTTAAGACACCTCAAACCCATATTCCCCAAGCTTCCTTAAGCTTTACTAATGGTGTTGTTCCATTACATGGTACCTGCTCAACTCGACTCGGATCAACTCAGCCGTGGTGCCCTGTCCTCCTGTGTCCATTGCAGATTTGTACCTCCTCATGCGTGAGGCGAGCGTGGCTGGTCGCCATAACAGGAAACTGCCGTGACCTAATGCGACACACACAGAAGGTGTGTTGTTTTTGATTCTCAGCATGTGACAGAAGACAAATTTAGTTTCAAAAGAAGCTGGAAGAAGCAAAAAAAAACAACCGCTGGCTAAACTATTTAAACATGGCAGGTTCGTTCAGGACACAACCCGTCTGTCGCTAGCAATGATGACGCAGTGAATAGTAACGATTCTCTCTCTCAGTAGTCTGCAGGTTTTCATGTCACCTTTTTGGTATCCCCTCAGCTCGCTTGGAACCTCGATTGAGGTGGTACTAAAAAAAGTGCCTGTTAGCAGGTACCAGGGACTTTTTTGTAATGGAAATCCAAAAAAGGCGAGTAGAGTCCAGGTGAGTTAAAGAGGTATCATGTAGAGGAAAAAGTAAAACTTCCAGGGAGAGTTCTAGTGCTAAAGCTTTGACACTGCTTTTGCGGATATTTTTGCATTATAAACTGAAAAATAGTTTTTGTATTCTGTTTGGGATTCAGACCCACAGTTTTAAAGGCAGTGGTGTAAAAAGAGGCCCTCATCAGGACTGAAGAATACAGATGCCTTCATGAGGCACCGTCAGGGGCTTTACACTCGTAACTTCTGCTGCTGGGTTTTGTTCAGCATCAGCCATTACTGCCCAGTCGTTGCTTGTCCAGCATTTGAAACTACATCCCTTACGCCTTGTTTGTGCTCGCCTGCCAAAGAGTTGTTGGGGGGCTTGTGTGTGTGTGGATTTCTAGTCTAAGTGATGGGGAGGAGGCCTTTATAAAGTCCAAGGCCTATGTTAGGGACATAAAGGAGGACAACATTAATCTTAAGAGTTCAAGCCTATAGTTGTCACCCTGTTCGGTGTGGGAGGGGTGAGGGAGGCTGAGACATTGACTTAAAGGCCTTAAGTCTGAACAATGGCTGCCCTGTGTTTTGGAAAAAGGCGAGAGGTTTACAGTTCTATGTTTTACATGCTTTTTCTTTACTTGACTGCCATTGAATCTTTTCTCACCAAGTGTCCACTTTCGACTTTTTACCTTGTCTCCTTTTTTTACATACATTAGCCTCACGCCTTGCATGTAGTATCTCCACAAGCACACAATCTACCTTTCATACTGCTTCTTTTATTAGGATCCATCCCTTCTGTGTAGATGAAGTGTGGTATCTAGTGTTTTCTATGTCAGAGAAAGAGAGAGACAAAAGGTACTTTCACGCATGCAGCCCTTTCTGGGTTTGTACAGCAGAATTTTCTGCGTATATGTCATGTTTGAATAAGCTGCCTCCACATGCAAGCAAATCAGCTCTGCTAATTACACAGCTCAATATGATATGCTGAAAAAACGATGAACAGATAAATGTGACATTAGCAGCTCAAACACACAGTTAGGACCAATTATAGAGAATGCTAACAGCATTCGCCAAAAGATCTAGCTATGGTTATCGACAAAAATAACAACAGAGGTAGAGCTTTGCCTTGAAAGAAAACACAAAACGTAGTTTGGTATGTAGAAAGTGTATAGATTTATTTTATTTCCATGAACTTGAAACAGAAAGTAGCCATATTTCATTAAAGTGTGGCAATAAATTGCACAAACCTGATGTTTCAAAATATGCTATTTTAGGTCATAGCTGGCTTATTTCATCTGAAGACTAAAAAAATGCACTTACTATAACAAGAAAAAATATAATGCTGTCTTATTATAATAATATACTGTATGTCTAAATGGCTCTAACCTGCAGGGTTAGCTTTTCTGGGGGGATGTGATGGACAGATGCAGATTAGATTTAACAGAGCAAAAAGACCCTTTTACATTGTTACTCATAATGAAGTTAAACCATTCATTGGACTGGTCATGTCAAGCCACTCATTAATAATTCAACAAGTGCATTTCCACTTCCTTTCATTGTATAATTTTCTTCATTGACTAAAAGATTTTCCACTTCAAGAGCACATAAAAATGTCAGTGTGGAGGCAATTTGATCAAATTTGCTGTTTACATCTAACCGCCCTAATTTGATATAATTTCACGGTGGTACTGAGATGGAAATGCATCTTGTGAGAGATAAAAGACAATTACTGAAAAAGTTAGTCATAAAAGGAGGGATAAAGGGAGACATAACCTGCAGATTGTCAGCGAGGGATTATCCTCCTCTTCTGTTAAATCAAAATTCCATTTCTGTGTCTGCCTTCACCAGGTTTGAACGCCCCCTCTGGCCCCTGACGCCTCCCAGTAATGCAATTAAGATCCATAAGCTTTTCCCAGGAATAAAGGGGCTGAAAGAGGGATTGCTCCATGCTTCACTGAAGTTGGGAAAATGTGTGTGTGTGTGTGTGTGTGTGTGTGTGTGTGTGTGTGTGTGTGTGTGTGTGTGTGTGTGTGTGTGTGTGTGTGTGTTCGTGCGCGCGTGAAGATAGAATGATGGAGGGGTGGAGCAAAGGAAGGTAATAACAGTTGGGTCCCCTCTCCCCTCTACCCAGACATTTCTTGCAAGCAGACATGATGAAAGGGTGTAAGTTGTTTTTACCCCTCTAACACACACATACGCAAAGTCATTTCTCTCTCACTGCCACCTCCACTCCCATTGAGATTGCTATTGTGTTGCCATAGTGTCAGAGTGACTTTTTAAACAAAAGTCCAACCATTCAAGCTTTTCTTTCTCCGCCAATTCATAGCCTTCATGACTGCCGGCACAGCAGACTGCTTGTTAGTTTTTCTAAACCAAAAACTGCATTAAACAAGTTGAGCGTGTTGTTACGTTTGTTTGTTGCAGATACGTTGGAAAGCTTTTTGCTTAAGTTTTATGCTAAGATGTCTATTCCTCTGTTTTTTTTTAGATGAGTGATTCCTTGGTAATTGATAGTGAACGATAGAGCAATGGAACCTAATGATGCAGTCCCTCAGGCTCAAGAATAGGGGTTGGAAATAGATTGATATGCCACGGTATTCAGCTTGTATTATGGTCATTCAGATATACACCTGCAAGAGTCCATGCGCAGAGAGAGAGTGCACTGAGGCTTTATTAATTTTTCACATTTGATACTTTGTATGAAGCCGAATGTCATCTTTGCACAGCAGTTTATTACCATAAATTACCAGCTGAAATGAAGTGATTCCACTGATATTATTCCACATTCGAGCAACGTAGGTCTATAACCATTTCTGGTCATAATTGTGCATACCTTATTTGTCACCACAAAGTTTGTTTTCTTTTCTCATGGTCATCTATTATGTAAAAAGTCCAACATTTGAACCAGGCATTTGAAAAGGGCCTCAGACAAACTCATTCAGTGGCTTCTACATAAAGAGGGTAGCAGGAAGTGGCAGTGAATAAGTGTTGTTTATGTTCCCTAACAGGCAGCCATCCTGAATGTCTCCGTCTCACCTACAGCAAACTAGATTCCACTCAGTTTCTTTCCATCTATGTCATCGTGCTCAACCTTATGCTATTGAATACTGTCTCTCCCCGATGTGAGTCGAGTGCAAATTTGAGTTACACATGCTCAGATTTAAACAGTTTACGGCATAACGTGTCATACTGAGATTAGTAAAATCCATGAAATAATAAACTTGTCTAATTACAAACAATAACAGAAGATGGGAATCATTTAAAAAACTTTAGTTATCTATGATTGTTTGATTTCTAACGTTAGCTCAAAATGCCATTCCAGCCTTTGTGTTATATAGCTAGCTTGTAGCTAAGCTAGCAGGCATTTCAAAAACATTTTAGCAATGATTGTTTGATTGCTAAAGTTAGCTCAAAATGCCATTCAAGTGACAACCTTTGTTGTGTTTGATGCTAACTTGTAGCCACCGGTGAACGAACAGGTTACGTTGGTCCATTTTAACTATATTGACAATACAGAAGTCTCTTGTTAGCATCTTTTAGGCTACTTGTCGCAAAGTGCATGTGTCACTTTGCGACAAGCACTTGACTCACATTGGGGAGTGAAACACTGGAATAATGGTTAAAAAAATGTGTTGAAAATACAGCCGCTCACACTTTTTGGTGGAAGAGTTTTGATTAGGGATGCAATTGGATTTTCCTCCCTTCTGTTCTGATCTGCTCCAGATTTGTTACTCCGCCAGCATTGTTAGTTGTAGTGTCCCAATAGCGTGGGCAAGGCTTTAGCAGTGTTGTGGTGCGATTGAGAAGAGAATTTGCTTTTCACTGAAGCAGTTTAATGCTGATGCAATTGAACCAGTGTGCTTAGGGCGATATTATACCACATACAAATGAGAACAGGACAATACACTCTGAGGCAGATGTCAAAACCACTCTCTTCTTTTAGCCTAACTGAAGGGTGTGTGTGTGTGTGTGTGTGTGTGTGTGTGTGTGTGTGTGTGTGTGTGTGTGTGTGTGTGTGTGTGTGTGTGTGTGTGTGTGTGTGTGTGTGTGTGTGTGTGTGTGTGTGTGTGTGTGTGTGTTACACAGAGTATTGTGTACTCTACTGAGAGAGTTCTATCTTCTTTTACATGGAACAAATGAAAAAGTCAGTAGGGTGTTGAGTATGTTGCGGCAACTTCAATGCACACTTCGAGGCAAAAGCTAATAACCTCATAGCCTCATCTGCATATTAGGCAGACAGACATTAGAGAACAACAGAAAATGAATTAACTATTTCAATCATTTTAATGTCCCTCAAATGTAAAGATTTTTTCTGGTTTATCCTTGTAAATTAAATACATTTTTTGTGTAGTTTCGACTCTAGGTTAGAAAAAAACAAGATTAGATTAACTTTAAGGGTTTATTATTGAAGCTGGTAATAGCTTGAATAGCTGAAGGTCCACTATCTGAAAATCTTTTACTGGATAATATGACAATTAAGCGTGTATTTTTTCACTCCCTTATATGAGGTGGTTGTATCTTCATACGTTATGTGGCTGAAATTCCATACCTACATAATGTTATGATGTTATCTCCATCACCACTAAGCCGGGCCTAACTTCTGATGAAGGCCACGAGATATGGCTGAAAGTAAATGATGTCCAATCAATCCACCTTTTTGTTTTGTGAAATAAAAATCTGTTAATAATATGATAATTATTTCTTTCTTTCTAAATTATACAATTAAGAAACCAAACAATTAATCCAAACTAATTGCTAGGTCAATTGATATTAACTTATGGTTTATATGGAAACCATAACTTGCAGTTCTAGTGGGACATACTGTACATACACATGCAAACACACACGAACACCATTGGGTTCGCACCCTCACATACTCCCACAACCACCATCTCTCCCATTAGTGTGCTGTTTTTCCCACTTTATAATACATGTTCAATAATTCAAACTTTCCTTCTTCTCTGCCTTTTAGTGCCTATGTGAGCTCTGCCAGTGAGCTATGGTGCTATGGTCCGGCTCTGAGTGCATTTGGTTGTAGTGACGCAAATCAACTGTGGCAGAGCTGTAAATTATTCCTCTGGAAGGCTAAATGGGCTGCAGCCCACATTCGCGCCGTCCACCATACCTTTATCAGGGCCCAGTTGGCTCCTATGGGCCCCTTATCCGTCAGGTCTGAAAGGCCCCAGCCATGCAATACGAATGACATGGACCACAAAAAGAGGTTGTTTAGTGTGCAAGGAGAGAGAGAGAGAGAGAGACACACACACAGAGAGAGAGACACACACACAGAGAGAGAGACACACACACAGAGAGAGAGACACACACACAGAGAGAGAGACACACACACACACAGAGAGAGAGACACACACACACACACACACAGAGAGACACACACACACACAGATAGACACACACACACACACACACACACACACAGAGAGAGACACACACACACACACAGAGAGAGACACACACACAGAGAGAGACACACACACACAGAGAGAGACACACACACACACAGAGAGACAGACACAGATACAGAGAGAGAGATACACAGATACAGAGAGAGAGAGAGATACACAGATACACAGAGAGAGAGAGAGATACACAGATACACAGATACACAGAGAGAGAGAGAGATACACAGATACACAGAGAGAGAGAGAGATACACAGATACACAGAGAGAGAGAGAGAGATACACAGAGAGAGGAAGTATGGGAGGGTGAGCAGAGAGATCCTATTGGGAATAGTGCAGGGCCATCATGTGTTTAAGGATGAAGTAGTGTCTAGCAAATGGAGGTTCAGCTTTTTACATTTTCATTCAAACAATTAAATAAAAGTGCGATCATGTTGTTCTTTAAAATATGAAGTTTATTTCAAGATGTTCTCAAACCTATTTGATGTTATTTCATGACTGGCAGATAGATTTGGTCAGAGTGGAGCATACAATTTCAAATGAAACTCTGGATGTGTAGTATGTGAATGTATTCAGAATCAGAATCAGAAATACTTTATTGATCCCCAAAGGTGTGTGTGTCACAGTGTCACACTCTGTGTCACAGTAGCACTGCAACAGGCAGCTTGCACGTTAGCGCATGCACACTCTTCACTTCAGATGCATCAGAAACAGAATCAGAATCAGCATTATAGCAAGATAGAGTACAAGACATAACAACATAATGCACAAGACTACACACGGTACATGTGGATACATGAAGGAATTTTTTGTGGTGTATTACTCACGGTATGATTTATTATAATAGCAAAAGTGTATATTCTGTAATTCTAACAAACAAAAAGTCAATTAGCTAATTCCCACATCAAACAATGTGTCCCTGAGCAAGACACTTTAAAACCCCTTGTTGCTCCAGAGGCATGCAACCTCTGATAAAGAGCAATTGTAAGTTGCTTTGGATAACACATCAGCTAAATGACATGTAATGTAATGTATTTGACTTAATCGAATGCATTACATTTCACAAACGCTTGTTCTTTTCGTGAGACAGAAGGTATTCAATTTGAGGCACATGTTTACTTCATACAAAAGCAAAAGGTCCATGAACAAATTTTTACTCTATACAATGTCTTTACCACACCTTAAAGAAGCTAAAGGGGAAACTTTCTCTTTGCTCGGCGGTCTTTTTGTTTAAGACTGTGCAGCATTGTAAATGTGATCTTTAAAGCTTTGTTTACATGGTAGACAGGCTTCTGCTGTCTCGTCCCCCTCACCCTAACTCCTTCACCGGCTGAAAGAGGACTTCCTTGCATTCTGATCGCGGGCCTGTCTGTTTATAAGGACTCTAAAGAATACTAATCAGCAAGTCCTCCTCCTTATGCAGACTATTCAGTCAGGGATAGTAGAAAATAACAGGAGACATATGATAAATGGTTGGTCCCATATTGCTCTTACTTATTATTTAGTGAGTACTCTTTGCTCTTTCACAATGTGATAGAGATGAAGTGTGTATCATAGCATGTGTGTTGTGTTACGCACCCAGTGAAGGGCTCTTCCAGAAAACTTCTACCTAACCTAACTGGACAGCAAAGAATTAGATCAAAATTTGGTTTGGCTGACCAACATGTTTTCAGCATTGTCCTATATCATACAAATTATAATTTTGGGCTGCAGTAGTTTTTTCACAGTTAACTTTTGGTTCCTGGGCTTCAAAAGGTCTTCCAGCTAGGAACTGTTAGGGTTGACTGGCTTCATTTAGACTGCAGCAGGCATCGATTGTTCTGTCAGGACTAGAGATAAGAATTTTGTTTAATGTTACTGATAGTTCTGGGTGGTATACCGGTCTATACTGCATACCGGTATTAATTTCCTGTATATGAATTTTTCATATACCATAATACAGATGCATTGCTGCAGAGAGCTGCGGCCGAAGAAATCCGCAAGAGAATTGAGAACGGGAGCCCTGTTAACTGTGTACCCTTCTTACCCATGGTAGTAACTTTATTTAACTTTATAACAACTAACTATCTTTAACAGGATAAAACACTGTTGTTGCCTGTTGTTCTAACATTACTTGGTTGCGCTAACGTTAAAGACATGATCACTTCAAGCATGCAGTGGAGCAACATTATAAATGCAATAACAATCCACCTACCGCCCCGCTACAGACTGTTGAGAAAGATGGGTTCAGAGCAATGTTTTAAACACTGGACTTAAGACTTCAGTCACCCACTTTTCTATAACAGCCTAACTCAACTGTGTCCAAGGTATTGTTTATACAACTATCTTACAACTATGATATTTTGAATAGGAAACCATGTTAAACTTGTTTGTAGGTGTATTCATTTGATTTAAGTTTATTTTGCTACTTTGCTGGTTGCACAATAAAAACAGTTTAGAACTGTTTCATGCATTCTCCTTCATTTAGCGTTAGTGTATACAGTAAGGTTGTGGAGCCAAGCAAACCTTTTAGTAATCAATTTTAGTAAACATGATGATATGGAAAAAAAAAAAAAAAAAGTTATGTTCTGTGTACTCCTGACAGTAGAATAAGCCATTAACCTATTTAAAGGCCTAGTCAAGCAAAAGAAGGAAAATACCGTAATACACCGCAAAACCGCCAGAATTAAAAAAAAATACCATCATACAAATATTTGGTCATACCGCCCAGCACTTTTACTTAACAGTTACATAACCAACTGCCATAACTGTTGAAATTAAGGAGAGATAAAAAGGGAAGTGGTTGATGAACTAAGGATGGAGAAAAAGGAAACTACACTTTATCTGTTAATCGTTTCAGTGCATTGCAGTGCAAAGGTTTGGGCACCCTGCAGAGTTTATAGCATGCACCTCCCCCTTTGGAAAGCTGAGACCTGACAGTGTCATGGATTGTTCTCAATCATCGTCTGGAAAGACCAGGTGATGTCAATCTTAAGGTTTTAAATGCCCAGACTCATCTGACCTTGCCCCAACAATCAGCACCATGGGTTCTTCTAAGCAGTTGTCTAGAAAACTGAAACTGAAAATAGTTGACGCTCACAAAGCAGGAGAAGGCTATAAGAAGATAGCAAAGCGTTTTCAGATGCCAATATCCTCTGTTCGGAATGTAATTAAGAAATGGCAGTCATCAGGAACAGTGGAAGTTAAAGCAAGATCTGGAAGACCAAGAAAAATATCAGACAGAACAGCTCGCAGGATTGGGAGAAAAGCAAGTCCAAACCCACGTTGGACTGCATGATCCATCCAGAAAGACCTGGCGGTGGAGTTGTGCTACACCATTCCACTATAAAGAGATACTTGTACAAATATGGTCTTCATGGAAGAGTCAACAGAAGAAAACCTCTTCTATGTCCTCACCACAAAAATCAGCGTTTGAAGTTTGCAAAGGAACATATAGACAAGCCAGATGCATTGTGGGAAAGAGTTCTGTGGACCGATGAGGTTAAAATGGAACTTTTTGGACGGAATGAGCAAAGGTACTGCAGTTATATTGCAGCCAGTGGCACAGGGAACATTTCACAAGTAGAAGGAAAAATATATTCAATAAAAATTTCAGCAAATTTTGGATGCTAACTTAATGGCAGCTGTGAAAAAGCTAAAGTTAAAGAGAGGATGGCTTCTACAAATGGATAATGATCCTAAACACACCTCAAAATCCACGGTGGATTACATCAAGAGGCGTAAACTGAAGGTTTTACCATGGCCTTCCCAATCTTTTGACCTCAACATAATTGAAAATCTATGAGTAGACCATAAAAGAGCAGTGTGTGTGAGACAGCCCAGCAATCTAAAAAAACTGGAAAGCTTTTGTAAGGACGAATGGGCAGATACCTTAAACAAGAATTGAGAGACTCTTGGCTGGCTACAAGAAGCGTTTCCAAGCTGTGATACTTGCCAAAGGGGGGGGTTTCAAAGTATTAACTCTGCAGGGTGCCCAAACTTTTGCAGATGCCATTTTTTTGTTTTCTGTTATTTTGAAAGTGTAAATGATGGAAATAAAATCTAACTTTTTGTGACCATATTATACGAACGTCTAATCTGTCATTTGATGCCTTTGGGAGATTTTTCCATCTTTTCTTGGATTCTATGAACATAATACAAATTTTTACCTTTCAAGCCCCACTGTATAGCACAAAAGGAACCAGGAAAAACAAAACATTCGGGGACCTGAAACCTTTCCATTTTTTCTATCTGCTTTTTCTACTGTTACACATTTGATTTCCAACATCAACTTGAACATCAATGCTGCACAGAAGTGAATTTGATAGACCTTAGCCTCCTTCTTGATAATGGTGTTGTCGTCGTCTCATCACGTGCAAAAACCAAGCTGTTGCTATCTGCCTAATGTTTGCTGTTCTTGTGAAACAAAAGAAACACAAAACCAAATTCACTAGAGGAATTTTTAGTTCCTGAGTTACTTCCTGGGTGCAGTTCCTGGAGCTCCTTAATCCCTAGGACTGTTTGGTTGAAAAGGTTGATTAGTTACACACAAATGAGCTTCTAAGAAGAACCACAAGTCTTTGTGCTGCTGTTGGCCCATGAGCATCTTGCTCCTCCTGTCAACCCTACTTTACATTTGGAAAACAACCCCCTTGTTCACATGTGAGTGGACAATCGTTAACTCTGGAACACATCATGGTGTCTGATTACAGTATTACCATCAATAGAGGCCTGCAGATTTTAACTGAGAGGGGGTTGTGCTGCTATCCAGTGGGCAATCTTAACCTCATTAACCAGATTTTAGCTATACTCAATAGTTAAAACAGTTGTAATATGGTAATTTGTAGTACTAGGTGGACATTATTCCACTCACTTGCTCCTCCTTCACCCCCAGAAAGAATCCATGTGTAGAGCTTAGATTAGTTCACCAGCTAGCCAGGGCTTTGGGTGGTCAAACAGGCTCAACAAAAGCCCCCTAGTGCCTGGCACAAGCTGTACAGAACACACACACACACACACACACACACACACACACACACACACACACACACACACACACACACACACACACACACACACACACACACACACAGAGGAACTACAAAAAACATCATCAGCATCCAGGATACTTTCCAAAAATGCTAATGTGGTGTATTTGACCTGTCTGCTCAGCCTACGTTTTTAAAAGCATTCAGACATCACCCGAGTATTGAAAAGACAGTCCTGTATGAGGTTAAAGCTCTGCTGTTATCGCACTAAGCCAGGGTCCAGGCCATCTTCTCCTTTCAGTAGGTGTCAGCAAAAACAGAGAATGTGAGGAGGAAAAGAGAAGGAAAAAGAAGGGAAAAAAAGAAAGCATCACTTGAAATATTAAAGGCATGTCTTGTACACACATATGCACACCTAGGCATGCAACCCCTTCTTTTCTTCTCTTTTTCACACACATAGACACAACTTCTGTCTTACCTGTAGGGTCCTTTTGGATGGGGCTGATCAGGTTTTATTACCCCTCCGGCAGGCATGTCTTTTATAGCTGTTGCCCAGCCTATTTTAAAGCTTCCCTTGTGGGATACTGGAACAAAAAACAGCCAGTGGAAAGAAAGGTGGACCTGGACTTGTGTGTTACTGTGGATGCCCAATATGTGTGAAAATGTGAGTATTTAAGTGGATGTGTGTGCTCACCTTGCTGCATGTCTAAGAACTGCCAGTTACAAAGGTGACAGAGGACAGAGGACAGGGGTGTTACTGACAGTTCTGGCCAAGGAGCCAGCATTTCCATTTTGTTCGCTGGAAGCCGAGTGTGAAACTTTGATGAAGAGCAATTTGCATCTCTGGATGGCTATGAAGAGGTCCGCTTTGTTCACTGCCATTGAAGAGCCGTGCCCACACACTGCTGGCTCCAAAACCTGCACACCCCACCACCAACCGGCACCCACCCTCTGCTCTTCACCCTCCACCCTCCTGGCACTACTTTTCGGCTGCTATGGCCAGCAGCTAGTCCACCATTGTGTTGTGTGGCCAAGAACACCTGCTGGGAGCCCTTTCATCAACCCCTCTCTGGGGGTTTTCAAAGCACTCCAAGGGCAGCCCCCGCCCTCAGAACACACACACCTAAAATCAGACAGATGACACAGATACCAAAAAAAGGGTGCATCCATCTGAAACCAGGCATTATCAGTCTCCACGTCAATGTATTGTATTGTTCAGGGATGGGAGGAGCGGGCAAAAGGAAAATGACTAGGGGTGCACGATTCAGAACATGTCACGACTCTCTTCAACATTGATTTTCCAGTCAAAAACAATTCTCGAAAAAAAAATTCCTTGGTGATAGTATACACTGCATTACAAAACAAAAAAATAATCTATTTTAGGAATTCTATGAATTGATTTAGAATCTGTAGAGCTTGAATCGCGATATAAATACAAATCGAAAATGTTTTTTAGGGGTTTTTTTTGCAGACCACTATGAATGACAACCACCTCTTGTTATCTCAAATGCACATATTGCATCTTATTAGGCTAAATCTTTCAAGAGTAAATGAAAGAAAGGTTCCCCACTGTCCCGTTTATTAAAACTGAACAAATAGTCCCCTGTGACTGTCTGTTGAAAAAGGGGAAACTGTAGATGAAGGTGTGTGTGTGTGTGTGTGTGTGTGTGTGTGTGTGTGTGTGTGTGTGTGTGTGTGTTGTGCGTGATGTAATTGGGTTGAGAGGCGAGTGTCTTGGCTGTATTTGTATTCTGGTGGCCCGGGGTATCCGTGGATACACCTAGGTGACTGGGAAGCATGCTGAAGGAGGAAATGGGAAAGCGGTTATTTCACAAACGTGCCTCTGATACGCACAATGATTAAAAAAGAACCACACTGGGAAAGGTAACCTTAGGCCACTTCTTTCTAAAACATGCTATATCTATATATAAAATCTTTTTGTTTGTGTAAATGTTTTACAGATAAGTCTGATTGGGATAAACAGCACGCAAAGCAGAGGTTTACTATATGCATCTCCTGAATTCATATATAAAATCTTTGTTGAAAACATCAGAAGGAAAACACTTTCCCGTCTGAACTGTGTTGAATCAGCAGATGCCTGCAGATATCCGAGGAGATTTTAGTAATATCTAAATTTCTAAAGAATGATACACACTCCTCTGTTACTTTAGTGGCTGCTAGGATTTCAAAAACAGTAAATACACAGAGCTTAGAACCTTATACAGTTAAAGAAATGGACAAAGCCACGCCGTAGACTTGCATCAGAGACCAGTGAAGGCTATTGGAAGCTCTTTTCCGGTGATGGCTGAGTGTTACTGCGCAGCCTCCAACTGAGCTTGACGACATAGATGTGATGTGAGCAACCTGTCTGAAAGTTGTAAGTCTTCTGGTAGCTGTACCAAGAGAAATCTCAATCATTCCCAATATTGCAGTGACAGAGAGCGTAGGTATAATGTTATATTAGTAATTAAAACTACACAGGTAGCCATTCTCCTGTACTGTACAATAATTTGTCTATTATGTGACAGAAAGTTGCTTTGTTATGACACGAATTTTTAAAAAATGGACCAAACATAAGATATAAGGTAATGGAACATTGCTGTGTTGCTTTAGGAACAAACAATGGACAAATAGTCTTCAGATGTAAATGCTTCAGATAAGTGGCACCAAAATGAATGTGAGTCAATGGAATGCTAACCGCGGGTGTTGGCTTGTTAGCAACAAAATGGCTCCATAGGAGGTACGCTTTGTGGAGGCTCGCTTACCCCCTTGTTCAGAACTCTATTTACTTGAAATTTGACAAACTCCCACATCCCCTGAACTAGAGTTGGCACTGTATTGGTTGGACAGGCCAATTTTGACTGCATAGTACAACAAGATAACTAGCTAATGTCTGTGGTTTATAGCATAAGTAATATCAGCTTTCCATCATGTAGGCAATTAACCTTTTATAAACATCCTTCATTCCTTTTTGTGTTGCTATATTAGTTGTTTAGTGTTAGTGTATTAGTGTTAACTTCATACAATGAACCAAGGTTCCGTGGTATGGTACCAACTAGAGTCAGTTTATTGGAACAAAGTTCCAAAATGGTTCCATTATAATGAAAATTCCTCAACCCAGCATGAAACTGCAAAAAACTATTTTTTTCCGCTAAATTAAAATGTATTAGATGTATGTATTAAATGTATGTATTATTAGGTAATCTTAGGATTTAGAAGCAAAATTCCAATAAGCATTTTAAATAAAAAAATAAATAAAAAAAACGTACCAGCCTTCCCTCCATTCAAAGTTGAAATGTCATGAGATTATATCCGACAGACAAGCTCATTTGGCCAGTTTACAAAGTATGATGATTCATAAGCCGCAACAACGGCGGTGGCAAATGGTTCCTTCCAGATCCCTTTCTTTACTCCCTTCTAATGTTCCCAAATCAAGCAGCTTTGTGGGCCAAAGAAAAGAGCTTAGTCATTGTGTAATTTCATTCATGCAGTCGATGATGATGGGACACGTCGGCCTTGAAAGGGATTAGCTGAGAAAACATGATTACTTTGACAGTGTAAACCTTGAGACACTAGCGGTGGAGCTCTAAAGAGGAAACTCTAATGTTAGTGAGTCACAGTGCCTTACACAGTGTTACCTTTGGCCTTGTTGTGGAAAAGTCAACTTTTTTTCTTCTTATTTTACTTGTTCTGTACCGGTAAAAAGTTTTGGGGTCGCTTAGAAATTTCCGTTGCACTCCATTATAAACAGAATACCAGCTGAGGTCAGTTGTCTTGTTTTTTTTTTTTTTTTTTTACCAGGTCAGCAGTTTTTAGATTACATTATGTGTTTACATAATTGCAAAAGTGTTCGCCAATGTTTTCTCAGTTAATTATTTTTTTTAATTATATCAGATTAGTAAACAAAATGTGCCCTTGGAACATTGGATGAATGGTTGCTGATAATGGGCAATGTAGATATTGCATTAAAGATAAGTCTCCCACTCAGCAGATCAGCTGGTATTCTGTATATAATGGAGTGTTATGGAAATTTGTAAGTGACCCAAATTTTTGAAACCTTTTCTGGTACAACCTTTAAATTCAATTATGAACCTGAAAATGAGCATAATATGAGCACTTTAAATGAACAGTAGTGATGTCAATTCTAATACTATAATAAACATGTACTTGCTTTTGATTGTTGTTAAATTTTCTGTCAAACCTTGCTCAAAATTAACAATCATCCATAACAAAGATGCCTTAAATAAACGTACAGATGGCACTGTTTGGTTTGTGAGGTAACGTTCTTTTCAGGGATTATTTCCTTGGTGGAGGAAATTCTCCAAATTGGTATCTTTTTTTTATTTTTATTTAACCTTTATTTAACCAGGAAAATCCCATTGAGATTACCAATCTCTTTTTCAAGGGAGTCCTGGCCAAGACAGCGGTGTTTGACAGAAATGCGTGATGTGATGTTCATGATGTGATGATATTAAGCAGAATCTGGAACGAAGTCTTCATGTTTACTTTGACATTTAAGCTTGCATGGAAGTTGTTTTTTTAATACTGTAGAAAACCCCAACAGCAGCAACTGGTTAGAAAGAGACCTGGGCCTTTCTGACTTTATGCTTAACGCCTCCAGGAACAAAGAAAAGGAAAGTGGCTATGAAAACGATCATTAGCACTTTAAAATAACAGTTATCCTCACATATTTAAACTATCTTCACAAGCAGTGTGCATTTTAGTTTTGTACTGTACTTATCATTGCCGTGATTATTGGTCATAAGTGGTAAGGTGCTCAAGTGAGTTTTTTTATCGATTGGTTAGTGGTGAACGAGTTCTTTATAGTTTTAGTGTCATTGTTATAATGGAGAGGTGCAGTGGGAGAAATTAATAAATATAATTGTAAGCATTGTCTAATTTTCATACAGATTTCTTTTCAAATTTGCAATATACGGTCTCTTGTCCTGAGACTTGTCGGCTATTGCAATTTTCAACACGCATCTAAGACACACACACAATATTTATCTATAAGTTCAGATGTTTTTGTCACAGTTAGGGTTCTTTCAATGGGAATTTGTTATCCACTCTGATCTCAGGCCGGGATACTTTAACCCAGTAGGTGCTTTTTTTATTTATATTTCTAATCAGCGATCACTGGCAGAGCAGACAAAGGAAAGGACAACTGGCTGTTTGCCAAAGGGAAAAGGGGCGGGGGGTAGGTGGGACTGAGCAAATGTGCGATGGAGGCAGAAGGGGATGGGTGGAGAAGAGAAGCGGATAAGGGACGTAGAAACGAATGAGCGTGGCAGGGTAGACAAAAGACAGGAGGCTGTGTACAGCGTTTTGTTTTGGTGAGAGCGCAGCAGAACACAGAGAGGCGGGATCAGTGTGTCACAAGAAATAATCACATTCCACCGTCGCATCTTGAAGCTCCAAGCAATGCAATGCAGCATGTTGGGATTTTTTTGTATATGTCACCACGGGAAATATTAGCTTCCTTTTTGTTGTTTTTTAATTTCTTTTAAACCAACAAAACAAATACATAACAAACTGTACACCGCTGAACAGGTAAATACACAAAGACGGACACATGCTCTAACGCCTGGTGACCTTTGCGGGGCTCTTTGTTACTTCTGAGCAGCAGCCATTTGTAATTGAAATTAATTCTTTTGGCTTGTCACTAGCGGGATAAATTTGTCCCTCTCTTTTGTCTGCGGAGGCTCAGCAGGCTTTGTTGGAAGCCCTACCGCACCCCTCTTCCTCCCCTCAACCACTACCTCTGGCGAGTGCTGATTTTTGATAATAAGCCCAGTAGTAATTTGTCATTTGGACCAACCAGCGGCAGCACGCTGCATGTGTGCAGTTTGGGACTTGAATGGCGATGGTGGATGTGCAGGGCCACGGGAGGAGAATTACAAGGCTCACAGTGAGCGTTGATTCATACAGTCAGCGGGAACGTTGTTTACTAGTGAAAGAAGGCTTTTTCATTGTTTTTGGAGGGGGCTGCTTAAACCTTGTGTTTTTCTGCTTGTCAGTCACTTGCGAGAAGAGCTATTACAGAAGTGTTTATGTATTTCTTTGTTGCCACTTGTGTACGGCTGCCACAAGCTTAGTAATTTGGATTTAGAACATTTGTAATTAAAAATGTAATTGCCATAATCATCAAGGTAATTAATTATGTGTTGATGAAGAAGAGCTGATAAATGGATTTACCATTTTAAGATGTGTTTAGACTGTTTCCCAACAAGTAAGCACATATTTGTCGGTTTGAGAAGCTGCATTCAACATCTATCTCTCCTAATGCTGGGTTTTTAAAAAGATGTTCAGTATGGGCATGCACACCCTGGGCGCACATCATTGTGTGTATGTGTGTGTGTACATCTGGCTAGTCACTAAAGGGTCCATTTATCTGAGGTTTCATATAGTACTGTAATTCCCCTCCCCCCATGCATCACACAGGTTTTATGGCCCCAATGGGACATTTATGCTTTGTGTGAGTGAACATGTGAGTAGGTATTCATTTGTGTGTGTGTGTGTGTGTGTGTGTGTGTGTGTGTGTGTGTGTGTGTGTGTGTGTGTATGGCCTCGTTTACACTCTATAAAAATGAAATCTCTTATTTTTTTCATTTTAACCAATATGATTATACCATTCATACAAGTAGCGTAAGACAAATAAATTAAAAAAAGGTGTGAAATGAAAGAACAGATGATGTATTGTGTTTTTGTAACAAAACAATTTATTTGTGACACGATGTGGCTGTTGAGTCCAGTCTGTAATACAATCAAAACATAAGGTTGTGTCTAATTTTTTTAAATAATGAAATATAAAAAAAACTGAGTCCAGTCTCTAATACAAAAAAAAGGTTGTGCCCAGCCGCTTCATGGTTTTCCTTTGTCTATGATGCCATCAGTCAAACAGCATTGACAGCACCCTGGTGAATTAAGAGCCATATATGTTTTACGTGTGTCGGGAGGCGCGGGCTAACGGATTGATAGCATTAAAGTGACCCTGTCTAGGAAAGTGAGCGTCTGATGATATTGGAGTGTCGGGGTGGGGGAAGGAATGAAGTGTGTGTCTGTGTGTTTGTGAAAGTATGTATGTGTGTAACCATGCTAGTATCAGTGTCTGAGTGTTTACTAAATCAATGCAGGTCAAGTCTGAGAGCCGGATGGCCTGTTGGGGGGTGTGTGTGTGTGTGTGTGTGTGTGTGTGTGTGTGTGTGTGTGTGTGTGTGTGTCTCAGTACAGGAGCAGTGAGGTTTCTCTGTGCATATGTCATTTCTAATGAGAGGTAGTGAAGCAAAAAGGTATGACCTCATAGGGTCTCCATACATCTTGAAAAAAGAATACCATGAGACACACACACACATATATATACATATATTGGCACACACCCACCAAAATGCCCATGCACCTTTTTAACCTCTTTTATTTCTATTGTGAGTCAAGAAATTAGTCACATTTGTAATAACCGACACTGTTTTTACAGTTCTTCAAACACATATTTAAATACTATAATGCATCCACAGTGTTTTGCATCTTTACAATCACTTGGATACAAATAAATATAACTTTGTAAATCTGAATACAACAAAATAAAATAGAATTTACAATACTTTAACAGCTTATATGTATATGTTTGTATATATCTTACAGTGCCAAGTGGTCTTTCTAAATAGCTTGTCTCTGTGGTGTTTCTGCTCCGTATAGTTGTACAGACGTTTAATCAAACAGTTCAGTCCTGTCACATTTGGTTTGGATTTTCTGTTGATGAAGCAGTAGTGAAAAAAGGTAGACTACTTTGTAAATATCCCATTGAACAGTGCATGCAATGTCAGCAAATGAACTGAACGTGGTACATTGAGTAGAATTGCAGAAACCGACAGTTATTTATATGGAAATGTGCATCATTACTTTGCAGTCAGCCTATTCCAAACACTATCATTTGCTTATAAAGTTCAGATTTTCTTTTGATACAGTACACATGGTCAGTAGGATGTGACTACCTGGACTGCGTTGCTGCTGAGTATTATTTGAAAGACCGATAGGCTTTATGTTGTAAAAACTAAAAAAGGCCAGGTCTTGTTTGTATCTCCCTCTCCATGTGCTCCCACAATGGCACCTTTTGTGCTGCTGCTTAATTAGCAGTCTCTGAAGCGGCACACAAAGCGACTGCTCTTTGATCTCTCTGACAAGATATCCACTCACCCTCAGAACAACAAATACACTCACGTCTGTAATCTAAAGAGCTAACTATGAGCCTCCTGGGCACACAGCATACACATTTTTTTTTTTTTAAATTCCATTTTTATCACAGGAATTTCTGAAGTACGTGTGAAGACAGTGGACTGTAAGCTCTAATAATTACAGCTATTTGAGTGTCAGTGATAGGAATGATTGCATTTGTTACTAATACGTTTGCTTGATTGATCAATTAAACAATTAACAGAGGTGTTGGTGGGGGCACAATGTTGGAAAAGAGAATGAAAAGAGAGTGATTATAAGAGAGATTTATTGAGAGCAATAACATAAAAGGGGAATAAAAGAGAGGCTGATACTTTTCATCTCCTGACAAGCAAATTCTACTCGTTGTCTGATTAGTTTCTGTTTCTGTTATTTAATCATCACCATTGCCCTGTATCTTTATTTCTTTCTCCTTTTATTTCTTTCTCTTCTTTTTTTCCTATTTCTTTCGTCATGCTTGTTCCCCTCCACTTCTAAGCTGCTTTGCTGAGCTGTAATGCCCCTCTTATGTAAGGGTGAACAAGGATCGGGGACCCAGGATGCGACAGGATTTGGGCGTTCTTACTCCTAATTTCCACCAGTTGCAGAACGGCTGCGGATTGGCTCTGCTGCGTGTCGGCTCTTTGCTCCACCGTCCGTCAGTAAACCACCAGGTCTGGATTTGTTGCGGAATGGCTGCGGCCGAAGTCACGAGGACCCATGAGATCTCGTGAATTCATGTAGAATAGAACCACAAAACAAACAACAGTTTGATTCCATGCAGAGGAGTAGAGGGGAAACAACTTAATGCTGTGTTTTCACACATTGATTTTAATGAAAACCTAATGACTCCTCCGCCATTCCGGAGCGGATCCGCAGCCGTTCCACAACCGGTGGAAATTGGGAGTTGGGCTTTGGTATACTGCTGATTCAGACATCGTCATTCCGAGAGTTAAAATCCAGTGATCTGGGACCAACATAGAGCCAAGAGGAAACTGGTTTAACATCCCCGGAGTGATTTTTCTTTTCCAAGTGATTGGGAAACACCATAGTCTCGCTTTTGCCAGACTCTCTTCCACAGTTCTTTTGGAGGAGGGTCTGGCTAGTCCACACAGCATTTCGGGATGGGATAAAAACATGTTTATTGACATTTCTTTAAACCAAAGAAAAATAGCCTCAGTAAAGAACTTGTTTTAGTGGAACGTGTATATTCAAAAGTTGTTTTAGTCATGCAACAGAAAACTCAGATTGGACAGATAGTCTAGCTAGCTGTCTGGATTTACCCTGCAGAGATCTGAGGAGCAGTTCACCATAGTCCTCATTAATCCACCGGAGTTTAAAATTCCAACACAAAGAAAACGGAAGCAAACGGGCATCGGCGAAAAGACATGCATCCAGCAGAATCTCTTGCAGCACCTGAGCAATCCTGGAAGTGGAACGTCGAGGATATAGACTAGAAAAACCGGTCAATGGAACGTCGAGGATATAGACTAGAAAAACCGGTCAAAGCTTTTTTTTGCATTGCATTCTATAACACTGTATTTTTAAACCAAAGTATTTGTGATCCGGCTGGTTTGACAGTGATGCACATAAACACTTTTGTTACATCACTCAGGTAACCAAAGAAGGAAATGTCCTCTAGGACAAACAGAAATTAAGCAGTCATTTAAGAGCTACAATGTTTGGTAAAGGTGTCTGGCAAACACAGTTGGTGTGAGCAAAGAGAGAGCAGGTCGCAGGATAAACAGGGTGTTTAAAGTGTTTCCTCTGCTGATCCTTTGTGTGTATGTACACATTTTGTGCAATTCTATAATGCTGTTGTCACAGCGACCTAAACGTTATTACTTTAATAATGTAAAACATATGGCGTTACTTTGCACCACAACCTCTTTCTGTCTCAATTCCTCAATAATGTTAACTGAGTCATACAAAGGCACTTCACATTTCCCTGAAAGCTGAGAAGACCGAGAAGCTGGTACAATCGCTTTTCTTGAAATGAGTAAACGGTTCCAGAGGTAAAACAGACTGGCACAGGCGAGAGATTAACTTTTGTGAAGTAGTTGTATATGAGTAGGAGCTGACGAGCCTTCCATAAAGTGTCTTTTTTTCAACTCTATTATTTATTCCATTTAAGAAATTGGCCCTTGTGAATGGGTGTCCTATGGGTAGTACTGCTGCGTGGTGTTTGCTTCGTTTAGTTTTTGCTTCATTTGTTAAAGTAAAGGAAGCTATTTATTTTTCAAACGCAGGACGACACCTACTTGCCAAAGATTTCTTTAAGTGGTTATCAAGGGATAGACGACTTTATTGGTCCCAGAGAGAAATGGTGTTGCCCAAGCAATGAATAATGTACAATAACATTGGGGTTTTATGTTGTTCATATTAAGAATATGAATCAAATCAAAGCAGTGTGACCAAGCTACAGTGTGTCTGTGTTATAACATGAGGTATGAAATAAATAGTGTGGGAAATAATGGTAAAAAAAATGAAACCGTATTAAGCAAACATTACAGCTGCAATATGTGAAGTGAATAGCATACAGTATATAAAGTATACTATATAATTTTCACAGTAAAGTTGTCATTTAGTCCCCCACCAACTATGCAACACGTCAGTATGGACAAACCCAGCGTTGGTAAGCGCTGGGAACAATCCATTGTCTGTTTGCATTCCCATCTATTATTTCCCTATCCAGCACAACAAGTTGCACTCACCACAAGAAACTTGATGATATGTACTTCCTCAACATCTAGATGTAGTCACGGCTGTGTTTTGCTTACCCTCTAGCCTGCCTGAAGGTCCCAATGAATACATATGTGAGTGAAAAGTATCTCACTTTTCTGAAGTTGGCCTCCATCTCTTTCATCTTCGCCACATTGACCTTCAGGTGAATCCTCCTTTACCACATGATGCAACTGTTACCCAGGTCTCTGAACTCTTCTCTGGTGGCACCCATTGCCCCCCCCCACCCCCAATTCAATGATTCACTTGCTTTTTTTTCCTCAAAAGTCTGGAGAAGGAGATCGTGAAATGGTAACAAGCTTCTTTGAACTGATAGATGGCATTTGATGTGCTGTGAGGAGCATGTATAGTGTATTTGGTCTGGTCTGCTGTCTGGATTGAAGGTCCATGAGTTCTCTTCATCGCCGCTGCCTTTGTAGTGTGTGCATCTGACTCGCACAGCCGCATACACTCGCACACGCCTGTGAGCATGTGCATTCAAATATAAAATTGTTGGCCTAATAGACTTTACTCCCAATAATGTACACTTACAGTATTTATTAATTCCTCTCTGATAATATTGAACATATACTTCATGGCAATTCTAGCCACAGAGTTAAGTCACTATACGTTTTTAATAGTTTGGGAAACTTTGTATTTGGCAGTTATAAACATTTAGCTGCCATTTGAGTTGCCCTATTATTTTCAATCAGTCAATGGGCGGTTTATGTGTTTATTATTCAACAATTTCTGTCTCCAGTGGATTAATAGGAAACCGGACAAGACTTAAATCTCCTAAAAAAGACCAATATTATAGATTACTCCATCCTTTTCTCTGTCTTGCTTGCTCGTTTAAACATAAACCAACACACACGATTCGTGGAGTATTTGCCACCCCCATCACAGTTGTTGTACGACCTCTGCTCGCTGATTAACGGCCTCTTTCCCTCTACTGACACGTTGCGCTTCTTTAGCTCTTTTAGCCGATCACAACAATCTGGAGGACCATCCATTTCCTCTCCTCGTTCTCCCATACTTATTCTTTCTCGATTCTCTCTAGCTCTCTTTTTTCCGTTTCTCATTTGTCTCCCATTGCTTGCTTGTTACTTGCTCGCTTCTTACTGGGTCTTCCTTGAGACTTGTGTACATCCATAGACATAGCCTGCAATGTATTTTGTACATTGTATTTCTTTTCTCTGCTGTTTGTCTTCACTGTACAGTGTTTTCCAGATGTGTGTGTGTGTGCATACTACACTCTTCTGTACAATAAGAAGTATATTTGAAGAAATATTACATTGTGTGCCATATAGACTTTCATATAATTCACAAAATAATGAGGGATGTCAATACAAGTCTTTACAATGAGCGGGAAGTTAACTCCAACTGAAAAGAATGAGGCTGAAACCAGTTTTCATAATCATTAGTTATTACAGCCTATCTTTATTCAGCATAAACCAGGCTTTTAATCTTTCCAGGGGTGACTGCAGAAACAGGGTGAAACATGAAGGTCTTTGTCTATTTCTGTCAGCTGAATATAGTTAATTTTGGTTATTTAAATGGACTTTTCTATTACCTGCGAATTGCTCAACACACTTTGATCAAAATCAAAGTAATGGAATACCTGAGCAGTGTGACGTGGTTACCGCAGCATTTTCTCTGGCTTTTCTCCAGATTTCATGGACACAGATTAGACTTGGTCAGCTTTCCTCCGTGTTTCTTCTTGGTAGTGTGGTGAATTCCTAGGTGTATTTGGGTTGTTAACCGGTAGAAGTAGGGCCAGAGTTGATTTGCTAGGGTTTGGGGGTTCAAATTACATATGTAGCAAACATATGTAATTTTTTCCCAATAGGGGAGTGCCAATAGGGGAGTGCCAACAAATAAAGGCAGAATTCAGAGGCAATACAAGGTCAAAGACACGGGCGGAGGTTAAACAAATATTGTTCTTCAAAGACACATACTGTATGCTCAAGTTGAAATGTTGTCAACTAGGCTGAATAGTTTGTGGCTATTAAAAGTTAAAAGTATGACTTTATACATACATGTACAGATTACCTGCTGGAACTTCCTGGTACGCAAGGGAAATGTTTACTGATGACGATTCTCACTTGCACACATAATACTGTACAGAGGCACACTGCACACAAACAGCTGGTGTCTGTTATTACAGCTACGATAACACTCCTTGAATACAGCAAGACAACTTCCCACTGTATCTGAATCCACCCTTAGACTGTCAAAAGGAAACCAAAGAGACAACCCAAACTATCCTAAAATCTGCAACATCTGCATCCCAAAATACTGTTTTCCCAATTTAAAGGCTCGTGAACAAAGCATGCCAGCTTTGTTCTCCTGCACTTGGAACTTAAGCAGGTGTCACTGTCTCTGAACGAAGGCTGAAAATAATCTCACTACCGCATCGGTTGTCTTTTTCAGACCTTTGTTATTGGGAGCAAATCAACATTTCAGGCACTGCAGTCAACAAATCCTAATTAGAGGCAACAAGGTGTTCCCTTAGCTATTATTGTACTGTCAGATGTTTTATTTCCATTTAACTTTTACTCTGTGTGTGTTTGTGTATGTATGTATGTGTGTGTGTGTGTGTGTGTGTGTGTGTGTGTGATGAGGTGTGTAAATTGAATGACTTCAAGGAAGACGCTGACCTTCACCTGTTCCCAGGTCAAACACTAGTGTCCCAAATCATGTCGTCAAGAGGATGTGGTGAAGAATCCTAAGAGGTGTGTGTGTGTGTGTGTGTGTGTGTGTGTGGGTCATATGAACATGAGTGGGTCAGCTAAGTCACTCATTGATCACAGGGGTCTGCAGAGCGTGACATTAGTTGAATGTCAGTGGAAGATTAACACACTATCAATGTCTATAGAGTCATCGCACCTTTTAAGTGTGCTGTGCCCACATGGTCACCCTATCCTGCTCTGTAATGGGCATTATTTTAATGGTCTGGCCTTGCATGGCCCTATAAAGGTATAATATATAGAACATCACAGGACTGATCCATCATGTTACCCAACATTGGCTTGGCTAAATGAAGCAGGTGCTGGTGTTTAGGTTGTACACATCTATGATGTTTACAGCCTAAACACAGTCTATTTTAACTTCCTGTGTTTCTTTCATGTATTACATCAGCCTTTTAGCTATATTTGCAACCTCCAATCAGTAAAGTATATTAACAAAATAAATCTAAACAGAAATGAATGTCATTGCACTTGTTGCTCAAAAAGCAGAACAATGTATAAGATATGAGAATGTGACGGTGCAATTTAAAAGTGTACAAAAGTTAGTGACAACTCAAGAATGCGGATGAAATCACCTGAGCAAGTTTGACCTCTTCTGGTCTGTGTGCTGTTTCCCATAAATATGAATCACTTTTTCCATCTGGAAATAGAGATATAAACCAACATAACGCTTCAAATCTGGGGAGGGGGGGCCTAGTGTTTGTCTCCTGCACATTGACTCTCACACCTCATAAGGCGGGTTTAGGCTGTTCCATATGGATGAGTCGAATATGACAGGTTTGGTGCATCAGAATGTAAATGTAAGCAGCCGTTTGTGTGTGCATCAGCAAGTCTTGAGAAGCATGGTAAAATCTTCATTTCTCAATGTGCTGATGTCTTTACACATTTGTTTTAATGTGAGTGTGCGAAGGTCCACATACAGTATTTTACTCTCTCTCTCTTATACAATGTGTGTGTATATATGTATATATATATGTATGTGTATATATACAGTGGGTACGGAAAGTATTCAGACCCCTTTAAATTTTTCACTCTTTGTTTCATTGCAGCCTTTTTCCAAAAATCAAAAAAGTTCATTTTATTTCTCAGTAATGTACACTCAGCAACCCATCTTGACAGAAAAAAACAGAAATTTAGAAATTTTTGCATATTTATTAAAAAACAAAAACTGAAATATCACATGGTCATAAGTATTCAGACCCTTTGTTCAGTATTTAGTAGAAGCACCCTTTTGATCTAATACAGCCATGAGTCGTTTTGGGAAAGATGCAACAAGTTTCTCACATCTGGATTTGGGTATCCTCTGCCATTCCTCCTTGCAGATCCTCTCCAGTTCTGTCAGGTTGGATGGTAAACGTTGGTGGACAGTCATTTTCAGGTCTCTCCAGAGATGCTCAATTGGGTTTAAGTCAGGGCTCTGGCTGGGCCATTCAAGAACAGCCACAGAGTTGTTGTGAAGCCACTCCTTCGTTATTTTAGCGGTGTGCTTAGGTCATTGTCTTGTTGGAAGGTAAACCTTCGGCCCAGTCTGAGGTCCAGAGCACTCTGGAAAAGGTTTTCGTCCAGGATATCCCTGTACTTGGCCGCATTCATCTTTCCCTCGATTGCAACCAGTCGCCCTGTCCCTGCAGCTGAAAAACACCCCCACAGCATGATGCTGCCACCACCATGCTTCACTGTTGAGACTGTATTGACAGGTGATGAGCAGTGCCTGGTTTTCTCCACACATACCGCTTAGAATTAAGGCCAAAAAGTTCTATCTTGGTCTCATCAGACCAGAGGATTTTATTTATCACCATCTTGGAGTCCTTCAGGTGTTTTTTAGCAAACTCCATGCGGGCTTTCATGTGTCTTGCACTGAGGAGAGGCTTCCTTCGGGCCATGCCATAAAGCCCCGACTGGTGGATTGCTGCAGTGATGGTTGACTTACTACAACTTTCTCCCATCTCCCGACTGCATCTCTGGAGCTTAGCCACAGTGACCATTGTTCTTTCTTTTGCCTCTCTCACCAAGGCTCTTCTCCCCGATAGCTCAGTTTGGCCGGACGGCCAGCTCTAGGAAGGGTTCTGGTCGTCCCAAACGTCTTCCATTTGAGGATTATGGAGGCCACTGTGCTCTTAGGAACCTTAAGTGCAGCAGAAATTTTTTGTAACCTTGACCAGATCTGTGCCTTGCCACAATTCTAGCTCTTCAGGCAGTTCCTTTGACCTCATGATTGTCATTTGCTCTGACATGCACTGTGAGCTGTAAGGTCTTATATAGACAGGTGTGTGGCTTTCCTAATCAAGTCCAATCAGTATAATCAAACACAGCTGGACTCCAATGAAGGTGTAGAACCATCTCAAGGATGATCAGAAGAAATAGACAGCACCTGAGTATATATGAGGGTCACGGCAAAGGGTCTGAATACATATGACCATGTGATATTTCAGTTTTTGTTTTTTAATAAATATGCAAAATTTCTAAATTTCTGTTTTTTTTTTCTGTCAAGATGGGTTGCTGAGTGTACATTACTGAGAAATAAAATGAACTTTTTTGATTTTTGGAAAAAGGCTGCAATGAAACAAAGAGTGAAAAATTTAAAGGGGTCTGAATACTTTCCGTACCCACTGTATATATGTGTGTGTATATATACAGTATATATGTGTGTGTGTATATATATGTATGTGTGTGTGTGTGTATATATATATACTATATATATATACTAACTATATATATATATATATATATATATATATATATATGTATATATATATATAATGTGTGTGTGTATGTATATATGTGTGTGTGTCGAGAGAGAGAGAGAGAACACATTTAAAACCAACCTAGCCTGAACAAAGCTATATATTATTTTATAAAAAATATAGGAATACAATAAAAATAGAGACACAATGAACATCATACAAACTACAGATTTCTATACAAATCTCCCTAAACTAAATCATATGCCAAAGACTAAAGATGTGTTTTAAGACGAGAGTTAAAGATCTCGGCAGTAGAGGAGGACCGAATATGAATGGGAAGTTTGTCTCAGAGTCTCAGGGCCACAACGGAGAAGGCAGGGTCACCCTTTGTTTTAATCCAAGACGGTGGAATAGCTAAAAAGAACTGAGTAGACAATGTAATCACTTACATGTACCATTTTATTTTTACTTATTAGATTAGATTAAATTCAACTTTATTGTCATTACACAGGTACAGGTACAAGGCAACAAAAATGCAGTTTAGGTCTAACCAGAAGTACAATAGCGGTAAGTGCAGAATATACAATGGTTCCATAAGTGCAGGACATGGATATGTACTGAATAAATATAGAAATGAATACTATTATAGACAGAATTTTACGGATAGATTTGTCCTATGAATATAATATATAGATGACTAGTATTGTGAACAAGATTTACAGCTGGATAAGTACTGAATATAATATACATGTGGATATTACTATAAATGGAATTTTACAGATATGTACAATGAAAATAATATACAGATGGTTGTTACTATAACAGAGTTTACAGGTGAATATGTACTATAGTGGGGGATGTCATTTTCAAACTAAAGTCATTTTCAAACTAAAGTCTTCATGATGACAATACCAGTTTTCCACAGATGATTAAATATGTCCACTTCTGGCAGTTACTCGCAGTGGTTTCTCACATTTTTTATCTTTCTCCAGTGCCACTGTTAAATAAATGTAAGAGTAACATAATATATCCTAAGGTTAATTTAAAGCATATTGTATTTTCTCACAGAGGAACAGCCGCTACTCAATGTCTTTGTCCTCAAGATATAAAACATGCAACTTAAGAAAAGGGTTGTAAAAAAAAATTGTTAGCTGGCTTCTGCATTTTAATTAATCCCCTTGAATGTCCCCTTGAATTAAACAAACTTTTGAAGATTAGGATGAGCAGTGATAGGAGATATGATATAAAGGCGAAAAAAAGCTATTATTTGTAGGTGTCTTATATCATCTTTGTTTTGATCTACAGTAGTATTGTGAATTCTATTGCCCAGTGTATGCTCTGTGTGCGGCTACAGCTGGCTCTGTTATCAGGCTGTAGGCAGAGATGGAGGGAATGATGAAAAAATCTGGCAGGGTGGACAGAAAGAGATGGGATTTATGCTAACACGCTGCTAGGAAGGAAAAGGATTTATTCAGTCCTATGTGAAGACGGATGCCATTACACTAGATCCCTCCTCAATGTCCTCTTGTCTTTCGTTTCTGTACCCCCTATTCCCTCTTTTCTCCCCTTTTTCTATTTACATTTTGTCTTTGGCTCGGACTACTCTGTGATCCCTAGAGACATGTTTTTCATTTATTCTAGGCCTTCACCTTCTTGAATCTCATCCCTCTCATATCTTTAAGACTCACTTTTTATCTCTTTCTCTCTCTCTCTCCTTCTCTACTTAGAATCAATACTCTGCACTGGTGAATTTGTGGTTGTCTCTATCCTTTCTTCAATCTGCTATACATTTTCTGCTATCCATATAATACATACATATAGAAGGCATTAGTCCCCACAGATGCTGTCAGTTCCTCTACTTTATTATTGTGAATCGCACTTTTGCCATCAGTCATAACGCTGACTTTTACCTCACACCATAGGACATTGAATCAATATTCAAATACGTTGTTAGTAGGAATTTTGTGTTTTTATTTAATTCTTCAAATGTGAAGAGCATTTCTTTGCTATATAGAGCTTCTTTTTTTTTAAGCTTTTGCGATTCAAACCAAACCTCATTAAAACAAAATGATTTTTTTCTTTTTGATTTGACAAGTTGTTTGGAAAATAAGTGTCTTGTGTTCTCTATAGTGTTCAACTATCATCCAGGGATTCATTGGCCTTTGGTAATACTGCTCACATAAACTGATTCCTTGTCTTTTTCTTGATTTTATATTTGTTATTTTTCAACTTTCAAAATTCAATTCAAATTCATCTTTGAAATGGTGATCTTAAATAGGAATCATAATTGAGCTAACTATACAGTATGTCCATACAGTATCATTGCCCATGCTACATGCTTTAGCCTAGCACTCTGCCAACCTACATTTTTCAGCTGGTTCACACCAAGGGTCGATTAGGTGGTTTAACACCAGGCTCACATTAAAGAAATTGGAACACTAGCAGTCACTTTTTCATGCACACACACACACATACACACACACACTTTCATGCCATTTGTCAGCCCCTTCATAGTACATTATATTTCATCATGGCGAGACAAGGCATTGCTAACACGGCAAGCGAGTGCTTTCTCATGTTCTGTGGCTCTCACTGTCAAAAGAGAGGGATTTTTTTGCTTAGGCCCGTGACAGACTCAAGTGCTTAAATTTTCCCCCTGCTTGGAGAAAGCAACTGCACAAAACCATTTGGAGTCTATAGGGTATCAGAAAAACTGATAGCTAGAGCCAGTTCTGCAAAGACCGGGCTGGACCTTGAAGGTGGATCATGGGATGGTTGAAATGGAGCAAAACCTCTGAACCAGTTAAGGCAGGCAACGTGAGGACTCCGAGTTACATGTGACATGTACCTGTAAGCTCTTTTACCCCTGATTTCCATCAATTGCGTAACGGCTGCAGATTAGCTCCAGAACATCCGGTTAATTTTCAAAATAAAATACACAGTGCTCATGGCAGATCATATTTCCCTGCATTACACTTTGAAAATGTCATAATGGGCAGAGACATGCCTGTAGTCAACAGGTCAGAGGTTTTGTGGATCTGTTTATAGAAACTACATCCTGTTATATTGTGCGATCAGACATGAATTTGTGAGATGTCATGGGTCATTGTGACTTCAGCTGTCAGTCATAGCCGCAGCCGTTCCACAACAAATCCAGACCTTGAGAGTATTAACGGATGGCGGAGCACGGAGCCGACATGCAGCAGAGCCGATCCGCAAATGTTCTGCAGTTGGTGAAAATCAGGGGTTGCTGGATGTATTCCTCAGACAATACTTTAAATCAGTTTCCGGTTGGCAAATGTAATATTTTGTCATTACCAAACCAACTTTATGAAACTTAAATTCTTAATGAGTCCCATTTTAAATGTAAATTTAACTACCTATACAACTGAAATTATCAAACAAATCAGGTCCTCAGGTAAAGAATTTAAACAATATTTGTCAAAATGTGAATTGATTCAGCAGGAAACTGAAGCCTTTTTATCCACGCTGGATCTTTGTCCAATAAAATTGGACAGCGAAATTGGTTTAATGTTGGTGCTCAGGATTTACTCTTGACATATGCTAAATTTTAATTGCCTAGCCTTGTTGCCTTGTTAAGTGGATTTATCAAACTTTTGACATGTTACCACTCATTGCTTTAAAGCTTTTTCATATATTTGCATCACTTGTCAGTCGGTGTGTGCAGATTCTGTAGGTGTGTTCTGAATCTATTCAGACATCACTTCCTGTGCTCCCACTAAATATGCAATACAATATCTAATAGACACTGTGTTAAGAACTGGGACTGAGTTGATTCACTATTCATATTAATGACCAGTAGAGAGTAGCTTTACTGCTTCACTTTTCTTTGAGTCATAGTAATAGTAATGTGGCATGTTCTCTTTTGTCTCCACAGCAAAGAAGACGTGTGCGACCACAGACTTTGCCTGTAAGAATGGACAGTGTGTCCCTGCTAGGTGGCGCTGTGATGGCGAACCGGAGTGTGCAGACGGTTCAGACGAGGCTGATGCTATCTGCAGTAAGTACACAAATACAACCACAGACAGAGAGAATGCCATGAACACAAAATCAGAGAGTTCCGGATGCACACATTTGATGTCTCAAAAGTGTAAGTGTGTGTTTGTATGGGTTGGTGTTCATTCACGCATGTGTGTTTTTAACTAAATGAAAGTTAACAAAAATACATGAATTTTCTAAAATATGTACACACACCAGCATAATGTTACTGTTCTTGTCCCTTTTACAGTCATGTAATTTGTCTTTAAACTAACCTCCACTCACACATGCATACGCACACATATTTCCTCCAGCATAAAGCGCTCCCAAGGTTGCGTGGTCTGAGTGTGTCACAGTTTGCTGTGCTCCAGCTACTGTGCCAATCTTCTCTTTCTTGTACATTGCCTTTAGAAAATTGCTTTCAGAATCATATTTATTTTTGGGCTGCCCCATCACACGCAGACCATATGGTTTGATCAAGGCCATGGAGGGCGGAAGAGTGGACAAGATCTGCTTCTTTCATTATTTCCTATAGAGCACAATTGGAAAAAGTGATATTTGGAAATAATTACTCACCCCTGAATCTCTCTCTGAGTCACAGGAAAAAGATTGTCTGTAAATTAAATGTTCAGTTGGTCAGTTATGCAGTGCATTTTAACAGCATTTGTTTGCATTGTGTACAGGTTCACATATTTAAGCATTGATGGAAAGTGTTTTGTCAGTTTATAGTAAGGGTGCATTGCTGCTGCCCATTTTGTAGGACAAACAAGTGTAAATGCGACAAAGCAGTTTCCATGAAGGGCAATGCAGCCACTATAGCTTAAAAAACTACAATGACCAATGTCTATTACTCTCGGTCTTGAACATTTCTTGTCATCAGTGTTAGCAACCAGGAGACCATTTGACCAGCAGTGAAATACTCCAGCTAATGTGACTTTTAAAGCTTGGGTTTTCAGTAAAATTACGTTTTGTTATATAGAAATTGACCAAAACCTGTAAACTGACCTTAACTGTTACACTCTTGTTCAAAAGGTTGGCAGGTGGTGAAGTTTCTTGCTGTCATAATTATGAAAAATGGAACACTGCCCACTGTGATTTCTGGATTATTTTCATCAGCAGCACTATTCACTACGTGCAGTGGGGCAGGGAGGTTATACGCAGCAGGTGTGTGTTTGTATGCTTGGGTTAAAGGATGAAAGTCAGAAAGATATTAATGATGAGAATAAAGTGTGAGGTGCTAAGCAGCATTGAACGACTGGTACCAGTTTGCAGTGTTTTTAAGATACATTTGGGGCATTTTACTCTTTAATAGACAGGGCAGCTGTAGACAGGAAAGGGGGAGAAGAGGGGAAGACACGCAGCAAATGGCTGCAGGTTTGACTTGAACCCTGAGCCACTGCGTTAAGGACTGATGCGCTGCAAATGGGCACCGCCTCCACCAGCGTGATGTAGTGGTCTTTACAGGGCTTTACTGGAATATCACAATGACCAGTTTGGCAGAGTTTGGAAGTCATCTCATTCCAAAACAGCAGAGTTGAAACCGGACAGGCAGAAAGAGTAGAATCCAAACAGACCATACAATTCAATGGCATTTCATTGGGATTCACACATTAATCTCACACAGAGTGTTTTCTCCAAAGACAAGTCACAGAGCAAAACAGAACTTCTAGTGGTCAGGCTTTCCACTTCGGTCTTACCCCAAAACTCTCCGTATGGCTGTATCTACAGGCCAGCTCCTATTTTGATTTTCAAAGAGGTGATGAAAGACCCCTTTGAAGATTCTCAAAGTCCAATTGGGGTAGGCCAAGGACGTGTGTGTGTGTGTGTGTGTGTGTGTGTGTGTGTGTGTGTGTGTGTGTGTGTGACTGCCTAAGTTTGTGTTTAAAGCTAGAGTCAATGGTTGTATTTAGTATTCATCACAAGATGAATCTGTAAGTCTTTTCATCGGACAAGTGGACCTGTGGTTAAGTCTCATTATGTCCAATCAAGGTCAATAAGTTCTCTTACTTTCTCAACCACATTGATCCTTAAAGCTGCATGTGTGTGTGTGTATGCCTGTACCAGAACACAGTAGTGTATTTGCATTAAGTAAGACATTTAAAGTACCACTAGAATAAAAAAGATTCTTTTATTGAGGTATATGCAGTTTTAAAACCTATTGATAAATTGATTTTACGGTAATTTCAGTTCCTGAAAAATAAAGTTACTTCATCAGTAAATCCCATATTTTCATGAGGAGATATAAAAAGGGATAGCTATTTGTATAAATGTTCTACCATGTCATTGTTAGTCTATATCGACAACTTTCATTTAAGGGATAGTTTCGGTGCCACCGGAGGTTCCACCGGATGTCCCTCATCTTCTTTGTGTTGGCAATCTAAACTCCCGTTGATTCGGGAAACATCCTCTGAGCCAGAACCAACAATCAAATTATGTTTATCTCTTTTATTTTGTAAAATTCTCTCATGTGTGCACATGTTCTATCCCAAGGCTATTTTGCTAAGGCACCATTGCTGCATCCGGCTCTTAGCACTGCCCTAGAGGATTGTGATTGGTTTAAAGAAATGCCAATAAACCGGAATACGTTTTCCCCCTACATAGTAATGTTGTTTGGACTAGCCAGACCTTTCTCCGCAGTGCTGTGAAGATAGGTCTGGCAATGCGAGACTATGTCATTGTAAACAGATGGGTGACAGATTTAAGTAAAAACCAACGTAAAATGTATTGGTAAGGCTACCACAAGCCACCAGCACAGCTGTAATGGTCTTGGAGAAACCTTGTACTGTACAAGTCTCTTCCAGAGATATTGCCTCCTTTGGTGTTTTGATGATGGCGATGGAGAACACGCCAGCCAATAATCTGCCATAATGTACTGTAGATGCCAATGACTCGTCTATGTTTTTGTCTTTTGATATGTCCTTACAACCTGTGAACCTCTCTCTATGAGCCTACCACCTTGTATCACATCCTCCTCTCTGGTCTCTTGGTCTTCCTTTCTCTATGTTCTCCACTTTCTGATCTGAGTTCAGTTTAAGTAATGCCTTTGATTGAATTGATTTCCCTGGGTGGAAATCGATGGGCTGATCCCGAGACTTCTAGTTGACTGCTGATTAACTATGGACCTCCGATGACGCCTCTGAAACCACACATACACACACACACACAGGTTCCTGTCTGTAATTACACATGTGAAAATGAATCTGGTCCTCGAGGGGATTTTGGTGAATATGCTCAATCAGGCGATGCACGAAAGAGTGTGCGTGTCTGCATACACTGTATTCTGCACCGATCTAAGTGCAGACATCATTGCTCAGTAGTAGTTGTGGGAGCCTCATTAAAAATACTATTAGAAGTCACTAGATTACTAAATAAGTGACTGTAATTTATCTATAAATTGCAGGAACGTCTGTCTGTCTGTGGGTATGTGTGTCTGTTATGCGCATATCTCTCGAACCGTTAGTCCGTTGGATCAAACTTAACAGGTGTCTTGCTACGGGCACGAGTGAGTGCAGTGCCAAGTTTTTTTGGATTAGAAATGCAAAACATATTGTTAAATATACTGTATATCGGTAAAAGAAGCACACATTGGCTTTTGCTGCTCTAGCCGTTGACCCCTCCCCCTCTCACACTGCGCATTGAGTGAGCACAGCGCCGGACCTGACACAGAGAGGGTCGAAGAAAGCAGCGGAGCTTTGGTAGCTACAATATGAAATACACCTCAGACCCATGAAAATGTGCAAAGTAGGGCTACATTGGGCTGTCTTCGACTTTGAATAGAGAAATGTCAATTCCCAAATTTAAGGAGGTTTCAGAATCCCACACATGCAAAGCACAACCAGCTATTGACCACAAGTGGCAGCGAGAGCGTGATTTCACTTATAGGCAGGCTACCTATCTAATAAAGCAAGACGTATCTGTACGTACTGTATGTATGTGTGTCTGTGTTTTGGGGGAAGGTGACCAGCACATTACATGCAGATGCCACATGCAGAACGCTTTACAACAGCGGGGGGGTGGGGGGTGTTACAGCCTTTGACTCTTTTCCTGCTGTTGTATGAAGTTGTTGTGAGCTGACAGAACAGAACATAACATCGGAGATTATTCCTTCACAGCGCTGTGCAATGCGAGAAAATGTCAGAGCTGAACACATCAGCGGGCAGACACAGCAGTTTTCATCAGACTCACCCCAGGTCAGGTTAATTAAAGGTGCTCTAAGCGATGTTGGGTGACGTTACTTCTTGTTAACGTTTGAAATTTTTCAAACAAAACGAGACTAGCTTGCTCCTCCCTCTTTCTCATCCCGTCCCCTCCTCCTCCCTTCTGTGCTTCCGCACACTAACACCCCCAACCCCCACCCCTAAATCCTTCTTGTCGGTTATTGGCTGGAAAGCTGGAGCACTGTTTGGGTATGCTTTGTGGTGCAGGTAGGCGCTTTTTGTTTTTGTTGCTGTTTGTAGACCCTGGGCTGTCTACAGAGACCACGTTTTTTACAGTGTGTTCTGGGGACAGGCAGCTGTATGGGACAACAAATGTTCTAGCCTAAAACACGTGTGACATCACTTAGAGCACCTTTAAGTCTACTGCTAGCTTACAACACTAATAACATTATCGTCGCAAAAATATCCCGGCAAATCAAATCCCCTGTTACCCGTCAAGCCATTAAAACTGTCTGGAAATGAACACCTGCTGAAATGTCAAATTTGTTAACAATCATACAACATGAGACAACAACCTCTCTCTCTCTCTCTCTCTCTCTCTCTCTCTGCACACACACACACACACACACACACACATACACACACACAAATGGTCCGGTTCTGGTGGTTGATGAACGGGTGGGTAGCGCACTACCATGAGTCCATGAGGCTAATGTCTGATTACTCTACATTGTCATTGTGATATGTTGTGATTACATTCTGAATCTGCCCCGTTCTCTGTCAGGTAAATACAGTAGTACAATGTCTTCCTCTGATAGCCTACACTGTAAGTCAGTAGTAGGCTATACAGTGAAGTGGTTGATGAAGTGGTTTGGGGTCCTTCTTTAAGTCATTTTGGGATATAATTTGGTTTTGAAGAATTCTACAAGCAGCAATTCCACAGGCCAAGCAATCAGCCCGTTTCAAACAGGCACATTTTCAACCGCACTATTTGAACTAAACACGCCAACAACAAACAGCCCACATATTGAATTGGATGTGGTTTACTTGATTTATTGTTTTTCACACTTGAAGCAGTCTCTAAAGGTTCAAAATGAAAAGAAATCCTCATAACTTGCACATTTGGATAGGTTTAAACACTTTTAATGCAGGAACTTGTTAAAATGTTTTAAAAGCAGTTTCACAAACAGGCAACAAAATCATCAAGTGAAAAATGTCACGATTAGACAACGCTTTATTTCTGTGAGGTTGAGCACCTATTCTGATTTTCCATGGTTTTACTCTCCTATACAAAAAACATCCCCATCCATATCCTAATGTGATTCATTATTAATATATTGTCATATAGACTAGAAAAATCTGTGAGTCAAATGAATATTCAATGAAACTTTAAAAAAGCGCCCTCATTGTTGTTTCACCACTAAATGTTTGATTTTAAGGGTGCTTGTTAATATAGGAAATTGTACCTGATAACTAAATGCTAAAGAATAACATAATTATCTGTTAAAAAATAACTTTTCATTGAATTCCATTTGGTCATCTGCATTTTTTTACATTGAATTTCAAATTGAATAGACATAATGTGCTACGCTGTTGGCGGCCATGTTCATAATCCACGTGCCAGACATCAAAAGCTTTGATTTTCTGGGGTCTAGACATTACAAAGTCAGCTTCCATTTATTCTGAATGGCATCAGAAAGATCCTGCAGTTTGACAATCAGTACTGATTAGAGGAGCTGCGTAGAATCTCTCAAGCATTGTTTAAACTCCATCTTTATGTGTGCATGCTCTTTCAGCTCTGCTGCAGCATAGTAGCTACACTCCAGGGATAAGAAAGAGCCCTTCTCGCCACCCAAGTGTCTCTGTGTAGATAAACGTTATTGAATTGCAACATCAAGACGCTCAGCCAACCTCACTCAGCCACATATTGGAGCAACATGTGATACTCTTCTCAGTTCCCCGGCTGTCAAAGCCACGCTTAGAAATGTTGGATATAGAGAGAAAACTGTTCAAGAGCACTTCAACTTTGTCTTATTTGGAGGATGTTTTATATTCATGACATAAAAGTCTTGTATTATCATTGTAAGAAATCTAATCATTACAAGTACTTGTAATGATTAGGCAGGCTGACAAAAGCTATACTGAAAAGCCTCCAAACTTATCGTAAAACATAATAGGGAGAAAAAAAAAAGACCAACACAAATTAGATTTTTGATAATCTTTAGAAGACAAGTAATCTCAAGATACACATGGTAGAGCATTTTAGGTAGAGCATAGGTCTGCTCCTATGATATGAAAGCAGTTTGATTTCCATATATTCAAAATAAAAATATGAGTGCCTGTATTTAATTAATTATCGTACTATTCCACCAAATATATGAAAGTATATTCATGTACTTCCCTCTTTCATTCCTTCAACCAGCTTCTTGAAAAAGTCAGATTATGATGTGTGCACATATCTTAAAAACCTGTTGATATCGAAGTCTTTGATGATGAGCTGTATTTCTCCTTCTTATCACATCTGCAGCTTTGCAAACCATTGGCTGCTTGGTTTGTGTACAGCCACCACAGAAACGCAGAGAGCTGACCATAAGCCGTAAACCGCCAAGAGGCCGTAAACTGCATTAAAAAAAAAAAAAAAAAAAACTGATTGAGACACGTATTCCGAATGCGCTGTATACATGTCCAAAGAATGCCTCCAAAACCCAGCTAATACCAGAATATCCCACTTCTAAATTCGAAAATACTATATTCAGAAAAAGGCCTTATTCTGAATATCCAACCGGAATATGCGGTTTCATTAACCTTGATCAATTTCGGAATATTGTCATTATCGGAATAATAGTGGAATATTGGTATGCATGTAAACATACTCAGAGTAACATTATTTGAAGCCAGCTGGTGCCCCTGCTCCTGTGTACTGATGTGGATTTTCCCTTGTCTGCGTGTGCTGAGACAATAGGCAGGTCAGCGTATTATAGCATTGAGGCTGGAGGTTGTGCTAGTTAATTATTTTGGAATATGAACGGCAAGGATCCAGATCCAGAATTTCATTGTCGGACGGCTTCAATTTCATGCTTGAGGCAGCGGCAGGTGTAATTTCCCAAGTGGCCTCTCTCTCTCTCTCTCGCTCTCTCTCTCGCTCTCTCGCTCTCTCGCTCTCTCGCTCTCTCTCTTGCTCTCTTGCTCTCTCGCTCTCTCGCTCTCTCGCTCTCTCTGTCTCTCTACCTCCACCTTTCTCTGTCTCTCTCCCTAGGCATCTCTCTTTTTCTTAACCTGCGTCTCTCGTTCAATCAGGTAAAAATTCTTTGACCCCGCCATCAAAAGAGAGACACATGTAATACAAACACAGTCAAACCAATGCCCACTACTCAGAAAGAGACATAGTGTGTGTGTGTGTGTGTGTGTGTGTGTGTGTGTGTGTGTGTGTTTAATGTAGTGTCTTGGCAACAAGATTGAGCAATCTGAGGTCAATCTGATCTCCTACTCCACTCAGAGTAGTATAATCTGTCTATAGTCTCTACATAGTCTTTTTTAATGGAAAGCCTCTGTTGCCCTGAGCTGAATTTTACTCACTGGCCATGATATATATATATATATATATATATATATATATATATATATATATTAGGGTGCATCAAAAAACACAATTCTTGAATTCTGATATGGCTGGGTGCTAAAAGTGTTCCAATATATGTAGAAACAACACATGCAAAATATTTTTCCAATACATGATGATTTAGGGGTGCCACCACACATCTGTTTTTGTTGGATAAAGTGGTAAACAGTGCTCAATGGTCGCCATAGAGATCTGAGGTAAACAACACTGCAGCTCAAGAAAACTAAGGTGATCTTTCTGTTGCTTGGTGTCGGAGAGTGATGAGGAGCCAGAGGAGGATACTAATACAGTCTGTCCACCATCTGAGGGCGAACCATCCCACAAGTGTAAGAAGACTGGAGCAAGTGTCAAGCGTAAGAAGACTGGAACAAACGTCTTCATTCCACATGATATCCTTAGCCGACCAAGTGTCGTGTCACTGGCTACAAGGTTGAAGATGTCACCAATGCAACAGGCTGCCTTCACGCGTGGCCTGGTTGCAGAGTCAGGCGGGGAATGTACACATCTCTCTGCATCTTACGCAACAGCTGACCGAGCAAGACGCCAAGTGCTGGAGACAATCAGTGAGGAACAGCACAAGCAGTGGACACCACCTCCATTGTGCACCCTACACTGGGACAGCAAGTTAACACCGATGCTCAGCAATGTGCGCCAGTTGGAGGAGCGTCTTACAGTGGTGGTTGGAGATGCAGAGCGGCTGAAACTGCTTGGTGTCCCAGCGTATCTGACGAAGCAGACCAATGAGGCATGTGGAGTGATCATTGCCCGGTTGACATGCAAGTTGCTGCAGGACTGGTGCTGCACTGACCAGGTTGTCAACATGGCATTTGATACCACTGCGTCAAACACCGGCCATCTCACAGCCTGCGTTGCCATACAGCTCTCACTGGGCCGACCACTGCTTTGGTCTGGGTGCCGGCACCACATTGGTGAGGTCCTCTTGAACCAGGTTTTCACAGACTTGAAGGTGGAGTCATCACGCTCGCCAGAGGTTACCTTGTTCACACATCTGAGAGATAAATGGAACCTGTTACCACAAGAATCTAGCAGCCAATGGACCCGCTACATTCCTGGCAACACCGAGCAACCACTCCCGGGCAAGTTACGTGCTGAACTTGTCAGGTGCGCAAAAGAAGTGACTGACCACAAGCGAGGTGACTACCGTGAGTTTGTGCAGCTATGTCTTGTGTTTCTGGATGCAGATGGAGAAGAGAAGACTGCAGTGACCTTCCAACGAACGGGAGCGCTCCACAAGACACGATGGATGGCCAAGCTGCTCTATACTCTCAAGCTGGCTTTGATGGAGCAGCACATCGCGTTGCTTCCCCAGGGCACAATCACCACACGGCAGCAGGTGCCGAAGATTCGGGCATTTGCCATTTTCATTACACACATCTATGCAAAGTGGTGGTTGACCTGTGAGAAAGCTGTAGATGCTGCCTGGAACGACCTGACACTCTACCACCACCTGCAGGCATATAAGGCTGTAGATGAGGGCATTGCAGCATCAGCGATCAAGGCATTGGAGAGGCATCGCTGGTACCTGACAGGTGAGATGCTACCCCTGGCTCTCTTCAGCAGCAAGGTGCCCAATGATGACAAGCGTACACTTGCCAGTGCAATCTTGGAGCACAAGCCCGTTGATCTCCCCATGCTCATCCCTGAGCAGCGCTCAGTGGAGCGGACTCTGGCACAGACTGAGCAATTGTTTGAAAGTTTAGTTAGTGTCAGCTCTTACCATCAGGCCCTGTTAGTTGCCAGTGAATTAGCCACTAGAGAGGGTTTGTTCTTTTAAGTGTGTCAGTATCGCTCCTGGTGTTTAACAATAAAGTCAATTAAACTTTATATGTGTGTCCGACATCCATCACTGCTGCACAAAACTCAGGGTAAGGCCACGTGAGGCCACCTCCATTCATTTTGTCTATAGGACAAATGAATGGATGGAGAATCTTGAAAGTTGAATTCTGAGAATGCCCAAGTTGCCCAAAGGGCAAACATAAAACTTTTACTTTGATAACCCTATAGAACATGTTACTGTATAAAAGTTCACTGTACTCAACATTTCCAAGTCAACATTTTGGCAATTAGACTAAAAATTGCCCATTTTTCGAAATTTCACAAAAGTTCATGTGTTAGGTGGCACCCCTAAATCTCAATGGAATTCCTAAAAACTTTGCAAAAGTCATTTTTATGTTAATTGGAACAAAATGCAATGCCAGCCAAATTGATATTTTGAAATTAAAATTTCCCATTCAAATTTGATGCACCCTAATATATATATATATATATATATATATATATATATATATATATATATATATAAGCACAAATGCACATACCGACCTTGCTTAGGTTAAATCATTTTTTTTCATTTTATCTGTTAGGTTGGAGTGATTCAAACTGTCACAAAAATCAAATTAAGCATAACCGATTCTCAAGTTGCAGTGCTCAGTTTCAATTTGTTTCATTGGCGACTACAATCAGTGAATGAACATTTATAATGTAGAAAACGTTCAAAAGGTTTTTCCTTTGATCGTCTCTCATTGTCAGCTGTTGGCTCAACCACCGCGAGCCAATTTTAATCAAGGCAGCAGACTTTGTGTGACTGTCTCCAAACTCAAAAAGCCTATGAGTTACTCTGATAGCTGAGCATTACTGTGACTCCATGTACTTCAACATTTCTCCTACTATGTATATATATATATTTTTTATGCTGTAAATTCTAGCACACTTTAAGTCTGAATTACGCTGGCTGTGATAACTTGTCATGCATGGATGAACATACAGAATATGCTGTTGTTTCATGTCTGTATCCTGGGTTGAATATCTTACCAGTGCCAGTCATATGTAGGCAGAGGTATTTATATAATGCAAGGCTTTATGGACAATCTGTGTTTAACATTTGGTTAATTTTAGACAAAGGTACTTGGTTTATTAATACTTGTTTCATTCCATGGTGTTAAGTCACAAACTTTGAACTTCCTTCCAAACCTTCTCCCTATTACTTTTTGTGGCAGTATAACAGCTATATAAATGAAATGGATTATATTTCTCTGATAACAAAATCATAACTTCATATTGTGTTGCAGTACAAAGGTTGGAAGGAAGGAAAATTTTTAAGTATCCAAACAAACAACCATACTGTCCATCCCAGTTCTCATTAGTCTCAGCAACTTGGAAAAGGCAATGTGTAGAATTGTGTAACTCATAACAATGTGCTATGAATTCAATTTAAATTTAATTCTTAATGAAATTGTAATTGTAATGGTGAATCAATTAAAGTACATACAGCGTGCGTGCATGCATACGTGTGTATGCTTGTGAAATCTAGCTCATAAATAATCAAAGACCCAATTCTGTATGTTTACATACATACCAATATTCCACTATTATTCCGATATGTCAATATTCCAAATTTGATCCAGGTCATGTAAACAGCATATTCCGTTTCAATCAGGGTTTTACCGCAGGCTTATGGTCAGCTCTGTGCGTTGCTATGGCTTCTGTACACAAACCAACCAGCCAACAGTTTGCAAGGCTGAAAATCTGATTATAAAGTAAAACACAGCTACTTTTAATTATTATCACATGATTGGATATCAACAGGTTTTTGGATATGCGCAAACATCTCTACACCGACCTTTTCAAGAAGCTGTAGGAGGGCTGTGTTCGCACAGTCCAACACCGCTGGTAAAATCCTGTTTTGCACGGCTACATGTAAAGATGGATATTAGCGAAATACTCGTTAGCCATGTAAACAGCTTAGTCGGAATATCGTCATTTTCGGAATAAAGGCAAAACCGGAATATTATGTGCATGTAAACGTAGTCAATACTGACAATGAGTTTAATGTCACCTTAAAAGTTTGCAGGGGAAAAAAAATTAAAGGTCATCTTTCTTTCTCTCTCTCTCATATTGTAACCCCAAAATCTCGGGCCCTCATGTGCATTGTTCTGCTTATCTTGCCATATCTTGTGGCATCTCATTAACCACAAATGTCATTACCTTGATTTATATCAGTAATAAGTTAAAGTGTATTGATCCCTTAAGGAAGATACAGAATAGTCACTTAACCACAACAAACACAACAGGAAATACCCTAGACATTATAAGACACATTGCATTTTAGCTGCTGTATGAGAAAGAGGAAAAAAAAAAAAAACTAAACCTGAGAAGTCCTGTGAGAAACAACCATTAAATGAAAAAAACAGTTTATGACAGCTGGCAAGTAGTCATTATCAATGTAACTCCGAGAAACCACACAGAAAATGTCATAGTTTCAGTGGTGCGGTACATTTATTGAACCAGCTTGATATCAGAAAACATTTGGACCCATGTGTTGGGGTTGTGGACTTGAAACTGCTGTTTTCAACAAATTGCTTTCTTGTTTTTCCTGTATGCGACTACGCGGCAGTCAAAAACACCTACGCAGCAACAGCCACCATGTCATTTTTTTTGGCAAATCCATTCTTTCTGTTCAATTAGTGACCCTTGGTCTTGGCTTTAACGATTGATTGGTGGTCAATATGTTTTATGCTCTCAGAGGGAGTCTTGTGGAGCCTGAACTGCCTGATGGGATTTCTTTTCTCATGTTTTTGGTCAGGTTTGTACGGAGCCCCTCTGGGGTCAGCTGAGAAAAAAAAACTAAACCGTGCACACAGAATACAAATTTATTCCCTTGGTTTAATAAACTGTACGCACAGATTCATAATCTATACGCACGGATTCATAATCCGTGCTCTCGATTTAATAAACAGGAGCAAAGTTAGAAAGATATTCACAGATTAAAACTTCAATTCAATTACTCTATAGTGAAATGATATTAAATAATTTCTTTACCAAAAAGTCCGTTCTAACCTGGAGAAATGAGATTGGTATCTAGTAGCGGCGGTGCTTAGGGGCCGCCTATAAACTACAACACAGACACAAAAATATCTATAGGGAGACACTACCTTATTTATTTATTATTTTAGTTCATAGACGGTCCCTAAGCACCGCCGGCTGCTACTAGAGACAAATCTTATTTCTCCAGGTTGGAGGACGGCTCGTTTTCATAAAAATTTGTTTGTAGCTCATTGTTGCTATGTTAGCAACTAACATAGCACTATGGTAGGAAAAGATGCGTCATTTGTGATTTAACATTTCGCTATAGAGTAATTGATCACCGCAGTTCGAATCTGTGAATATATTTCCTACTTTGCTCACGTTTATAAAACCAAGAGCAAGGATTATGAATCAGTGCACACAGTTTATAAAACTAAGGGAATGGATTTTTATTCTGTGCGCATGGTTTAGTTGTTTTTTGTTTTGTTTTTTTTTATCAGCTGACCCCAGGGGGGCTCCGTAGGTTTGTAAAGAACCATGACAATCAGCAAGGGTAAGATCAAAATGAAATGACTTGATTAGAAAGTGACTTGACTGTTCTGATGAAACATTTCTAAACAATTAAGCGACGAAAGGGGTGTGAACTGAGTGACTTTGTGCATTTTGGGATTTTTTTGTTAACAATTTGCGAGATTAGGGTTGTGGCCATTCTGGGGGTATTTCTGAACAGGAATCAAATATATTTCTGAGAATTTCTCCAACGTGGCTGTGACATAGATTTTATGGTAAAATCTACAAGAAACAGTTGGAGCTGTTCAGGATTTTTCAAAGTTTACCGTGATTAAACTAAGCCTTATAGTGACGACTATATTGAAGTGTGAAGAGAAGTACTTCCACTCTTGGTTATGGGTAACCAGAGTACAAAGTCACATAATCCTGCTTGTAGTGGATGGATGAGATGGTAAAGACATATGGTTCTGCCTGTATAGAGTACATACCTTATTGGTCAACAAAGTTTGGGTTTCCACAAAATGGTTATTGCGCCCCGATAACGTGTGTGGGGCAGCGGCTTGTACACTGTCCCATAGTAGCAGCACAAAATGTTCAACTGTTTTAACTGCTCTGTAATGTTTAATTTCTTATACTGCAATGTAAGTTTTAGTTTCGTATTTTATTTTGACTGTTTTTAACTGCTCTTTAATGTTTAATTTCTTATACTGCACTGTAACTTTTATTATTTTAATCGTTTCTATGTAAAGCACTTTGAATTGCCCTGATGCTGAAATGTGCTATACAAATAAAGCTGCCTTGCCTTACCTTGCTTTGCCTTGCATAGCATAATAACATTTATGTCTTCATCTTATTTCAGTATAATTTTCTCTACCATCTCCTTTAAGGAAACCCTAAATAGTATCACAGGATCACAAATGTGGTATCCAAAAGCAGACTCAGGAGACCAAACACGTGTGATTAAACAGTCTCTATTATTAAGCCACAAGGCAGGCTTACAGTTAGCAACACGAAAGCAGCAGTTAGACAGGCAAACTGATGTAGTACTGTAGACTAAAGCAGAAAAAAATTGACATTTCATTGTCAAATCTGCTCCATTTACTCTACCACTACTGTGGTCCTGGCACTAGCCCCTAATGGAATGCAGACATTTATTTATATTTATATATATATATATATATTATTGACAGAAATGTCTGCTGTGAGGCCAAAAGCAGGGCTTCAGTAGAAATCAAAATGCACAATACAGATAGAGAGGAAGATGCATGACCATGACAGAAGCCCATGCATTGCCTGTATACTCAATACTGGTCCAATATAAATGATCAGGTGTTTGATCAGGTAACGTATATATACATCAACAGTTTATACATATATTTTAAAAATAAAATATGTATATGATCCAAAAGTTCTTGCAACATTTTTAAATTGATACCCATGAAGGCATATAAACAGGCTGTAGAGTTGTTGTTTTCAAACATTGTCTGTGGGGTTCCAAATGTTCCTGTAACTCAAATTAATTGTGCAGGAAATTGAAATGTTATTTGAGGCCATTAAACTTGCTAAAGTGTATAATTTTACTGAGCCCATTGCAATGACTTTCAAAGACAACTTTACACAGCCAGTAGCTGTCCGATACTATTAGAACAGTCCAGTCAGAAGCTTTTAGAAGTCAACTACGCTCTCCACATAATTTGGCTGTTTTAAATTTCACACCACTGCCTTTGTGCCCCGACCCAGCCTTTGGTTAAACTGCCACAGAGGAAATGAGCTCAGAGTTTTCTGTCAGGTTCAGCCCCACACTCATCCCAGCATCCCAAACTCTCCTTCTCCTTTTTTGTCTGCCTCCTTCTCCTGCAATCATTAGTTGAGATGTGGCACTAGCCACTGGCAGTATTTTTAATGCCCAATGTGTCGTCTACTAAACAACCATTAAGAGGGTCCTGTTGGAGGAAAGTGGCAATTTCCTATGAGAGTGCTGGTGTCGCGCTGTATTTCTTCCCCCCAAGGCACTTCAGACCCACAGTCTAGACTGTGCTAATGGTTCCACATTTAACAAGCCCCTTCTTCTCCTTAACACAGCCCTGAGAGAGAGGCACCATCCACTCCAGTTTTACTCTGCAGCATCTACTTTATACCCCCGGAAAAAAATCAGATTGAACCAGCTAAGAGGCACGTGAGAAATCCAAATCACATGACTTATGTTACGTGATCATGGAAGGCTTGTGTCATGTGGACGCACTGACAGTTTTGTTGTCATTACTTAGAATTCCTCATGGGGGGCAACAGAAACTACGCACTATAGCTTTAACATTGGGTCATTCACATCCATATGGGAGCCCCTGTTGCTTGTCTATTAAGTCTATTAATTTGTATCAGAGGAAACAAATGATTAGTTCACACTCTTTCTACTTTCCAAAATTTCAGAAATTTGCATAAAACCTCACCAATTTATTAATGGTGACATTATTTCTGTCTCCTATGTAGGAATTTTCTTAAACTTTGGACTTACTCTGCTCTGCACCGCTTTTATTTTCTACTCCACTTGATCTGTTGTCATCCCACTACTTTCGCTGCTATTTTCTCTGTTGTCTTTGATCATTTTTCTCTCCTTTGCCTTGACTTTGAATTTTCTCTCTCCAGCATACTCCCCCTCTCACTACATCAGGGTTGCAGTAATAGGAGATCAGTGTTCCAATGAAAGCCACTAATCAACACTAACCTTCATTTAAAATGTAATCTGATATTAACCACATGTGCCCTATCTGTAAATTGGATTTCACATCTGAAGGACAAGGGGAGGGTGGAGTTCTTGCCTCAACATTCAAGGCAAGATTTAGCTGGTCGGCCTTGACCTTCAAGTCCAAACTGCTCATTTACATTCAGTGCCAAGGGGTCAACCAACTGAACCAAACTTTACAGTCAAAAACTACGCAGAAATGTGTAAAACAAAAGTGTTAGAGCATCCCTTTTCTTTGGAAACATCCATAAACATTTGATACTTGTTTTGGTAGTTGATTTAGTGAATTAGCATCCAAGTTTTATTGGTTTTTTCCCATTCCTTGCACTGTTTCTCATTCCATTCCTCCATTTTACATGGCTATGAAACATTATGCTCCAGTTCTCGGTGTGCAATGTAAGAATATGCTAAGTACACACACTCACCCATTCACACTTATATTATGTACCCATGCCTACAAACAACCCAACACACACACTCAGTCATGCATCTACAAATATATGTAACTATCCTTACACTTACAGTACATACACATGAGATGACAAACCCACTTTAACTCTTCCTTGCACTAATAATGCATACTGTGCAGTACATACACACACACACACACACACACATACGTCCCCACTTCTGTCTCCAAAATAGATCACATGAAGTAATTGTGACCACAAAGTGAGTGCACATTGAAAGGCATTCTTTTCCTTCACATTACAAGTGATGCATTGCTTTGTAGATTGAGTGTACGCTGTAAAAGTAAAGAAATTCCCATTGACCTGTGAAGTTAGATTTCCATGTCATGCTGGTCCTTCAAATTGTTGTATCCATTTTCTTAACTTGGCAGCTCACACTAACCTGCCGTGGCAACTTTGTGTCAAATGATGTATTCAGGTTAAGATAGAACATCAGTCTTTTTAGAAACTGTGTGCAGGACAGTGATGGTTATTTTTCAAAATGGAATTTCAGTCAAGTTGTTATCCCTGCACAATATGAAGCAGACACATACAAAATATACATGAACTAATAGGATACAGTACACATGAAATAATAGAGTAGAATATAAGAACAAATATTTAACTAGTATTGATAAAGATTTCTTGTAGCGGTCCATGCGTCATCGAAGCAGTCAGAGCCTCTTAGAGAAGGTGCTCCTCTGTTGGACCAGTGTGGGGTGGAGAGGGTGGTTGGGGTTAATGAGCATCACCATGACGATATGACCCACTGCAAACGAAAAACACCCATTAGACTTGCAAAAAGTCCTCACAAGCCAAATAATTGGCTGATCCATACATCTCGGGTCTTCTATGAATCATTGATGCACATGCGAGCGCTGTGATCATAAGGCTCCCCTGCCCCCTGTCATTTTGTCTACTCCGTTCTTTTTTTCTCCTTCCGAAAGGTTACAGCACTAAAAGAAAAGCATTTAATTCATACTGCATGCAGCACAATTCTATTGTGTGTGCATTTAAGGGTCCTCAGGTCACAAGAAGCCCTAATATGGTCAGATTCCAACCCAATACCTCTGCATCTCTCTGTTTGAGTGTGCCTCTGCTGTCTCTTCCTCTAATTGCCTTGGTCCCAGTTTGTCTCCGCACTGATAGTCTCCATTCAATGACCAATATCTGACCCCAACTCCCCTCTTACAGCTCACTCAATTTCCTTTTTCTGCTCTGCCTTATCCCCTACTTCTTACTCGTCTATCTCCATCCTCTAGCTCTTTCCCTCTGTCGTTTATTGTCCTCTAATCCAGGCTACTCCAGGTAACCACGACTAAAATAAAGACACAAGTTGAAGACATGCAAATGTTGGTTGCCTGGCATAACATGTATTCAATTAAATGGCTGTATTAAGTGTTATATGGTCTCTATACAAGCAGACAGAGTCAGTGTTGTACATGGTTGTGTATTGATTCAAGAAAGCAATGCCTCCACCTCTGTTTTTATTGCAGAGTAGCCAAGCGATAAAAGTTTGCTGTTCAGAAGCAGCTACTCAACAATTTTATGGTGCAACCTCACGGATGAACCTTGAGTTTAATTATGCTATTTCACAGACGATCAGCTGTTATGGACCACCTGTTAGTTACAATTAATTGATGTTGTGTCAGACACATGCAAAAAAAATAAGTTCAATGTTCTCATTCTCTCTTACTTCAAACGTTATTACATACATTACCACACTTTTTTGTGGTCATTTCTGATACCCATGATCTTCATGTTTGTAGACATTCTCAAAATTTGGGAGAAATAATATGTTTTAAAAGAAAGTGTCTGTGCTGTGCTCTGTGCTAAATATGGCCTTTTACTTGTGGAGCCAATCGGTATTCACAGCAGTGCTGTGAATATTTGGGCATTCATAATATTCCACCGATGTGATGAGACACGCTGCCTCGGTGTTTGCATAAAAAAGACATTGAAGCATGGTACTTCATCAATCAGCACTGTGCTGTCTGGGGTGCAAGGAAATTTAGCGTACCTTTTTTAAACATTTTAAATGTATGCAGCTACAATGTAATGCTTAACTAATGCTCATACAGGGGAAATCATCCATAAGCTTCCATTCAACACATGCCATATTCTCACATACGCTCTTCGCATGGACCTTTTGTTTTGATGTTGTCTCACTGTGGCAGACAGCGACTTAAGAATTACATATATTACCTCCCTGCCTCATATATGCATACCTCATGATAAATAAATTACCTTAGCATTAGCCTGCGGGGCTACGAGCCTTCTGAATCATCACCTGAGAAGCTAGATTTGATGCTAGGGAGACAGCTGGAGAGTGGACATGATGACACGCTACAATGTTCCCTCCCTCCTTGCGATGGGAAATTAAGATGGCAGTTAATCAAAAGTTAATTTGCATACTGCGCCTTGCTTAGTCCACCCCTATACCCTGCTCATAATAGGCACTAAGACAGGCCATGTGAGGAGAATAACAAGTCTGTACCCCTTCTGGTTGTGGACTTGCTTGAATTAAAAGACTGCATCGCCCCCTATGTGACAAATAAGTTTTCTGACCCCAGGACCAGACAAGCATATTTATATTCCACTGCAAAAATTCCAAAATACTAAGACCAAGAATTTTAGAAAAAGGAGTATTTTGAGACAGTTTTCCTACCAACGAAAGCCACTGGAACTATATAATTTCACAAAAGGTTTAATTTATAAATAGGCCTACTGAGGTTCTGCCAGCTCAATATCAATAAGCTGAATTCTCAACTACATAGATCGTAATATTTTTACCTGTTTCCAATGCAAACTCAGCTTGTGCCAGTTAAATTACACTTTGCAACATGAACATTCTATTCATGCAGTTTGCATAAAATCTTGAGGTTGCTCTAAAAGATTTAATTTAATTTGGTTTAATCATTTAGCTATTACCGTCAGGTGCTGTATCAAAAGTAGGAGAAAATCATTTTGGTGGGGTCAAATGTATTCAATACAAACATAAAGTAATTAGAAGTGTAATACAGCATTTAAAAAAATGTCCATGTTTTTTTACAGTGTTAATGATGATTGTATGCATTTTCCCCCAGTATCTTTTTCACAGTGACCTCTTCTCCATTATTGTGGCCATGGCACATGTACAGTATGTTAGAAAAACCTGATTTACTTGAATTTCTTTTTTAGGTAGACAAATTCTGACCTATTTAAGGTGTGTTATCCTATCTCATACACTGCCACGTTCTAATGCAGTGTCATACTGAGGAAACAGCCTCATGTGCTGACAGGCAAATAACTGCTATATATAATTATTAAACAAATTACAGTATGAATAAGAAGGCACTGGGCTTACATCTATTTAGGTTCATTTGCCTGTATATGTCATCTGACCAATTGTGTTTGCTTTTACCTTGATGTACCTGCATACATTCACTGACCGCACATGCTTGATCTGAACATGTTTCACACTCATTACATAATGCGTACACCCACCTGGGAGCTGCCATCTCCAACCAATCTCTTATTGCTTGCTACCAAACGGCTTCACTGGAGCATGGCTTGCATCAGTTCCTCAGCTGTTATTCGCTGTAGGCCCTTGGCAGCAGGGAGGTTAGCTGGTTGCCCAGTGTTTGTCTCTGTGCTCCACTAGTTTTATAGCCCATGAAATATTCATTCAATAGAAAGTGAGGATAATGGGGAATTCAGTTAAACGCATATAACTGGGTGCTGAGAAAAGTACTTATAGCTATAAGTAGTTCTTGCTATTTACAGTACAGTATGTGTGTTTAAGTGTGCCTGCCTCCGTGAACACAATTGTGTTCACAAAATACACCTAGAAGTTTGCGTCATCACCATTTGAGTATTTAGTTGTATTTTTTAGTTTTTCATACCTTACATGACTTTACATAGTTTTCTGCGGTGAGAGTGGTAGTCAGTTTTGCACTTGGCCTGGGATATGATCATAGTCGGCAATATCTCTGCATGCACAGATGTGTTCCCAGTTTACTGTTAATAAGTGCATCAATTCTCCTCCGTGCCCGCTCCGCTGTTGGATACACCTGTCAACATTTAGTGAGAAGGGAAAAAAGAGAGAGGGCAAATCGGGGGGTAAGCACTGACTTTCAAAAGTCTGGGGAAAGTACCTTGAATACAACTTCATTATCAAGACCATTACCATCTGGATTGGCAAAGTAAGACAACAACAACCTTGATAAAACATGAAATGATTCTTTATTTTCTTTGATTGCATTCTGTGTTTGATTTGTATTACAGTGGTGTGTACGTGGGATATTTCAGTATGTTTAATGTGTTCTAGACGTGCATACAAACCCGATTTTCTATCTTTAGTTCTCTCCCACTGTCACACTATATACTTGCTTTTGAGGGAATTACTGGTTGTTTGTTGGATCGTTGTAAATTATAGGGCCTTATTTTGCAGCGCGGGGCAAAGAACGAGGCAAGTGTCGTTGATATATTAAGACTGCCCAGCGCCCAGGCAGCAGGAAGTGATCGCGCCATTGACCAACAAAAACCTGGTCTAAAGTCAATAGCACAGCATTTTATTGTTATTTTAACAGCAAATTAGTAAAATGTGCCTAGTCTTATGCACAGCACATGCACACTATGCTTGTTACACACACAGGGAAGCGCAGCAGCACACACACATGCAAAAAATTACAAATAAAAATATGATGGTGCAAAGCCACCATTATATTAGCAATATGCCAATGTACAAACACCTTGGTACATTGGCTTTTAAAGGGAATGGAAGATGACACTCAATAAATAAACATGCAACATTCAAAGAACCAATCAGGTTTATTACATGTTACGTCCAAAACACACCTTTGAATTAATGAAGACACTAAGTACAACCCTTTTGAACCACGTGCCCGGCGCACAGGTCCTTTTTTTTCTGCCGTCCGAACTAGCAGAAGTGGATTTGGACTCGCCCTAAACGCACCTGTGCCATGCGCTTCACACCGTGCTCTTAGATCGTAAAATAGGGCTCATAGAGTGTGGTCTAGACCTACTCTATCTGTAAGATATCTGTCTATCTAAGTGTTTGATACTCTAAAGAAACTTGAATTGAATTGAATGTTTTTCTTTGTCTGTCCAGACTTGTTGGCTGTTGTTGATAATCCTAATTACCTTCATATACCACCATTTTGGATTGTTCCAAACAAACTGCTCTTGTTTCTGCAGGCAATGTGAATCTACATACCAACTTTCTTTGTGAATGTTTAGTCATACTCTGGGTAACTGAGGCAGCAAATAGAAAACCCTTTTTTTATAGACTTTGATAAATGAATGGGTAGAGCTGTTATTGTATAATATCAAAAGCCAATTTAGAGCAGCTGACCAGAATAATCCCAAATGATTGCCTAAAGAAGTAACAGGGTTCTACAGCCAGAGTATTTTTACGCACATTTACCCCTAAGAATAGATACTGTATGTGTAAATTGGAACAAAACTTCTACGAGCCTAGGGTGAGAGTAAAGATTACAACCAACCGTAATCTTTCCTTAATATTTTAAAGCCGATGTCTAGTATCTAGGGTCTTATGCTTCCATAGTCCTCCACTGGTTTTCACAACATAATTGCACACAAGGAGAAATATCACACACACACACACAATGTGTAATACATTGCTTGTTAATAAACTCTGTTTACTTGCACATTTTTTACTCTGCTCTTAAATTTCTTTGTGTGGCACATATACTCTTTGGGAAATAAAAGTTAGTGTAGACCCCTGTATAATAACCGGAAATTGGAACTGTCCTTTTCATTTATTGAACATTATTACCCTTGGGATGAAAATCACCTAATTGATTTTGTCATAATCAATGTCAATGGAGTTGTCTGTTGTCATTTGATTGGCAGTTTATCCATGACTCCGCCATTCTTGACTGCAGGCCTAAAAATGGTCAGTCAGACAAATTACATCCTTTTAACCCAGCTGTCAATCACACACTTGGTGTGGACTAAACCCCTCAGGGTGTCTATTTCTTCATGGGTTCGTATTAGAGTGAGAACGTGTCCGACAGTAGCCCTTGGACTCTACTGACCCACACAAACACGCACACTTTGAGGAACATTCCACTCATATTATATTGATATTCAGACCTTCACATGAACTAGAAGAGCAGCATTTTGAGCATTAAAGACACAAACACACATGCACTGGGCTTGATCATTCACTCTTTTTAAGGGGATTTGCTGGAGACTTTTATTCTTTAAAGGCAAGAGGGGGTCATCCAAAGATCTACACAAGCAAAAGACAGGAGGAGAGAGGAATCCAAACTCTAAATCTGTCCAGTTCCATAGAAAAATCAAATGCATGTGGAATAGTGTAGAACCTAACAACATAGACTGTACAGTTGGAGCAAATCCTGGCAGTCACTACTGCCAAGGCTGAAACCTCCGGCGTCCTTCAATGAGTGGTAGTGTTTGAATGGCAGCAATTTATTTAGTACTGTTAAAGACAAAAATAAGAAGAAAGAGATGGGAGTATGAGACTGAAATAGGCAAATCCCTAAGGTACTATTGATCTGTGGCTGCAACATGCACTAAAGCACACACACACAAACACAAACACTCAGGCTGGTTGCCAAGAAGCATGCTGGTGGTCAAATACTGTATGTATAAGTGATAGAGTTGAGTTTGACACAGCGCAGTAATGTAATGTGTGTTGTGTGTGTGTGTGTGTGTGTGTGTGTGTGTGTGTGTGTGTGTGTGTGTGTGAGATTAAAGGGGGAAGTAGTGGACGGGGATTTGCTGTGGGGACTCAGTGTAAATTTGATTTATTGGACAGCTGTATTTTTCCTCCCTGTACCAACCCCACAGGCTACACGTGTAGGAACAATGGCCTTCTCTACTGTAATAGGCACTTACCAAGAGGGACCACTTTCTCATTCTCACACTGTGTGCATGGGCTGGGCAATATGGAGAAAATCAAATATCACAATGTTTTTGACCAAATACCTAGATATTGATACCGCAACAATATTGTAGTGTTGACTATTGGTGCTTTCACAAAATATTTACACAATGAGATTCTTGATAAATAATCATCAGTAATGTGGATATAATGACTAAGTGGGTAAAGCCAAATAATAGAACAGTTACAACAGTCTGGCAGGTTCAGAAAATGACATCACTTTACTGTAATGCAGCCTTTAAAACCAGGAAAAAGACCATACTTATGCCATATTACGATATTACAATATCCAAACTCAAAAACGATATCTATTCTGACATCTCGATATTGATATATCGATATATTGCCCAGCTCTAGTGTGCGTGTGTGTGCATTTTTTAATTTTTTTTTAGATTATACTTTGGGACATGACATGCAGCAAAGGGCTACAGGTCAGAGCTGAACCCGGGCCCACTGCGTCGAGGAGTAAACATCTACAGTATATATGGGCACCCCCCCCCCACCAACTGAGCTATCTGGGCGACCGTGTGTACAGTTTGACAAACTGTTACAAGTGCTTTCATACTTCATTCACCTGATTTACACTGGTTTAGTTTAAATGCTCTATTGTATAAGGTTTCACAATGTGGAAAAAACAGCACTGTATGTATGCAGTCGATTTTAGAATGTATTTCAGTTTTACAGGTGTCTGTGTGTGCTTAAGCGATTAATTGAATAATTGCTTAGAACAATTATGATAATTCAGAGAATGAATTGTGTAAGTCATTAATCAAGCCAAAATGCCAAACTTTTCAAATGCTAACATTTGCTTATTTTCTCAGTTTTTTATCATTGTAATCTGAAATTCTTTGGGTTTGGGCTATCAGTTGGAGGTTGACCAATCAAATCAAGTGAAGTGAAGATGTCATTTTCAGCTTCATCAAAAAAATAAATAGTTGTATTATCTATAACTAAAATAAGGTGCCCTAACATATACAGGACTACATGTACATACAAAATAGTGCTTGTGTGTCCTGGACGTGATAATGTTCTTGTCTATGTGTTTCATGTCTTTTTGGTTTGTGTACTGTGTGTGTGTATTTTCTAGTCTTTGTGTCTGCTTGACAGTGTTCCTGCTTCTTTGTTCCTCTGTCACTGTAACTAGTTTAATTGAAGGCCTTTGAGGAAAAAATCGATTGGAGCAACAAGATAACTAAGTTATCAAACTGTTTCATTGACTGGCTGTCTCTCTTCTCTCCCTATCTTTTGCCTCCTCCCTATTTCTTTTCTCATTTCTCTCCCCGGCTTTGTTCTCCATCCCTCTTTGCTCTACTTCTCTTCCATCCATCCCCCCCCCTAACTTTTCCATCAACTATCCATTTTCTTTTTCCCTTCACTGCCTTCTCCCTCTGTGCTCTCTCTGTCCCTTGCTGTTTTTCACCTCCGCCCCCTTTCACAACAGGCCGACAGACCTGTCCACCAGAAAAGTTTGATTGCGGAGGGGCTGCCAGCAAATGTGTTTCGTTGTCATGGCGATGCGACGGAGAGAGGGACTGTGAGAACGGGGCAGATGAGGACCAGTGCGCTGCAGGTAAGTTTGCAGTGGTGGAAATGTGGGATGGAGGGAAACGGGTAAGGACTGAGAAGAAGAAAGGATAGAACAGCTTCTATTTGGGCTTCATTTGAACTTAACTTTTAGTAACTGTCATTCACAGCGGACAAAAGTCTGAAAAACCTTAAAGGAAATAGTCTACCGTTTAAGCTTGTACGTACCTTTTCTGTCACTACTGGCTGTTGGCAGCAGAGGTGACAAAGAAAAAAAATTTCAGTTGTTTTAATGATAATTAGTGAATCGAGTCCTCATTTGCTGGCTTTTCTTTAGTGCATGTCCTCTCTTTGAATAATAGAAAACACAAATAGTATCTACAGAACTTGTATTGTCTGCTCTACTGAACATAATAAATAGCTATGGGTCTTTCAAAAGCTATTTCAGTTTTTAAAACAATTTCAATTGAATTGAAGAAAGGGTTTATAAAGTCCTTGCATATGCATATAGCACTGAATAAACTGAAAAAAGTAAAAAAAAAAAAAAAAAAAAAAAGAATTGTCACAACCATGGGCCGTCGAAATATGCGCTGAAAATGTCTACATTAAAAATATCAAAAACCTTGGGAAAAAAAAAAAAATCACAAAAAGCACCCACAACATTGAAAAACGGGAAAAGTGCCGTAAAAAAGCAATAATAATTGGCCAAAATGGGTTTTTTTCATGTTGACGGAAGACAACACAAGGGTTAAGAATAATGTGTGTTAATGTAGGTGGTGATGAATCATAGCCAATCACATTTGCTCCTGTCATCGCCTTTAAAACCAGTGTTATCTCAAACCATGTAGCCACACAAACATAGAGCCCATAGTATCATTCTTAAACACAAATTCTCACACAAAACGCATACGTATTCTGTATTCATGGAGCAGCAGTACTTTGTCAGAATAACAAAAGGACCAAAGAAAAACAAATCTACTCAGATGTATGTCATAAAATGTTGTATCCTTTCTAGGTAATCAATATATTTTGACAGAAATATAAAAAAGTACCATACAATGTTTCCATCTTTATTTCATTTCGTTTTGCAAGATTGGATGTCATACTTCAGTGTTGGATATCTCAAAGGCTCATACACAAGGCTTATCTTGCATTTAAGAAAACCTATAGAATAGCTTTGTACAGTAATCTAGCCACAGACACACATTGCTTCATCTGCAACACCTGCACACTTTGGAAAGTCATATACACTCGCATCACGTTATCTAGCCTACATCCTCACAGCTGGCATTAAAGCTGTAAAAAGGGCATTGATTTTTATCAGCGTAAACATCTGGCCCACAGCCTTATAGATTTTTCACCTGCAAGACACACACACACATTTAGCACACACAGCATTTTCTCTAAGAATATAGATTGCATGTTACCTTTTTCCATTGCTTAACCTGTGTTAAGCACGATAGAAAAAAAAACACTTTAAATGTATATGTACAGAAAATGTATGTATAAACATATGTATATGTGTGTCTTTGTGAGATTAAGTATGACTTTCAGACAGTCAGAGTGATTACACTCTGACTTTTGGTGGAGTAACACACACATATATACACATACACATACATTGCTCCTGGACACTGTTAAATTATTTCAATCTTTCTCTTGTGTGCACAAACAAAGATATGTGAAATAGTGCAACTACCATTCTTTAATGAACTTTACTGATTGCAGGAGCAATTTAGACAAAAAAATATTCAAATGTTAATGAATTTTTTATTTTGTATTTTATCTCATCACTTTAAACATTTCCTTAGCAGCTGTAAGTCCAGCAAATACAGCACATTTTTGAATTTTAGAGAGCTAAAGGTCTGACAGGTGATTCAGAATCGGAAGTCTTAATAATAAACAGCTCTCAAAAGATTCCAGTTTTGTTAATATAAATGTTTTTGACATTTACAAAGCTTATTTACAGTATTTGGTTTAACTCAACGGATTCAAACACATGACATTTATAATGTGTCTCAATTTTGATAGACTTCAAAAGTTGTGTTGACATTTGCTTGACATAGAATATGGATAGAAACATCTCTTCATATTTGCTTTACTCCCTCTGCTTTTAGTTCTCACTTTCTGAATGTTATTCTCTGTCCTAAATCTCCATTCTGTCTGCAAATTGTTAGTGTAGTCTGTTAGTACACAGGGGGATGACACTAGGGAGGCCACAACCTCATAAAAACAACATCCGCAGTTCATGTATTCCAGGCTGCCTTTGTTCACATACCATCTCTGACTCTCAAGAAAAAGAAAGTTTTTTTTTTCTCCCTTCCTCACCCATTACCGGCACTGGCACATTTTATTCTCTTTTAATCACTGCGCTGACTCTGAGGGCAATCAGACCACCATAAGTTCTCTCCATTGCCTTTCATCTGTCTGACCTGTGTGAGCCTATATCCCTTATTGCAGTATGAATTAAAGCAGGTTAATACAGATGTTAAATATTTCATGGGGGTGTTGATGATAATTGATTTTTTTTTTTTGTCTGATGCTTTGAGTGTACAGTATATGTGTGTGTTATTGGAGTTATGTTGTCAGCTTTTGATCTATGAAGGTGGTAGCGGTGAATATTAAGTTCCTCTGATCCATGGAAAAAAAGAAGTGTTATCGGAGTTCACACATAAAAGTCCATAATGGATCCATTAGCTCTGTTTTTCCACTATACATCAAAGTGTAAATACGGTTTTTTTTTAGTAGACAAAAAAACTGAATTTGGTTGGCAAAAACAAGGGTCTTGGGCAGCGTGTTGGTTGGTGCAGTATTTACAACTCCGGATGCACTACCAAACTAATCCACCTTAGTTACAATGCTAATGTTCCTAGCAGTATATGCTAAGTTTCTGAGAATCACACAATAATTTTGTAACAAACCTGATAAGTGCATCTGCATACTAATATTTCACCAAGCAAAAATCGTATGTGTCTTGCCTCCATATGAATCCAACTTGTTATTTTACAGTTGTGGATGTCAGACACATAAGTAGACTGTTTTATGTCCATCTTTCACTTCAAGCAGTTCTACATCAATTGGCTCTCCCCCACAAAAGGCCAGCACAGCTTGGGTACAACAAATCAATAATGATGAATAATGTAAGTGTGAATGAATTATAAGTGAATTGACTTGGTTGAATAATTGAGAGATTGACTGGCTTGATCCCTCCTAGCCTGGAATAAAAGACAAAACAAAGTGAAAGTACAAAAGTGTTCCTAATAAAACACAATAAGACACACAAAAAGTGAACGGCAAAAATAAAGATCTGTACAAACATCTCCCACTGTTCCGTTAGTTTACCGTTATTTATTTTATTTGGTTACACTGATTCTTGAATTATTATTATTATTATTTTTTTATTTTTGTGTTTTATTATATTTACACATTTGTATGGATATCTAAGTTGTATTATGTCTAGGCTCAGTTTTACCATGTTAATTTTCCATTTTTTACATTGGCCAAAATGAGATGGCTTTCTTTTTTAATGCTGCTAAACCACGAATAAACAAACAGTAATTCACCAAAGGGAATTAGATTTTCCTCAACATTATGGTATGACAGAAGAAATTCAAAAAGAATCATTATGTATACAGTAGTTTTACTACTATACTAAACTATAATCATCATCTTTGATATCACAGCTGTGATATCAAAGATGATATATCAGGTGTATCAATCTACCTTCTTTCAATCCTGTTGATTTGCACAACAGAAGAGAGTGTGGTTATCATAAAATCTTATCATGCTGTTGCTGTTACATTGATTATTCTTTGAAAATTGATTAATTCATAATGTGACAGCCATAACAAAGAAACAAAACGGCTAATGTATCTACAGATAACAGAGCAAAGCTATGTGACAAAGCAGTCTGATAGCAGTTGGGAGCAGAATGCTGAATGAATAGCTCAGCCAGACGGGCTTTCTGGTAATGCCAACATTTTCTGCAGCACACGCCACTGGACTATCAGTAATAAGCCAAGTCATCTCTAATAGGACTTTGGACATACAACATAAATAATTGGTAAGAAATGGGAACATAAAGGGGAGCTTGTGGGTTCTATTCTTAATTAGTGGCATGCTGATAATTGTTTTTATAATTAATGTTCACTTAGCAGTGTAAAGGGTGTCTACTGTATAAACAGTACTATACCATCTACAACACAAACATATTGATTCTATAATCTAACCTCTTAAAAACATACTCCTGCTGAGTTCAGCCCTTCATCATCTCCACAACCCTCTTCCTCCACCTCTGATCTCTGTCCTTCCCTCCCTCCCACAGCAGCTACAATTGGAGTACAGCAAGCGTTAATTAGGGCTGCTAATTGAGCATATCCAAATGTTGAATAAAACATGGATCCAGGAAGAGAGGCTCTTTATTACATTTAGAGTAGGCCTCTGAAGAAAGATTATGAGCCTTTAATTTATGTTAATGTGAAATTGTTTAGGTACACAGCCGCTGCTAGCAGAGTGTTTGCATGCTTCAGGGGTGTGTGTGTGTGTGTGTGTGTGTGTGTGTGTGTGTGTGTGTGGTGTGTGTGTGTGTGTGTGTGTGTGTGTGTGTGTGTGTGTGGTGTGTGTGTGTGTGTGTGTGTGGGTGTGTGTGTGGTGTGTGTGTGTGTGTGTGTGTGTGTGTGTGTGTGAAAGATGTTTGGGTAAGGTGGCGCCTACATGACTAATGGCCTCTCTTTTGTTTTTGGAATACTTATTTTGCATTTTCTTTTCTTATTTGGTAAAGACTTAAAGCAAAGTTGAATTAAAGTGTTCTTTACCTGCTCACCAATCCACTTTCAATTTTAAAAAATTGGACTGTTTGAATTAATACAGCATCTCTGCATGCCTGCATGTATGTGTGTGGTGCTGATTCAGCAAGCGCAGGAATGATCCGGCTTGCTTAAGGTTGATTGTTGAAATTAAGTGGTTGAGTTAATTAAATAGTCTATTTCAAGTGAGGGAATGAATTTCCACAAAATATTAATTCTGTTTGTCTCATTTGTGTTATTGCAACCTCCGTGGAAAAACTGGACTGAAACTGAGACTTCTTTCTTACCCACTCACTGCATCCTCTCCCTCTCTCTTGTACTTTCATCTAAGTGTGCTAACCCGGCACAAGTATTAGCTAAGTTGTATCACAGTCAGGCAGGCTATTTCTGATTCTTAGAGAGCTGTGGAAATACTGTAATTGTGTCAATGTGGCTAGAATGCTATTAGTTACCTTCATTAGATCAACTCACACCTACATGCTGTAGTTACTACTTAAACCGTTTGTCCTATTGGGTATGCATGATATGAAAATCTGTCCCATTGGGTTTCATTAGGACAGAAATATTAGGTCCAAATGGCACTCTTACTGTGTAGTATTATAGGCCCATACAGCCATTTAAAATTCTCAACAAACGACTACAGTATATGAGTTTAATGATGTTTCAGTCTTACCTCAAAAACATGCTTTGTGTTTTGCCTAATGTCAAGATCTCAACCAGTTAAAATTCCAATCCCAACTGGATTTAAGCATCCAGCAGTGAAATCAGTTGCCTTTATTTAGCAGGTTTTTTAAAGATTGCAAAATCATTTTTACACTTCTTAACAAATCTGTGCTTTTTAATGTTGTTTTTCTTTGAATTGCTGCACTGGATGTAACATTTGAACATGTTTTATAATGTAACACTTTCACTTTACAACAGTAAAGACTTTTTTTTTCCTCTCTGGTTTGAAAGACGCACAGTGATCTGGAAACTTTGAATTTGCTGTACTGTAGGTAAGGATTGCAACTGTCAAGGATCTGCCTGTGTGTTCCACAGAAAATTTCAGGACTATGTTGGCGGAGGCGTAAGTCCAACAGACAGGCAGACAGACAGAGAGAGAGAGACAGACAGTAGTCAGAGAAGCTTCTGCAGGCCCTGGGGACCAGTTGCTCTTTTCACATCAGCCGGTGCTGCTCTGTTAACATTACAGCAAGAGGCCGCTGGATCGATGCCCACCAGGGATATGTTAGTTGGTGTTTTATAGTGTGACGGAGAGGGGCAAAGGAGAGGGAAACTGTGTGTGTGTGTGTGTGTGTGTGTGTGTGTGTGTGTGTGTGTGTGTGTGTGTGTGTGTGTGTGTGTGTGTGTGTGTGTGTGTGTGTGTGTGTGTGTGTGTGTGTGTGTGTGTGTGTGTGTGCGCGCTGAACATATGTTGTTCTGGTAGGAAGTAAAAGAAGGGGAGTAAATGAAGATACTGTACACCTGCAGCTAGCTTTAATACAGTAACTAACATCTAATAGCCATTTAGGTCGCAATATTCAGAAAGCTTAAGTGCTTTCTACACTGAGGAAACGTCCTTAGTAAAGACGGTGACATACAATCTGTACACAAATGAGCCAAACATCCCCTCCTCCAGCCATCTACCCACATGCAATATACAACTTAAGTCCAGCTCGCTGTAGGCTACAGTAAATGTAACCTCTTTCCCATTATTTGATAACACATCAAAAAGAAGACTTCACCCACATACAAAATGCAGTATATGTGGGAACAATTGTGTATGTAGTGGTGTTGCTTCTTTTATCTTCACTCTTTTTTGCGAGAAGAGGGGACTCCATGGACATAATGGTAGCCTCTTGTCTCATAGTTTCTTCCCATTACGTTCTCCTTCATTTATAATCCTCTGACTGCTCTCGCTGTGTGCGTAGGTGTAATGTAATGGAGCGCCAGCACACAAACAGACTCTCTGTGCACCCAGAGGCATTTGCACTTGCTTTAGACTCAGGCAAACCGTTACTCATTCCTCTTAAGCCCCCCCCCGCAACCCTCTTCCATACCCCTGCATACACACAGACACACACTCTTAGAATCACAATTGACTGCTGGGAAACCATAACTTTACTTCAACCTACAGGGGTTGCAACTAAACTTAATGAAGTCAAAGAGGAAGGATATTTTAATGTTGCCCCCCCGCCCCCTCCCTTGCATATAGTGATCTAAATTACTATTAACTGCTAGCTACTGCACTAAATCTAGCAGCAGGTACCTACCTACCTAGTAAACACAAGCTACTAGCTGGTAAAGTTGATCTGCTGCACTGCCACTCAACAGTGACCACCTCTTCATTTTAAAAGAAACCACAATTGTTTTATTAACAACCAACAACACTTCCCATGAGGCTTTGATCGACAGTCTTTTTCTAGAATTGTGTTCAGTATGAACATAAATTTTCGCAGTTTGAGAATGAGAATTTTTGACTGATTAATCCCATCAGTTAAAGCTTTAGTGCGGAACTTTTTGATATTACTAAACGTTTGTTACATTTGAGCCATTGCCGAATGAGTTGCTACAAAGCTAATTACAGTTTTTTACGATTGCTATGACACTTTTTTTTAATACTTTTAACAACTTTCCTAAACTCTTAACACAGTTATCACAACATCTGTCTGTCTAGGCTATACAATTAACACATTTATTGTTGCTATGACACAAAATGCATACAGTTAACAAAAAATTTTTAAATGCTTGCTATGCTTTTACAAACAAGCTCAACCAAAAAAACAATGGATTTGTACTGACAAATTTGCAAATGCTTTCACACTGTATGTCAGAACAGATCATCATGTTCTAAACCTATCTTCATGTTGGAAAATGAAATATATATCTCCTGCATTTCACATTGTTACTGTAAATGAGAGAAACAGCTGATTGAAGTTATTCAAAGAGATCACTCACAGCTGATTCCCATCTGGGAAACACACTCAACTGTTGAGGTTCTTTCAATTGCATGAATCAATGTTATTATAATATTCTTTTATGTGTTACAGTAGGTGAGTGTTGTACTTAACAGCAAGGATCCAGTAACAGAAGTCACATTCCCTGGCCAAAGCTGATTCTGATATGTTACAGTAGTACATACAGTAAAAGAGGACCGATTTGGGCTGATTATGTGTGGAAAAGGAACAATACAGTTAAGATGAACACAAAGAAAGTAAGAAAAAGTCCTGCACGAAGGAGAGGAAGATGAGTACCAAGACAATTCTAATAAACCGTACATTCTGTACATCCCGATGTGAGTTGAGTGCACGTGTGTTGCACATGCTCAGATTTGAACACCTAACAGCATAACGTGTCATACTGAAAATTGTGAAATCCATGAAATAATAAACTTTTCTCATTACAAACAATAACAGAATATGGAAATCATTTCCAAAACGTTTTATCAATCTATGATTGTTTGATTGCTACCGTTTGCTCAAAACTCCATTCAAGTGACAGCCTTTGTTGTGTTTGATTGCAAACTTATAGCCAGCAGTGAATAAACTTCGTTATGTAGGTCCATTTTTACTGTGACATTACAGAAGTCTCCCATTAGGCTACTTGTCGCAAAGTGACGCATGAACAACTCACATCTTCACTCGTCTCAAAGTGATGCATGCACTACTTAAATCTGCACTCGACTCACATTAGGCAGTGACACATTCTATAAAGCTATACTCTGAGATGACTCATTCATTAATGTTTTGAATTTCTGCAGCAAAAGAAACTAAATGCATGCATTTACTTAACCCAACAAAACAAAGATGTAGAAAGGCTTCAAGAGACACTGCAGTGTCAAACACAATCTATGGTTTAAAAAATTGTCATAGCAATCGTAACAAACTGTAAGACTATCAGCTCTTCTCAACTCTCTGTATTTCTCAGTATGGCTATGTTCAGAAATGATCACGGAAGGCTTGTATCATGTTGACACGCCGACTTTGTTGCCATTACTTAGACTTCCTCATCAGGGCGACAGAAACTACACACTATATTAATAAAGCAAGTTTTTAAAAAGTCTGTTTTGTGAAAAAAAATAGGTTACACAATCTATTTCATAAACATAACTCATGTGCAACCACACGTGCCCTTTTATTGGAGTAGGTTATGGGAGAGCTTAAAACACAACTTGCTAGTGCTAATGTATCACTAGCAAGTTTTAAGCTATTTTTTCTGTTAAGTTTGTGGCTCTCACGACCGACTGCAGGGCGGCGCTCCATACCCATCTCTTTAGCTTATATCTCATTATGAGGAAGAAACCTAGTTTTAGCATTTGAGAGTGAACGACATGAAAAACAAGTATCATGATGAGGCCATCTCAAATGGTAATTATGTCATTATCATGCATGGTAAAATCCAGGATTACATGTTTGGGGAGATGTAATCATCACACTAAATCACATTGATGTATTCATTATGTATTCCTGGATTCACATTTTTAATGTATTCTTGGATTCACTACCTCACAATTATACAGTCGGAGTGAATGCAATTATTTTTCAGACAGGCATTCTGAATGTGTGCGTGTGTGTGTGTGTAGTGTGTGTGTGTGTGTGTGTGTGTGTATGTATGTGTGTATGTTGTGTGTGCATGGGGGTGGGGTGGAGGATATCTGTAAGATTTAAGACTGGAGCCACAAGGATATAGTGATGGCCATGTCACATTCAACATTAAATGGTTGACATAATATGAATTATGAAATGTTTTTTGACCAGTGGCATCCATAATACACATTATGTCAATACACACTCCTACATGTATATAGGGACGCACAGGGGCATACATCTAACACCCCCTGAACTCACACATACACAGGCACACAATCTACTTTTTTTTCTGGTGAGGCAGTTAATATTCAAGTATAAGCTGCTGTCAGATGGCATAGTGATGGAGCTATTGAAATATCCTGTTCTATACAGTTTGCGTGTGTGTGTGTGCATGCGCGCGTACGTGCGCGAGTGTGTGCATTAGCAAATCCCATCGTCTATCCCTGGTGTATACCAATCAGGTTACAGAGAGTTTCAGTTTCTCTGTGAGTTTTGTGCCGTTTTCTTCTCGTCTAAGCTGTCATTTCACTTGGGTTCCCCAGTCTCTGCTGTCACACTACATTGAGGTTCTTTTTTCAGTGGCTTTTCACACTCAGTTTGACATGTTTTTACTCTGAGCAAAGCCAATCTAACCAGCATAGGTGAATAGAAAGTCTCTATTTGGAAGATTGAAGTGGAGATGAAGTTGAAATGCTGTACAGGTTTTTTTGTGTTTTATTTGTTTTACAGTTTTTTCCCGATTGCTAAATGACAGTGGGCACAAATGGAGTAACCAGACCAGAGTCTGCACAACAGCTGTTCACAACTTGCCGCATGATGTTGGAGAGTGGCAGGATTACACTAATCTTTATTACTGTTACGTACCTTTAGTTTTTTTCCAGTAATTCCATAAATTACTAGAGACAAAATACTATATTGAAGCAAACTGCTTCAATTTTTCATTCCTTCTTGTTTACCTTATGTAAAAATTGGTATATTATAAAAAGTTTGTAATTTCTGTATTGGTGTTTTTACTCAGTGTGTTCTGAGTGGCAGTGTGTGTAATCTAGATGAGGATGAGTGTTTGGCTGCACTGAGCCTGTTTTGAGTGTAAATGTGAATGTGTTAAGAGTTGTGTTGCTTTGAATGAGTTTTGCAGGTGATGTGAACTGGTTAGCTCAGGTGACTGTTGGTAGTGCAGACTGTAGTTTGAGTTTTGCACATGTTGCTTCAGTTGTGCCCACTGTCATTTAGCTATCAGAAAAAAACTGTATAAGTTTATTAATTTTAGTGATGCACTTGCACGCTGGGGTCACAAAGCACACAAGTGCTAAATGTGGTGTGAATCCAGAATTGAATGACCTGGATTTGGAAGAGGGTTTGAACAATTTACTGATGATATTTTATGAATAATAGGTCTATTTTTATCCATTTTTGATATGTTGAGATTTTATTTTTAGTTCATCTAAGAGCGCAGGTTGCTGGTAAACCATAAATCATAAATTAAATTAAAATAGTTTTAAACTGGAGCATTTTTCACCAAAATACTTTGATATCACCAGCATGGTTTATGAGTACATGGTGTCATCCCTATTGATTTGAGAAAAGCTTACACAAACATCCACAACAACTACATGACAGCTATAGTCAGCTATAATATGCCCATAGCTACTAAGGAAGCTTCAGGTTATTGCAAATCCAAAACCACATTGCAGCTCATCTTTCATCCTTGCAGGTATATTTACGTCTGCATCTCTTTACTCTTTTTTTCTTTCAACATTTTCTGCTTTGCTGGCTAAGGTAAAATGATTGAAAACCAAGTTATGTACAAAATAGGCACAACATTTGAAAGACAAAAAGATAAAATGAGTCGCTGACTGCATCAGCAGGCATCACTTTTAATCCCTGATGACTTGGCTTTGTTTCATAAAGAGAAGTTGGCAGATTTAACCTAAGGCAAATCTTGCATAGTGCCAGAAAACGTTGGGCAATATAATTGTTCTGGTATTACACAGTGCTACTAGTTAATGTGCAGTGTGTAATAAAGTACCATATTTTTTTCTTTTCTTTTTTTGGTATAAAAGATGATTGACACATCACATGACGCTGGTCTCTAATGTTTCAAACATGTAGTGTCGGCTCTGTGCCTGGTAAACCCCATTTGGCTGAAATGTTGGAAAGTGAATTTCTTCCGCAGCTGCCTGCTGTTTGTCAGTGATAAATCTATTCTGAATTTCATCTCTCCTCACTGTCTGTCTATCTATTCCATTAGGAAAAGAAAATCGCTTTTATGTTACAGCAAGTCAAAGAGCTGAGGGCTTAGGGTCTGTCGGTCTGGGTGTGTGTGTGCGTACGTACGTGTGTGTGTGTGTGTGTGTGTGTGTGTGTGTGTGTGTGTTGTGTGTGTTTGTGTGTGTGCGCGCCCGTGTGCATGCTGCCATCCTCCCGCGATCATGCTTCAAAGGTCTAATGTAGCCAAAGCACCGATAAACAGTTTGTGAGAGCCCTGGAGAGGGACTGCTTGTCAAGTCATCTATGTCTGTCTTCACACAGACACACACACAAACTGGGGGCCCCCTCTGGCCCTCTTGCAGAATGTTTTCCATCAAAAGTATGATCTAAAACTGCCTCTCCTCCCTTTTGTCTTCCTGCTCTGCTCCTCATAGTTTAGTGCCCTTCTAAGTGGTAGGCTAACATTTCTAAAACTGTGAAACACACAACTATCTTGTTACAGATTCGATGATGCAAACGCCTCTGGTACTTTTCTTCCTCTGATGGTTTGCTGTTTTAATGATATCAAGGGTAATGGGCCATATACATACTTGCAAATGCTACATTAGCTAACTGTCCTATAAAAACAGCCACAGTACATGCAGATGTGTCTGTGCGCCTTGGAGCAGTGGAGTACAAGAAAATGATAGTCATTTCAATGTTACTTTTATGCAGTTTAATATTGGCAGTCAGCAAATTTGTTCATTTGAACCCCTAAAAAGAGGTGTTATCGCATAATTGCACACCCGTTTTACCTTTTTAAAATTGTACTTTCTGTAAATATCCTGTATTTGGGGAGGTGGTGAAGGGGGTCAGCCATCATTAGTGAGATCCTGACAAAGAGGATTGTCTTCCAGTGACCAAACTGACTAAAAGTAATACTCATTTGTAGAAATGTATGAATATGTGATCCATCCATCACATCCACCATCCCCCATCTCCTCAGTCCCTCTTTGTGTGGAAGCACTTGTGTGGCATGTAGCTTGTTCAGATAAAATAGTTTGTTTGGTTTTCTGAGTACATGATATTTTGCCTTTGTGTTGGTTAGGGGGATCCTGCTTTATCATGTTAGGTTTTCAGTGGAGATTGGAGTGTGCAAAGTGACAGGTCTTGCAACAACACTGGTCTCAAGTTACCCTCAAACCAGCAGAACTTTGAGAAACTCCTCGGTCTGGTGCCCTTCCTAGCTTCATGAGTAAATAATCTTTTGAGGCACTGGGTACTCATCATGCACAGCCTTGATGAAAACACGCACTGAAGTGTTGGATGTGGTTTGGGTTGCTATTTTAATAAATGGTAAATAATTGAACAGAAATTGTTCTTACTCCTTTGTATTTTTTTATCCTCCCATCAATCCTCATGAATATAGATAGTGATTTGTTGACAACCTACCCTTGTGTATCTGTCTGTACAAGGCATGCTTGACTCAACAGAGATTAGGTTTTTTTTATTGATGCTCGCGTGTGAAGGATAAGGCATATATATTGATATTTTACAGAGTAGATGAACATGTCGCTTGTCTACTTTAGGGCACATAACAGTTTTATTTTCGATTGCTAAACAACAGTGGGCACAACTGAAGCCACATGTGCAAAACTCAAACTAGTATCTGCGCTACCAACAGTCACCTGAGCTGAACTGCAAAACTCATTCCAAACAACACATCTTTTAACACACGTCTCAAAACAGGCTCAGTGCAGCAAAACACTAGGAATCATCCTCATCTACAGTAGATAACCCACACTGTAACTCAGAACACACAGAGTAAAAACGCTAGCGTCAACCACCAATACAGAAATTACAAACTTTCTCATCTTTACAGTTTGAGTGACTCACTGCTCAATAATTTCTTTAAAGAAAAGATATAGATTTTACAGTATACCAATTTTTTCAAAGTAATTTATGGAATTACTGGGAAAAAAAAACTAAAAGTGCATAACAGTAACAAAGAATTGTGACTAATCCTGCCACTCTCCAACATCATGCATCAAGTTGTCTTCATCACATTGGATGTCTGCAGGTCTGCATCAATATATAAGTGTTTACTGTAATTCTTAGTTGGTGATTGTATGAAAAAAGGTTTTCTGAGCTCTCTCTATGTAAATACTGACAAGTATAAAACCAGAGACCTGCTTTGTCTTTCAGCTTAAATTGCAATCAGCAGTGTTTGATAGGCACCAGACTGAAATCTATTCTGTTTTGAATGCATGGTTTTGACAGCAGTGTATTAGCATTTGAACAAAGTGCTGTAAATCCACAGTGTTGTGCAAGTCGTGGTTAAAGCCATGGGCCGAGTGTGTAGAGTTTTGAAAACTGTGTTCTAGCAATGGAAAACGAACTAGAGTTTGGTCCACGTGATATGCTGCAGTGCAGACTGTAGTTTGAGTTTTGCACATGTGATTCAATTGTGTCTACTGTGGTTTAGCAATCGAAAAAAACTGTAAGACTACTCTCCACTAAAATGCCCTCAGCTGTTACTAACTGATTGTAGAGCAGACATGTTTCTGCTTTTGGTTAAATGCAGCATTTTACACACTGCTGTGAAGTGTTTTTATTTCCATTTCTGGTAGTTAGAGCTGATCTGTGATATTCAGCTTGCTTTTCTGCAAGCACACCTGGTGAACTAATGTTTGTGACAAGCGTGTTCATGTGGGTGAAAATGTGTGTATGCTTGTGCACACCACTACATGCTCCCACACCACGGCCCAGTGGCCAACATGTTAGACCAGAGTCTGATTGAATTCCACGCTCCAGAAACATTAAACCTAGTGACTCATAGACAGAGGTGTGTGTATGTGTGTGGCGTGTTTCTGCATTAAATGTGTTTTAATGCATATCTTAGCGCAAATTGATCAGGTTGAAATCTCTACCTCTATGTGTGTGTGCCTCTTTTTAAGTGTGTTCAGTCAAGATAGCACATATTTTCGTGTGTGTGCATGCATGCGTCTGCTTGCTTTAGACCAATCCATGCTGGAAGGGAGTTCAATTGTCCTTCAGATGAAAGCCGATGATCTGTGCCCTATCTTCCTGGTCCATCTATTAGCTGCCAGTGGAGGGTCTGGGGATGGATGGATAGAAAGCTTCAACAGCGAGTTAAACAAAATCACCTGCAGGTGCAGAAGGTTACGGTCAAGCTGTAATCAGTTACAGATTACTGATCAGCTATTTAAAATTGTAATTGGTAGCACAATCTATTGGATGGATGTCTTTAATTAACAGTCCAGTGTCGATCTTTGTAACCCTTACTCCTCTCTTATTTATATTTGAAGGCTTCTATCTTCTTTTTTCGGTTGAATTTAGTTGGATTTCTGAGATATAAATCAACTTGAGCAAGTTACTAATCTATTGAAGACACAGCTAAACAGACCATATGCTCTGTGGGAAGTTCACCCTAAAAATGTTACAGGGTTGATACATGCTGCATTTAGCATTTTATGTAAATCAAATTACTATATTGGAAGCAATAAGGCACATTTCTCCATTGTAACTCTTCTACACTGTGTTTTTTACATAGTCAACTGTCTGATTCAAAGGAAAGCTTCCAAATTACTTAACAGGAGTAAAGGAAATTCCTTTATGGCAAAAAAAAAGGAAAAAATGGACAATTATACGGTTTATCCAGCACAAACATCACTAAAACATCGCGTTTGATGGTGATGGAGGAGGAGGGCCCAAAAGCAGAGAAGGGTAGGCAGGGAGAGTGTCCACGGATTTATTTAACAAAAACAAAGGCCACAAAAACACATGATACAGCAAAAGCCACACAAAGTCCCAAAAAAATGGTCCAGGGGAGAAGGCTGAGCAAAAACAGGGAACAATGGCAGGAGGGAAAAAAAAGAGGTACAGGCACGGGACCAACACATAGAATCTGCTGACAGGACGAAGAACAGTACAGCACAAAGGATCTGACAAGAGATGAGGGAAGCACAGACCTTAAATACACAAGTTAACGAGGTAACGAGAGGCAGGTGACAAGAGGGCAGCGAAGCAGGTAGAAAACATCAGGTAATCACAAGAGCGGGAAGACACAGGAAGTGAAACTAAAGACAGGACGAGACAAAAACCAGACTTCAAAATAAAACCGGAAACAGAACCTACAGACACTCAGGGGAACACAAGACCGGGGAGGAACAAGACACAAACACAAGACCAGGGAGGGAACACGGAGAGGGAAAAGAAAACAGGATTAAAAAAAAAATGAAACCATAACAGAGTTTCTTGTAATGGCAGTAGATAGAAGAAGAAAAAGGTTTTTACAAAAAAAATGTCTGGTTTAGTGAACACACGGGAAAAAATAACTTACTCAAAGAGCAGAACTCTCCCAGTTCTGATCTTAGTGTAAGTTATTTAGGGCATGGGCAGGTGGCATCATCTTCTCTGAAACAGAAAGCAGCCAGGTTTATGGGATCATATTAAGAGACAAATTGACAATAATATGAATATTTGACGTTGATTTACTTACTAAAGGATTGGGTTTAAAGTCAAGAATAAACATGAACCTTGTTAGGCTATGAATGATTAAAACCAAGGATCAATCACAAATACAAAGCGCTATTGTGGAAAAAGCAGTTTCCTATCCCAATATGACTTTTGTTTACCTATGTGTATACTGCTGCTTCATGTTTACATACCAGTATTCTGTTATCATCTCGACAGAAACAAAGAAAATAGCTGAAATGTTTTGGGATCTGGGGATAGGGGGAATACACCCAAAGAAGAAAAAGATGCCTTCCCAAACCTCTTGTAACTCTTGTAAGATGTTGCTGGAAGAATGGGTTTGATACAGTCAAAACTTGTTATTGTGGATTTCAAACTCAAGCTAAAGATGTTGTTCTCCATGAGACATAAACTCAATGAACTGCCAGGCACCTGCCTGTTCCTGTAGTGGAAATAAAACCATCGAGAGCAAACTATCTTTTTTGTAGCTCGATTTCCCAGTGGGAACCCCACTAACAAGCTTCTTAACCTGGCCTTGGTGTTTATAGCAACACACCTGACTGACCAAATGTTCTGCTTTTAATGAAAAACTATAAAGCACAAACAGCAAAGGTGTTTAGTCTGACTAGCAACACATAATCGTCCTCTGGGATGAAGCAAAACATGTTTATAATTTTCAAAAACAAAAAGCCTCTTGCTGTTTGTATAAAAAGTTTTCAAAAATAATCACATTATAACTTTGCCCAGTTTTTGTTTGCACAAACACCCTACGTGACCCCCAAACCACCTGAGCGTCTGCCGGGATGCTGCTGATGTTGTGTATGTGCTCATGTTAATTAAATCACTGAGCTATGAGTGAGGAGGATTAACATGCTAGCAGTAATAGCTAGCAGGAAATCCAATAGCCTATTATCATAATGAGTCCCTTTGGCACACTGTGTGGGTAGGTAACAGAGAGAGAGAGAGTAAAACTGTTATGTCGGTCGCCCAGAGAAGGGAGTAACATCAAAGGACAAGTGTTTTTTTTTTCAACAGAATACACGATTAAAATTGATTTGTCTACCATGACTAGAATTAGATACTGTAACTGCTGGGATATGACAAACATGCAGTTTGCCAGCAAAACACAACAACACACCTTCACAGATGCATAAACCGTTTAAATACTATTATAGTTTCATAGTTTCATCATATCCCAGAAGATACTGTAGGAAAATAAATGGGCAGATTCACCAACAATCATGCACATAAATATACACAGTCTCCAGGTATTTCTGTACAAACATTCAAACACAAATACACACACACACACACACACACACACACTCTTGTGGAGGGGGGTTCTGCACTGCGGCAGGCACCTGCAGCTGTGCCCCCACTCTGCTCATTATGCACCTGCTTTACATACTGGACTTCTGCTTCACATATGCTCTTGGCCTTGTGCTTAATATGGTATGTTTCAGTGTAATTCTGGTTGCATTCATTGTTTGACATTTTGTGGCTGAAGCTGAAAAATTATGTATTTATATATACATTTAATAATGCATAATATGTGCTTTTCCCGTGAGGCAAGTTAACCTGTTTTTATTCTCCTTTTTATCACTTTTTTCATATAACAGGCTCGCATATCCTCTTTGTTCCTGTGATGTGTACTTCCTCAGCACCATGCACAGTTACCAATTTGACTATAGATCAAACTTTTTCTTTTACTCTCACTAGATAGCAAAAGACCCAGAGCAAATAAGGAACATCTGGAATTACCCTCTGCTCATTAACTCTAAATTTGAATAACATTGTCTTGCATTCCATCTCCAGAGAGAGGAGGGAGAAAGACATATTGCTGCATATATTCCTTCTCCCTCAAGGAGTTTGAATATATGAGGTGATAAGGTCCTCTAACTCACATTTTCTCTCATTGACTCCCACGTACATTAGCGCCTGCTTTCAAATTGAGTTCAAGTGGATGGTTTTATATGACAGCTCAATTAAGTGTTAAATTCACTCTATGTAAAAAAAAAAAATATTTGATATGATGAGATTTATAGTAGATTATACAATCAATTCTGATAAGAAAATGAAAGAAACATTGTCTCTCCAAATGATAACCTTTCCCATTATCCACTTGTCCCATTCGTCCTGCAGATGCCAAGGCCTGCCCCTCCAAAGATTTCCAGTGTCGTAATGGGAAGTGCGTGGCACCAATCTTTGTGTGTGATGGAGACGACGACTGTGGGGATGCCAGCGATGAAGAGAAGTGCACGGCTCCCACTTGCGCCCAGCATGAGTTCCGCTGCAATGACTCTGAGTGCATCCCCGCCTTGTGGAGTTGCGACGGCGACCCGGACTGCAAGGACAAGTCAGACGAGTCCATGGAGCGCTGCAGCCGAAGGACAGAGCCCCAAAAACCTCGCTGCCCAGTGGGCGAGTTCCAGTGTGGGAGTGGGGAGTGTGTCCACATGAACTGGAAGTGTGATGGAGATGCAGACTGCAAGGATAAATCGGATGAAACAAACTGTCGTAAGTCATCTGTGAATTTATTGTATTTATGTGGATGGACTGGATGAGTGGGTGGATAAGTAAGTGTGTAAATGAGCGTGTAACTGAATGGACTATTAAAGGATAATGTCTAAAGAAACCAAATTTATCCTATCAGCAACAATTTTCTGCGTAGCCACAGCATGATAAAGCATTTCTCCAGCGCCATACAAGTCCAATGTTGTTTTTTTCCAAATAATGTAAAAAAAAATCCATTAAAGAGTCCATTGACATATTCCTTAATTAAAATGAACATAGCCAGATTATTCAGAAACAACTCCATGATGCATTTTCAGCCTCCACAGATATACTGACGTCACTACACATGCTCAGGGATACAGTTTTGTTTGTAATTTACATTTGCAGTGTTCATTGCAATGAATGAATATGTCATCCAATTGCAAAGTTATGGTTCTTTTATGTAATTTGTTCTATGTTACAAATGCTACACGCAGTGCTTGTTTGGAGGGTAAATGTATTGTTGGTTGAGCTCATTTAAAATTAATTTGATGATACATGTAATTTGCGAATACCAGCCATGGGCTTTAATGAAGGCGATACTGGAACAATGGTTATTATGTGTGTGGTAGCTCACCACTACTGACAGAATTTATTTCAAAGGCTGACATGCTGTGTTGTGAAACAACTCTTGTGCCACCAAATGATTGGATGGACGGATCAATGCTAACTTTATCATGAGGATGCATGAGTGTGTTGCCATGCAACCATCTGATCCGTGGAAGCAGAAGGAGAACATGTGAACGTGAACGTGAACGTGAACGTGTGTGTGTGTGTGTGTGTGTGTGTGTGTGTGTGTGTGTGTGTGTGTGTGTGTGTGTGTGTGTGTGTGTGTGTCCTCTTCACACACCCACACACCACTCAGGGAGATGACAGCAGCCTCGCACATACGACATGATACAAACACTCTGCACTGCAACACACTCGCAAACATGAACTTTCACAAGACTCAGGCTGAAGCAAGTGCTCTTGCACATAACTATAGATAGATAGAACGACTAACTCCAATTCTCCATTGGGCGCGTATGTGCTGCATTCCAGTTTTCTTTCGTCCTTCACCACACGCCATACCACAGAAGGAGCGTGTCAGGAACGTGTTTATTAAGCTAGTATCTACCTTTCACTCCAATCACTCCTACAATTGAACTCCATGCCTTCTCTTTTCTGGCCTTGTCCTTAAAAAAGATCTGTGGTTTCTATTATGTTTTTCAACCTCCAAGGTGAATCTCTTGTTGTCCATGGTGTTGTAAAGGAGACAGAAACAACCGGAGGGGGTCTTTTGGTGAATTGACTGGATAGTCTTGCTGTTTCATTTCCTGTCCCGCTGTCTAAATGCCCCATGGCTTTGGTGAAAATAGAACTGGCACATATCTTTAGCGGAGAGCTGCTTCACGCACTCTTCTGGGACGTGCCGTGGCGCAGATGGTGAAATATCAAGCATTGACTTGAATGGGAGCAATTGCTTGCGGTCCCTGGCCGCAGCCCACACACGCCCGGTGGAAAGAGCAAGCTTGCCCCTCCCCCCATCTTTCCATAACTGTCATGCCTAACTGACTAACTGTAACTAACCCCCACCCCTTCCCCAACCATGATTGGCTGGAACGGGTTTGTTGCACAGTCTGTGCCCCTAGTGTTTTGTTTGACGTTTACGACCCCTGTGTTTTCTCCCAAGACCGGGCTTTTTCACAGTGTATTCAGGGGGCAGGCAGCTAACGGATCAAGGAGAGATACCTACGATTTGAGACAAAAATTGTAATTGTGCTGAAACCATGCAGGAGCTCATAGTGCACCTTTAAGCATGTTAAATTTGTAGTTTCCGCTACTATATTACCCTAATAGTTAGCCCAGCTTTTTAACCTCACTAGCAAATCATATCTATCCTAAGAGCTGCATCTGCTCCAGCTATCTTGCTAATATACAATTTCTGTTTACGGTCTATGATTAAGGTGTCTATTTTATAGTAATGTCATGAATAAAATAAACACAGCATGTCTACACAAACAAAAACAAACCCAGTAACATGATTGAATAGCGATGACTTCTGACTGAGTGACAGCAAGTGAAGTGATCTTGCCTTGTGTACATGTGCCAGTGGAGTAATCTGTCTCAATAACCATGTTCACTATTTCACAGCTATGATAAGACAGGAGCTGTGTGTATTCTATGCATTTGATTGGGCCTGTGTGCATGATCATGACATTGTGAATAAAAGTGGGCGGTTTGAAAATTTGTGTAATACAAGGTGTAATAGTTTGAGATGTCTGTGTGTTATGTAAATGAGAGATCAGAGCTCAGCTAAGGGAGGTGCAACATTTCAATGTAAATTTGAAATGTGAGAATCATTACATATCTGCAGCTGGTTCTCTCCACCTTCTCTATTTTGTCAAGCTTTGCTCATTCCCACAGAGCCGTCCCCTGGTTAATATCTCCCATCTTATTTGAAACATCTGTCTCAATCATCTTGTTATTTCACAGACATGCTGAGACAAGTGATTGTGAGAAGTGTGACAGGAGGTTAATGTAAATGAGAAATTGTCAAATAGTATCTCTAGTTTGTCCTCTCCTTTCCCTCCTCCCAACATTTCTGCAGATGGCAATCGTTAATATTTCTATTCCCGGGGATTTATCATAATTAGCTGAGCTCAGATCCAAATCATGTGGCTGAAAGAATCACCACATTTTGTAATGGCCCAGGATTATGTCTTTCACACTTTGCTGATTTTAGCATTGATATGTGTTTGTCTTTATTTGTTGGAGCATTAGAAGTCTGAGTCAGCTGATCTGGGTGTTTATGTAAATGTACACTCGTCTTGCTGCTTCCATGCATTTCACTTTGGTCATTTGATATGTCTATGCTCACCGACAGGACATGTGTGCTCACTTGGTGTGAAACAGTGTGTGTGACTGTGTTTTATATAATATTTTCTGATACACTGATTGTGTGCTACACATTTTTGTGGTCTCCACAGCCATTGATCATGTCTGCCTCCATTCCCTTGACAGAGCTGGTCCAAAACACAACACATGAATAATTAAACAGCCAGTTAAAAAGACAAATGACTTAAATAAACCTGCCCTTGCAGTTAGAGAAAGCCCAAAGAGATGCCAATACACACATGCACATTCACATTCGCAGTACTGTAGGTCACTACATGGGTTTTCCTTAGACATTAAATAAATACCTTTCCTGGATTTTATTTTCGTCAGGGCTTTTTCTGTGCAAATAAGACTTGTGTATGACTGATTATTGTTGGAATGGAATCCACTCCAAGTCTCCAAGTCAAACCAAGCCTGGTTAAAGAAGCAAAACACAAATACTTTATAGACACGTACATCTTTATAGATACAGATAAAAAAACAGGAAAATAAATGATCAGATGCGTGGTGTGTGTGTGTGTGTGTGTGTGTGTGTGTGTGTGTGTGTGTGTGTGTGTGTGTGTGTGTGTGTGTGTGTGTGTGTTGTGTGTGTGTGTGTGTGTGTGTGTGTGTGTGTGTGTGTGTGTGTGTGTGTGTGTGTTTTATTGTCACCTTACTTAAATTCAAATGAAGTGTAGGAATGTTTAAAAGGGTTTATATCTCCGTCAGTGACTGTGTGTACTTTAATAATGCACTTTTCTGTAAAGAGCTTTGTATTTGTGTCACAGATAAGACCAATAGATGATAATTTCACTGAAATAATAGTGGCAGCTCAGCTAATTCTTATGTATGTGTGTCCATGGCTTGTGTACTCTAGCGCTGCTTACATGCCGACCTGATGAGTTCCAGTGTGGCGATGGATCCTGTATCCACGGCACCAAACAGTGTAATAAAGTGCACGACTGTCCAGACTACAGTGATGAAGCTGGCTGTGTCAATGGTAAGTGTCAGATGAGTAAAAGCCGTATTATATTTCTTTTTTATTATTTCATTTTTTTTATCTGAATGTTGAAATGATGGTCATTCTACTGCAAAGAAAACTGGCAATGTAACCCTACCACATGTAATCTGTGTTTGCAAATCATCAGCTTCATGCCTTATTCAATCCTTTGTCATACTTAATTTATCCTAAAATCCACCCAATTACAACTTTAAATACTTCTCAGGGGATTCACAGGTGATATAGTAGAGAGAAGCACAGATGGCTGCAGTTGGCTGCACTATTCTAATCTGCACCATGAGAAACTGTTTACAGTAGTAGGTTTTGCTCTGCTAAAGCAAAAAATACATAAAGATAGAACATACTGTAGAGGAATGGGACAGGCAACAATGACAGAGTATTTAAAGAGCCTCACTATGCTTCTGTTTAAAATATTCTTTGACATATCCAAGAAGTGTCCACAGTGAAGTATAATTAGAAATGAAGGGAGCATGATTCACAATTGTAGACAAGTTACAGTGATATTTTTACTTACTTACTTATTTACACTCACTGCATCACGTTGAGTTTACAAATTGTGACACACAGAAAAGCTTGAGGTCATTATCACACACTTATCTTAAAGCCAGTGTTTTGAAGCTGTCATATACCATATTGACAGACAATGACTGATATGAAACAGAGTGTGCATGATAGTTATACTTGTGAAATAAAATCAAACCTTACTGTACCTTCAATGGATAATCATCTTTGGAAAATGTTTATGCTCGGGGCAATTTCTCAAGGCAGCTATAATTAGTCCATTTAGCTTTTGCTGTAAGCCAAAAAAGGTCAACTTTCTGGCTGACTAGCTGCACAAACTACAACCAACGTTTACAGGATTGTCTGCAAAGGCATCAGTTACTGTGGGAAAAAACTACTCCATGTGGAACTGACTGCCCAACTAATCATGATATGTTAGCAATTTGTATCTTGGTGGGATTGTGTTGCAGTACTGATTCACCTGTGCAAGACAAGCAGACACCTACTAAAGTCCCTGGAAATTGTGCGTTTTAGGATGAAAAGACACCTGTTCTCTATCTTTCTTGTGTCCCCACCACAGTTACAAAGTGTGACGGACCAAGAAAGTTCCGCTGTAAGAACGGGGAGTGTATTGACAGCAGCAAGGTGTGTGACAATGTGAAAGACTGCAAGGATTGGTCTGATGAACCCATGAAGGATTGTGGTAAGCTAATTAGTCTCTGTTTCTCATCACACACCTACATATTGAGATACACATTAGTTCTTTCATCACCTCAGGCATACATGCTAGTGTAATAGCACTGATGCACACACTCGTACTCGGGCATCATCAACTGCTTCTAATGTGGGTGGTCACTCTCCTTAGTAAAAGGAGCGTCCGTTTGATCAAGGCAAATAAATCAAGACTTCTCAACCCGCCTTGTTATGATCAAAGAGCCAAGCGACTTTGCCCTCTAGTGCGATCTTAGCCAGGAAAACGTGACCAAACTACATTACCCATAAAGTACCACACAGATTATCCACACACCATAGATAATTACCACTTAGTGAGCTTCAAACACGGATCTCACATCACAAGCACTAAAATCCAGCTGCAAAGTGAGTGAGTGAGGCGGTTGAGAATAACGCACCTGGTAATAAAATGTTAAATAAAACATGTAACTTGGGTTGTTTTTGTGAAATGGTACTCAAGTACATGTACAAGTAGAAGTCTCTTAGATTACTTGAGAGAACAGTACTTCACTCAGGACCCAGCCCTGAAATAGAGTTGTCTCCAGCCAGTCACATGGGTATAAAATGATACATGAGAGTGCTGCCCTTTCAACTAGCGCTGATCTGGAGGCAGAGTGATATACACTGTAATAAGATTGACCTGTAACTATATAATTAATGTTAAACATGATGCTCAGTTGTCTCAAGGCAAAACGTGCCCATCCTCTTTGTTTTAGCTATAACTGACAACTGCCATTATCTGAAACATGGAGAAAGTGATAGTTCTTAAACCAAGAATAAAGGCGCAACAACTCTGTACCCCTCTGTCCATTCCATCTTTGTAACTATCACAAAGAAAGCAAGGCAGGTTAAAGGTGCAACAGTCCCGCCTTGAACAGGCTGTGTGGAAGTAGCTTACCTTTCTTCACTGCCAACTGTCAATCAGTTTTATAGTGTTAAACCGAATGCAGGATGTGAAACACATATGTATATTATATTCAGTACATATCCAGCCGTAAATCTTGCCCACAATACTTGTTATCTATATTTTATATTCATAGGACAAATCTGTAAAATTTGTAAAATACGTAAAATTCTGTTTCTAATAGTATTCATTTCCATACTTATTCAGTACATATCCATGTCCTGCACTCATGGAACCATTGTATATTCTGCACTTACTGCTATTGCACTTCTGGTTAGACCCAAACTGCATTTCGTTGCCTTGTACTTGTACCTGTGTAATGACAATAAAGTTGAATCTAATCTAATCTAACGTGTGTGCGTTATATAAACAAAACAGGGACCCACTCGTAAAAAAAAAAAAAAAAAAAAAAATTACTAGTGGTCAAAAACTCTTCAGGGTTCCTTTAAAGTCAAGTCACACTATATGGCTAAAAGTATATGGACATCTGAACATTACACCCATACTGTATGCAATTGTTAAACATCAAAGCCTCCCACTCTTCTGGGAAGGCTTTCTGCAAGACTTTGGAACTTTGCAACAGTGATTTGCTCCCATTAAGACACAATAGCATTAGGGAGGTTGCCACCGATGACGATAAGGCCTGGCTCACAGTCAGCATTCCACCTCCTCCCAAAAATGTTGGATGGAGTTGAGTTATGGGCTCTGTGCAGGCTTGTCGAGTTTCCACACCAAATTTTGAAGAAAAAAAAAATGTTATGGACCTGTTGTTGACACAAAGTTGTAATTGTCTAAACTTTAATTTATGCTTGATTACGATTTCTCTCCACAAATTTTATTTCTCAAAATTAGTTAGTCATGGGAAGATAATCAGGGTTACTTTTTCTGCTTATAAAAAAAGTTGCAACAAATGTTGACAGTGTCCACATACTTTTGGCCTATTGTGTATCCTGTAGCTGTCCTGCTAGATGAAAATAAATCAGTACAAATACTTATTTTATGTTTTCACTTTTTTACTTTAATATAATGACTTGATTTGTTGGTATATGCTAGAATACAGTGCCTATACTGAAAAGTACAACCTTCATTTTAGCCACATGTCTCTTAAGGTCTTTCCGTCCTTTCTCTCTCTGTCAGTCTCCCTCCATTTCTGTTCTTGCTGTCTCTCTCTCCCTCCCAGTCTCACTGCCTCACAGCAGAACTTGTAGCCTTGAAGCTTAAATCTTTAATATAAACCGGTAATGAACTGCCAGCTTTAGCTTTCTGAAGCAGTCTCTCTCTACTCCCTGGAGGGTAGTTAAAAGACAAAGGAACAAATGGAGGTGCAGAAACAGATACATAAAGGTAGAGGCATTAAGAAAGCATGAGTGCAATCTGTTATGCTGCTATAAAATACAAAAAAAGAAAGGAAAGGAAGACATGGAGAGACTGAGATGAGAGAATGAAGGACAGCATGCATCTGTGTAACAACAGGCATCATGGTGGCGTGGCACCTGGTACACATGACCAGCTCCCTGTTGGAGAATGGATTGATTCCAGGTGCATATGGCTAAGAATCTGGCTATAGGCCATGAACACACACACACACACACACACACACACACACAGGCTTTTAAGCTCAATGTTTCTTTTTGAATTGAAGTTTGATGTGCAGAGAGACTTACAGGACAGGACTAACTTATCTTAACTGGCAGGGAGAACAAAACTTTGCACATGCACAAATGTTGGTGTTTTGTCTTTCTGTCCAACTCTTTCTTTGCGTTTTATCCAGTCTGGTTTTGTTCTGTCCAATACCCTGCTGGAGTTATTTCATCAATATTTAACTCATTTTTACTCTGTCCCTGCCCCGTCCTCTATCCTTCCTCCCACTGTCCCTCTTTCTGCAGGCCTGAATGAGTGTGCAGACAACAATGGCGGCTGCTCCCACATCTGCAGGGACCGCAGAATTGGCTATGAGTGTGACTGCCCTACTGGGTACAAACTCCTGGACAAAAAGACTTGTGGAGGTAAAGAAAAAAAGATGTCCTCTACAAAGCCATCACCTTAATGCAGAAGCCCACAAATGAGCTGTTGCCTCTTTATCTGCCTGTGAGAGAACATTTGAGCTCCATGAGAGTTTTGCAGGGATTCCAACACAACTATTGACCACATTTTGATAAAAGGAGCATTTTCACATACATAAAATATTGGGGAAAGATGCTTGTTTTCCAGTAAAAATTAAGTAACTAATCTATCTATGTCAAATAAAGAGAAGATGTCTGGGACATGACTTGCAACTGCTTCCTTTACCCTCTCCAAAACACATATTTTCATGTTGTATCTTCTTTATTTAATATGCATATAATTTGAAATGTAAGGATATGGGAGCAGTTATAAGTTGGATATCATGACCAACAATCTCTGGATGTAATTGTAGATGTAGTTTGGTTGCCAAATCCTGATTCTTGGGTGGATTTACTGTACAATCTTTGAAAATAAAAGAAAGGAGGTTTTATTTAGCTATTTAGCTTCTTATGGAATGTTTTTACAACACATCTCCATCCATGATGGTAATGTTATTTTCATATATGTGTAGCATAGAGTTGCTTGTGAGATGATGACACAGTACTTTTCAGAAAATAGCTCAAATGTGCCCATTGTCTCTGACATTCCTTGAATAAATAAAGTTTATAATAATGCAATGCCATATTTAAGTATTTCTTCTTTTAAACAGATTAAAGCAACAAGCTAAGATAAAATGCAAAGCATTATTAGGACAGCTTTAAAGTAGCTTGATAGGGATGTGTCTTACTGTGGGCAGAGCCAGAGAAGCACTTTCCCCTGCTTCTCATCATGATGCTTAGCTTGACTAAACACATCCTGAATCCTGAACTTAGTGAGATCAAATTGGTATCGATCTTCTCATCGGGCTGTGGGTTTGCTGGCAAACGAGCCATTTCACAAAATGTTGGACTGTTGTTTTATGGTTTCATTTGGTTTAAGGTGTTTAAGTGTATCACCCTGTCACTTAGTCTCTTTGTTGTCATAAACAAACTAGCAAAGACTATATATCTGTGCAGTGGACCAGTGAAATATTCTGCTGACAAAATATTCATTCATACAACGACGAGCCCAGTCTAGCAGACCAGATCCTCTCTCTGACTGGTTATAGAGAATCTTTTTTTTTAAACAAATAACTTGTAATTCCCTTTAAGCAATGATGGTATCAATGCTGATCAATGCTAATGAAATTATACTGGGTTTCTCACATTTACATTGTTACCTAACAAGTTACAAGCATGCACATTTTTCAAACAAGATCTGGTTCTGTCTGTTGATGCTCTCAGCCAGATAGATATAAATCCTCTATTATAAAGAATCAAAGTCTTCATTTGAAGTCTACATTTGTTTAAAAAAAAAAAGAAAAGATTGTTCAAACACAGAAGTTACTTCTCTTATTCACTATTTACTACTATTTAGACTTTGTATGTGTGTCTCTTTGGTGTTGTTTTGATCTTGATGTCTCTGTGCCATATTTCTCTCCACAGACATAGACGAATGTGAGAACCAAGATGCCTGCAGTCAGATCTGCATTAACTACAAAGGAGATTATAAGTGTGAGTGCTACGAAGGCTACGAGATGGACCCTGCCTCTAAGACCTGCAAGGCTGTGGGTGAGCCACTTATCACACACAAACACACACGCACACACACATTTGTTCAGGTAAAGACACTGTAATAGATGGATGTTCTCCCAAAAATACAGACATGGGCACAAAAGGAATCACACGTTGAGACTAGCTTTTATATATACACCAATTATTTTCCCATTCCAGCACCCCTAGCAACTGAGGCACATCCCACGCTATTCTCACACTGTGGGACGAGAGGCTTGCTTTGTATGCTGGCCTTGCACAGCAATCTGAGCAAAGATAAATATTTGCCACCTTTTTCTGCAGTCCTCACTAATGAAAAGTCTGTTGGAGGGGGCATGGCCACTCACTATGGGATACAAGCGAGGTCTGTACCCCATGTTGGCCTGGGTAAACACTCCTAGCATTCGTGTGTGTGAAAATAAAATCTTGTCCTCAAAACTGCATAAGGCAAGGTTGTTACCGGAAAATTGTCTGCCTAAGTCCTGAAATGAAGATGCAACTATAGCTTGTTGGTTGCACCTAAGACTACCTTTTGAAAAGCTCCATGTGGATCCTCTGTGTTTTTAACCCCCCCCCTTCTCAGACAGTTACAGCTGGCTTTACCGATAACGACGCTGTCTGTCAACAACCATTTAAACACCTACGGATAACGTTTCTTGCTGAAAAATTAAAGTGTCTGATGTGTAGTGATGTTATGATAAAAGTTTATATATATTTTACATATAGCCATGCTGAAAGCAGAATTTCAGTGTTGTTATTAATGCAAAATGCTACATATTTTCCATTTAAAAGAATAGAGGGGTACCTGCAGACCTAGAGAAGATTAGAAACTATAATCAGTGCTTTATCTACATTATAAATTCTACAGAAAACTATCATGTCCCTGTATCAACCCCTTTACCTGAATTGGGAATGAAACATTCAACTGATTGCGTTACACAGCAAATTAACTTTTTTTGTGGGACAAGAGAGAGAAAAGAGTTACTAGTGATTACCACCATCGGTCTTAGGTTGAGTCATTATAGGCTGAACTGGTCTGGTAATGAGAGAGCTTAGAGGCCCTGTTTTCTAGGCCCTAACTCTTAAGCTAAGTGGCATGAAAAACACCATTGATTGCTTCATGCCTCTCTGTGTGACTTTTTATTACTGTTAGGCAGTGCAAACAGTCCTTGTCAGAGACCAAGGCATCTTTTAGAGTCGATCATAGGGATAGAGGATAGGCAAGCGGAGGAGGAAAAAAGAGAAATGGATGGATGGATGCATTGTATGAATATCTCTCTGTTCATTGAGGTAATGCAGAGATGCATCAGCACTGTTGATTGTGGCACATCAACAATAGCGTGCCAAAGGAGACAGCGCCAAGAGACAGAGACAGAAAAGATTGTTTGTTGAGGTTTATTTATTCCAAGGAGCAAATAGAGATGGGACCATAAATGCAGAGATGTTTGCTTCATGAAGCTGATGTAATGTGGACTTAATAAAGCCAGATTTGCCTGTTAACTCATTACTGGACACACATAGAGTATGTACACCCAATCACACACATGCATGGCCATCAGCTTACAGTACATGTACACTTTGGCATTCTTGTCACACAAATTAACATCAGAAGTCACGTTAACGTTCCTACACAGATACTGGCCCAGAGGAATGTCACGTTCTGTGATGAGATGTGACACATGCCAAGTGCAAATATCATTTGTACATATTGAAGTTAAGGCTGTATTTTCTTCTATCTCGGAAGCACACAGAAGAACACAATATAATCATCAATTTCCAACCCAATGACATTTATAACTTTTTCCCCCAGCATTTTCTACTTGTGTTTGTAGCATGTTGAGGTCTTTCAGACAATTCAATGAGAAGAAATAACCTCTGCTTTTTACGTTCTCCAATGTACAAAGAGTGCATTACATTTTAATCCTCTGCAGATGAATTTCACAGTAAAATGCAACTGCTATATTAGCAATGCTAATTAAAAGTAAAATCCCAGAATGGAGTCATAATGCCTTCCTTCTCAAGAAAGCCTTGCTCTACACTAATTGCATTCATTGTTTTGTGTATACACCTTTATGGGTGTGATGCCACTCACTGAGTTGTCAACTTGAGTTATTATTATAGTGAGTGTGAGAGAAAGAGAGAGCAGGGCTTAAAGTGAAAAAAAATCCTGAGCCTAAAACTTTTTTTTGGGAATGTTTCGATATGCACTCTTTAAAGTAAATTTGACTGGTAAAGTTAAAGTCCTTCTTACATTATACAATATTAAAAGTCATAATTTCAATGTTTAAATAACGGCCATGCTGATTCCAAACAGACAGCTTTGTCAAGGCAGTTTGGGCTTTAGACACAGTGGTCACCGTTAATGAAAAATCGTGTTCCGCTATGAACGTGCACACACATATTTTTTTTATCACAAACAAAGTCGGTTAGCGAAGGCGCAGCTGTAGCCGTGGATGCCGGTAACATACTCGTATGACAGAGTGCACGGAAGAAAGCTTTGTGACTAGCGTCTAATGACTAGCAAGCACTTTCTTACCGCTGCTGACGTACAATGAGTATCTTCCTTAAACATACGCTGCAGCCGGGTGCTTCCCGCCTCCACCCTTTTCCTCTTGTCCTCTATTCATGCCCAGGGCCATTTGTTTTTAACTCCTTTCTCAACCAAAGCTGGATCTAAATTTTTTTGCCGCGTTACCACGGAGACCACACGTCGTTGCTTTTCGGCAAGTACCTGCCCTACTTTGCATCTGATTGGCTAGAACTTGTTTCATTGGTAGGTGGAAGTTTGATGATTGGTTAAACCTAGCGCATCAAAAACAAAACCCATGTGGAGTTTTTAATTTATTTATTTTATAAAATAGTCATACCCCAGAAATCCAGCAGCAGCCCCGAGTACTTTAACCTCTGCCTTAGTTAGAAAAACTGCATACAAGTTCCCAAATTTATTTATTTATTTTTCCTCATGGCCGCACGCCGGAGATCCAGAATAGTTTAGTCGCCTGTCATATATAGATCAGAGTTGATTCAAAATTGAATTCTATAGAGCCAAACATCAAAAGATGTCAACTTAGAAGATTTTGTAGAGAAAATGTCTGCCAGTGTCAATGTTTGTATTTTGTTATTATAAAAGTAAAAAATAAAATAAATAAAGCAGAATAAATGAAATAACTTAATGCTGCACCTAAAACTCAAATTGCTGCATCAACAACTAATTGATAATAACATTTTTACTTATGTGGACAATAACCAAATAAGAACCATGCTACAGTTTTGAAGTGTCACGCAAAATAATGAACACTCACTCACTAACTGGTGAGTAAAATACAACTAGTAGTTATTGTTACTTTTCTTTCAAATTTAGTAGAAGTGGTTTTAGGGGTCGTTATTGGGTTTACTGAAATATTTAATAAATGCCACTAACATCCACATACAGACAATTTAATTGCTTTTTAATGACAGTAGAAAACAGAGACCTTTTAAGGTAGTCAAATAAATGTTTATGAAATGTGGAGGCAGGAGTGAGGATAAGGACGAGAATGACGTGGCCCTGTGGAATGCATTACAGGTACACACACAAACTGGTTCATAAAACCAGGACACGCTGTCACAACAATGCAGAGGAAATGTACAAACTCTTGCTTTCTTTTTTTTTTGCTCATTTTTTTCCATCTCTTGTTCCTTGTTTCTCTCATCTACAGTATACTGCAGGCTTAATCACAGCGCCAAGAGCAGTTCTTTCCACACTTGACAGTTTGAGCACACACTTTTCACAATGGGTTTAAAGCAGTGGTCAGAATTTCCCCATTGTCAAAAGATTTTGCCATGGGACCCATGATGATGTGGAACACTGTCAAGCCTCATCTCAAAAATCTTTTTCCTGCAGTTTTAGGCTTTTTAAAAAACAAGCACATAACATTTTATTCTGTCCACTTGTAAGAATGTAGGTAATAATAATCCAGAATACAAATATGCATGAATATAATTATCATCTATAGTTTCTTTGTCGTTTATTCTTTCAATGACATGCGATCTACAATGTCCACAACTTTAAATGTTGGTTTACAGATGAATAAACAAAACATTTCTAATAAAGACTCTGGCCATCCACTCCAGAAATAATGGAGGGTTATGTAACTTGTCTTGTCAGGAGCAATGCTCGCAAGTAGGATGACTTTTTGACTTTTGACAGAAGGTTCATCTCTCCTCCCTGCTGCAGTGTCTGTTCATCATTATATAGCATGGCCTTTTTCTTAAAGCAACATTCTTAACAAGCATGGCTGACCTAGACAGGTGTGTCTACTCCCAGACATAACATCATCCTAATAACCACACCACCATCACACTGGCTGCAACATCATCCTGCAGAATTTCATACCGTTATGTCTGACCTTTCCGTCTGTCTTTATGGTACTTTGCATCTCCACAACATAAACATCTGCAAATCAAATCAATGTGCCCGCAATGACGGCATTTCCACAGCCCGTATTTATCTTTTAAATGCATTATCTCAATTGGCTAACAGGGCAGAGCTGCCCTGAACAGGCAGTACAGATTAAAATATATTAAGGAGACCCTGGTCTTTTAGGAAAAGATGACTGTTGCTCTGCCGGGATATATTCAGGAGAGATAATATTGCACGTTTTGATGACATATTAAGTGTCAATTGCTGAAAAAAAACAGTGACTCAGATACTGTCTTGAAAAAGTGAGTCAAGCAGATTGATGAAAAAGGAGGTAGATCCATTTCTGTTCTTACTATACATACTTCAAAATCTTCTTACTGTCTCATCCTCTCTCTTTCTCTCTCTCCCTCACTTTCTTTTTCTCTCTCTTTCTCTCTCAGCAAGTGAAACTGATGGTTTCAAACCTAGTAGTAAGAGGAAAATGATTGGATCCAAACAGTAGTAGAAATGTAATATTTTTTTCCTGTGCAGTAGCCTGATTTAAACTGGGGCTAAGGAAACCTACTGAGGGATGGTTGGCTGCTCTCTGTGTGTGTGTGTGTGTGTGTGTGTGTGTGTGTGTGTGTGTGTGTGTGTGTGTGTGTGTGTGTGTGTGTGTGTGTGTGTGTGTGTGTACATCAGTGTGATTGTTGCCCAACTTTGTCTCGTTACATGGCATTTCTGCTTTACTGGACAGTGGAGTGAAGAGTAACATGACAGATAGGAGAGAGAGAAGTGAAGATGAAGGAACATGAGATGAATGGAAAATTGTGTGAATGAGAGAAATAGATAGAAAGGGAACCAGGCAGACAGACAACGGTTATGGAGTCATTTAATGGGTTTTTGAGTGTACATACAGTTTGTGTGTGAGTTGTTTCTACCGTATGCAGGCATGCACCAAAAAGTTGTATTTGTCTGTGTTAACTATGAATGAAGTTGACCTTGTCAACTGCATGATAATTATTCAAAAGCTTGACTCATGCTCACCTTGTTGAAAAATGTGCCCCAGGTAACCAATGTGCCAGCCAACAGCACAGAGTGTACGCACCTAAAGGAAGAGAACCCAGGAACACACTTTTGACAAGCTGTTATACTAAAAATAGAACAATGTGTCATGTCTAGTTGTTGGGCTACTTTGTCCACCTGCACATTGTGCTTCATTACATCCAACAGCAGGGCACACATTCACACACACAGTCAAAAATTATGCTGTTTAAATGGATGTGTCCTTTTACTTCCAGTTTGGGCTGCCTGGCATTATGTATGTGTTACTTTTCTGCACAGCATAATTGTGTGAATAATTAAGTGAACAGCATTATGTTGCATTAAAAAGTAGTCTGTGTGCAGAATATATTTTCCTTTTTAAAAGGTTTATTTGGATGATTTATTTATACCCACATAATCAAAAATACATGTATGAAGGACCTAAATAGTACTAATGCAAAACAAGACCTCAGCTGTCTTACATTATGTTCCCTTTTGAGAATAACAATCAAAGCTCAACACCACCCATTGTATCTTGTATACTGTAGATAACATTATGTGCAGCTTTTTGTGCAGGTAAGTACATGTGAAAGGGGAAAAAGGACTGGAGCACACTGAAAATAGACCAACGTTGTGACACTTGTCAAGTCAACAACTTTGTAACACATGACAGCATGTAATAACATCAACTTGCAATTGCCAGTGAGCAGCACTGGCATGAAGTCAATGTGACCTTGTCGTCTCAGGAACAGCGTGGCTTGTATTTACATTAGCAAAGATGCACATGTGCAGGTTCACCTTTCAAATACAGGTTTGAGATATGTGCTACAATTTATGTAGCAATATCAAGATAAGCAGACGTTTCCTTGTCAGATACAGTAGCCCACTCATGATTGATAGTATTACAAATTACCCATGGCTTGTAGAGAGTGGGTTGAGAATGATAAATGTGATCTGTTTTGGGGGTTACAGTAGTAGGTTAATGGCTGTCAAGGGTCTACACACAGCTCCTGAGATTTGCGGCCAATCTGTCCAATCTCGCCGATGTCAATGTGTAAATAAAAGGCAGCAAATGGAGAAACGTGCTCGTCCATGATCTTAACACGAATGCCTTCCCCTTGTCACTAGGAAAGAGTCCGTACCTGATGTTCACTAACCGTACGAGATCCGTCGGATTGACCTGCTAAAGAGTGAGTACACTCAGGTGGTTCCCACACTGAAGAACGCAGTGGCCCTGGATGTAGACGTGTCCACCAACAAGATGTTCTGGTGTGATCTATATCATCAAAAAATATACAGGTATATATAAACACACAAAATGTACAGTACATATGATTTGTGTGATATTTGTACTAACAATATAGCCTATACAGAAGTACTGCAGAATCAGGTCTTAAGGGGTTGGGATAATGGTCATTTCTTGTTCTTCAGCCATTCTGTCATTCTGTTTGTCCTCTATATATCCATTTTGTCTGCTTCAACCTGTCACACCTTCTGCTAGCAAGACAGGCACACCTTGGGGCCTAGTGTGCGTGCATGCGTGCGTCTCACCCTGATGGCTGGCAGGTAGTGGGAGAGGACTTCTATCATCTCAGTTGAGCCATATGGTGTCTCTGATTTCACTGCCTCAATAATCACCACCATTACTCATCTGCATACGCAAGCACGCACGCACATATCCATAGTGCCACACAAACTCATTGATACTCTCAAGGGCTTGTGACAGAGAAAGGACAAATTAACTAATTTTTCATGATGAACTTTGTTTTGAAAGCAGCAAATAAGCACACATGGCCAGCAAACAAGTGATTTTTGTACAGTTAAACCTGCTTGGTTGTGTTTGCCTCCCTGTCATCTCTTTAAAAAATGAGATTTGTATAAATCCAAAAGTATACCATCGTAAGGAGCATTTTACCAAACAGAAATAGCTGTGCATTTAGAAGTAATTCATCCTCATTTCACCCTAACTGCAACTATGTGGTTTCTCAGGCTAATTCATAGTGATTAGCAAGCTACGGGTCAATGGCTTGTTAACTTCTACCTGTGATGGAGATGTCTGTTGCAAACCATAATACAGCCAATTAAAGATGCAATCTGCTCAGTGGTCTTGGACTCATCCGTCTCTGTCTTATTTCTTACTCCAGTCCGCCCCCTATTCATCCCTCCAACCTGTTCATCTCGGTCTATCTGAATATTTTAACTAAGAACAAGGACATAATGAAGAATACTGATACTCTCTGAAAGTAATTACAAGTGTGTCCAGAAGAATTTGTACACTAGGGTGTGTAAAGAAAAAATTATAAGATGATTGTAATTAAAAGGCATATCCTAGACTATATGTTTCAACACAGGATAAAATACAGTGGGATATCTTTTATACTTTTAATCCCACACCTAAATAGACCACTGTTGCACCACTTATGACGGATTTCATCCACGTCCACTTTGCTACTCCAGCCCTCATTTTAATATGATCTCAGATATTAGATCCATGTTAGAAACCTTGGGATACAAGAGAGACGCCTTACAATATCCATCACAAGACAGCAGCAGGCTAACTTTCCCCACCATAAATGAAGATATTGTGGCAGCAATAACACAACCAGCACAAGCTGCTACCAAGTCCCTCACTCATCATCTCAACATCTCCACCTCATTCCAACTACCTCACCAGCGTTTAGTTATCCGTCCGTACTTCTTGTCTTCATTCTGGTACAGTTTGCTAACATGTGGCATAAACATTGGGTTTCCCAACCTTCTAATAAGGTTGTCTTGTATAGTCTTGTTTTATAGCCCATATGTAGTAAAGACAATAATGTGCAGAGTCTGAAAATGTTTATGTAGGGAGTAGGGAAAAGAAAAAAAGCAGAAATGGGGACAGGAGATGCGACAGACAAATGGGACAGAGAAGGAAAATGGAGAGAGATTAAGAAGATGAGAGGTGTCAGGTTTGAGACATAGCATTATCTAGAGTGAAGAGTACCTGTCCCCCACCATACGCAACTAGGTATCTAAGGCACGTAGAATGCTCAAGTCTTTCTTCACAAGAAAAGGAGTCCAGCATTGATCTAGCAAAGTACGTGGATAAGTCTTATGTTTCCCTTTTTCCTGCCTCTTTCTTGGGTATTTCAAAATTTCCACAACACGGACTGACACAGTTTACTCTACCACCCACCAGTGCTTACATCAACAAGGCCAGTGACTCCTCACAGCAGGTGACCCTCATCGACTCGCTCCACTCCCCCGAGGGCCTGGCCGTTGATTGGGTCCACAAGAACATCTACTGGACTGACTCTGGCAACAAGAGCATCTCCGTTGCCACAGGAGACGGCAGGAAGCGAAAAGTCCTGATAGCCACTGAGCTGAGCGAGCCACGTGCCATCGCAGTGGATCCACACCAAGGGTAAGTGGGAGTTTTTTGACAGATGGACAAAGCATATGAAGATGGCAAAAGAGTTGAGGGAGAGGTAGGGAAGGATAGAGGCAGCGGGAAAGAAAGGGTGGCCGGACAAGCCTGTGGGCATTATTGTCATCTCTGAATAAGGAATGTTATTATAGAAAACATACATTTTGTTTAAAAGTAGGCTTTTAACTTACCATACCAACATTCCTTGTAGTGCTTCACTGTTCTATTAAGGTCAGGCAGCTTAACAATTATTTGGAGATACAATGTGTCTCTTGTCTGCTAGCATTAAAAACATGCAAATTAAGCCAAACTTACACACAGACATACACATTTAAAAGTGGCCCAAGTCTCCAGTACCAGCAGTTTTGCACAGTATGTACTTATCTCGAGTGTCTTCAAGGTCTTTTTCAGAAGTAAAACTATTTGATTTTGTCAGTCAGACAGTAGCATTGTGTGAGTACAGTAGATTCCGTTGCATATTAGATGGATTCTAAAAATTGACTATGACATATCACATATAAAAATTCACTGCTCCTGAAAAGGGGCTCTTTTCATCTTTTTTACTGAATTGCAGCCATTCATGTCTTTTTTATTTGTATGTGTCTTTCCACAGGTTTATGTACTGGTCAGACTGGGGAGGTCAGGCCAAAATCGAGAAGGCTGGGATGAATGGAGTGGACCGACAAGTTCTGGTGTCTGAACACATCGAGTGGCCCAATGGAATAACCCTGGGTAAGGAAGGACAGAAAACATGTAACTTTGAACGTGCAAGTCTCGCTGAAGAGGGCATAGAAAACAATAAGATGATACAGGGACAGGGAAATCAATCAACTCTGAGAGCTGTTTAAAGAACTATATATATATATATATAATGTTATTATGCTGATATTGGCTTTGGAGAGAGAGAGAGAGAGAGAGAAATACAATGCAAAGAAAGAGACAGATAAAAACAAAAGAAAAAAAGCAAGAGCATAGAGAAAAAACAGTCTATGGGTGCTGCAACCCCTGAATAGCTTTTATTGTTAAAGCTCAGTTTGTGTCTGGCTCTCATCAATCAAGCCAGCGAACACGGGCCTCAAAATTAATAAGCCAGACGCTCTGTGCCGTCAATAGGTCCCATCATCCCTTTCAACTCCCTCTGCAGCACCAAGCAATTTCTCTCAGCTCTCCTTGCCTGAGGAGAAATGAAGGCCACACTATGTGCAATTGAGGTGTCACTACATTTGTATGAAACCAAATTATTTATAAGGCAAATAAGAGAGCTGGCCAGACCACTGTGGATGAAGGGGTGGATTATTTTCCCTTTGTCATGATTTCATATAGAGCAGATTGTCTGAGTCAGGAGAGGTGAAGGTATGAATGAAAATACATGTTTTTCTTCTTTGCCATGATAATGATGAATCAGTTCCTTTGTTTACAGTTTTCAATGACTTGCCTATTACATACTATGCATGTGATTAAACTCCTGCTTTTTAAAAGTAGATTTCCTTGTCATATAAAAAGGGAAATAACTGCCATCATTGTGCCAGTCTGGAATGCTACCTGAATGTATGCTAACAAAAACTTTTTAATTTATTTGGACAATGTTGTCCAAGATAAAGTAATTGTTTTCTGCTCAACCTTCACCTAAGGGTTTAACGGCTGATTGAAAAAAGGAATTCATCTTTAAAAAAGCACAGCAAGAAGAGTTTTTATTACCTTTTGATGCTGAATTTATGTCCATACTAACAACCATTTATTTATTTTTTGTGTTCGTTTTTTGAGGCTGTCCCACTTCTGAGTTTAAATTAAAGTTGTGCTTATTATTCTACAGCTCTGTTTGGACGATAAGAAATGTTTAATTTGAAATGAAAGATGTGTAAAAATACTTTATCCTGCACACCTGTTAAAAGCAAAGTCATACTTGGATTATGTCCCTTGCTGTCAAATTTGATGGAATCTTTAAATTCTAAATCTAAATTTTCAAGTCAACCACAGCGTTTCTTTGTTGTCCATAGCAAGAGCACAAAAATGGAGTCCTAAAGAAAACAACATTGGGGACCGATACATGGTGATACAATTGTAAAACAGCAAAGTGTTCCTTTATCTTACTCCAGCAAGACTGGTCAATTTGCTCCAGGGCAGATATATTCTCCGCCACAAAGAAGTCAACTGGCAATATTACAATCACATCTGTGTTTTCTCAGCGCAGGACCTCAGCCGTCATGTCAAAGAAGATTGATGGTGTGGCTACTGGGCCATTACATTTATATACCTCTCACCCTTGGCCTTTTCTCACAAAATTACTTCTCTCTCCATGTATCTCCTGTTTCTCTTCTTTGGTTTTGCTCTCTCTCTCTCTTTTTCTCCCTCCTCCATCTTCTCAGACTTGTCCAACAGACGTCTGTACTGGGTGGACTCCAAGTTGCACCTGCTGTCCAGTGTAGATCTGAATGGGGACAACCGCAAAGTGCTTCTGTCCTCCCATCACCATCTGGGACACCCCTTCGCCCTCACTGTGTTCGAGGTATGGAAGGATGATGATGATGATAATAATAATAATAATAATAATAATAATAATAATAATAATAATAATTACTTAATCAGGATGCAAATGGAGGGGCCATAGTACATTCAAGATGACAACATTTATAAACATAGCAATAAATATACAGTACAATTCAAATATCTCTCAGAATATTGGTTATTTGTTTGCAGAAAAAGTCAAACTTACCACACTATGCTTTTACATATTATCCCATTAGCCACAGATTTTATCCAGTTTTTTACTACTAGTTATGTATTTCCCATTTTCCAGAGCACACCAAATGATTTAGTTTCCTCCCTTCAATGTAACTGCTGCTTTTATGTTGCTTTTAGTTGTGTGAAAAGTGAGTTTTGCAATCTTGCCAAGGCCTTTACAAATAAGGGTTCTCTTAAGCAGCCAAAAATCCAGTCTTGGGTATTATGGGTTTTCACAAGCAGTCAAGGACAGTCAAACATTTTAGCATTTGAAATATACAAGAGCCCCATTGTGGTATTTGTCTTACAAAAATATATTCATCCCCCTTATTTAGCCAAATATAAAGTATCCAAATATAAAGTATAAATTATGGATCCTATACAGTTGTGTTCAAACCTCATAAATCATATGTTTTGGTAGAAGTGATATTTCTATATGGCATATAATTTACTAGTAAGTGTTGAGTCATAGAAAATCAACAGAACCAACAGTCATGACATACATGCTGCTCATTCTGTGTAATTGAATCAGTAATTAAAAGGGAAATGTTCAATTAGTAAGGTGATTGATTCTGTGACAAAACAGGTGTCCATTATGGCCCATATTTAAGGAAGGAAGGAAGCAAATGTTGTGTAGCATACCCTCCGAAAGATGGTCTGACGCTTTACTGATGATTTTAAGTTTATTGAGAAACCCCAAACCAACTTAAGAGCTGGTTACAAAAAGAAACAAACACAAACAATAATGCGTTAGCTACCTTATCATATAAATTCGAAGCATTAGCATAGTTTAGTACTAGCTCACAAGTCCGGCATTAGCTTATTAAAACAAACGCTAAAAACAGCTACAGTTGTTCAAAACTTCTTTAAAACACCACTAACCTATACATTTTACTGTATTATGATAAATACTAACCTTGTGCCTCTTCGAAGGGGCGCTAAACATTTTACATATTTAACTTTGTGGCCGTTACTTTTGTATCTTTTTTCCGTTACATACAGCAGGAAACTAGTTAGCGTGCCAACGGGTGACTTTCACAATAAAAGCCCCTTTTATTTAGAACAGGAAATAAGACACAACAAGGCTATTTCTTCTATAGAGCTAAAACATATACTGGGTTATTTACATGTTGTGCATGCTGGTTATAGTGCATTTCACACTGAAATACTCAGCAAAATGGGTCGTTCCAGACATTGCTCTGAGGAACAGCGGACTTAGATTAAAAAGTTGATTGGAGAGGGGAAAACATATAAAGAAGTGCAGAAAATTTAAGGCTGCTCAGCCAAAATGATTTCAAATGCCTTGAAATGGCATCCAAAGCCTGAACGACGTGGGAAAAAACGGTCCACTACCATTCAGAAAGATCGAAGAATAGCCAAAATGGCAAAGGCTCAACCAAGGATCAGCTCCAGGAAAATCAAAGACTTAAAGTTACCTGTGAGTACTTTTAGATCAGAAGAAGGCTATGTGAAGCAAATATGTCAGCTAGAAGCCATCGCAAAGTTCCATTGCTGAAACAAAGACTGAATAGGTTGAAAGTTGTCAAAGGACACATTGACTGGCACATTGACTTCAGCGCATGGGGGTCGTCGGACAAACTGTCTGTGGCCCCTAGACCCAGGGTATACTGTGGCCACAGTACACTATGAAGACAGTAAAGCATGGTGGTGCAAATATCATGTTATGGGGATATTTCTCATATTGTGGTGTTGGCCTATTTATTGCATACCAGGGATCATGGATCAGTTTCAATACATCCAAATACTGAATACTGAATGAAATGGTTCTTTCAACAAGACAATCACTCAAAACACACCAGTAAAGTCTTGGTTCAAGATGAACTAGATTGATGTTATGGAGTGGCCAACCCAATCAAGAACACTTGTGGGGTGACATCAAAAATGCTGTGGAATGTAGTTCAATCGTCCTGGGCTGGAATACCTGTTCACAGGTGCCAGAAGTTGGTCGACTCCATTCAACACAGATGTGAAGCAGTTCTCAGAAATAATGGTTATGCAACTAAATATTAGTGCAGTGATTCAAAGTAAGGCAAACCCTTGAGACAGGTTATACAGTAAATGCATGTTTGTAATAAAACAGCCTAATATTCCTTTTTCTTCACTTTCTGTGAAGATATAACACAAATGTTTGGTCATGTTTTGATTTGGAATTGAACGTGTAGTGTTCCCAATGCATTGCTATTATGGAAATAAAAGCTATTTGAAGGATTTTGAGCATTATTCACTTTTTAAACACACTGCTATTATTCTGAACACAACTGTATGTCATGAACTAATTTTGGCGTGAGGATAAGATCAGTTTCAAGCCAGGATAAATGAAACTGAGCACAATATTAAAAGAAAACAAGGGAATGCTCAACTCGAAATACAATATATTTATTTTCAATTTCCCACAATGGAACCTGGCATGGATTGCCTGCACACTGCCAAGTGTTTGCAGGAGGTCTCTACCTCAAAGGCAGACAAGATGCTTATGTCCTTATTTGACCTCCAAAAGTAAATAAACACAGAAAAATAGGTCTGTCTTCACTTATCTTTGCCTCCACATATCTTATTTGTTGATTCCCATCTTGGCAGTGTATTTTTAGATTTTCGCTAAGACAAACTTCAAGGGTAAATACTGTTTGTTTTTTTTTCAACCTGGACCCAATTTTCCTATGTTTTTTGTGTCTAAGTGACTGATGGGAACAACAATCTTTGACATTTTTTCGGTTTCAAGCAAGATTGCATTATAATATTATAGCTTGTTTCGCCGATGCTGACTGTAGCTTTCTCACTTAATACTGGACCAATGTCATAGATTATTGTTACCATCAGGCACTTAGACACAAAAACATAGGAAAATAGTGTCCAGGTAGAAAAAAAAACGGCAGTTACCCTTTAAGCATTGGACATGAGTTTTAGCTGTTATTTTTAAAACTAGAGTTGTCAAAGAGCATGACTGAGAAGAAATGTGAGATGGAGATGTTTTAAAGTATAGTAGCAAGATAAACCCAGAGAAGGAATCCATTTTCAAGGACTGAGCAGTGTAGTCGCAGGAGAGTTCAGCAATCGATGAAACTAATTTGGGTGTATTTATTAAGGCAGGAGTGAGTCTGTTAGAGCCCATCAAGTATAGATGATGTGGAAGGTGGAAAGAGAAGCAGAGGAGTGCAGATCAGAGCGAGGAGGAAGGCCGGAAAGAGGGAGGCAAAATGTGATCATTCCTCTCTTTGCTGCACACACTGCGATGATGAGAAGCAAACGGAAGAGGGGACATCCATCATGTCCAGCTGAGTGTGCCTATATGTGTGCTCGGATGCATAATGTGTAAAAACAATTAATAGCTTTAATAGCCCTCAGCTCTTCTGTTCTGGTTATGATTCAGACCAAATTAAAAATCCTTCAATGGTGCAGCAGATTGTCTTGGTCCCGACAGACACGATAATGGGACGTTTGTTTCTTTGGACTTGCCTGGTTCAAGTTGTGAACTGAAACACTGAACCTTTTTTGTCCATTTAATTTAGTTTGTGTGTTATCTGGGAAATGAGCCTCAAGGAAGCATTTTTGACTCAGGGTTTGAGTCTGTGTTAACCCTTCTATTGCCCTTTGTGTCAAGGTACTTGTTTACTTTATTTAACATGTTTGAGTGCAGGATGGGTCTCGGGACCCGACGGACGAGATGAGGCTATGGAGATACGCGTTCGAGTGCAGGATGGGTCTCTGGAACCGAAGGCCGAGGCCACGGTACCAGAAAAATACCATTGAATACAGGTCGGGTCTTTGGGACCCCGCAAGACGAGATGAGGCTAGTGGGATAGGCGTTTGAGTGCAGGATAGGTCTTGGGGCCCCGGAGGCCGAGGCCACGGTAGCAGAAAATTACCATTGAATACAGGACGGGTCTCTGGGTCCTGAAGGACAACGCAAGGGTTAAACTGCTTATTCGGCTCAGTTTAGCCCAGTTTTGTGACATGCCATACTTTACACCAGATACATACGTGCAGAGGGTGATGATAAAATAATAATGGATCAATAAATCCAATTTTGACAACTCCTGATTCAGTAGTACTAAATTGCCAGTGATTACAAAATAATTGCTCTTTTTGATGAGGTTTGGTTGTATATCACAATGACTATGTCTTTGGTGATTAACAGTTAATTAATCAGCAACTATTTTGATAATGAATTAATCATTATAGTCTTTTTTTTAAGCAAACATGCCAAACAAAGTTTCTGGCTCCGGCTTTTCAAATGTGAGGATTACAGTTTTTTTTTTTTTTTGTAGTTTTTATCATATACAGTATGACAGCAAACTGAATATCATGTATTTTGGATATTTGATTGTATAAAACTTTTCAAATGAATACATTATCTCTAGCTGTAACAGGCATTTTTTCTCTATTTTCTAAAATGTTATAGACCAAAATGACTTATTGAGAAAACAATCGGTATATTAATCGCTACTTGAAATAATCATTAGTTATCTTTATATAGAGTATAAGAAATGTTCAAAAAGTACCATTTACCATTACTCTTCTCATTAAGGTTAAATGGGAAGATCACAAATAACTTTTATGGGATCATATCTAAAACAATAGCAATTATTGAGTGGGAAGCATGAAATCACCACAGAAGCATTATGTTTCTATCCATACCCAAACAATAGCTCTTTTGAGAATGTGAAAGATTTGAGGTTTTACAAAATTGAGTTTTAAAGTGTCTTATGGCCTGCACAGCCCCTTATATTTAGTATATTAAGTTATTCCACTTGATCATATCATCTTCAAACTTAAATGCTGACTTTCTTAATACTTCAAGGGAAAGACACAGGGTTCCTATATCAAAATCTGACAACCCCACCACCACCAAACACACACATACAAACACCTACAGTCAGTGTCCACCCCCTGCCTCAACACCAAACCCTAAGGAAATATAGATTACAGAGGCATGCAGAGAATAGTGTTTTCTCTTTCTCTGGCTTTAGTATCTTTGTATTACTTGCATTACTTTTTCCAAGAATAAGATGACATGAGTTTGGCAATCCACATGAAACAGTCCGCAAGAAAGAAAAACAATGTTGCAAAGGCACAATTGGATTTAAACATGTCCCAAAAGCTTTTCACAGCCACATAGGTGTTTTCATTTATTTGATTTGATTCAAGCTCTGCCCAGGTTTAAGGCGGGTGGAGCTGGGATGGGAAATACATGACCTCACCAAAACTACAGTTTACAACAAATTAAAGCGGCAGACACATGACAAAGTGACATTTGTTCGTCCTCATGAAATCGGTGGGGCCAGAAACTTGATAACGTAGTGACTACTCGCAGGGCTTCTTGGTGAAGTGCTGTAGATGGCAAGCTAGCGAGTTAGCTCGCTAGCTGGTCCAGCTAGGATAACACTAGTCAGTAAAAGTAGCTTTCAGATCCTCATTTTATCCACCATTGCTTATCAGTTCCTGTTTAGTCACTCAAGATGGAAAATAAACATGTGAACAATTAGTTAGCAAACTCAGTAGCTTCTTAGCTAGCTTGGTCATTAATTACACAATAAGTTCAGAGTAATCAAAAGACACAGGAGGTTAAATCAAAGCGACTGGTGCAACAGAGCTAGTAAGGTACAATAACTTCCTCTATTTCAGAATTAATTGATTTCATCACAAAATAGTCATAGTTTTAAATCCTGGGTAGGCCTTTAAAGTTATATTTAAAATTGCATACTGTGGCACCCAGAACCAAAAAGGATACAATGTTAAAGTCTGACTGAGATTATGAGTAAAAATATTGACTATATAGACAGTAGATAGTGTGAAGTTGCTTGTCAAAGTCAACCAGAGCTGGTTGGTACTGACACCAGAAAAGGACACATATTCATCAGTCACACAGGGATTAGTCTCGCTTTGCCAGACCTTCCTTCACAGCGCTGTGGATGGGATGGGAGAGAAACACGCTCTGGTTTATTGGTATGTCTTTAAACCAATCACAATCGTCATGAATGGCGCTTAGAACTAAGCTCCAGTGCTGCTGCAAAATAGTCTCTGGAAGGAGCTTGTTTTGGTGGAACATTTGTACGTTCAACAGTTGTTTTAGTCGTGGGTATAGACTATACATGGATCAATTAAATTAATAAGAGTCTAAGTGAATATTGAAATTGGAGCTACTTGACCACTGCTTTAACAGAATAGTGAGGGAAATGTCAGTCAAACCTAATCTGTCAACACCCACAGTCCAGATGAGAGGTCTTATCAGCTCAAATAACTAGAAACACCTGTGTGGGTGTGCCATGCATGTGGAACGGCTTTATCACTCTTCTGCAGCTTAGTGGAGATTAACACAAAATGTGTCCTCATATCATTCCTGCACAAATTTAACACCAAGCATTTGTTCATAACATTGGCTGATAAGAACAAATACATACAAATAAAACCTCAACAATCAGGCTCCGAAGGTTGTGTGTTGGCTTGTTTGAGCTTTCATTTGTAGTTTCTGGCATGATATCTAAGTATCAGGCAGATGTTCCAGTCAAAAAAGGCTCTGCATTTGTTAGAAGGTCCTTCTGGGACAAAACCATTAGAGGTTATTCTCTCCTTGACCCGTGGAAGACTTCATACCCATGTAGATGTAGTCCCACCCCCTTGACAACCACAGAAAAACAGCTATGACTTGATGCAATGTTGTGTTCAGGAGAGCTTTTGAGTGTGCCTGTGTCCCCAGTACGTTTTGTGTGGAAGATTCACCTTGATCTAACAATGAAGAGCAATGACCTTCTCAGGTCTGCATTGCTGTTTGAAGCTTTCAATGTGAGAAAAAGGTGACAGATGCAGAGATTGACATTAGAGAATTGCAGAGACTGACGGAGACCGAGAAAGACATCCACAGAGACAGAAAGGCAAAGGGAGAGATGAAATGATAGGTTGGAGTATTGCTTTATCAACATGGCTGATATTTGTCTTTCATTGTTTGAGCGCTGCTGTCATATGAGTAAAGGTTATCTGAATCCGAGTGAAGGGGAGATGAAGCGATAGAGAGCTCAGTGAAAGATGGAAAAGGAGAAAGTGAGAGAAAGGTTAAATCAACTGATAACCCAGCACAAATGGAGAGTGTGGATTACAGCTATGACTGAAGCAAACACAGAGATACACACATACATAGGTATACGCACACACCAGGCAAATATGTGGCCGGACCCCTACAGGTCAGTGGCCTTTAGAAAGACCATGCAACTGTTAACACAAGCTCAGTCTAATGAAAAAATGCCTACACAGGCCATCTTTCCTTCACCCACTCACCTCCTGATAGGCCTTCAACGTCTGTGTGTGTTCTCTTGCTGTCATTTAGAGTTTTTCTTAAGTGATGTGTGTCTGCATAGGTGAAGCAGTCTGCAGTTACCGTAAAAACCAATTGTCATAACCATTTGTGCAGCTTATACTGTAGTATCCCTAAAGAGAATTGTGAGTAGGTCTTGGAGAGACGAAGACAAATCTGAAGCAAGAAAGAAAAAACTAAAGTGAAAGTTGAGACAAGCTCAAACTTATACAAATGCAAATATGGTGTAGCTGCCACAAAGGTTATTACAACCCCCGCTTTCATCACGTGAGGCACAATGGCCCCTAAAGCATTTTTGCCATACACAGTCATTGGAAAAGAAGCGACTGTAACATGGTGAACATTATTTAGCTATGCTACAAACACATTGTACAGCCAGCAAAATGTCGAATTACGTCCAGCTTTGCACTGATCATAAACCCAAATTGTTTTAAGAATTAACAAAAATCTATCAGTGTTTTTTCTCAAGAAAAGAGGACTAAGAGGACTCCCTGGGGAGTTAAAAATGTTTTTTACTGTTAAAGCCCACTTTTGTTGTTTGTCCTGTTTTGTGCGCTGAGTAACACTGATGACTGAAGATTTGATCTTCAGATATTACAGCTTTTTCTGTCTTTTCTTTTTTTTCAACTTGTGTGTACTGTATTTTGATAAAGTCTCTGTTCTTGTTCAGGATCACATATATTGGACCGACTTGGAGGATGAAACGATATACAGTGCCAACCGACTGACAGGACAAGATGTGGCAAAGGTGGCAGAGCACCTCAACAACCCCCTGGACCTGGTGGTGTTTCATGAACAGAGGCAGCCCAAGGGTAAGACATGCAGCAACAACAATATGACATGGACACGTTTGGTGCTTTTTTTGTTTCTAGGTCTGTAGCAGCCACATCAGAGTGATTAGATGAGGAGCTACAGGTGATGGGTTTGAATTGCAAACTGGGAATAATGGGCTCATGGGATCATAGTTGCTCCATGTACCATTTTCATTGGTATATAATTCCCAACAAAACCTCACCTAAAATTACTCTAAGCAGAGGTTATAATCAAAAAGAATAAGTTAAAACGTGTATGAATGTTTGTTCAGTGTTGGTCAGTTACATAATTTGATAATTTGATCTAAGCGCCTCTAACCCAAACAACAAACTATAACCAAAAAAGTAATAATCCTTTTAACATCCCACTCCCTGGTAATAAAGCCTTGAATTATACATGTAGCCTACAGTACTAAAGGATCCGCTTAATCCATAAGAACTGTCTGATGAAGTAATAAACAAATAACCTGATGGTGATTAGATTGATGTGTATGTTGTCCGTGTCAAATGGTGTGTTTTGATGTAGTATTTTTCCCAGAATGGATGCAGCTGTGCGAACGAGCATCTGCGTGTGTGCATGCTAATTAATTCTGTGTGTGTGTGTGTGTGTGTGTGTGTGTGTGTGTGTGTGTGTGTGTGTGTGTGTGTGTGTGTGTGTGTGTGTGTGTGTGTGTGTGTGTGTGTGTGTGTGTGTGTGTGATGTGTGTGTCACTCTGAGCTCAAAGCAGTCTTGTCTGAGTGCCAGTGGGGTGCAAATTGCATTCTCTTATTAATAAATCAAGAGTTTTTCTTAAAGAGATACCACAGAATTAAGCAGATTTTTTTTCAACAAAGTGAACAACCAGGCCTCACTGGACTAAACGAAGACACACTAACTGAACTCTAGCTGCCCTGTGAGGATACTAGTAGGTCTGAATCATAAGCAAAATTCTTGATAAAATCCACAATGATTGAAAGCAATTTGCTTTTCATATATTTTTTATTCCTGTCAGAAAATGTGCTAATCTAAACAACCCAAAAGGGGAAGACATCACATAATACACCTCCACACATGTTGAATTAGTTGGAGCGATATGTCAACGTCTTCAGTTTTTCAAACACACTTCCTCAAATAAGCCTCTCTTTTTCTATTCTCTTTGTTTTACCTTTTTTATCTATTTATTTTATGTCCATCCAGCTGTGCTTTGAAGCCTTTGTTCTATGTTTTAGGTCTTATTCTAGACCTAGGGGAGGCAGTCAAGAAGAGGAGAAGGGGACAATGAAGCTATTGCAACTTCAAAACAACCTAATTTTGTTAAATTTTATCTTTGTCTATCTCCTGTATTCTACTTCCTTTTCCTCAAAAAGTTTTTCCTCATATCCTTCCTTCTTATCTTATTATATGTATATTTCCAATGCTTCATTTTTTCTTTCTTTCTGTTCTTTGATTTCTTTCCCTCCACTTTTCTCCTCTCATTTTCCATATTTCTATCCCCAGCATCAATTGTACATGTGGTTCGTATGTGTCATGGCAAAGAATTGCTTTTACTAAAAAAGCTTCATTTTCTTTTTAATAATGAAAGGCAGGTATATGCAATATTTGGAGTTTCATTTAGACAGCTGTTCATATTATATACTTGGTATGATGAGATACTGTACGCCAAGCACAAATGTACTCCCAGCTTATTAGAATCTCACTCTGTGTTGTGAGGGATGTTGCTGCTTCCCCTGACGAGTGATGATTTCTCTGATGTGCTGCTCTTTAAAACTATGCACAAGTCAGAAGGCAGAATTAACCGCAACCTGACCTATTTCTGCTGCTTTCCCCGCATGACAAGAGTAGCAATATTTTTCCATGACACTGAGTCTTAGGTTGGGAAACTGCATGTACAATTTTTATTTGGGTGCAGAGATTAAAAACAAGACACCCCTGCCTTAACCAAAGCATCTCTTCACTGTACCGGAAAATAATTCTAGGTTTCTAAATAACACTTTAAAATGTGGTCCTAGCATCTTGTTGTTTTGCAGTATGGTACACAATACGATTACTAGATAGTAAGTAGAACAAGTACTTTGGCTGATTAGATGTTGTTTACTACAACTAAGCTAACAATGTTCAATACCCTGTACTCTGACTTGATGTTTAGGTCTAAATTTGGGATCCAGTATTATATATTAATTACCGTGTAAAGATTTTTGAAACTTTTTGTTTGCCCTAGGGAAGTGAATTAGAATAAACTTATGCTAAGCTTCAATAAACGTTTCCTGTAGATATTACAAGTACTCAAACCTAGAAATAAGTCATAAAAAATGGACACACAAAAAAATTCACTTAAGTGTAATAAAGTGTGATTAAGAGAAATATCCAAAAAATAAAAGGAAGAAAAACAATTACGTACAATCCTGTTACATATGCCAAGGTGTTTTGCTAAGTCATATACTTTTGTTTGGTTGAATTTACATTTGTAGTCACTTTTGTACAGAGACTTAGATTTTTACCTCCTCCAAGGAGGTTATGTTTTTGGTTGGCATGGGCCAAGGAATACCCATACATTTTGGAGCGAATCTGAATTAGGGGGGTGGATACACACATTATTTTTCACTTTCATTAACATTGCGAGACATGTGTTTGTGCTGCATTTATATGTAGTGTTGGAATAATAGGAAAAATGTGTGCATGCCTTGATGGAGGTTTGCACTCTCTGAGTGGCCTTCTAGTTTTTTGTGTTTTTCTTTTCTTTCTTTTTTTTAAATACCAGTACCAGCCTAAATTTTACAATTACTCAGATGCTTTTGATGCTGACTGAGACCAAAAACTGGGGCTTTGTCTTCGATTCTTAATAGCCTTTTTTGCTTAACTATTTCACTCTACTGTACAAATAAACCTCACCCTGGAGCTGAGATTGGATTTCAATATAACGAACATTTAGAAAAAAAGCACCAAGTTGTTATTACATTTTATACATTTCATAGTTTTTTAAACAGTTTTCAGTGGAGATTTAAGGCTTTAAATGTGTAAAGCAATTTATTTATTTCATTTGTCAAACCCTTAAATCCTATTTTATTTCTGCTTGTGTATATCCAGCCCCAGATACCTGCAACTTGGGCAGTCTGCCTAACGGTGGCTGTGAATACCTCTGTCTGAAGGCCCCCCAGATCACAGATCACTCTCCTAAGTACACGTGTGCTTGTGCTGATGGCATGGAGCTGGGACCAGACATGAGGCGCTGTGCTATAGGTAAGTCGGTCACGTTCTGCAACCAATAAATCACAGGAGTCCAGGAGCGCACCTAATAAAAGGGATTGTGCTGAGAATGTCACGTGAATTGTACATCAGTGTAATCACAGTGACATGATGGAGTGCCAAGCTATACAGATATTAAACTGGTTTCACTCTCTCAGCACTGCTAAAAAAGAGTCCACCTCCTAATTAAGTATTTATGCATGTCTTTAAATAAATGTTTTGCTTTTATCTGTTCAGTAGATTGGATGGTATCTAACCTTATACACGGATGGCTATGGGGAACATTCCCTGTGTGCCGTAACAGGCTGAAGGAAATACAAATTGGTTATTCTTTGGTCTCTTGGGATGACTTGAATCTTGGCTTGATATTTCAAATATGATTTAGGTTCTGCTCTCACCAGAGCTAGACCAACTCATTTATTTATAGGTTTCAGTGCTAGCTTCCTATACTTGTATTCCCACATGTGCCACACACCTTGAAGTGTAACACTTAAGGACATCCACTTAATTATTTTAGGATTGTCAGTAACATATATACAGTAAATGCTTAACATGATAAATACAAAATAGTATGAAAAGTTTATTTTTGCTGATGGGGAATTTGTCTGCTTATATACTGTGTATAATAAAGTGTATATATTCATACCCATTCATATTCAGATGTATCTTAAACTTTAACAAATAAACGCTATTTTCTATTGCAGCTTTTATCCAAATTGAGTAGTCACCAGTATCAGCCTTCAACAATGTAAAATCTAATCTTATTGTATATATTATGATTGATTCAAAAGCCAATTCCTCCAGAGAATTTGGTACCTGTGCTCAATGTAACACTATCTTGGGAAGCTGGTCGGGGATTCTCCCAGCTTACCTGTGTTTCCAGCAAACCTCCATTATTTCACCAAGCTTATTTCCCTCTGCTCAACCAGTCCCCAGCCTCCTCAGTCGGCACATTGTTAGGTTGTTATCCTTAATAGACCCGCGCTGTTTCATTTTTGAACAGGTGAGGAGAAAGCAGCTGAGAACGAGAGATGATAATAAATGTAGGCCACTGTTCAGAGAATCCCTTTGAGAAAGGCTGGGGAGGAAATATGGTCATTGAGTAGAGAGAGAGAGGGAGAGATAAAAAGAGAGAAAAGAGAGTCACAATTTTTGGACTTCCTAATGTGGTACTAATATTTCTGCTGAGCCCTTATAAAGGTTTGATAAAATGCCCCCTAATGTTATTTTCCTTTTGCTCTCTGGTTTGTTTCTCTGTCTATATAATTAGCACTGACCATTAAACCTTATGACATGTATTTGGAAATACCCAATCAAATCACTTTTATTTTTTTGTCTAATAACATCAACAACAACAAAGGTGTCAATGGTGACCTGGGCATACAGTATGTGTTATATGCAATACTATATTTGAGTTAATAAAAAGATGCCAGTTGAGATATACATATTATATACATAATTCCCCCTATGCAACATTGTTAATTATCACTGTCCCTCTTTAATATACAAACAAAAAGATGACTTTTTAAAAAGGTGGTGAAAGTGATAGATATACCGTACACTTCCCTTTTATACAATGCAGAGGTTCATTAGTCACGTTAATGATTGTTAATGTAGAAAGCTATGGCAATAATTCTAACTATGGCAATAATGATCTTTTATTGATTTTACAGAATCACGTGATGCAATATTGTTATTGTTCTAAAACGTCTATTATCCAAATAAAGGATTCTAGGCATAGCAAAACTAACGACTGAAGTTTAAGAGTTTGGTCTATGTAATGCGTAAAAGCAGAACGCAGTTAATTGATTTGAACATCAGTTTAAATACGTTATGGTATAATATTGCTATTTAAAACTCTGGGGAGCTGGGAGTGTGTTAGCCTATAATCTTTTCATGTTCCATTACATGCTGCACACAGCCAAAATACTGCAACTGGTGTGGTCAACATACTTGCCAGCTGTTAGCATAAAGTGAAGTAAAACCCGGAATACTTGTCCTATTTCCTATGTGCAGTTCGTCCGAGAGCAACCACTACAACAGCTGTACCAACCACCTCCACCACCACTACAACTTCCACCACAACCACGACGATAAGCGCTACAACAACTAGCACAACTGTTACCAGCACCACGACTCCCCCTACCACAAGCACAAGCTCCACTAGCACCTCTGCTGCTACGACATTCAGGCCCACAACCAGAGGGCTGATGACACCTGCCCCACCTCAGACCCCCAGGAGAACCTCTACGGAGCCGCCTCGGACCCCTGTGGCCACGAGTACAGAGACGACCAGTTTCATCAGGACCAGTCAGAAGTCCACATCCACACACACGCCTCTACTGGGCCCAGTGGCCCCCAATAGCATTCAAAGAGAAAGCAACGCCAACCTCTCCCACAGAGGTAAGAATCATGGTGAGCAGGGTTTGTACATTGGAATGCGAGTTTGTTCGCATACAGTATGTGTGTCCTTCTGTGAGTGTAATGCTCTATTGCCATCACTATCGCTACCCCCTGCCATCAAAGCAGCATGGAGTAAAAAAAACACTACTTGCATCGGTTTCCCTCCCCTCTCGCCGGCTTCTCTTTCCCCTTCGTTTTTTTTGTCTGACCACCTGTCTATCTACTATCTACATCCTCTTTTCCCCTTAGCTTTTCACTCTTGCACACACAATATACACACTAGTGTATCTTTCGGCCTACTTGCGGTTGGTCCCTCATGAGCAGCGTGTAACAGAGCTGTCAGAGCTAACAAACGACAGTCCCCTCCATTCTCAACTTACACCTCTCATCACTCTTCATCACTTTCTGACAGCCTCTTCTCTTTGTCGTCCTCTCCCTCTTTCTCTCACCTCCTCCCTTTCACTGTCTCTCGTGGCATGAGTTCTTTCTCGCACCAATCATGCTTTGCTGGCGGGCCAAAAAAATACCACTTTACAGTTTGTTGCCCAGACAAGCAAAGACAGCAGAATATAACAGTAGTAACAATGCTTTACAAAGCCACACTAAGACTTAAATTGCATTTAGAGGCAGAGAAGAACCCTTGATAGCGCCGCAAAGCAAAATTGATAAATCACTGTGCTGCACACCACATGCAGTCTGATTTTTGTTGCAGACAGTTTTTTTTCAGATTTTGGTTTGAACTCTCCAAATTGCCTTTTTATGTGTGGATTTTTTGTGTTCTACTAGCTCCAATGGAATTGCATTTCCCCTTTTCAGACCAAAGCAGGAGACTAACAGTAAAACAATGTCTAAACATATACTGATTCATATAGTTATAGCTTATATGTCCTATATCTGACAGACTTTAAAGATTAAATATAAAAAGCAGAGGGAAGTAAAAGAAAAAAGCTTGTTGGCAAATGAGAAAGACTGCTTTCTGTTTGAACCCAGAATTGACCATATTGCATTTACATCAGTGACATTTCTCATTATATTGAGAAACTAGGGGAGCCAGGACTGAGATTGAAAAAGCTTTACAGAGGAAAAGGAGAAAGGAAAGATGATGAAAGTGGGTGTGATAGTTGGAGGAAAAGGAAGAGATAGGGACATAGGGAGGATGGGGAAATGAATGAGATAAAGAGCGTGGAGTAAAACTAAGGATTGTTAAAAGAGAAGGTACAGTGAGAGGCAATAAAGAGGCCATAGAGGAAAAAGAATGAACAGAGCACTAAACTGAACATGACAGTCCAGCACTCGAACAGGGAGGTTGAGTGTTATAAAAATAACACACTGTGTTGGGAGGAAAACAGCATTTACAGGGATAAGAAATATGGGATGGAAAAAAGGCAGGAGAGAAAGTGATTTACAGGGAAGCAAAAAGAATGTCTGCTATGTCTAGTCTTATCACTTTGGGGGCCTGGGTTTTTCAGAGTTACTAAAACGCAAGAACGTTTCCTCTAGTCTCTGAAGTTGTCAGCCTCCTCACCACACCACAAGCGCTCCAGATGAGAGGTGGAGCAGACACGGATGAGAAAATGGGGCATGATGCGTCTCCAAACCCATGGGCCATGTGTTATAATTTTCAACTCAGTGCACACTGTCAAGTGTGCCAGCATCAGCTGTTACACTTGTACGGCGTCTGGATGGCATGGAGGAACAAGGAAGAACCAGGAGCTTCAGGAATAAAAGATAAACCACAGCTGGTACAAAGCTCATATGCATCTATGCTCTTACAAATTTGAATCTTCACTAATTATTCATCAGTCTTTCTAGTCTGAGTTAGACCATGTGTTTTCCAAAGTTTTTATTTTAAGTTTTTTATATTACCAAATTAACTGTTTGGGTTACTGCCCTGTCACTGCAGCTCAGCGCCAACACTGTGTCTTTGGAAACAAAATGGAAATTCTGAAGATACCCACTTCATTTGATTAACTCAGATTGATAAATGTTGTTAGAATACCTTTTTGCACAAAACCAGGACTGTGGATTTTGTCCCCTACCACTTGCATTGCAAGCATGTTAGAAGGATATTTTATTGGCCTGTATGAACAGGAGGAATGATTACAGCATGCAAAAACTGTTGTGTAACTGTGCATGCAGATAATATTTAAGTTCTTATATGTTGACTTTAATATTATCTACTGTAGGTAACTAGACATTAAGATAGGTGTTATATTTAAAGGAGCCAAATATACTGTAGGGATATAAATAGGGACGTATCATAGAGGCAAACAGCAAATTCTTTTTGAACTTAAAATCCCTCCAACAATAATAGTCTTAAGGAAATTGACTTTATTCTTCCTTGATTTTTCATTTCCTCTCTCTCTGCCTTTAAGACTGCTTCTTTCATAACTGCTGCTTCAATAAGATTCTGTTAATCCAACTTTAGGAGTCTTAGGACCCATTGCACGTCACTCATACTTTAAGAAAAGCCAAATTCATTTCTGCTGACTCAGGATGCCGACGCCTCACTGCTCAGTCTGCTCACCTGCTGTGCTCACCTGCTGTGTCTGTATGTTACCGTATGTCTGTGTGTGTGAATGTGCAGTTTATCCTTTATATGATTGCATCTATGAGAGAAAATGTCTTAATTGCATGCCCCATTTATTGCCTCCCATCTGTGCGTTTTCCATGCACACAACTGCACAGAGTCTCTTTCTAGATTGAGCTAATCGGTATGCAGGACCAGGACTGTGATCTTGTGCTGTGCTTATTGTCTGTGTACGTGTACACAATTCAGCAGTAAGCCAAACTCCATTCAAAGGAATACGGGAATCAGGATACAGCATCCAAGCTCCTAGTGATTTATTTGGCATCACCATCATATACAGTATGAATAGGAATGAAACTGTAGAATATAAAAAAATATATACAATAAGCAAGATGCACAATCAAAGTATTCACTGTAATCTACATAGCTGCTATGCACTAGTGTTTTAAGTATACATTCTACATGGCATGCAGTTAAGCTGTTAACGTAAAACATTCATCACAAAAATAATGTCCAGATATTCTTCTATGGTCTGTGCTAAGATAGTACTTACAGACGATGCGTTCAAAGGCATAACCAAAAGAAGGATTGCAAGAGATGAAATATGATTCCATATAGCAAAAATAAGGCTGCATACTAAAAACTAAAATCGCAGACTTCCTGTTCTGGGTCAAAGTGCATATCAAACTAAAATAAATTTAAAGGGCCGGTAGGGGGTTACTTCACTAAACCTGAAGGCAAAACACTCCCCGTCTGGCATCTCTAAATATGCCACACATAGATAACTAAACAGCTAATCAGGCCTCATTCCTATTTTTTTCAGAAGGAGAATGAGCTCAGATACAGGTCACCTTGAGCTTTACTTTGCAAACTCTACCACCTACTCACCCACTTCGATGTTAGGACATGAGTCTTGCGATTTGTGACAAACCTGCAGTGCATGCAGATAATCTCGCTTCCTGTGATTCCAAAACTGATTGGCTAAGCTTTGCACCTGACGCCACTGCTGTTTATAGAAAGCCTTCTCTGTGAGTTTCCCAGGTGGAGGTGGCACGCTCTGCTTCTGAGTAAGGAGCATTGTCGGGGTAAGTATCAGAGGATAGTCTGCATCTGTAGATAATGGAACTAAAGACATGGAGTTGATAATGGCTGTCACTTCTGCCCTCAGAGTGCACAGGACCTCATGAGACAAGCTGGAATAGTCTTCCCAGTCTTCCCATGCGCTCCCATGAAACCCCCATATGAGAAGAGTGGGGTGGATTGAAATCCTATGTGCAACCTTGACTGTTGACATTGCCCTGTACCTTAGACTCTTTCAGTACTTTGTTGAAACGAAATTTGTTCCACAGTCAGAGTGTATTTGTTTGGAGGGGCCACAGGTATCAAATAACCTTCTGAGTGAGTTAATGAAGGATGAAGCATCTATGGACGCAATGACTTCTATGTGAACAGCGCAATTGCTCATGCAAGTAAAGAGCAATGCCCAACATTTACTGTGGGATAAGCCTCCTCTCGTGCAACCACAGTCCAAGGACCAAAGACATCCAGACCTGTGTAAGTGAAAGGCGTTGAAGTGCTTAGCCACTCTTCTGGTAGGTCTGACATCTTCTGCCTCTCCATTTTCCCATGTATCTTACGACAAATGGCACATCCAGGAAGAATACTGCTTATGCATCTCTTGGCACCTATTCCAGCTACTCCAATGGCTCCCTCAGTGAAATTGCGGCCTTGGTGCTCCACTTGCTCAAGATAGTGATGTATGAACAATGTGGAGACATGATGCTTACCAGGCAACATGATAGGGTTCTTCTCTCGGCTGCTCAGATCTGCCAGCTTTCATCTATGGGTGGATTTAGCTTAGCTTGTAGTATCTTGTTGATACTTCGTCTGTTGGAGAGAGTGTCCAATTCCTCAGAGAAGGTTGCCTTCTGCACAGAGAAGATTATTGTCTGCATTGCCCTTGACAGGTCCCTGACTATGTGGGATTTGTATATTGATGCCAACCACTGCACTGAGAAAGAACTGGAACAAATTAGTTACATGAATGAGTGTTGCAACTGCTCTTTGCAAAGAGTTCCAGGAAGAGAATCTGTTAAATCTCTCTGGTGTGAGTGACTTGTTCCTTGTGCTAGTGGCACTGCTTGTCACTTGTGGTTAGATCTCTGTATCTGAATCAATGTGTTTGAACACATTTTTCTGTTCGCTGTAGGTTTCCTATGGCTCAAACAAGAGTGCTGGTCCTGTCAGCCAGTTGGTATTGGTGAGCTGAGAAGCTTGAACAGACCTGAAAGCATGATCAGCAGGATTATGCTCTGTAGGTACATAATGCCACTGCTTTGGCTGTGTGGATTGTCAAATTCTTTGAACACTGTATGTACCCGAGTACCACCTTAGTGTCCCAGTAGAAAGTGACTGCATCAAACTGTTTGTGTTGGCAGTCTTGCCTTTCCTAAAATGAACCCGATGTTGATCTGACCATCCTCATCCGTTGTCTTGAGGTATACCACAGCCAGTTGGCTTTGGTTGAAGCATCTGAGAAGATTCCTTTCGCTTGGCGTTTGTGGGAGAGCTAACTGTGTAAGCTCGAGGGATATGAAGCTGCTGCCGGTCTTGTAGTGAGTCTCTCCATTACTCCCACACACCACATATCTCGTGTGGAAGTGGAGCATCCCAGTCACTTACTTGTGGACAGAACTTCACAACGTGTGAATGGCTTGTTGCTGACAGATGCTTGGAAATCAAACAAAGGCTGTGCTGTGTGGGAATGGTTTCTCCAGCCAGGTCAAAGTCCTTGATGTCCTTTGCATGGTCTTCCATTGGAAATGCTCTCAGGACATCTACGCTGTTTAATGTTACTTAATAAAGCCTCAAGTTTGACTTAGAGAGAGAGGCTTGTGTTCTCTTTAGCGGGTAATAGCCTCCTCCTCAGTTTGCAAAGAAATTAGTCCATCATCCACATAGAACTCACATTCTACAAAGTGTCTGGTGTCTGCTCCATGTTGCTGTTCTCCCTTGATAGCAACTCTTCTAAAGTTGTAGGTGGCCACGGCTGGCAAGGGGCTGTTGCCAAACACATGGACCCTTATCCTATACTCACATATACACACATATACACCACATTTTGCTTAGGTTATTATCACGATAGCAGAGAAAGCAAAACTAGTCCTAGGGATCGTCTCTTACAAAAAACAATAAAACATCTGTGAATGTCTGCAGTCACGGCCACACCCTCCTTCCTGAAGCAAACCAGGACACCCATTAGGCTGTTAGTCCGGTCCGGTCCAGTGAGCAGAACATTATTCAGAGAGATACCATTGTATTGCTGGAGTTGAAAACCATCTGGTCGTGTTTCCTGGGGTGATAAACTCCAAAAGTTGGTAAATACCAGCACTCCTTTTCCTTTGTCAGTGGAGGATGCTCATCTTAAAGGTGTTAACCATGGGCTTATGGACATTCCCTAAGCATACATTACACACCAAGACCCACCATAGGTCTAGCTTCTGAGCAAAGGTTGTGTTGCCAGGACCGTTGATCTGCTTCCTCACCTTGTGAACTCTAAGAATGTCTCTCCCAAGCAGAAGAAGGATGTGGGCTTTGTTATCTAGAGGGATTTATTTACTGTTGTCTGGTATGTTATTGCATTCAATCAGTGTTGGAAGTGTAAGACTAACTCCACCATTCAGTGCTTCAATCTGATAGGCAGACACTCTTCAGCCTGAACTCTCTCTCATATTGGCACGTCTTCAAAGTGTAAGGAAGCGTATGACTGTGGATGCCAAACAAATCAAAAAACTCTGACCTGGCTAATGATCTGTTGCTCTGGTCAGTACAGCATTCTCATGGTGCCCTTTAGGATAGACATTGATGAGGCAAATCTTGGAGCAAGACTTTGCTGTTACGGCGCTGCCACAAACCTCAGTGCACAGTTTACAGCAGGTGTTAACGAAGCATCCTTTTTTTCCTCCTCACCGACATCCTCTGATAGGGAGTTTGAGGCACTGATTGCTCATGGCGGTGGACCAGGATGTAGAGCTGTAAGGTGATACTCACTGTTGCATTTATCACACTTCAGGACAGCTTTGCAGTTGCGAGCGAGATGCAAGATGATGAGCAGCACTTAAAGCAGATCCCCTGTTCTTTCAAGTAGGCTTTCCGTTCCTCAGTTGTTTTCAATCTGAAGCCACGGCATTTCCTGAATGGATGAGGCTTGTTATGGATGGGACAGTGCTTAGCTACATCATCTTTAGGTGCTGTTTTGTTCTGAGCTGCAGCAGGGAAATCATTAGTTTTCTGGAGTTCTGGAGTTCGGAAGATACACGCTTTAAAGGAGGTTTCTAACTCCGAGGAGAGCTGTTGCCTGGAAGTGCAAAGCTCGGGTAAGTCCTTGTTTTAGCATGGTGCCACATGAAATAGGTGAAGAAAGAAAACGGGGTAAAAAATTAAACAAACCCCCCCTAATGATACTCGTCCTTACACTTTGATCCCTGAGAAATCCATTTCTCCTGTAAGCCATGGTACATGTGGTTGTCCTTAATTGTGATCTTTGGAAAGTTGTCAAGCTTCTTAAAAAGAGCACTTTCTATGACCTCAGGTGCGCTATAACACTCATCCAGCCTTTCCAAAGTCATTTTCAGAGCTGCTTGTGGGTTGCTTAAATGAACTGCCCTCAAACACCTGACGTACTCTGCTTACCAAGCCATTTTGACAGCAAGTCCAACTGTTCCCCAGCAGTAAGGTCCAAATCCCTTATTGTGTTTAAAAAAGACGACTTCCAAGCTCTTTAGGTTTCTGGGCGGTCATCAAAATGTGATAGGCCGGTGCTCTCGACAAACTCGATTTTTATGCTAGATACATATCCAACATAACTGAAGAACTGACTCTGGCTGTCGTCCAGGTACACTATTTGAATACTGAGGGGCATTAAACCTTGACTTTTATTGCAAAATGATGTCTGTAATGTCTCTTTTTTCACCTGAGGAGGATTTCTGCCTTCCAGCTGGACCAATGACTTAGGGTTGCGAAGCATTTGTGTGGTCTGGGGTTTCTCTGTTGATGCTCTGTCATTGTTGTGGGTTAAGTGGTAAGGGGCAGGCATCATCTTCAACATGCTGGTTACCATCTTCCTCTAAAGCATTCGGAGAACATTGAGAGGTAAGACCAACGGGGTGCATTGATTGTTGCTCATGTTGGAAGTTTAAGGCTGACTTAGATTGCTGGCTCAGATGTGTAGCTTGGTCCTTTACATAATCAACCACGTGTTCGTATGTGCCTTGTCCTGATGCTAGGTAGCTTTTTCTATTGTAAAAAACCTCATCCTCATGTTCTGCTGCTTCCTCCAATATTTCTGCCTGGGCCATAGCAGCTGCAGCCTCTTTTTCAAGAGCTTCCAAATTAGACTTTAGTCTAGCTTTGTCAACTTTAATAGCAATCTCCCTCTCTGCAAATTCAACACGTGCGCATGCAGCCTCTGATGATCGTGATGACCAAGAACGCTAGGAACTGTGAACTGATGCGCCACGGTGTGAGCCCCGGGTTTCCTTAGGGTCTTGGAAAACCTTGTCATCCATGACAGTTATGTTTTGTTTACTCACTGTGATCTACTACTGTAGCGTTGTTTAGCCAGGTGTGTATCTGTCTTTTTACAGATTAACAGAGAAGATCTGTGCTGCTCTCATTGTGTTTGTACATGTACATAATTCACCAGGAGCTTGGACGCTATATCCTGACTCCCATATTCATCTGAATGGGTTTGTCTTACTGCTGAATTGTGTACACGTACATAAGCAGCACAGATCTTCTCTGTTAATCTTTCTTTTCTTTTTTGACTTATATTAGTGCAAATTCTGATGCATTACTTCCTGGAATTGCATTTGTCTCCTTTTGTATTAAAACGCATCTCATGCATTTATATGTCATCCTGGTATGATTCATCCGCATTTCATTTTCACATGCTGTTTTAAGCAGTCCTAAGTGAATTCAGATGAATTTTCTGCCCTTATATTATGCATCTTTTTTCACAGCAGGATGTGTCAAACTTGTGTTTCTCTCTAGCAAGGTATTGTGGGAGAATGTTTTGGAACAAAATTTCTTGGTTAGCTTTATTTTGCATTCTCTTTTTCTTCTTCCTCTCAGCTGCGAGTGATCACTACCTCATAGGTAACAACATCACAGTAGCTGTTCTGGGGATAGTCATTCCTATTGGTGAGTACTCTTTACTTTTTTGCTGTGTTGCCTTTGCTCTCTGCCTGCCTGCTTCTCCCTCCTCGCTTTCTGTCTCTGCTTGTCCTTCAAGTTTTGCATGTTGTGTGTGGATGTGCTGTTTAATATGTGAGACTGCATGTGTGTGTGTACTGTGTGTTTGTGAGCCTGGGTTTTTTTGTGATACTGTGTGTTTGTGAGACTTAGTTTTTGTGAGTCCTACCTGACTGATTAAAATGAGTATATTTTAGATTTAACAATAACAATTTCTTGTCCTTTGAACATGCAAGTCATATGTCAGCCCTAGGTGATGTTTAAGCACAAAATAATGGGCAGTATGGGCCAGTAAGCTTGTCAGCCAATGCCTTTGTATTGTGCACATTATTTCATTATTAATGATATTTGAGCAAATGGGAAAATCAGTTAATGTTTTGTCATCAAATTTGACCAGTTGTTATTACATTAAGCTCATGTCCTCGCTCTAATCAAACAGTATGTTCACATTGCAATCAATCTAGTGCTCTGACCTATTTTCCTGACCAAGTGGACTGAGAGTGGGTTACACAGTCACTGGAATCAGATTTTGAATAGGCGGGAAAGGGGCTTAACAAGATAAAATTGTCTTTTGGGCTTGGAGCAGTGGAAATTGTGATGTGGGAAATAACATTATTGTCAGGGTAGAAAAAACAATATTAGGCTACCATGCAACAACAACTAATAGAAAGTGGGCAAACCAAGAGAATGCAAGTTCTTACAATCAAACCAGCTTAGTAAAGATAATTGATTATTGTATTAATCTTAATTTGATGGAAATATTTAATTAATTAATTTATAACCTATAGTAACTGTGAAACCAGCTAAATGTGCAAATGACTTATAGTAGCAGCATACAGCGCTAATTGAGATCTCTTTCATCCCTAGTGTTGAAAACTTTGATAAATTGTGGGATTTCTAAATCATTGTAAAGTAATTAATTTTCTCTTTTCATTCTCACCGATTGAGATATCAGTTCGTAAAAACCACTCCCGAGACTGTTAACTCTTTCCACTCTATCCCTCATTTTGTCCTACTGCCATTCATTGCAGCCATAAATCCCCCCATTCTGCAATTTTTGGCAGCTTTGAAACGTTAATTATTGTTGGAGGTCCACAAGGGCCGGATTTCTACACCCCATTTCTCCGTTCACATCCGTTAAAGCACCACGCCCACCCACAGCTCCACAAGGGGAAACAGCCCGACAATGATTATCGGTATTTGGCCAAAGTCAGGCTGTTATGCCGCTCTCTAATTGGACTGAAAACATTTCTAAATAACACAAAAGCTGATTTTCTTTTTAAACCAGTGAGCATTGAGAGAAGAACAAAGGAGGATCTGGGGTTTCCAGCCCAGTCACATAGGGATCTCAAGTGCCTATCCACCAAAACAGCAATTAGATTGGGCTTCCACAGGGGATGCAGACACATCAATTAATGTGGGCACACAGTACACACACAATATCACAGCCGCACACACTTGTGTTATCTCTCTACGGTGACACACCTCTGGTTTGGCTGTTGCGCTCCACACACACATAAATTCATACATGCACTATAGACACACTCTGGTCCTAAAAGGCAGCTTGGCAGCCATGCTGATATGGTAATGAGAGGAGAGAGAGTTTGCTTATCTCAAATCCCCCCAATCTTCTTTGTCTCTCTTCTTTCCTCTTCTTCTACCCTGCCCACTATGCTTTCAAAACCCCATCCAAAAAAACCAGAGTCAGGCAATGTGCATATTGTGTTTAATTATTGTGACATTGCTAGTGCAAAATTATAAATCATAGCCCAAATGTATCACTAGAATAATGTGCCAATGACAGTTAAACAACCTTTCAGGGCTTTTATTAAAAAACAAAAACAAAACCCTAATCACTGGCTACAGGACCTGGATGCTACAAGATTCCATAGAAAAGTATGTGTCTGTGTATGCATGTATTTGTGTTTGACTGTGTGAATGTGGGGTGTGTGATGGCATTCATTGTTGCAACTTGTGCATTAATGTCTGTGTTTTTGATCATTATTTAAGATTGAGACTTTGGAATGTAATAGAATGTGTATATATAGTATGAAGGCTCATTGTTTTCAGTTTTTACCAATTTTCTTAAAAAAAAAAAACAGATTCAAGACTAGTTTTGTGATTAATACATTTGTACATAATGCCTAAACAATAGCCACACGTTTTAAATATGTGGTATTTGCTGTGTGGTATCAAAATCAGAATACTTTATTAATCTCCTCATGGAAATTATTTAGTTGCAGTTGCTCACAGTCAAATTCAAGGTAAAATAATAGTAAGAAAAGTACAAGTAAATAAGTATATAAAGTAAAATATTTACAGTAAGAAATAAATAAAAATGTTAAGTAGAAATAAGTGGCATTAGGTTACAAATAAGATTAGGTGATGGGTGAATTTCAGACACAACTTTCTGTAAAAGTTAGTTTCTGTCGAGGTGGCACACCTCCAATGTAAAACACTGTGGGTAATCCTGGTATAAGCTGATTTTACAAGGATTTTATGTCCTCATGCATCAAAGAGTTTGCTGCGCTGATCACCGCAGTTTAGCTACAGTAAACAAAGTATTCTCTTGGTAAGCACATTTGAGGATATTCTCTGCATATTAGAGTCAAGAGAACCACAAACAAGCTGTTTAAGTACTTTTAGGGCCTTGATGTAATTACAAGTAGTGCTGACAATATATTGTGTTTTTAATCATCATCGTGATATCAATAACCATATCACGAAAGGCTGAAATATAGACAGTCAGAGATGTTTGTGTTGGTTGGGGAAAAAAAATCTGTAGAAAACTTCTCTTTTAAAATGTAACTGTCATGCGTTGTCTTTAGAGGTGACTTCTATAGTCAATTCAATCTTCAATTCGTCCAATTCAATTTTTTCAAATTCAAAAAGCAATTTATTTTATTTCAGCAGAATACTGGAAGCTGCAGAACTGAGTAACTTTAAGTACACTGTTTATGTAATGCAAGTAATATCGTAATCGAGCCATTCAACAACATTATCGCATAATGCATATTTTCCTCATATTGTGCAGCCCTAATTACAAGCAAAAGGATATCAGCACAGACTGTAAAGGATATTCCTACGTTTTATTTCACAAATGTGTTATATGAACACCAATGATTTTTTTGCTACCATAACATTGCACTTCATTTTATGCTAAAAGCAATTACCAAAATTAGCAAAAGAAACTAACAATGTGTCAGATACCCACCAATGTTTGCCTCCAAACCTGTCTTGCAGGTGTGCATTAGATACCATTTAGAAAAATAAAGACAGAAGACAATGAGCCCTCAATACATCAAGTAAAGTGTGCGAGGCGTGTTTGTGTATGTGAGTGCTTAAAGCGCCGCTCTGTGTCCCCTGGGCTGTGTTAACGCTCCCGCCGTGTGTTGTTGTTGTGTGTGTGTTAAACACATGCAGTCCCTATCCTTGCCACAGTGGTCATCGGATTACTCTGCACCGGCGGGTACCTGGTTTGGCGCAACTGGCGGCGCAAGAACACCAAGAGCATGAACTTCGACAACCCCGTTTACCGCAAAACCACAGAGGACGACGACGATGAAATCCACATCGGGCGGCACAGCGAGTCCATAGGCCACGTTTACCCGGCAGTGAGTGACAGCCACAGTCAACCATTCATAGCGCTTCCACTAGGGGGCGGTGTCACAGACAGCAACTCTCACTGGTACTCAGGGGCACCGATGCTCTCCAGCGGAAAATGAGAGAAGCTGCAGCAGAAATTAAGCAGTTTGGATTATTTTGGATATGGAAGGATGGGCAGGGGTTTGGGAACGCCCGTTTGTTGTACATGTAGGCCTGGTGGAATGAAAGAACAGGCTTACACACGCACACAGTCTCACACATCATATTTTTGCCGTAATCACTGAAAAACACCAATCATACACACACATACAGTCAGCCCTTCACCAGAACATCATGTTCACATGTATTCCACGTTCATGACTATAATCATACAGTACATATGTTTATCACCAATCTGCCACCCCATTTACTTGTACATTGTGATGTGTTGTTCTGGTGGTTAAAGTGTTTGTTCTGTTTCTGGGCGACGTTTCTTATGAGGCCCCCATTTTCTGACAAAACTCATTACTCAAACCCATATCATCTTTGTTTACGGAAGCAGCTGATGCAAAAGTTTAATTTTTGTTCAACAGAAAATACGTGCCACAAGTTGGCACCCTTGTCAGAGAGGAATTTTGTGGATGTTTCTTTGTTATGTTTGCTGCTAAGAATTAGAGCAAACAGTCATCCAGACATCAGAGGGGCACTGATGCTCAAATAATTGCTGCTGTGTTGATGCAGTGTAATGGTATTAATTTCTTAGTAGAATAATTTTTTTTAGCGTTGAGTCTTTGAAGACTGAAAGGAAAGCAGAGGATTGGGCTGAACCATTCTATAAATAAATTGTATTTTCAGAGTAGATAGTAACATCATGACATTGCTTGATTTTATTTTTTTGTTCCAGTGTAAATAAATCATGGAGGATTAAAATGGGAGCATAAATCAGAAAATAATTTATCTCATATTCTATCTTGAGTGCGGTTGCAGAAACCATGGAGCTCCACCTTTCATGACTTGCACACAACCCTGTTGATTTTCCATTAATGCAGATGCTTTTTTGAGAATCACTTATCGGGCATGAAGCTGCATTTTCTACAGAAACAACGGCAGCTGTGATTTGCACAAAAATGCACTTGTACAACATGTACAGGACACTTAACATTTATCGAATATATTTGTTGTTTTAGGTATCGGAAAGCAGGCAGGGAAGGGCAGCCAAAACGGATTATCGGGGGGTGGGAGTCTACCGCTTTGATCGGTTGGCATGGTAACACAGATTTCTTTGTGTTGCTCCAGAGAGAAAGGAGGCAAAGAATTCTGGGTATCATTGGTAGATGACAGGCTGGAGACACACACACACACACACACACACACACACACACACACACATACACACATATACACACAGGAAACAGGTGCACAACAGAGACGTATTAAGATTCAAGGTCGAACAAACAACTGCCCTCAGTGATGGGTTGCAGAGAGGGAACTATACTCTCTCTCTCTCTCTCTCTCTCTCTCTCTCTCTCTCTCTCATTCATCTCCCAGTTTTATTATTTACATATTCACAAATCTCTGTTATTGTCTTGATTTCTATTTTTTTTTAACTTGTTTTCTTCATTTCCTCTCCTCTTCTTTCCTTTCGTGGCAGTGTGGCAACTCAGACAGCCAGAGAAATCAGGTTGGCAATATGTGGGCCAGACATTTTCAGCCGTAGGCAGGCATCCTGCATTCTTCACATAGGAGCAGCCAGAGAAGGAGGGAATGAACAAGGGGGGAATTGGAAAGAGGAGAAGGGGAAGGTCAGGGAGATGAGGGAGAATTGAGAACTGCAAAAAGGAGCAGGAGAAATGGATTCCATATGAACCTGCCATTCATTTTCCGGGCACCATCTACACTTGAATCTCTTTCTTTTTCTCCTGATTTATTTCTTTATTTTCTGTCCATCATGCTACTCTGTTTTCTTTTGTCATCTCACTTCTCTCTCTCTCTCTCGCTTTCACCAGCCTACTGTGGTAACAGTCTTTTTATCTGCTGTTTGCAGCGCGTGGCACTCAGTCTGGAGGATGATGGCTATCCCTGAGGGGGGGATGCAGCCTGCTCCCCTTCCCAATCCCATCCTGGCCCCTCCTCTCACCACAGCCTCTACACCACTGCAATGAGGCCAGTACAACGCAGAGGAGAAAGTGAACGGGGTCCTCATTTTGCCTCCCCCTTTTGAGGAGCAGGGATGACATGTACTTCTTGTAAATCCCCCTTCCCCTCCTACTTTCTCCAATGGGGTAACATTACTACCACTACTAGCCACTACTACTTCCCTTAGTGCTAGTTTATTAGTAGTCTCTGCTCCACTCCTCTCTTCTCTCTGCCTCTTGTTAGCTGTAGTGGTGTGTAAAATGCTGCTTGATAATTTTGTTCAAACTAACCTCATTTGGCTGTCTCCGTGCACACTGTAAATAGATTGTTAAATAGTTGTCTGACCACCGTACAAGGGGATTATTTTGAATTCCTCATATGGCGTTTTATTTATTTGTATGTTTCCTGTTGTAAATATGTAATCAGCATATCTCAGTGCTACAGAATTACAGTCAGATTTGTTCAGGTTTGCAAGGATATAGAGTTGTAGGCAAGGATGCTATTTTCTTCATAGTACCCTTTACATCTTGAGTTGACATTACAGATTTTTTTCAAACAGGGGAGTGTCATCCTTTTTCCCACCCAGCCAGTCAAAATCTTCCCTTGGCATTGTATGTAGGCAGGCAAAGCTAAATATAGCCAAGGGGAAAGGAGACAGAAATAAATGATGGGGTTGCCTGCATGTTTGGAGGTGATTTTGGGGTGATGGAGTTACCAAGGTGTCTGTTTCTTTTGAGGGGAATAGGAGGATTTGTGCCACCAGAGGGTAGTGCCTCAAGGCAAAAAAGCAGTAGGGCAGAAAAGGCATAATGAATTTGGGATTGTTTGCTCATTTGTGGCAGGTGTTAGGACTCACGCGTTCCACGAGTTTTTGTTTGTGTCTGCTGCAATCAGTATTTTAAAGGTAAAACCCTTTTTGAGATATCAGATGCTTTGAGGTACTGAGGTCTTTGACTTTCAACCCTAGCATTGAGCATGACAAAAACGAAAACATTTTTTTGAAATTCAAAAGACAGGACAGTTGTGATTTCTAGATATGTTTACATTTAAATGCATAGTTGTGCATTCTGTATTGGAATCCTGTAGGGATGAAGTATAAGAAAATGAAGTATGAGAAAGCAAGCAGCGTACTGATCTATTGCAACAAATATATTTTGCAGCAGTCTATTTTTGGCTCCAGTAGTCTTTAGCACTACATTATTCTTATAGGTATAGCTCCCACAACATCACTTTTTCTTTCATTTGACATAACATGGTTTCATAACTTCCCAGTAAACATCAATCGCAGCATTTTAGTGGATTCACAGCACTGTTTTTGGTGTTTCTTAGCATGATAACCTCTCCCTCTTTAGTCCCCTATCCTGGCTGTGTGTTTTCTTGATGAGATGGTGTGTGTTTTGTTTTTCTTTATTTACACATATAACAAAAAACAATAAAAAGAAACAATATATCATTTGCAATAGAAAAAGACTCCACATTTGAAAGGGATCACTTTCCGCTGTCACTAACTCTTAAGTGTGGTTGTTAGTGGCCCTGTTTTGTATGAGTAGATAAGTAATACGCCAAGGCTGACTGAGCCCAGCACTGATTTGATTTGAAAGCTGGATAGAGAGGAAGCGTGTAAACCAGCGTAAAGAGCTGATATTTCATTGGCTTGCCACAGACATGCTTCCAGCCCACTGAATCAAATGGAATGAATGCCTAGTGACTATTGCAATAATTGCTCATGACGTGTAATAGTAAATTACTGGAGTCCGTTACGAGTTCATATGATGGCTGTTACGAGTAATGGCAGAATAACAACTTTTCTATCCTGGATTGAATTTCAATACAGGGCATCTTGAAGGTGCTAAGCACACATACATACAAGGTTTTAGTATAGAGGTCTTCCATCATAAGAATAACAAATCAGAACAATGTGGCAATTCAGATGAACTGAGCTAAGAAACGCTTTTGTTTTTCAGATGTTCAGTCTTTTTTAATAATGAGCAAAAACAAGTATAGAATGCAAAGATTAAAGTCTTCCATTGTAGGCTATAGACTCAGCATATATATTCATCTTACTATACAGACAGTATGTGCATACAAACAAACAGATTAATGGTAGTTATTATTCATGGTTCTCACTGTTTCATGGAAATGTTTGCTCAGTGTGAATGCTCAGAACCACAAGGGAGGAAGAAGGAAAGACAAAGGTAGGCAGGAAATGACTGCCAGGATTTAGATTAAACTGTACGCAAACAGGTTTGTTCTTGGAAGATAAATAGTGGACCATTCATTTTGCTGGATTTCTGCTGATGTTGTGTCGCAAGTCTCTGACACTCATTCTCGCTCACCTCCCTCAGAAGGATGCCCCTTTCTTCTCTAAGTTTATAATGCACAGTGGGGGCTTTCTATGAATGGGATGTGACAAATGGCATGCTAGACAGGGAAATTATAGTCCTCTCCAGGACTGCACTCCCCTACGTCTATCTAATGAGCAGGATTGAGCACTAAGGGGAAGCCATCTCCCTTCATCTTAACCTTGCACAGATAAAGCCAAATAAAATGCATTACACAGTGGAGAAAACTGTGTCTCAGCTCAGAATATTCCCGGTTAATTAGTTGTTGTGTTGGTAGAATATTGACATGTAGGAAACAGTTTTTGTAAAAAAAAAAATGTAACTCTAAGTCCTAAAGGAAAAATGAAGATGATGTAAGATGCCAAGAAAGACGAAACAGGTCAGTTATCTTTGTGAATTTAAGATGAAATAAATCACAAACCCAATGATGGATTGAATCCTGAGCTCACGCCACATAGTTTCCTTCATGAATATGTTTGCTGCAGGTCTAATGGAGTTCCATAGGGAGGTTCCATATGGAGGGTTTGCAGTTAGGAGAATAAATTGCTTATTCATTGAGGTGACTGAGCGTGGCATTGTAGAAACGTTATTATTGCTACAGTGTGAAGACAGATTGGCTGGTCGACTTTGTGGCCACCTTGAGAGCCGCCACTGAAGGACGCTAAACAGGTCCGGAAAGGGGACTGATATCATTCATCACATTGTAGGTAATAATTAGAGTGGTAGTAGATGACATGGTTTGACAGTACGCTGTCTGGACATTCTTGATTGATATTGTTAGGAATCATTTAGGGCCTAATCAATGCCTTAATGGCAGCATAATCATAGTTTTACTATCAATCAGCTCTATAAACAACATAACAAGATCAAGATGAGAACTCTTCCTCATGCTGAAGGATTGAGTGTTTGTTTGTGTGTGTGCGCGCGTGTGTGTGTGTTTTCTGTACATACATTATGTTCAGTTGTTTAGTTACTGTAAGACAGGTATGACGAGGACATTTTTTTTATTACTAACTTGAAGTCTTTCATTGTGAAGTCAGTAGTGTCTGCAGTGTTGAAGTTAAGGGGTGTGGTTCCAACTTTTGTGGAGATTGATGCATCGCCAAATTAAAACGAGCTGTGATCACATTCATTCATTAAGCATTGGGATGTTCCTCACAAAACCCTAATGCATAATAGGCAGGTTACTATCACACCTAAATTATGTCAAGCCGTCCATAACAAAGTTTTGTCTGGTTTATTTTATAGGAACGATGTTACATTATAAACTCACTGTTGCAAATTCTAACAGCCGTGATAACCCATAATCCAGCATAATTTTAGTTTTTCTGATTTATGCTCCCTGTTTTTTTAACTGTCCCGTCGCATGTCCCTCTCTTCCTCTCTGCGCTCTACTAAATTTTTTTATCCTATCTTTTCTGAGCAGGGAATCTGACCCATGCCCCTTTTAACCAGGATGCTCTGACTGCTTTCTAACATGACTCACCTCTCTCCACCACTTTACTTCCTCATGCAATGTATCAAACGTAATGCCAGCTGTAAGGCTTCAAGTCAGCATTGCTGTCTATGTGCACTCCCATCTTCATCTTAGCCATTGACATATTTCCTTTGGCAAGGGCTATCAGTCTTTGGATCGCCAAACACACACACACACTCTGGGAGAAATCACTGGAAGGGAATAACCCGGAATCCCCAAAATAACAAGGAAACGGCCGGAGCTCGGGGGGAAAACCCCTCCGGGTCATGAACCAGCAAACAGACGTAAAGCACGCTCAGCCAGGAGAAGCAGCCCCCACCTCACCCCCCAGCTACAGGACTGTGGAAGGAGCCCTCATTGACTGTACATGGCTGGCAATTAGCTCTTGGTAACCTAGTGACTTTCCTTTACCAGCTGTTTCCTCTTATTATCACGTGTTTTTTGAACTATTAGTCTGTAAGTTGTAGTTGTTGCTTTCTCTCTCTCCTTGCCGAACCATGCTCAGTTTCATATTTGATCTACTTGATGTTTGATTACTTGAAGGGCAGTGTTCAGTCACTTACATTTTTCTACCAGTCAGTATAAAATGAAGGTTGGGGGAAGAAGACAGCAATGGGGAAGTTGTAAAATCTGTGTGTAAATCTTTTTTATGGGTTGGGATGATGATATACAAAGGCAACAATTTGATATAAAACTATTGACAGATTTAGACATTTTACTTCAGCAGTGATTGAGATGGGAGTAAATTGCTGCAAATTTAAGAAACTATTGGCTCCAATTTTTGCAAAACTGTCTACCTGTATTTAGTCAAAATGTTGTCATTGCCTGCAAGGAAATCTCAAAAACCATCCAGGGGTCTGTCCATTCCACAGCCATACGACAGGCATTTTTTTATGCTGTTTGTTGCACAAAACTTTTCAAGAAGCCTTCTGCACTGTGTAAAGCGATAACGTTCTTAGGAGGGGAGAAATAAGAGGGAGGGGGGGTCCAATGTTACAGTCCAATGGTTTTGAATCATGACTTGTAAATACGTTTTCATACAGCAAAAACTTTTGATAATGTTTAAAATGTATCTGTAAAAAAAAAGATGTACATAAACCTCTGGGGTGAAAAGGAGTGTAGACTATATATGAATTTATTTGTACACAAGAGCACTGGATTTATTTACTACTTGATTGTAACTAAAAATTAATAATCTGCCAAAGTGTTTTTATTTGACTTTTTCTCCTGTCTGTTCCGTTTGTTTTTTGTTAGCTTTTTAACAGCATTGCAGATTTGTAGTGTTCATACTGTATTTAATTCTGTTAAATAGATTTTGTTGTGTGTTTAAAAAAAAGAGGGGTTATCATTTTAATTTATTGGTGCCTTGTTTTGTGCTCCTGTATACTTTTACTCTCTGTTTTTCTGTGTTATGTGTCTGCGGGAAGGGGGGGTGAACTGGTGGTGAACTTGGTAAGGGTCAGGGTGGGGGAGGTGAAAACTTAGCAACTTCTGTACTTACATGGAATATCTGTACTTGTATGCCAAAATGGTCTCACTCACGTTTCTATGAAATCAAGCTGTTGATAAATATCTCTATATATTGATATATTAAATTTATAAAAACTGTCCAACCTATTTGTATCTCTGTGTTACATCTGGATGTTGCCTTCTTGTGTTTTTTTTTACCAAGGAAGCGTGAACCTTTATAGTACAGTATCATGCATTCAAGTAACACATAAAAAGTATTGCATTTGCACTTTGGTCTCTGAATTTTTATACATTTAAATTCCACGAAAGTGGTTTTACTTGTTATCTTTTATTTACAACACTTGCCACATTTCATAAGCTTTTGCTTGACTTAAAGCTCAGGTCAGTTATCTTTCTTGTAAAGGTTTAAACAAAGACTGCCTTAAGTAAAAATAGTTTTTGGATACTTAATTTTTGTTATATAAGTTATTGTTACAAAGCAAAAATACTAGTAGTATCAGCAAGCCAGTACCTTGCATTGCAAATTAAAGGTAAATTGTAAAGCACTTTGTCTGTAAAGGTAGAGCACTATGTCGGTCACTTTAGCGTTTTATACTTTGCTCGCAGAAAAAGGTTTTAAAAATGTATAATAGGCGTTTTAGATATGGCAGAATGCATGAATAGATGATATTTTTGCCATTTGAAAATAACCTGTCGACATGACATAAAGTTGGTTACTGAAGTAAATGGGTTTTGGGGGCTTTGTAAAATTGCAGTGCTTCCCAACCCGCCCACCCAAAATGTGTTTCTGGTTGTTGCCAGCTTGTTTAGTTCAGTAAAATCAAGGTTTTAGTTTATTTCCTCTTTGTTTATGATACTCTCCAGAGAAAAAGACCAGACAAGTTACAGTAAAGGGAAGAAGAAACAGAACTAAAGTGTGAGGGTAAAATGGGCTGACAGTGTAACCAAGGGGGAAAAGAAGCAAGAGACGGGGGATGTGTGTAATCCCTGGAGAGTTGAGAAGACTGGGTGTTTGATGGATGAGCTGGCGGGGAGAGTTGGCTGAGGCTATCGATGCTCTTTGGCCTGCCCATTGTTACAGGGTTGCTGCTGCTCTTCATTGAAGACTCAACCCTGTCGGTGCCCCGCACTGCCATCTCCCCGGGCATTACAGAAGGATGGGGTTTCATTGAAGATTCATGATAATTGAGGTACTCACGGTGGATCAAAGGGTTATAGTGTCATGCGCTATAACTGTACGTCAGTGTCTAAGCAGACTGCAGCATATTTCAAAGTATCCCTTTGAATTTCATCTTGAGCCATTTTTTGAGGGTTGAAATAGAAATGTTAGAAATTCCAAATTTAACAGTGTAGACATGTAGAGTCAAGGAAAGGTGTTTGAAATAACAGTTCTCAGGCCAATCAGCATAAACATAGAAACATATTCCATAGAGAGGGCCATACATAGCCAAGAAGGGCCGCTAACATTGTTTAATTGAAACACCTGTGTTTGACATTATATATGTCACATGATGGGTGACCGCTATCCTGAGGAGGGCAGTGGGTTAAAAAAATATGGTGCCATAGTCAGCTTTTTGCCAGTCATTCCTTTAACTAAAAAGTATGCCCCTAAAATTTAAAGATAAAGCAGTATGTCTTACTATTGCACCTGATGTTTGTCAGAGATTGTTATTCTACCAACTTTCATTGCCTTCCAAAAATCAATTACTTTTTGCTTGTTTTGACTCCAGCAATGGCAAAAAAAGAGGAAGACACCTATCCACTACCACAGTACTGCAATCCAGCCTGATTCCACACAACCTCTTCAACTATTTTCCTCTTCCCTGCTAAATGGACCTAATGTTGGACTCTATTAGTTAACATTTGGAGTTAGTGGGTCATCCAGGTAGCTGAGTGCAGAAAATCTCCACTCTCCACCTGTCACTTAAACATGAATAAAATATTTAAAACATAACATTCTAAAACATAGGCTAACGATTGGGTCATTACCAAGCGACTTGCTATCGCATAGTCAACAAATCCCCCTATTGTCAGGAGAAGCACACAGACAGTTTCTACTTACTTTAGCTGTTTAGGTTTAACTACTAATGTTAACTAGCATTTTAGTTAGCAGTAATTAGCCTGTTTCTATGTTATCTCCTGACACTTACGCTCTCTTACAACTTTCAGACAGTTTGCTCACGTCGTCAAACTCGGAAGCTGCACAGTAACACTCAGCCATCCCCGGAAAAATGCTTCTAATAGCCTTCACTGGTCTCCATCCAGAATAACGGGATCTGTTGGTCCATTTCTTTAACTGTCTATGTCAACAGCACACTTAAAAATCAGGGGCATTCAGTATGCAAATGACATTTGCTTGATCCTTTGTAGACAAACATAATTAGTATGTAGTATTAGAACAAAGCTAACCCCACACAGTTTCATGCTCTGCTGCCCAGAGGCCCCCACTATGCTAATGTTATTGCCACTGAAACCCAAACAGGCTGTCAGGTGTTGCATGGAATGGCAGACCCAAGTGCAGCGAGCAGGCAGGCAAAAGTTGAGCTTGAGGTTTTAATAAACAAAAAGCAAAGTACAAACAAACAAAGGAAGTCCTGAGAGGGGAAGGCAAAAACTAAATCCAGAGTATAAAAACCAGGAACAGGGAATCCAAAACAAAAAGCAGAACAAACCAGAAACAGAGACCAAAGCAAATCCAGGGAGCAAGGAACCAGACACAAACTGGCACGACAGGCACGAACAAACACTACAATACAATGATCTGACAAGGGGAACAAAAGGACTAAATACACTGGGTAACGAGGAAACAAGAGGCAGGTAACAGAAGGGCTGGGAATCAGGTGGAAAACATGTAATCACAAGAGCGGGCACACACAGGAAGTAAAACTAGACACAACAAAGCAGAAAACCCAGACTGTCAAAATAAAACAGGAAACAGAACAGACATCACGGGACGACACAGGACAGTAACTACAGCTAGACAAGACAAGGGCGCAAACACGGACTGTGACATGAAACAGTAAACAGAGTAATAAACAGGCAACAGAACATAAAAGACAAGACATGACACCAAAACCATAACACAGGCTGCCAATTTAATTGGTGAAAGATGAATCCTCCACTTTGTTTTCAGGGCATTGCACTTTGGGTGAAGTGACATAAGGCAAAGTCTGTGCTCATGTTTGCTGTAATAATTCCTTTTAATCGTTCTCCATTACTTTCTCCTCTTGTTTCCTCTCTTTCCTTGTTTCATTATTTCTTCTTCTCTCTCTCATTAACTTCCTCTCTGCCTTTGTGTTGCTGCCTTTGATAGCTTTGCAGAGGGAGATACAGGTTTATGGCGTTCCTCTGTGTGAACAATTTCACCGAATTAACAAATGAAGTTGTTTCACAACCAGTGCAATAAAATGTAACTGTTAAAAGAAAAATAACACTCTCCCTCCACCCTTTTCAGTTCTTTCCATTTGCATCAGCTCTTTCCCTACGCTTTGTTCTGCCGACATTTTTCCTCTCACCTCCTGTACGTGACGCTTTTAACAAAGGTCACATCACTGGAGCTATTTTTATTGGCTTTCATAAAGCTTTTGACACAGTGAACCATCACATCTTGCTTAATAAACTTCAATCATTTAATTTGTCTTCATCTTCATCTTTCCTCCTACCTAACAAACAGGTTGCAAGCTATCAAAATAAATCACGCAACCAAAATCCCAACCCTTAATCTCTGAAATGGGCGTTCCACAAAGCAGCCTTCTTGGACCCTTGCTTTTTCTTTTATACATGAATGATTTCCCCCAAGTGTGTAATCATTCAAAATGTTTACTGTATGCTGATGATCCTGGGATTTTTCTCTCCGATTCAAATCCTGATGTCATAAATTCCAAATTATCATCTGATCTTCAGCTTCTAAACGACTGGTTGAGAAAGAACCATTTAACCAATGTAAAGAAAACTGAATGTATTTGTATTTTCTTTCTTCCTATCTTGACGTGCTGTAACTACTGTACGTTCAATGTTTTATGTTTCTGCAGAACAGAAACCTGCTGAAAAACTGTTTTTAAACTGAGTCAGGCCGTTTATATTGTAATGTAATGTTTTTAACTTTCCTGTATAATAAATGAAATGAAATGAAGTGAAATGTCACTCTCTCTCAGTCCATTTCCTTTTACCTCTATCAGCACTTTTTGCCCTTGCCTTTGTAAGACTTTCCAACTGTGGTGCCTTTTTGTTGCAAGGAAAAGATGTTTTGACTTTCGAAGGAGCCAGATCAGAATTTTCCACATCTGGCCTCATAAAATTATTGCAATAAAGTGCCTTTCTGTTTAAAAATGCAATGAACACACTGCCAGCACTCTGCCTCTCTTCCCCTCTCTCTTCCTCATGGATGACAATTCCTATTATCTCCTGGATAGTAAATTGCACAGATTAGCCATGGGGGCAGACAGAGGAGCAGGGATATGGCACAATGTATGTGTGTTTGTCTGTGTGTGTGTGTGTGTGTGTGTGTTTGTGTGTGTGTCTGTCTGTGTTTGTCAGTGTTTATTTGTGTGTGTGTGTGTGTGTGTGTGTGTGTGTGTGTGTGTGTGTGTGTGTGTATTCTGCTTAGCTGTGGACAACTACTAATGTTTGCCTGTCTGTGTTTGTGTGTCTGTTTGTCTGAGGGTGCTTCTCTTTGTCTGGATTCATGGATTTCTGTCCAGCTGTGTGTGTCTGTCTGGATTTGTGTCTCTGTATAGCTGCATGCCAGTATGTGTGTGTGTGTTTGTGTGTGTGTGTGTGTGTGTGTGTGTGTGTGTGTATATGTGCTTGACTTGGAACACACTATAGGAGGAGTAGATGGGCTAAGAGCCATTATCAGATAATTACGGTTAAAAGTCTCCATGCTATAACAACGACGGCTCTCATCATGGTGCTGGCACACAGGGAGGGCACTAAAAACATCTGTGTGTGTGTGTGTGTGGGCATTTTATTTCCTCTATCTGCTCTGTTCCCTTGTCCTCTATCTGTGCATGCATGTATGTGTTTAGAACTTGTACGATGAGGGGATTACTGTTATTCCCATCTTGAATAAGAAGCCAGCCTCTCACTGTGTGTTTGCCCGTGTTTGCAAGTGCACATCACACAAATATGAACACTGTATATCAGTGTAATTGTCAGGCACATGAGCCCGGTGTGAGTTGAGTTTGAGGGCATCCATACACCACATAAAGTAGATGCCTGTAATGGGCTCACTCTTCTCTCCCTATGATGGGCTTATTCCCTTCTGAAATGGTGTCTGTGGCACACAGAGGCAGCCAGCAACAGGAACATAAATGTAAGATGCAATTACACAAAAATTCCAAAACAAATGTTTTACCTCTGTTATGCTGCAGATGTTCTTTTTGCATATGTGCAAGGAAATAATTTAATTAAATGTTCTACCTGCTGGGACAGATGAGGGTGTTTGGACCCAAAAGTACCATAAATCTAAATTTGCAACCAGTCTATTAAGCTTTCATCTCTACAATCTCCTGGCTTCCAAAAAGTAGTAAAGAGAAAAACATCAGCTTTACTCATTATCTTCTCTTCCCCAATCCTCAGTGTATGGGAATACTAAGATGTGTGTGTGTGAAGAGATACAAAATTGCTTCACAATGTTTGGGTTTGTGCATCCAGGTGTTTATGCGTGTACACACATACCAGTGTGTGTGTGTGTGTGTGTAAATGCTGAAGCCAGAACAACTCAAAAACAGCACATCAACACATCATCCACTTCACTTAAGAGCAAATCACTCTCCTCTCAGTTTGGAATTAACGGCCATCCGTTTCCTGTACAAAATGAATTTCCAGTCTTCTTTAATCAATTAAATCATTCCAATAAAAAAAATGTCATCATTGTTAAATAGTATATGAACCATAAACTGCATGTAACCCCTACCATATTATATGGTATACAGTAGCTGGTCCAATTCAGATGTATTGTAAGCGAGCATCCACAAATCGTAGCTCCTGTGTACCATATTACATGTACTTGTTACTGTAACAAAGTTATTTTTTAATTTTTATTTTTTATTATTATTATGTTTCATTTGAGAGGACAGCTAAAGATATCAAAGAGGGAGAGACCGCATTTCGATTCTGAAAAGGCTGCAGGTCGGTATCGGACCCCAGGCTGCTGCGGTAAGGACTGAGCCTTTGTACATGGGGTGCACGCTCAGCTTGGTGAACTTCCTGGGCGCCCCACAGAAAGTTGGGAGTATTTTTTCAAACTTTAACTTAAGTATTGTTATGCTATTGTACCTGAGTACACATTTTTTTAAAAGGTTGAATTTAATGCACCACCCGGCCAGCATGCTAAGTGACATAAAACAAACACACCCAAGATGAACAGGTGCATGCAGGGTCTGGCTAAATGCTAACAGGCTCATGGTGACGTCAGAGTTCACTGAGGATCTTTCTTTTGACAACACATAGTCTCTTTAAGCTCAAAACGGTTTGAATTTAAGGAATGCCGTGGGACAGAGAGGCCTATTGGACCAGTTATATTAGGACAGAGAGGACACTGGCTGAATGGACTGGTTACATTGGGACAAAGAGGATGGACTGGTAATATTATGCTCTGAAAATGAACAAGCAACTAAGCTGAACCTGGAGCAGATTGAGGTGGACTTCCTGATGCACAAGACTCACAGAATATCGTTCCAACAGGTTAGTACAACAACACATTGCACTTACTCTCCTGAAACATCAACAACCGCTGTGTCTGTGTTGCACTGTGTTTGTGAATGCAGCCACTGTTAAGTTTATATTGTTTGTGTCTGTGTTGTCTTCCTTGATGATGGTTTATTTAGATTTTTTAAGATTTATCTGGTTATTTTTAGTGAGGTTAGTTGTATATTTATAATTGATAATCAGTTGTATGTACAAGCTGCATGGTGTGCCTATGGAAAATCAATTTACTGCTGATTTGTACATCAGGACATGATGGACATGATGTTGCTACACTGTGACTCTTTTAAAGATTTTTTTATTAGATAGTATAAACAGATAGGGGGAAGAGAGAGGGGATGACATGCAGCAAAGTGCCACAGGTCGGCTTCAAACCTGGGCTGTTGCAAGGGACTCAGTCTACATGGGGCGCACACTCTGGTGGATGGTTCAAACACAGGACTTTCACCCGGAAGACCAGGGATCGTGTCCTGTGTGTAATATTTCCTAAAGTCACTTTCTTCTTTTCCTAAACCCATCCATATTGTTCTTTCCGCGTGTCACGGAAGCGATTCTTCCGTGGGCCCATCACAGAATTTTTTTGCGATTCCGTGAGACTGCCACAGATTTTGAGTTGAGGGGTCATGTTCATTTCACAGAGTTCTGTGAGATCAGGGAATGTTATAATACTCTTTCCATGGCTGCTAGTAATGTGATGATATAACACTGAGAGAGGCCCTTTTATAATGACAACTTTTACTTTCGATACTTGATACATTTAGTTACCCAAACTTCAGCACTTGTACTTTTTACTTGTACTTCTATAATGTGGTATTGCTACTTTCACATAAGCAAATGTTAAATGTAATTATTCTGCCACTGATTAAGGGCTTATATTTTCTTATTGCTTTCTTTACACATTCCTGCATGACAGCATTTCTCACATGAAGATGTGACTAGAAGGTGTAAAAAGATTCTCAATGATCCAACACATGAAAAAGAGACTGTTGTTCTCAGTTTGTGTTCTTACCACGCAGTAATCCCACCATCTGCTGGTCTCTATATTTCATTACACCATATAATGGCATTGGAGCTGAGGCCCACACATGCACATCAGCATCCTGTGAGGTGTCCCAGAAAACTGTTTTCAGAGCTTAAGCATAATCATCTAGTATAGCACTAACTGCTCAATTTTACTTTCATTCTTTTTAAGATTGCAAGTTTAATTCATTTATTCTGTTGGTTGCAGGTATATTTCAAATCAAGTGTTCACACACACACATGTTGAGTATGTACACATGTTGTGTATAAACAGTCGTTTCAGAGCAACCGTTTTAGTTTTTCTTTCCTAATTAAACCTATAAAAAAAACGGATGTTACCCGATCTTACTATGTCAACACAGTGATTTACCATTCAATGTTATTCAGGCTGCCATTAAGGTACCTGACAGTTAATGATGTCTATCAAGTTGCATAGTCTGACATGTAGTTTTTGTATTCAAATATCAGATTAGCTTAAAGGACAGATGAGTAACATTTATCTATATACTGTAAAATACAATTACATACTCACTACTGTAAACCATTGACTTAGATTAAAGTGTGTTGTGCATATCCTAAGTGTTCTACAATGTTAAGAAACAGACATCATCTAAGCTTTGCAGTAGCTGCTGGTTTTGGTTGGAAATGATCAAGAACAACAGTTTATACATTTTAAATCTTCATATATATTTATTTAGAAGTAGTTCTCTGGTTTGCAACATATAAGCCCATTGTACAAGGAATATTACAGAGAGGTAAAGTACATGTTTTTACATTTGACTCTGCCCTGTACATAGACTTTAATTTTTTGATGGGTATCCAAACGAGAGAGACGTTGCCCGCATAGCTTTAGCCAGTGTTGAGTCTTCTTCACATTTTCTCCCACTAATGTTAAAGGTAGCAATGAAGGGCACATAACTCAATGTACAACCTTGTCGATAACACACATGTACTATACTGTACCCAACCAGTCAAAAATAAGATGAATTGTCACATCATCAGGATACACTCAGCATTATTTCCAATCATTCAAATTCCCCTCCAACAGAATCACTGGAATATTTGTCCATGCATACATAAGTATACTCTATATGGTTAAAAATATAGCATTTGGAATAAATACTTTTAGAGCAAACTTTTAGACAATACTTGTTATATATTTTTCACAATACTGTATGCACATGTATTTTGGTAAATGTACAGGAACAGATAAAACTATATATTTAACCCCATGTGAAACAGATTTGATTTCAGTTCTTTGGTGTTGAGCCAGTAATGAAACCATATTACATCTGAGTCACACTGGATTAAACATATGGATGTGATTTACTTTAAGATTTAATACACAGGCACGGAAGACCAGATACACCAGATATTTTACACAGCACAGATCGGATCATTCTTTAGCTGTCTGACAAGTGGGAAGCTACACAAACTCCATTTTCCATCACTTAATACACAGACAAGAAATAATAATCAGATGTGCTGCACTGAGTGAAAACAAATTATTTCTGATCCTGTGTAAATGCAACTTTATTGTTGAAAAAATCTGTTCCACTTTGTGCCTCAACAAATGATCTCATTATTAAGCCACTGTTGAAAATGTCCTGTTGTTTCTGAGTAAATGCAGCCATTGTGTATACTACTATGTAATCTAGAAATTTTATGTAAGAGGTCTATCTTCATGTCAATCTATATAATCCCATATTAGCACCCATATTAATAAAGTGTCTTGGGAATGAGAGAGCACTGGTGCAGCATCAGTGGTCAGATCACACTATATCCCAGAAGGAAACTTGATACATTTAGCTTAGAAGACAGCACTACATACAGTACTGTAGGCATGGCAATACAAATGCATTATGACCTAAGCAAACAAATATAGCGGAGATGTTTGATTTGTCAGTAAAAACAGATACTGAAGACTCTCCACAGTTCATTGTGATCTAAGTCTCGGACCACAATCTCGCTTCCTGTAGAAAGGAAAAGTTTTCTGGCTGTAAATGAAGACTTGACCATCATAGACCACATATATTATGGCAGTTGTTAAAATGAGTGGTATTCCCCTTTGAATTCCACCTTCAGTAATCCCAGCAAACCCCACTTAAACAGAAAACAGTTGTCCAATGTCTTCTCTAGAGGAGCTTTTTAAAGTCAGACAAAAGTAACCCAGACACCAGCATCAGGATTATCTTGTCTTGGAGACTAAAAGTTTATAACAGAAAGTCTGTGTTAAGAGCTGGAGGTATGGTTGCATGATGCAATTTGAGTATTCAGTGTTTTTGGATGATTTTCAGCATGATTTAGGTCTGGTCCACACATACACAGGTATCTTTTCCTTTTTGCATTCTTTTGTCCAGATGCAAAATGCATTGTAGATCACTTTTGGAAAACACCTTCCAGGTTTTAAGAAACTCAGGTTTCAGGTTTGTTTTTGGGCTTGTAATACCAGAGTGTGCATCGTTATTGTCTTTGTGAGCAATGGTTGATGTGACCAAAATAGTGCTGGTTCCAACCTTGCTAACATGACTTTTTACATGTTAACATATAAATGTATAGTTTCCACTATATTAAGGTGCAGAGTCATAAGGATGTGCTACGGAGTGATCAATGCATCATTGCAACCTTCTGGTAATAGCTTTTTTTCAGGCTTCTGATTGGCCAGCATGGCTTTAGGGTTAGGTTATATCCCCCTGTTGGTTTGGCATGCTTTTGACAACAACTCAATTGGGTTTTTGCATTTTCATTTGGACGGCTTTTTTTTTAAACAGTATGTGGACGATTGTTTTCAAAAATCCCTGTGTACCAGTGGACTAGGCCTTTAAACTGGTGACTAAAAGTCAGGATATCTTGGCCTCTGAGCTTTCATTTTAACCATTGAGGCATCCCCAACTTTATAAATGCTCTACACTAAATTGCTGGTGTACCCCTTAAAAGATTTGATTTAAATGTAGACTTAAAACATAATGAAGTATGGTTACTGTATGTCCCTTTTCAGAAAGATGAAATCACTCCTCCAGATGCCTGTGTACAGGTAAAATGATTGATCCTGTTCTGGAAACTGGTAACTTCTTGACCTGCTGGACGTTTAGGGTTTTATTGCAGGGGTCACTGAAGGGGAGCTGTTAAGTTGTAAACATTTTATCAGACCAGTACTGCTGTTTCAAGATACTTTAGGAATATGGGTGTTTGTGGAAAATGGAAGAAAAACACCACATTCCCTGGAACACATCTTATATCTAAAATGTAGGATGGTCATCTGATTAAGGCAAAGCCCCCCCCCACTTAGTTTCTGATTGAAAAGGTAGTTTTTCATTAATATTGCTTCTCTTAGGACTGCAATTCATAAACAACCCATTGTTTTGGCATCTTTACCATTTTTAAAATATGAATGCCTTGAGGCAGGAACAAAATGAGACCAGTGTTAGTAACCTGAAGACAGGCAGATTTGTCTTTAGTCGCAAACTGTAAAAATATTCAGACTAATTCCTATGTCTGAAATATCCACTGACATCCTACAGTATGTCTCTGATAGTCCCATTATCCATGCCAGTATAGTTAGACTTGCTACATTATTTTTTTGGAATGTATCACAGCCAGCCTGACATTCATTGTGCTTTTTGTAGCGGTTGCATACAGGGTTTCATTTGAAAAGAGCAGGCGAACAAGACATACAATATATTTGAACTGAGGGACGAAGAAAGAGAGAGACGTTGATTATGAGAACAGACAGTATTAGAACATACTGTTGTTTAGTACTATAAGACAGCCAGTAGGGGAAGTAACTGTGTATTGGCATGCACCTTCTGAACAGTACTATCTTCTTATTTAGAAGACTTTTGTCTTTCTTTAATCTGGTTATATTGTGGTTATAAAAATCTTTTCTTTTGTGTCCAACAGAAACATTTTATCTCCAACAAAACCATTTGTTTTCAATAATTAACATATGATGATCACCCATGTCCCGTATGTGAAAAAACATCCTTACTGTGGCAAAACAATACATTAAATATTGTCAAATATCCACTGCATGATGGGAATTGTAATACAGAAGTTCTATTCTATTATTCAATTTTCATAATTCACACTTTTGGAGATATATAGCTTCTTGTGGACACCGATATTAGAGAAGAATATTTACTGTACACAAACACAATAAAAAAGTGCAGGAGAAAATACAGTTTCTGTGTTTGTTTATGATTATAATCTGTTATAATAACATTCTACATATACTATGTTCTCAATAATGGCTTATGTCCAAATATGAAAAGAATGGTGTCAATGTCATGAAGAAAAAAATAGAAATAATGTCATATATCCTGTATATTTAAAAGGTAGATCATGTGCTTAGTACTTTGCTTGAAGAGCTAGTTGATGATAAGAAGCAGCAGTTCATCAGAGTATGTCTTCATCCACTTGCCAGTCTGTCCATCCTGGGTCCCTATTTATATTCCCACCCTGTGCCCTAAGTAATATCCTGGCAATTACACTGGTCACTATGGCAACGTGTTATCATCAATTTGACTTGCCCTTTGTTGTGTGTCCACTGAGTGGTTAATGCAGCATATCCAACACCCACGGGGCATGTTGGCTGAGATGTGGAAGTACACTGTGGGCGTACATTGCTGGACACTCCAGTCTCAGAGGTTTATATGTAGTTCCACGTAAACAGAGCTTATCCTCTTTTTCCATTGGTCATACAGAGTCTTGTTTGGGTAAATATTACTTTAATTCAACTTTTTCCCTCTTTGTTGGTAGGCAGAGGGTCTTGGAAATTAAAGGATTGGGGTTTGGCGATATGGAGTGATTTGGAAAGGTAAAGGGGGTCAGTCTGGCTCAGAGGAGGTGTGTGGTAGATTCGGGCTCAGAGGCCCGTGTCTCAGTGTGGAGCTTCAAAAGGTCAACTATTTCTTGGTGGGAGGCTCCCTCTGCCACAGACAGCGCTGTCTGTCCATTCTGGGAAAAAACAGAGAGAAAATGTCGCTGTTTCACATCAAAGATCATTGCAGTGACTCTTCTTATCCTGACAGAGGCAGTGTTGCTCTTTCTAATAACTTGACATCTTAGTACATGCTGCACCTGCCCTGATTCTACTAAGCTGTAAACCATAATTGAAAGAGCTGGGTTCAGTATCTGGAAATGTTTTTGCATTTTTCCCTTCTGAAAAATGCCATATTATGATTTGTCACGTTTCTGTAAACCTGATATAATCAGTTTCTTCCCAAATTACACATTGATCAAATGATTATAATCACATCCACTGATAGCTTCCTTGCATCATGCAGAAATGAACTGTGTAATAGGCAATGGTAAATAATAAGCCTGGGGAGGGTTTGTAGGATATAATGAAAGTGAAATAGTGGAAATGTCTGAATGCATGCGAGACATAAACATCTACAAGAACATTCTTGACATTTTATTTTAAGAACATTCAAAATCTTTTCTCCAGCTGCAATACATGCTGCCACTAAAATACATGAAAATCAGAAAAAGGTGCACATTCAACAGATGTTGGTCTATAAAAGCATAAAGACAGTAATCTTTGAAATCTGGGGATTTTTCCCGCTGACTGAACTGGCAGTGTTCTTTAATGATGTTTGTAACTTCCTACATCATTCTCACAGTGTGTCCTGTTGTTTCCTGTTTGTTCTTATAATCAAAGGCTTCATATTAGACATCTACAACAGACAAGTCTGCCTATTGAGAGAGACATTTTGTCTCATGGGAAAACAGATGTCTCAAAACAGTATTATACTTTTTGTAAATTACACTAACCTGTTAAACAAACTGCTTGAATTACTTGCATATAATTTCAAATTGCTTGCCAGAGCTGTTTATTTTCTAAATTTGTGGACGTCTGTCCACCGCTAGCACTAAATACAGTTTGTTCTCATGTGATGCCATGGAGTCAGACAGCAAATAATCTACCAGAGGCACATGGAGTTATAGGATGATTGCAGGATACATCTTTATGGATTCATCTCAGCTGTCCATGTGGTACAGTCAAATCTAGGTTAAACAATCCACCTAACATGAAGACTCTTCATGATTGTTGAGAACACATGAGATGTCCTCTGAAGTCCCCATCCCGAGGGACTGGACAACAGCAAGAAGTGAAATGCTGTAATGTAATAGTGGCATTGGAAGCAGCGATATGTTTTGTTGAATAAGAAGTGACAATACTTGCATTATTTTGGGAACTAAAGTCAAAGCCAACAGTTGGGTGCAGGCGTAGAGGTGGGGCGTATGATATACATGAGCAGTATTAGCAGTGTTGCAACAGTGTTAAAAGGATTGTTTGCAAGACACTAGTCGGGATATAGCTATTCTTTGGTCTGGGCACCTCTGGGTGCAGAAGAGACCCAACAATCTAGAGGAATCAATAATGTACCATGTTGAACAATCAATCTTCTATGTGTGGGCCAAACACCAGCTACTGTATGCTCTATACCCTTACTGGGCACCTAACTCAGACTAATATCTAGTGACCTATTCTGCTATATGTGTGAGCCAGGTACTAAGAGCCCTGCGACTATTAGTGTCGTACAGGCGGCAGATAAATAAGTGTTAAAATGAAGCAATGAACCCTGGCATCTTCGTAAAGAATGAATCCCAACCCATACAACCTTTTTCTTAACATAACAGCGTCAAAGGTTTTTGCCTACAGAGAGCACCTATTTACTGTCTTTATCTCTTGTCTTTTATATATATTGTGTATAAACATATGTCTTTAAGTGAGCATATTTGGTGTTGTTTATACAACATTGTGATATTATAAACCTGGCAACACACTAAGGCAGTTCACCCATTGAACTGTACTTAAACATCAGAAGAGCCTAGGGGTGTCATGAGTCTCCAAATCCATTATTTGATTTAACTTTTGATTTTAAGGTCACAATTTGATTCAATCCAGGTGACAGGCACCATTAGTTTAATGAGGTGCACATGAATGTACCATGGAGTCCAGTCTGAGCTAACATGCTTTACCTTTGTTGTTTGTTTTCATAACTCACTCACAGGAATGACCAAATAACGCGAAACCTGTGACTCTCGGGAAAGCAGAAGGATCTCATCTCCGACTGCGGCAGTGGCCATGGTGTGTGGAAAAGTCCAGCTGCTGGCTACCGGTAAGCTAACATTAACATTGTGTCATTGGCTGCATGCTACCAGCTGATAAGTGGACGTGCATAAGTAAAAGCTGCCTAAGATTTCAAAATGAAAGCTCATTTTTATCAATTTCGATTTAAAATGGAAATCATGAGGCACACTGTTTATGTAGTGAAGTGCCTAAGAAAGGCCTTGATTTATGTCCAGTTACAAGAAAAAAAAAAAGAAACAGGACAAAATGTACACATCCTGGAGAGAGAGCATGGACAATCTGAGCAGGATTGTAAAGAGGTTTTACAGTATAGACCAGTAGAGACACATTCAGATGGCATATCACCTTTGATACCTCCAAAACCCATCTTGGAAGAGAGGAGAAACAATTAAGTCCAGTTGACAGTGTTCAACTTTGCAGTATAACAGAATACCTTATCTTTGAGGCTGGTGTCACAGCAACCTGTCTCCAGCAGCATACGAACAATGTTTGTGTGTCCATGTTCGCTGGCACACATCAGGGCAGTGGAGCCCTCGCGGTCCTGTGCATTTACATCTGTACCGCAGCTCAGGAGCAGCTTCACCATGGCAACACGGCCGTGGCTCACCGCAAGCATGAGTGCCGTCTGACCCGCCTAGAGAAAGAGTGAGAGATACAGAGAATAAGAATTAAAGGATGGGGGGGATAAATAGATGCAGGGTTGGGGATGAGGGAGGGAATAGAGGAAAGAGAAGAGAAAGACACGTAAGTGAAAATTAAAATGTGCAAAAGAGAGGAGTTTAGTGTAATGTTTTGAAATGAAATCTTTGTATCTGGACTATATGTCTAAATACAGGTTAAAACTGCACCAAAGTCTTACAGAAGTTCATTTTTGCGTCAAGATTAATTTCTTACACTGTGTTAACGAAAGTGCAAACGGTACATTTTAAGGTTCCCGATACTTTGGAAAGCTTTCCGAGCTACTCTTTCAGCTACTCTCTCCCAAATTGTGTACTGTAGATGGCCTTGCTGTTGAGAAGAAATAACTGAAGTTATGGTGTATTCCCGTAAAGTGACCCCCACTTGTAAAACATTCGTTATGTCCCGATTTCCCCAGAGGATGTAATACATTCTCAGACTCACTGTGCCTGAAATACTACTAACTACAATACAACAACATATCACACAACTCAGAAAATCCTTTGATATTGGGTAAATTTAGGGGACCTGATGAGTCAGTGCAGACATGTATATTACCTGTCTGGAGCAAGCATTGACGTCACCCAGCTTTAACAGTTGTTGGGCCACCTCCAGGTCATCAGAGCTCTCTGCAGCCGTCAGTGCAGCGAGCATCACTGGAGTGTAGCCTGCCTTGTTCACATTGTCTGTCTCACAAAGACCTGAACACACAAACACAATGGTTTAACTCAGTCAAAGAGAGCATTTTGTGCAGTGTTTAAACTGCCTTATCTAGCCATCTTCAGTTAAAATTCTCTAATCATGCTCTTCTGTTGTTCATTCAGCTGTGTGTGCTTGTATCTTACCAGTATCCAGCAGCAGTTTGACCACAGGGAAGTTTGAATGCGACACACTGTAGTGTAGGGCCATATTCCCGTTGCCGTCTGTCAAGTTAACTACGTATGGCAGGAGTGTGGGTGTCGTCAATCCCACTTGTCGCAGGTATAATCTGACGGTATCAGCTTGCGAGTCTTTCTGACTGGAGATCTTGAACCACTCCTGGTAGAGCACCACTAAAATCTGACGCTGGGGAGTGAAGAAAGACAGAAAAGATATAAATGAAAAGGGGCCTGTGGCAGCAATTTTACTGTTCCCTGAACATCATTTTTATTGTTTGGGCTGTTGAGCAGCTTGCATTTTCAGCCTAAGGAATCCAACTGTAAGCCACATTATTGTACTCAGTGAAGTCTAAGAGCTCTAATAGAACATCAAAAATGATCTAAAGCATTTTTTTATTTTTATCGGTGTTTTAAAAACTGAATAAACATCCGATAACCATGAACAATAACTTTGCAGTCAAATCAGATTTGATAAAGTAACATCAAATCATTTTCCACAACTTTTAATGAATTAAAAAAACAGCCAAAAGAAATGATTACCATTTCTTTATCTGGGGATGAAACCTCTTCCATGCGGTCCTTTACATAGAGGCAGGCATCTATAAACTCCTGGTTAACTTTCTCCCTGGAAACAAAGACCAGATGATCAGTTAGGACCTGCCTTTTTTGACGGATCCTACAACCTTTTTTAAAATATGTCAAGAACTTTCAAGTAGACCAGGAGTAACTAATAGGTGAAAAAAAAAATCCAGCACACTCCACATCTCTTCTATCCATTGTTTTCTTTTCTGCTTTTTCATGTTCATTGTGAAAATCATCAAGTCTGCAAAACAAGTCTGCATAACAAAGTTGCTGGCCAAGAGACTTTGTGTAATTTGTGAAAATTATATCTGGGATGAAAACAAAAGATAAAAGATGCCTTGCGGGCCTCTGCAGCGTATACACACATAAGTCACTCAGTCTGATGGATTGATGGCACATGCAAACCTCGATCATTCCAGTTTACAATGATTCCCTGCCCAATAATATGCAAATCCATTAGAGTGTGAGCAGCTTACACTGAAGTGTGTACGAGATAGTTGTGGTTGCTTGTGCGAAGCTTATGTATGTTGAAATGGGTGTGCATTTTGTGTTTGTGTATTAAACCAAGGCTTATTGTGTGCGTGCATGCGTGCATGGCCCACTGTATATTCAGTCATTGCATCATTCAGCACCTCTCTCAGACAAGTACTGTATGTAGGCTATACCTGGACACAAAACAAAGCATTCACTGTCATCTTAGAGGCCGTTTTAATTGTTTTATATTCCTTGCATTGACTGTGTTTATATTCTTTCATTTACTTTATGATATGAAATACATTGTTTCATTACTGAACATGAGACTATCCTGTGCAGTTGACATGTTTATTTATTTAATGTGATAGAAAGAGAGGATCACAGTGAGCAGAAGGTTTGCATTTCAGATTGCTTTGCTTTGTGTTAACGAAGGAGGAAAAAAAATGTCTAAGCCTTTTTTTCTTTTTTTTTTTAAACTTGCCTCATGTATTTTTTATTATCAACATCTACCAGTCCAAGCTGACCAATCAAAGTTCATTAGATACCCATGTTTCTGGGCATAGACTCCATAGCTACAGTGGAACTCATGACACACAACCATAAATGAAGGTTTAAAGTTCTCACCCTTCAGCCTGTTCTTCCAGCAGGCCTTCTGGATCCAGAAGGCCTCTTTCACCCTCCTTCTCTGCAGCCACAGCACCTCCTTCCTCAGCACCCTTCTCTGCATCCTTCTGCTGGGTCTCTGCTTCCTCCTCAGGCTTCTCTGCTGGCTGAGGCTCCGACTCATTTTCCTTCTCTATTTCCGGTTCTGAGCTGTCTTCCTCTTCCAGCTCCACCTTCAACTTCTCATCTCCACTGCACTCCTCGCTGGATGTCGACTCATAGCTGGAGGTGGACACAAACAAATGGAGATGTGCACAATTTCCAAAGCATAGACACCAAAATCATCCACATTATACCTACTATAATAAAGTGTTGGCATTATTAAGCCATTCTTAAGTGACAGGTCGTCGTTGCAAATGATAAATTGTTCTCAATCACCTTACCTGGATAAATAAAGGTTATAAGCCTATGTTGAATGCCTATAGGTGGCCTAAAAAGTGAGAAAATAACTTTCTAGCTAAATCCATAGTCATCTTTAAATTATGTAGGACAGACTAAATCTGGGGCCTCATTTATAAAACTTGTTATGAAAGAAAAAGTTGTGTGAATCAGAGGGAAATTTGCAGTTGCAAAATTCATGCAAAAGCTGGGATTTATAAAGAATTTCCATGCGTAAAAATTTGCCCAGTTTTCAGCAACCTTTTCATCATGCATGTGATGGTGCGTAACGTGCCCAAGGCTTTGTAGACTACGTTTTAATGACCTCTGATAGTAACATGAAATATCACATGGATAAAGTTCTCTGGATGTGGAGCGCACAGCCTGCATCCAAAACACCTGTGCCGCTTAAACCTTGTGTGGTGTTCATATTTTTGTTACACTGCCAATGTATCCGAGTCTGGTGGACCCACCACATTATTAGGTTTTTAAATCAATACAGACATAACAGTTTATGTAAAAAATACTTAACAGATGTTTACTTTAGCTTATTACCAACGATAAATACATAATGTATGGTTCATATTTGCCATTTACCCCTGTGAGATCACATTTATGATCAAATGATCATTTTCTTTTTTTTGTGAGAAAACAAGGAAATTCAATTATAAAAAAAGGTAGAAAAATATAAACTTTTGTAAGACTTCTGATCATTATTGGTGTTATTTCTTAGAACTTATATCAGAACAGGTGAAAGTGCTTGAAATGTAACAATTTTGTAACTTTGTGTGGTAAGCAGGTGCAGAAAGACAACATTTATGCACACAGGCACCTACACCCAGACACGCACATATACTGTACAGACACACAGAGACACACACACACACACACACAGCAGGCCGGGTTAGGTAAGAGGAGGACACAGTTAAGTTTCATAGCACCTACAATTATTTCACTTGCGTCCAGTAGACCCGAACACCTCATATGTAATTGTTATGTTTAGGGGGGGTGAACCGTGTGCAGTCACTGAACATAAGTTCATTTGTATGGTCTTCACAGAAAATGAGCCAAGGCCAATGAGTTTGAGTTAGAAGAAAGTACAAATAGCATAATTTTTCTTTAAGCAAACATTGAAAACGGGTCCAATAGACCCGAACACCACACAAGGGTTTATTACCCTAATGAAGCCAATATGAGTCCAATCCACTACCGGTTTATTGGACTTAATTAACCGGGACCGGACAAAAAATAAATAGCCAGTTCCCGATTGCCTGTGTATTGCAACCAAGCAACAGCATGGCAGATTTGGCATTGCTCCAAGATTTAGCAAGAGCACCTCCATCTCACAATCACTGAATCGTGTTTTTTTCCCCCCATTTTTCTGTTTCATGATTGGTCATCAAGGGCTCCTTTTAGAGAGGTGGAATATTCAGTGATTGATTGATATGGACCTCATTAGGACAAATATTGGACGGCCTTGGGAGGAGCGTGAGGCTTGTGCACGACCACATAAGGTAACGCACGTCCGTATTTATAACGAGAAGAGCCTGTACAGGTGTGCGCCGTATGGTGTTATGAATCAGAATGTTGTTTTTGTGTATGGAAATTCTGACTTTTTGGCACACTAAATCTTTCAGAATAGAATCTATGCAGAGTTTTATAAATGAGGCCCGTGGTCTGTCATGGGCTTCAGAACATTTAACTGATGTTTCACAGCAAAAAGTAATGTGTGTGTAGGGAATGAGACATGTACAGAAATGGCTACATCAATGAAAGAACCTCAGCAAGTAATACATAATATGAAAGCAGTTAAGTCAACACAGACCAAGGCTAGATAAATACTAACAGGTCATTACCCTGTGGACCTCAATGTAGCCTGAAAAAGGTGCTTGTCTAGTACAACCTTGGACCACATATCCAAAACATCCTTCACACAGTTAAACATATACATGGAAATCCATAGGAATGTTTGCACACTTACACATGCTGGATCAAACCCAACCTTGTTCAGGGATGAAAGGCTGATATATTAAGGTGTGTGTGTGTGTGTGTGTGTGTGTGTGTGTGTGTGTGTGTGTGTGTGTGTGTGTGTGTGTGTGTGTGTGTGTGTGTGTGTGTGTGTGTGTGTGTGTGTGTGTGTGTGTGTGTGTGTGTGTGTGTGTGTGTGTGTGTGTGTGTGTGTGTGTGTGTGTGTGTGTGTGTGTCAAGATCATTGGGGTGTATCATTAAGGAACCTCAGTGAGACCAATGATCAGTTAAATCTTATATTGAATGGCACTGATTCCGGCTTATTTGTAGACACACACACATGCACACACACAGAAACAGCACACCACAGCATTCCCTGGATTCCAGAGGAGCTCAAGGGAGAGCAAAGATAGGTTAGACCATCCAAAGAGAAGAAATGCAAACAGCAGCCCACTTCCTGATGTGGGCAGTCTTAAGATAGTCAGAGAAAATGTTGTTGTCTGACATTACATTATGTTTGTCTCATTATAAATAGCATCTGAAAGGGAGAGATATTTATTGTCCTGAACAGAGTTCAAAAACTCAGAAGAGACTAACTAGATGTGGACCATCTTATATAATTTATTATGGGTTATATAAGGAGCAGATCCTTACAATACCACAAATGATAATTCATTATTTAATCTGGAGAATGGCTGTTAGGTTATGTTTGCAGATCATTCTAAAACAGGGAGGAAGGAATAGACTTCACCATAGCTCTGACAAAACATAGTGAGGGTGAGCAGGTCATAATACAGTGAACCTCAGGAATGTAAAAACAGGAATGCAAGAATATAACAAATTTCCTAATGGCAGCCGTTTCCTTGGTATGCAAGAGGTAATACCACGAGGCACTGTAGACCCAATCTCACACACAATGAATCTGAGCACACATTAAAGAAGAATTCCGGTCAATTCCAACGCTCTGTTTTGCAAATTTGGTGTGCTGTCAGTATAGAGAGAAACAAAAACAATCGGGGCTGCCTAAACCGTGTTAGCCTCATGCTAGTGTTAGCACACTTAACAGGCTTAAACAGGGCATTAGCACAACTTCCATGGGACTCACTTCCCATCTGGGGACAAAATCTGGTCCCAACAACATTTAGGCAAAGGGTTAGGATTACACATCTAGCAGTTATGGTTAAGGTTAGGGTAAGCATCCAGGCGTGTGTTTGTGTGTATACAGGTGCTTCATGTTATAACTGTTACACCAAACAGCTAATTATAATCACAGCAACCAGAAAGACTAATTTTCCTGGTTTGAGACACAACTTTGTTCTCGCAAAAATTAATCAGCTTTTACGAGCATATGCACACACACACGTACGCGCACACACCCAGACACACACACTGCATCTAGCAAATGCTGACACAAGCACACTGCTTTGCACAAAGCACTGAGGTATAATCAATACTGAAATATGCACACACATCACAAAATGTAGAACAAATTCATACGCACATACATTCACACTCCCAGTAGCAGCAGTGAGGTCAACTTTAGGGCAGTGTGTCTACAAGTGAGGCTTGGCGATTAACAGCATGAAGCAGATGTGTGAGACACAGCTGGACTTCAGTTTACAATTGCTGTGTTCAAACTCGAAAAACTGTGCTTGCAACTTATTTGTACTAGTACTGGATTTGCTCTTGAGACAGATAATAGGAAAGACGGACAACAATGCTGCTTGAAAATCCAAACTGGTGCAAATCCGGTTATAATTTGACATGCTTTACCTCTAAGGATTAACTGGAGACATTTTCGGGTTAACTGACTGATCCAACTGAAGCCACTTTGCAGAATGTGACACATTAAACCGGAATACTGTGAACATTGAAGATATGTAATCCCTGTTTTTGAAGAATTTCTCAAATTAAATCAGGATCAAATAGAAAATAGCATTCAATTATTCTGCACTTAATGAAAGCATTAAACAAAGGATAACTGAGGGTTAATTATCTGGTAGAAAACATTTATGGAGACACATATTGAAATGCACAAAAACCACTCTGCAGCCCACACAAAGATATCAATCACATAGAGATTGGATGCTGATTAAAACAAAAAAAGATTTTACCCTCCATTCACCCCAACAAACTTCAGGTTTTTCTTGGCTCCCTTGTTCCCCTGCTTGTCAGCAACACCATTTTTCTTCATAATAGATTTGAGACCTGGTGAAAAGGAGGACAGAGAGAGAGAGAGAGAGAGAGAAGGAGTAATGAAAAAGAAAAGGGGAGGTTGGGAAAAATTCATAAAGCCTTTGTGGAGTTGGAGTTTGTGTGTTGTCTGTATGTATACATGATGCTAGACATCTTCAAATTCTGTATCACTCCTAACACATTCTCATACCGAAACAGAAAACACAGTAGGTTTGTACCATAGTAGGTTTGTCAGTGGCTCATATGAGCATTTAAGTTCTGCCACCCCTTTTGTTAATTGACTGACTGACATATACTCAGACTGAGTCTGACTATATGCAACTGCAGTATAAAACTGAGTTTATTAGTAATAGATGCATGATTTCACTTTAACTATACTTGATGTCGGTGAGCACATGAGTACAATCAGGAACACATTTAAGAAAAAAGTGAATAAATGACTATAGAAAGGGCCCCCAGGGGTCACTGAGTGTTTTGATGAGGATGATCTTTACCTGATCTATTGTAAACCCAATTAAAAAATGTACAAGCGATTTTGACTTCTTTGTCACCTATCTATATAACAGTATGATGAGAAGATCTGTAATTGAACAGCCTTTGGAAAATGTCTACCTGCCTTCAAAAGTGAAGCCACTGTTAATGAATTTTCTATCAATTCAACTACAAGTCCCTCCGAGAGTCATGTATAACATTTCCTTGAAAATAAATTATTTATATACTTTTGAAGATAGAAGAAATATTTCTGAAGTAGCAGTCTATTTTTCTCCAACATATCCAGCAAAAACAATCAAATCAACAGAGTAATTGAGCTTACTTACTAAAGTAAGTTATAGGTCTAAAGGCGGAGTAAAAGCAATACATTAAACTGGTATTGCTAGCTCATGAGTGACCCCAGACGATAATGGTTTCCACATGTTGGCTGTATGTCTTTGTGTAAGTGTATACAGTATCTCTGTCTGATACACGGAAGTACACACTGAAACCAGAAATGTGTGAATGTATGTGAAAAATACAGCTCATCATATAGTGTGGAATCCCTGAGTAAGGGGACACGAGAGCCCCACCTGTATGCTCCATACAAAGACAACAATTGAACCATTGTGAGTAAACAGTACCACACTGTCAGGAAAAATAACTTTTCATTAATGTAACTTTTAACATAAGCTCATTAGGTTTTTAGGGTTACACAAGTGAGACGCTGGCAATTCAGTCTGAAGAACTTAAGAACTTGAAGAAAACTTGAACAGATTGACTGACTTTTGCAGTTGTTTAAGTGTTCAGGATCTCCTAAAGTATTTGCAGGGTTATGTACACAGTTAAAAATTATAGGTCGCAATGACAACATACAACTTTGACATTGTCACTTATGTATGTAACTGGGCTTTAATCGATGCTGCATGGGGTTCTTTGCTGACTCCTTCTCTTGACACTAGCCCATAATGGCTGTCTTAGCTGTGCCTGACTGCAAGACATGGTGCAAAGGCTCTGTAATGTTTTGTACATAAGAATGTGACTTTAAGTCAGAAACCGCCTGCTAAAAAGATCCCAGCGGCCACTATCTAAAAGAAGCTTTGCTTTTAGATCCAGTATCTCTCAGGAGATAGCAGCAGGGTGAGGGATTAAATACATATTTGGCATTTTAATTCATCCTCTTACCATCTTCAAATGAATTAAAGATCAGTATAAGTTAACCTTCCCTCACTATGTCAAAGACACTGAGATATTTCACTCATCCATACAAATCTCTAGTCTCTGCTGACTGGGATGAGTTAGAGTTCTCAACGCAACAGTAGTGGTTTTTGTTTCCAATCTTTGTAGAAGTAAAACACTGATGTAATTTAAAGAAGTCAGGCTAGGAATCTCAGATGTCAAAGATGTAGAGAGCAACCACAAAGAAGCGGTGACAATCTTAGCACATTTATACAGTATATCAAGACATGCACGCTCACACAAATCACTTAGACCACTTTTGTATACTGTACTAACAACACTGAAGTTAAAATGAACTCTGAACATAAAATATGTGTGTGATAGCAGAGTGATTCTGTGCTTCAGCTCTTGGGCCAGAAACAGAGCAGTGAGACATCAAGGGAGGGAAGAAATGCATTGTTTGTTTGATGTGTGTGAGGGTGTGTGCCTGAGTGTCCATTTGACTCTGTACTTTAAGTGCTTCTTCACAAATGTGTGTACTTCTCTGTATGAGTCTGTCTGTCTGTGAAGCAAGAAATGTGTATTTGATGGAGATAACTGAATGCCATTTCAACAGTGCTTTGTAACATGTGTTTGGCCACCCTTGGAGATGACAGCCAATAGTTACAGTATCTAATAACAGTCTGTATTGTGCTGCCACCATACGTGGCCAAAAGCATAATATTATGATGTGGTTTGAAGTTTTCTTCCAGATTAATGATATTACTTTACCTTATGTTATTGTAATTCAAAGCAGGTATACATATAAAAGAGGGCTTGTAATTGTTTATCTTATTACATTACGTGTCATTTAGCTGAAGCTTTTATCCAAAGCGTTGTCCAATTAAGTGCTTTCAACTATGAAGGTACAAACTCCAGACAGCAAGAATCTTATACATGTATTTTAGATGATAAACTACAGTGAAACAGGTTGTGCAAATAACTGAAATAAATAATTTATGGATAAGAGAAGCTTCAGAAGAGGATGATACAGCAGAGTACATTGACAAAAATATAAAAAATTCAATTTTCATTTCATGTAGTCCACTCAAAACAATTGGGAAAATATTAGCAGGCAGATGTGACACTAAAACACGTATTCAATATCACTGAGTCATTAGACTACTGGCAAAGTATCTGAGAATTAAGTACCCAGAAGAGTAACAGCTATTATAGGGAAATAAAATGTTTTAAAGCAATACTAGAGAACTTTTTGTAACTTAAGATAATGTTTCCAAAATCATTTCAGTAGTTCATCAACTTGTAACGGGATGAACGGCACTTCTGCATTTGCTTTGCGGCTCTCTACCAGCTATAACCACACTACGCAAGTTTGCCAGATTGGGTAGCGGATCTGTAGTTCGAATGAGACATAATGGGACAATTCAGCTTCCAACCTGTAGGGGGACGAAGCAGAAAAGGTTCTCTAGTGTTGCTTTAACCCTTGCGTCTTTTTCCCATCAAAATTGAAAATCAACAATTTTGTTGATGCTTTTTATCTGTTTTTAACTTTTTTTTACGTTTTTTTTCCTTTTTTCAACACTTTTGACGCTTTTTTTCCACGTTTGTCACTTTTTTGACATTTTCAACACTACATAACACTAACTTATTCACTTTAGTTTTACAGTTATTTTTGGAATTTATGGTCAATAAACCTCCTTTTTAGGAAATTATACGTAATGTTTGAGTTAGAAAAGCAGAAATTAGGAATTATTTAGGCTAAAATTAAAGGAATGTAGGTTGATGGATAATCACAGGCTGGAATATGTCAACTTTTACTCAATACTATTTCAAAACCACTTCAATTTGTTTTTCGAGTGCTATAAAATTGAATAAGACGACCCAAAATTACCTATCAAAATCACCCCAAAGAGCGCTGTGTGGAATCAATCATATTATTTTGGGTAATTACAATTGGGTAGTTAAAAAGAACACTGATATAGGAAAACAGGTCAATTTGATCCGATGACAACGTGAGGGTTAAGTGATTTGTTTGTGACTAACGCTAACCCCTGACTTATGCAGAGTCAAACTGTTCTAGTCACAGTTACAGTGGTCAGTGTGTTTTGTGGTCTGCTGTATTATGTCTCAACAATCAATCAATCAATCAGGAAACCCTTGTATCGTTAAGTTGGGATACAAATTGCTATTCGATTAAAGCATGTGCTCTACTGAAAGACACACATTACGTCCAAGGAAAAATGCTAAAAAGAAGTCAAGCAACAGCTTAAATTCCTACCCAAACACAATAAACCTTGTGTTGACATAGTACTACTGATAGAAGCACCAAAATAAATGCTTTGAGAGCACATCAGTAGAGTTTTGTAAATAATAAAACAGGACTGGTGTGGTGTCAGGTTGCAGTGAAAAGAATACAGTCACTAAGAAGCAGACAAGCTTGCTGTAAATACCACCTTGTTGTCAGTTTGATTCTACCTTACATCAGCTGAGAAGTGTGCTAGTATGCAGGGCTAAGTGTTCTACCTGAACTCTATACCAGTGACACTGCAGACATCTGTCAAATCATTTTGTCAATGTTTGGCTGCTCCTGTTGGCCTTTTTGTTCGAGGGAGAGAAGGATGGGAAATTAATATCCAAGGCTACTGAGTTATACACATACACATTAATCATGAGACGCCTTGGCAGATATCAGAAGGAGCATAATGTAATTAAGTGGCATGGAGAGTACAAACTGTGAAAGGATATGGAAGTGCAATGGATTCAGTTCATTGAGTCAATTACAAATAAGCAAGGCAAACAAATGTGTATGCAGTATAAACCATGGGATACTAACTGAACCACAGGCCTACCTTGTTCTTGTTGTTTGCTGGCAGCAGCAGCTTTCTGGCCTGGTGAGTAGAAGGCAGAGAGGACACTGAGGGAGCTAACTAGCTGACTTTGAATAGAGCTCATTTTGGAAGGACCAGGCTTCCCTGCTGGTTTCCCTGTTGTTGCTGCAGGGACTGCCTTCCCTACAGGCTTGGCCGATGCTCCTTTCCCTGCCTCTGCTCTTTTCCCTGCCGTCTGTTTCTGTGTGCTGGGGCTTTCCTGCTGGCTGGCCGTCTGTTGAGTTCCAGAACTGCTCCCCAGCTGTGCCCACTGCTCGCCCAGAAGCCCTGTTAACCGGGTTACGACTTGGCCCAAAGCTGCAGGCGATGTTGGTGACTCACTGGAGCCTCTGCGTGGAGGCTGTGCCTCGCCAGAGTCCCGGCGTGAGGACTGGGCTTCACTTGAACCACGACGTTGGTCTGTTTCACTGGAGCCTCTGCGCAATGATTGTGTCTCGCTGGCATCTTTCTGAAGGCGCTGAGTCTCACTGGAGCTTCTACGAGAGCCCTGAGACTGAGGTTGGGGGTCACATGACCCCTGGCGAGCTGGGCGAGTCTGGCCTTCTCCTGATCCACGACTAGGAGGTTGTGATACATTAGACCCCCTATGTGGTGCTTTAAGCTCTTTGGAGTCCCGTCGAGTTGCAGTGGACTGAGACTGTGCTTTAATTAATTTGGGACGGGTTTGGACTACACTGGAGCCTGGAAGCGAGGCTTGGGTCTCAGTCTGAGGTTGTGATTGAGATTGTTTCTCACTAGACTCCCCCGGAGGCCTTTTTGCTAGGGTGTGGCCCTCAACCTGAGACGGAGATGGGGCTTTGTGTTTTAACTGTGAATCAGAGAGCTGTGTTGAGGGGAGCTGAGGGGGATCCTCTACCTGCACCTGGGGCTGGGTTTTTGTCTGTTGCTGGGATGGCTCGGGTTGAGTTTCACTGGATCCCCTACAAGGACGTACAGGTGCAGCCTGAAGTTGAGGATGTATTGGCTGGACCTGCTCTGCTGAGACCTTCCGGCCTCTCGAGGGTCGCACAGGAGCGACTGTCTTCACAGCTGCATTCTCTGCTGCTGCTGCTACTGCTACTATAACTGTATCACTGACCACAGTTTCTTTGATTGTTGTACCAACTATCATAACTTCAGCTGTTTGTTTCTTCTCTACAGTCTCGAGTGCAAATTGCTGTATTTCAACAAGTTTTGTTAATTCACTCTTTGGGGGTTCAATTTCTTTTGTTTGTGAGTCATTCTGTGCTGTGACTGTTACGATGTCAGATTCTGTATGTTCTTCTTCTGCAACAAGTAAACTGGTACCACCTTCATCCTGGCTTACAATATCTGAAACTACAGTTTGTTCAACCCTGCTTTCTATAGCAGTAAGTGAACTATCTTTGATAACTTTTACAACCACACTTTCACTGTCTCCATTATCTCTTTGAAGTCTTTCATTTGCTTCCTTATCTTCCACCTTTTCACTGACCACATTACCAACATCATCTACTCCATTGCCTGCACTTTCTCTCACTTCTGCACCTCTGGCTGGATTGTTATCCTCTCGTCTTTCTATCTCTGTCTCAGTTTGCTGGTCTGTCCTCTGTGCTTCCACTGTCTCTGTCACCCTGTCCACAGTGTCCACTCTCTCTGTCACCGTCCCACGGTCTACACTGCTGGCCCTTGGTCTCTGCGGATGGTCTGTTGCTGTCTCTCCCTCTGTTTCGGTGACTTGATTTACCCTTTCAGCAACAGGTGTCTCGGTCATCTGATCCTGTGTTGCAATCCTCTCTGTTACTGTGCCACGTTCCATGCTGTTGGCTCTGGCTCTTGGTGGGCTCACACCAGTTACTTCTGCCTCCACCTCTGTCACCTGTTTGTTTGTGTCAACTTTATCAGTCTCTGCTCCTTGGTCTATATTTCCAGCCCTTGGTTTGGATGAATACACTTCAATGCAGATTCTATCTGTATCTGTTGCCTGATCTATTGTCCCAGGCGGTTCTGTCTCAGTCTCTCGGTTTGCAAAATCTACTTTCTCCGTCTCTGTCCCTGTATCAATACTTTCTCTTCTTGGCCTGCTGTGTGCTTCTGGTGTATACACCTCCACTCTCACTCCATCACTCAGTTGTAGTATTTGCTCCTCTTTTTCCTTGTTCTTATCTATTTGTTCTTTCAAAAGAGTATTAGTTCTCTCCAGGTCTTGGGTAGCTTGAGTAAGTTTAGCCTCCAGTATCAGTAGCTTCTCCTGCAGATTCTGCATACTGTCTGGTTCCTCAAGTTTTTGTTCTTTTGCTGCATCACCATCTTGAATACTGCTTGTCTCTGCATCTTTTAAAGCCACCCTAAGTGATGTTAATTCCGGTCCTGCAATGTCCCGTGATAGCTTTTGCACTGCTTGCTCCAGTGGACTTTCTTTTTGTTTGACTGATTTTTCTGACAGCTGTGTTTGTCTTACCAATTCTTGCTCTGACAACCAACCCATTTCTCCATGTGCTGAGGAACTCTTCAAAGATTCCTGATTTATCTCCTTATCTTTTTTTAACACCTTACTTTTCTCTGTAACGCCTTGTTTCACTTTCTCTGTTCCCAGCTTTGTTGGCACTCGCTCTGAAGCTTCTAAACCTCCAGTGGGTTGATTCATCAAAGTTAAGTTGAGCCCTTCTGTTGGTCTGTGAACTTGTGGCTGAGTGCATGTCCCGGAATCAGAATATGGTGCTATTTTAGAGGATAATGTGGAAACCTGGTCCTGGGCTTGGGCCTGTAGCTGAAGCAGTAGCTTCTCCCTCTCCTTTCTCAGTGAGCAGATCTGTGCCTTTAGTTCTGGAATAGTTTTGACCTGCTCTTCCAGCTCCCTGACCCGCTTAAGTGCCACTGTGATCTGCTGGTGAAGACCTGTCCGATCCTGAGGAACACATCGTCTCTCTGTTATGTCCGGTGAAGGACGGAAGACGTTCTCTGTTGAGCCACTCTCCGGTGTTCCCACGGTACGGTCTGGACTGCTTGAATCAGAACCTTTACGCTGTTGTAGGGTAATGGGCATGCTTGATGCTCGGAGCAGGTTCGGACGACTTTGAATCTCTACAGTGTTCTCTTCATCAACCCGAGCCCCAGCTCCTACTTCATCTCTTGGCTTTGCTGAAATGTAGCCAGCTCCCTGACTGGTTGTCCCCTTGCTGCTCTGGCTGGAAGTTCCCCCTTCACTTGCCCTGAAGTCAAAGATCTGTTGGACCTCTGTCACCCGTGATTTAGGCTTGGGCCCCAGGGTGGACGTCCCAGACCATGTGCTGTCCTTAGGGGCAGGCCTGACCCCATGCCCAGGAAGGCTGAAATTTCGGGGGAGTGTGCTGAATTTGGCTGGGCCCTTGACCCTGCGCTGAATGTGGACCCTTTTAATAGTGTTGCCTTTTTCAATGTCGTCAACATACTTGAGGAAGTCCAGGTCCAGGTGGAAGCCATAGGGAGTTTCTACTGAGTAGGGCAGCTGCTTCCTCTGAACACTGCCCTCACTGGCCTTAGTCTGAAAGCCATTGGCTGTAAGGATTCAAAATGAGAATCAATCAATCATTCAATGATTCTTCTCCCACTACTAAAAATAATAACAATGACAATAATGATAATCACTGAAATGATACAACTAAAATGCAATTACATGTGCAATTGCTTGAAAAAATGAACATGAACCAAATCACACACTATCATCACCATTATTATTATTATTATTATTATTATTATTATTATTATTATTATTATTATTATTATTATTATTTTCATTTTCATTTTTACCCATTTGTACAGATGGGATGTACTGTGTTGTACACATGGTGCTTCATTATGTAAAACAATATCACTTACTGGGAAGTAATTATCATGCAGTGATTGCGACAAAACAAACTAATCAGCATGCAATATGATGCTCATGCTGTATCAACTTATGAATACAGTATTAGACAGGGCGGTTATTACCTGAAGGAAATAAACCCTTCATTGCTTTTTGCCACATTAGGAACAGTAATTTAAATGTTTAACCATTGATGTAAGATATTGTAACAAAAGTCTGATTCTACATGACTAATTAATGTTCTTACAGTTAGAAAAATAAGAAATGTGTGTGTAACAAATTTGTTTGCTTAAATGCACTTTTAGTGACACTCACCACTTTTTTTGTCCATCATGGGAGGCGGAGTTCTCAGTCATCGACTTGTGTTTGCTACAGTTGAAGCTGGCAGCCTATGTGAAACAGAAATGAGAGAGCTGTGTGAGATACTAAAATATTATACATCATTGTCATCTGAACTGCACTGAATTCTACATTCTGCTGTGTCTAAATTTTACAAGGCAATGACGGATCTGTGAAATCAAATGAAAGATGGAAAACAGTGTCTTGTCCTGAACATGTTTAGCCTGAAACAGCCTGAAGGTTTCCTATATTACAGCAACTGAAATAAGACAAAATGATCGACTCACACAAGAGAGAAATATATCTCTCTGAGATAAGATATGCATTACGTTATGTAAGACCCTACTTTTTGCTTGGTTGCCAGGAAAGAAATGGTACAAAACATGCAGATTCATGTCAAAACTAATCTGCAACAGTATTAAGAGAAACTGAACATAATGTCAAATGTGCATGCAGTAATATTAAAAAAAAAAAAAATGACAAATGGTTTCCTTTTTATAAGTTAAGTCTTCAGCAGGGCAGCTGTGCTAACAGTCCAGATGGTTATAATAGGGTGAGAAAAGGCATTGCAATTATTAGACAAATATACAGCTATGACAATAAATGTACTAAAAAGGTAAATATGCAGTTAATTATTGTGCAGTCGCAGCTACTCTACTAAAGACAACTTTATGAAGTTATATCAAGCAACAGCTAATATGAATAGCACAATGAGGGGAAAGGCAGCAACATTGTGTTCATTAACTTAAATTCATTTGCCTTTTAATTTGCCATTTAAAGTCCACAAAACCCTGAACAGGCCCACAGAAGGACACATGTTTCATTTGGAGCCACTGTGCATCATTTGTTCCACCGGGAGAAGCCAGGAAACCAGAGCCACTTGCCCATTTAGTTTTTACAATGAGCTTACTGAAGAGTAAAGCTAAGAAAGATGGAAAACAATTCACAAAGGGAGTCAAAATGTTTAAGGGCCCATGTAAAGCTTTCTAATAAAATATGCAATACTAATGATAAAACTCAGGCAATTCAGCTAGATTTTAGTGAGTTCCACTGCTGAAATCCACATTAAATGAACACTTGATCCCTTATAGACATATATCAACTTTAAGGCTATTTAGCAAATAGGCACACATTATTCATGACATGTCCATGCAAATTTGTCTCACTGGCTTATGTTGAGTGCCTGAAGCCCTTGCTTAATACATGCTGGAGCTCAAACTTCATCATGGGAGGTGCAAATTAGCATTTCACAAATTTTTAATAGGTGGTCTAGACGCTACAGCTGGAGTTTTTATTGGTTTCATGCACTGTATTTTATTATGCCTGTGGGTTACAAGTTATTGCAGATATTATAACTGATGCTTTATCTTAATGCAAATAGTTATAATAATGAAACAGTGCAGGTTTGCTTTCCTATGTTCCTATACAATTTAAATACCATAGGTCTAGTGGGAATATGGAAGCACTGTAGAGAGGCAGTTTTCCAATATTAAATGGCTGCTTTGATGTCTCAAAAGATTGGGAACACTCAACTCCACATTGTATCTTTCTACGTATCTATCTATGTATCTATCTTTCTGAGAAGTTTATGATACTGGAAAATTGGCTAATGCATACAGACTCCCAACCGCAAACCAGTTGGCCATTTCTCTGATAGCAGTTCAGGCAATTTTCTAGTTTCTAACAATATTTTCAACTGACCCTGTACCTACTGGTATTTCTAAAAGTCACCCACACTCAATAATGCAATAAAACATCCATTGCACCATATTAAGATATGATTGTGTGCTTGTACAACACAGTACAGCTGATATACAGTAGTTTTGAGTAAGTGCATAGTCCTGGCCACAGAGTAAGCTGTGTGTTGAGCAGTGCTGAGTGGGGACATATTGCAAGGTAAGCATTACATGAGCTGGCAATGCAATCAATCAAAATGACAGCCAGTCCACCCAGGGGCCTAAACACAAACTTTCACCAGCTCTATTTGGCCTTGGTACCATCTTCATAGAATAAACCTTAATAATGAAAAGAGCTGTTAACCTGGGGCAGAATTGTTGGGTCTGTTGCAGATGTACGGATATACAGGCATACAAACAGAGAGACACACAGAGTAACTGACTGACAGACTCTGTACAGGATCTGACACTATGTGATTGGAACCATGGCAACCATTCTTCAATCCACTACTTGTATGTCCCAGGAGTGAGGAGAGTGGAGAGCACAGGCATTCCTAGCTCTTCCTGATGCTTAATGCGACTACGATCGTCTTGCTGTCCTTAAGGATTAATTAGCAGATATGGGAGCAGAGGAATTCTGCTCGTAAATGCTGAGTGAAGTACAGGCAGAACCCACTGGCAATTATACACAGTGGGCAGGCAACAAAACCCTCCTTAATTAGATGATTACTGAAACGGAGAGACAGCGGTAGTAGAGTGGGAGAGAATAGTGAAGGGACAGAAAGAGGGGATCTTAAAAGGGGGGAGGAGTGAAGATAGAATAGAGATAAGGTGGAGAATATGTGGAGAAAGATGAAGAATGAAAGCTTCAGTTTGGCAGACGAGTATGACAGAAAGAAATGAGGAGAGGCAGAAAAGATGATTCTGTGAAAAACATGTCAGAGTAACCATCAGTGACTTGACAGAACTGCTAGGAAAGAGGGAAAGAGTCTACCTGGCCTTCCCCACAGTGCAGTTATGAGGATTTTTAAAGTTTTCCCTTTTAATTAAAGTCACTGTAAATGCTTGCTTGACTAATGAAAGGCCTCAAAGCATCATAACAATCATGTTATAGGATATTTGGTGAGCTTCAGCAAGGTAATATGGATGATTACTATAAATGACAAGCCATAATATCAGTCTCTAAACATCAACTGCAAAAGTATGTATACGTAAACAGTGTTAGTGAAGTACAGTAATTTGTAGATTATCCAGGTTAGGCTAGCGATTTAAATATTGGAAGAGCTTGATGATGCATGATCCATACTGGATTACAATCATAATGACTCTGAGCTAAAAGCTCATAAAGGTTATGCTTATCCAAATTGACAGTACCTGCCACTGGCTACACAAGGCTAAGAGGAAGCCAGGGGTATGTATGTGTGTCCAAAACTGTGTTTGCTTGTGTGTGCACTTATTTAGTCATTCCCTTTGTCAGTGTTTGTTTGTGTGTGTGTGCGCTTACATTGCTTGCAATATTTAAGGTTTATGTGTGTGTATGTCTGGTTGGGTCACTGTTTTTGAACCCTTACCCTTAATAATCCCTCAAAGGACATGCAGCAATCTCTCAACACCAATCCAATAAGTGGGACAGCTGGCTGAGAGGCGACGACATCGATAATGTGAAGCCCGGAAGACAGGAATAATGAGAGTGTAGTAAATAAGCTCATACTGACAGCCAGTAGTTTTCATATGTCATCATCAGCGTGGAAACATTAACCAAAGAGAATATTTTGGATGAGAGACCCAAAGAATCAATTAAATACTCACTAATTTTTGTATTGTAAAATGTCTAAAACGCACAGCAGTTGATGGTGAAAATGGTTATTTCTGCAAAAACAGCTTGTGATGATAAAAATTGAGGTTGCACCGACTGCCAAGCTCTTCAAATTATACCTACACCCACTCTGAGTTTTACACACTAGAGAAACACATGTACGTGGATAATTGCTGACCCAACCTACCAAGAAAAGGGGGGAACGCATTAATTGAATGTCATGGGTCATTACATTGGAGTGCATGTTCTGGAGATTGACTCTGACAGAGAGCAGGCTACGATAGAAGACAGGCCAACGGGAAATAAGATTTAAGAGCGCAGGGGACAGGAGGTGGGCGGTTGGGAGAAAGAAAGTGGCTGAGAAAATGAAAAAGAGGCAGAGATGGGAGTGGCAGCTGTACACTCATATCTCAGACATGCAGAGCAGCTTTACCGTTATATTTCTGATTCTGTCATTTTCTGTCTCAAACTCTATCTCATTAAAAAAAGCAGCAGCAGAGGATAGCAAGCAAGAATAACACACATCCCAAGTTCTTATCACAGCCCTGACATGGGACCAGCTATCTCTGTTTACCAATGTCCTACCTTGAGAATGAAGGCAGAATTGTCCAGCTTAATATGCCGACTCAGCCTGAGAGAGCCATATGCAAATTCCAGCCAGAGCACATGTGCAGACAAACAGAGGAAAACTGATAAATACACATATGCAAAGTGGTGAATACTTTGGTTAAATGCCAACTGCAGCACAATGTAACAGGAGTTCAATTTTAACAAAGCAGCAAAAGATGGTATCTCACAGGGCACCACGTGCAAAGATTACTTTGCAGCCTAATCTGGGTGTTGAAAGGTACCATATTAACATTTAAAGCTTTTTGGGGACATTTTTAAAATTAAAGTTACTGGATTAAAAACTAAATCTAGTCATTTTTACAGCAGTCTCTAACTTGCTCTCCTCAGTACAGAAATGAATTAAATCCAGCAGGTTTGCAGGATTTATAAGCTTTCAGTAGGGAATGCTTGTGTGGTATATATGTGACTGTTTTTTTTAAATGGGAGGAAGGGGGGTATATCAGTAAATAAAAACATGTAGCATGCACAATTTAGGTGTCATGGATTACACCTGCTCAAAAGCACACAAAGTACTGTCTTTCCTGTGCTATTTTCAAACTTTTTGAAGCAAGACTATGTAACCTCTGAAAGAGAAATAACCGTTCACAATTCACAATCAATAAACTTTGCTGCTACACACTCACTTGATCTGGTATGACCAGTAGTTTATGGTAACCAATGTTAGCTGATGTCTGCAAACTAGAGACAGATATTGCTGTGTAACGTTCCTTTCTAGGTGCTGTTACACTACGTTTTTTACAATTAGGTACTGTTCAGTAAAAGTCTCACTTCAAAGATTTAACATCACATTATGAAAGCTGTTGCTTTTTTTCAGGAGGTTAAATTAAATCTGTTATCCATTTTGTACTCATTTGTTACCCATTACAGAGACATTCCCTATGATACAAGTGTGAGTGAGAGACACTGCTGATGGTGCAATTAGTCCAATCAACTGGGTTGCAGGTGTGGATGACAATCTTGCATAATGACACACTACAACACAAAGATGCTCCAGAGCAACAAATGGAGAAAATTCTCTGACAAGACAAATGGGAAATGGAGGGTTTCTGATTGCTGAACCAGATCTGAACTAGGAGACATTTATCTGATATCTCAGTGCTTACTGAGTCTGTAGAAACCGATCAGTCCTTCTGCTCTACAAGAGCTATTTGAGAAAAGTCTGGTTTATCCTTCTCAAATCTAAGATTATCATTGTCTATGTTATAGTGCATTGCAATAATACTCTACTATTGTAATACATTTTCTGGGCCAAATTGGGTTTAATCTTTACTCCCGTTCTGTCAGGCCCATTCTTGTTCATCATCCAGACCTCATCTTTTTTTCAGTTCTCCTATAATCAAGTATGGTCTAGTCTAATCCAGTACAGCAGTGTCTGTTTTCACAAGGGGCCAGATTGTTCCCTTTGTGCTACACAGCATCTGGCTATCAACCCCAGAGAGAAAATTTGAGAGAAAACTTCTGTCTATGGGCTTCATTAAACAGTGGCTAAATCATCCCGCAAGGCTGTAGTGAGTAGGCTACTGTTTTATTACAGGTCAGTTAAACTGCTTTTCTGTGAGAAACACAGAAATTCACTGCAAATTAAGATAATGGGTTGCACTGGATACTTTAATAGAGTGGGACATGGAATTTAATGTAGTTATGATATGCAAATGTTGTGTTTACAGTACAATAACATGACAAATATGGGCAAAAATAAACTAAAAAGATGGTTACCTCCAGTCCTTTGCCGGTTAAAAGTTATTTGTAGAGCCCAAAAGAGACAAAAAAACAAGTTGCCTGTGTGTGGAAAAATCACTGCTTTAGTTTATCTTACATCAAACATTATGTTCTGTTTCTGACTGCTGAATAGAAATGGTATTTCTAAGCTCAAGGCAAATCCATAAATTCATGCTTATACAAAAAAGGCACAAATTTGATGGCTTTTAAGTCTATCTTTCTATTGTTCATTTGTGAGTTTCCTTTGCCTCTGCGTAAGGAAATTTAGTTGCAAGGATATCAAACACTACAGTGCCCAAGGATTCCACTTACATTCAGAACAATGACTAAGCGGCTACAGGATGCATGTGGAGGGTGACCTCCAGTGTATCTTTCTGTTGACCTGTTGAAAGATCAGCTGCTCCCAAATATTAAAGTTCTGTTGCCTTTTCAGCATGTTATGGCTACACTGATCCCCTGATTTTATTTCCTTGTCAACACTTCCGTCTATACACAGACACCCAATACAGAGTAAACAGAACCATGTCTCATTTTGGAGCCCTTTTATTTGGACCACTATGTGTACGCCATGTTCACAAAAAGGCCATCACATGTAACCAGAAGAATCACTTTGCACCGTGAGCCATGGTTCATCTATAGAAAGAACAATGATGCTCAACCTTTCAGCAAGGCTATATTAGCCACTGAACATCAGTCAGATTTACATCGCACGCTACTCTCAAAGTATACATTATATGAACTTTAACTGTCCAAACTACATCTGAATGAGGAGCCTAAACAGTGAGAAATACTCTAAAAATATATGAAAAGGCATTGCATGTCATGTCGACAATCAGACAGAACTACAAGGTTTGGTTAACTGTGCTCCAATAAATGCTAAATGTTTTTATTCTGCCATAAAACATTTAAAAAGAATGTGCTGGGATTAATTATATATAATAATGACATTAGCAGATACTCAGAATGTAGCTGTACTCAGAAGAGTACAGCTACATTCTGTTACCACTGACCCTTGACCCAGGTGGTACCTGCTAACCAAGGTGGTAATTCATGGACTATACATAAAGACCATCAATCGAATCACTGTTTTCAAACTCACAAAGGACAGATAATCCTTACGCCGTGCCCTCCCTGCAACTGTTTTCTTATCAGCCTATCGCTTGATTGTTTATCCCTCGTTACACAGAATGAAAGCTTCTTCCTTTTTTCAGGCAGCTCTCCTCAGGCCCTAGTGGTATTCCAGCACAAGGAGCAGCTGCCTGCTTTCGTTAGCGATAAGGGAAGTGACACACCATCTATTATTCATTGGAGCACATAGCCAACCCCTTCTAGCTGGAGCTGGGTTAGCATTACATCTACGTCCGCTCATGGAAGTTAATTAGGGTGGTGAAGTAAGTGCTACCGCTAATTAGCATATGGGCTATCGTACTATTCCTATGTTAAAATTAGCAGATGTTAAAATGGGTTAAAAGGTATGGTGATAATAGATTAAAAAAATAGCAGGAACAGTTGGAGATGGGTAGCAGAGTAAGGGATAGCAGCAAGATAGAAAGAAAACAGGAAATGTGGTTCATGGGAAGTGGTGAGAAAAGTGAAAAAGGATGGAAGGAATGAGGGGAAAAGCAAAAGGAAGAGAGAATATGACAGAGAAGGTGTGCTGTACTTAGCCACAGAGGAGTAGATCACTTACAGTGTTGCCATGTCACATTACATCTACTTCTAGTTATTATAACAAAAACAACTCACAAACAGCAAACCTGTATAAAATATTGAAATGTGCAATATAACTTCCTACTTACACAGCCAAAATAGAGAGAGCACTCACTCACATGCAATCAGGAAATTCTAACACAGTCGAGCAAACATGAAATAAGATGTTTTTGCATGGAAGCACACACAAACATGCATTCACACAGAATTTATTCCCCCTCACAGTCACACATCCCCTGGTCTGAAAGAGCCTGCCTTCACACTCTGTTGGTGTCCGGCAGGCCACGACTCTAGGAAGAAATCAACACTTCTAAATTAACACACTATTGATCTTTGCATGATGACAGCAGCATGGCTTCTGCTTGCACACACAGAAAAAACACGTGTACGTAGGAGAACATAGATTGGACACGCATGTTCAAATACTGCTAAAGAAAAAAATATTTGGCTGATTGCCACAATGAGTAGCTCAATACTCGTGTGTGTGTGTGTGTGTGTGTGTGTGTGTGTGTGACTAAACACATGCATGCATGTTGCCCATTTATTACTCCCGCATTGTGTCAGCTGCCAAAGCTGTGTACGCTAAAATTCTGCGGACAGAAAAACACCACATTTTCTCTCTCGCTCTCTCTTACTTACATAAACACATACACACACAGACATGCACACATGCACTTACACATTTAAACTAACATACACGCTCTTTGTTTCTCTCTTCACACTCTTTGTCACACATCCCAGGCAGAAACATGTGACCTATGTTCTACCCTGCAAAAATAGACTGGGGAAGAGGGAGTGAGAGAAGAAAGAGGTGAGGTGTAGCAGAATAAAGGAAGGGAAGATGAGCAATGTGAGATAAACAAAATGAATTATGGCAGATAAAATTGAGAAAAAATAAAGACAGAAAACTTTAGAGAAAAAAATAGCGAGCGGACACAAGCAAACAATATTAAATGGGAGAATGAGTCAGAATAAGGGAGTAAACTCTCATTGGGTGGTTTGCCTCTAACCTGCCATGGATCTCCACTCAGCTCCTGTCCCTCCTGTTTCTATTCCTGTGAGTGCTACTGACCCTGTCTTTCTTTAAACCTCAGCAGAAAGAAAAAAAAAAGAGGGAGGGTGGGAAAGGGGTGGCGGTGTTGTAAGATATGGTTCTGCGAAGAGAAGAGAAAAAAAGATAGAGACTCTCTTGCTGCTCAGACTACCTGCCTTCTTATTATGATGGATTCATCAGCCTGTTCGTTGCAACCAACTGGCCCAGAAAAAAATACCCTATAAGATAAATGGGCTCAATAAAGAACACACACACACACACACAGTAATTAACCACAACTGATTGTGTATATGTTGATAGTGCGTGAGTGTGTGTAAAGTTCAAGATTTCCTAATGTGCAAATGACCAGAAAGGAGACATGAAGCATAGCAGTCCTGTGTGTTTTAGTGCAAACGTTTTTTATGTAAGGGTCTGTGTTCATTCATGCATCTGCTGGTGTGCGCGCGCAAGTGTGTTTCTGAGGTACATGTGCGTATATGTGTATTACGCCTGCGGGCACAAGGCCTGCCCTACAGTGAACTCCCACCGTGCACCAGTCTAATTATTACTTAAAGTCAACCCCCACTGTATGGTATCCTCTTTAAGGAGAAATCTAAAGAGTAAACCCCCTAGTTAGCTCTGTCCATCGCCATAACAGAAAGCAGTCTTTACTTTACATTCATTCAGTACTTTGTGCATGTTGTCTGTTGTTTGCCTGTTGTTGTTTTTTGTTGGTTTGTTTTTTATTGTGAAAAAAACTGCTGCTGTAATAAGTGAATTTCCCCATTGTCTAATCTAATGAGTAAACCCTTGATAGCCCAGCTGGCTCTGTAGTGTAAATGAGGTAAATAATTAACAGCCTTTAAATAGGCTAACTGCCCAGGCTAATGGGTCCTATCTCGCTCTTGCACAGCTCCCTCAGACCACCAAAGCTAATTCCCCTCTAACTGGAACCCATTTTAAAAGTAAACATTCACCCTAAAAACCGCTCAGCAGCAAGCATGCAGCATCTGTAAAATATAGCCTCCACACATTCCATGTGAGTGCAGAGATATACAGAGCACATGAAATATTCATCTGGATATATGGCATAGTTGTAGCAATGGCAGGCTTCTAAATAAATCTGAATGGATTTTCCTGAGAAGGGGATCATTTTAATAAAGACTTAAGCAAGAGAAGTTGACACTCAGTCTGCCGATAGCCTAAGTGCTAATTTGCACTTTAATTGTGTCATAAATTACTTGGTTTACTTTGATAATGCTGTTTGTAATGACTAAATACGAGTAAGGGAAGCAGAACATGTGGGGATGTCTGTGAGTGTGTGTGGTGGAGTCAAATTGTAATGCTGACGAGCTAACAAGACCCCAGACAGAAACATGTTGTACAGCACATAGGACTGTACAGTATGGTAACTTTGCTTGTATATGGATACACAGAATAGCGGAATCAAATACACATTAAATGTTAAAATAACTATTATGTTAGACCTTCTACACAAACTTGTAAAGACCTTTCAGTATGCTTCTTGCTCAATTGATAAAAGTAGACATGATTTTTTTTCTCGCACAGAGAACCTTTGTCAAACACAAACTGAGACAATGTTTACATCCGTGGCCGAATCCTCCCCTCTCCCTAGGTGTCCAACTCACTGCATACAATCAGCTCAAATCCTTTCATCTAAAGCTGCAGACTGAAAGAGGGTGTAATGCAGCTTAGAGGGTTAAGCTTCCCTCTTGCCGATCACATGAACCTTCTCCTGTCAGGAGGGATCAGATCCCACCTCAGACCCTTAGGACTGCTAGAGTCTCACTTCTCTCTTGTCTTTTCTCTGTGTCGAGGTTAGACATTGTGTGTCCATCTCCCAGGTGCTTGTTCAACAAACAACTGGGAGTGACTTTCTGCCTAAAGTTCAAGGAGCTCTTTTGTCTTGAGATGGAGAAGATGCAGTATGAAATCAAATGGTGGGTTGGTGCTGCACCCACAGTAACAGAAAGCATTAGACTAACCCTCTCCATCATGGCGGAGGGATTCACATGACCACATGACCACATGATCTGTGGGGAAATACCTCCTGAAAGGGTTTACCAAAAGGCAAGTCCCTAAAAGAAAAGTTCCCTAAAAGTTGGGTGAGGATGGAAATGAACTACTTTGTATGTCACATCTTTTGACCATTTCTCAAGGGGGAAATGATTATAGTTTTTTTGAACTGCCGTGCTCAAAGGCGGGGTGAAAAACTGGCCATGATAGAGAGGGGCAGCATGCAATATTTGTTTTAATATAAGAAAAACAGAAGACACTCGACAAACTTTATCTAAGGCATTCATAGTGTTGCACTTGTTTGTACGTACAAAAAATGATAGCATAAATGTGTAAAGACTGAAGAAAATAAAAGATTAAATGATAAATTTATATCTTGAATACTGCCCTGTCGGATGCAGCACCACTTCCCCCCCATCATTTTATGCGCTGACAATGATAAAGATAAGGTTTGGTTAGGTTTAAGCACACAAATTACTTGATTAAGTTTAGGGAAAGATCATGGTTTGGGTTAAAATACATAGTTTAGGTAAGGGGGCCTTTGTTGTCAACCCAGTCTCACAGGAATTTGTGAAATAGTCACGTTATTATGATGTATTGATTCGTCAACAGTGACACAATTTTCTCGTCACCACTAAATAAACAACGGTCGCCAGGACACAAACCGCGGTCTCTAGGGGACGCAACAGCAGGGAAATTAAACACCACACGCGGGACGAGCTACAACAACGGGACGGTTGTGGTTAGGAAAAGAACAACGGGGAAAGGCGGCCGCCAGGACACAATCCACGGTCTCTGGGGGACGCAACCACAGCCAGGCACTGCCACCACTCATCAGCAGCCTAAGTTTGGCTCCTACTAATTCTTCAACTCACCACAAATCAGGTTACTTCATGCAAGTTTTAATTTATCCCAAGTCTGGGAATAGCAGTTAATGTAATTGTTTATTAAACTTAAGGAATACACTCATGTTAATCATTTCAAATGCCAGCTGTGTCCTGTAACGTAATTTGGTGTGCTATTGTTACAGTTTCAGAACACCGGCAGCTTGAGATTCATGTCAAGTCTCGCAACACATCTGTGCAAGTGTAGCCTGCAGTATGTGTGTGCATGTGTTTGAATGGGTGCAAGTACCAAAAACCCCAAACTGTTTTTACTTGCAAAACTCACAGCTCTCATGCAACATCAAATCCAACAGCTTGAAGCCTTCTGGGGAAAAAAAAGTTTTTGTCTCAAAATCAACTAAATATGAAGGCACAAAAAAAATTATAAAATGTAATTAACTCACACATGTTAAATTCTAGGATGGAAATCTTATGTTTTGTCTGTGAAATGACACTCTGGTGCAGAAAATTAGGTTTTAAATTTCATGTTTTTCTTTCTTTATCCAGTACCAGTAATGTGTAATCATTCCTAAATGAGACTCATGTTTTGCTAGATACATACATAACATAACATTTCAGTTAAATCCTATTTGGCAATACATCAATGTTTGGGCTTGCCATTCTTAGTTTTACAGTGTTCTTTGTTAATCAACCAAAATACTGTGCATGTTTTGAACAGATATTTCTTTTCATAATTTACATTATTTAGCAAATATGTTGGGTGGCCACATCTGTCAAACTGATTTGAAATATGTGTTGTGTATTATTGAAGCCGTACATCATTACTTGGATACACACACAGGATCAAATATCTCTTCTTGGAAGTAGAAAGGTCCAGCTCAAGACCATATATAGTCTAGACTAACCATGCACCACCGACTGACGATATCATTGGCAATCAGCCCTGACAAAAAGAATGTGTGCTACTTTTTTTTCTCATTCCTGCAAAGAAATGCATATAAAGACAGGGAGATAAGGATGAAGGATAATAATTTAAACACACCTGCCTCCACATTCTTCTCTGATAAATGTGTAAGCCCCCCAAAAAAAGTCCATGTATGTGTGTAAGTGTTGGTTTTCTTTGCTGAAAGAAATAATAATTTTTCTTTAGTCTGCCTACCCAACAAGTAAAGTGAGTTAGTGAAAGTGTTGGGATATAAAAGCATCAAACATGCATTTAAATGAAACAGATGACTTTGACTGACTTATACAATCCTCTAACGTGTTGGCTCAGCACCGTTAAATTTTTTGTACAGAACACAGGACTTCCCGGAAGTTATGATTGGGTCTATTGAGAATTGTTTTGTATCTACAGGTTGTGAAGCATAATGTCTTATTGGCTCATGTCCAATAAAAGTCTTTTGATCAGTCCCAGAATAAATCACATCTCTTAAGAAATACTGCCTGAACAAATACTGTAAGTGTAACAAAAATATCCTTTACTAAGATGCTTTCAAGATGGAAAAAACAGTGAATCTAGCTATGACTAGTTTTGTGTGTGTGTGTGTGTGTGTGTGTGTGTAGTTTGTGTGTGTGTGTGTGTGTGTGTGTGTGTGTGTGTGTGTGTGTGTGTGTGTGTGTGTGTGTGTGTGTGTGTGTGTGTGTGTGTGTGTGTGTGTGTGTGTGTGTGTGTGTGTGTGTGTGTGTGTGTGTGTGTGTGTGTGTGTGTGTGTGTGTGTGTGTGTGTGTGTGTGTGTGTGTGTGTGTGTGTGTGTGTGTGCGTGCGTGCACTGAGGAAGGCCAGTTGCTGATAAGGCTTCCAGGCAGGGAAAAGACTGTTTATACATTGAAACAGACGCCCACTGAACTGATCACAGTACACATCTCATTGCACAACTCAAGTAGAAATTACCTGAACTATGGTGGGTTCTGTGTGTGTGTGCTTGAAAACAAAGTGACAGAGAGGGAAACAGTTTTACAGATTGAAGACTTTCTTGTATGTTGGCATACTGTACATGTATACAGTAGTGACACAATGCACTGAGTATACAAAAACTGTGTGCCGCCCTCTTATCCTTTTCTATCACAGTATTATTGCATGTCCAACTTCAATAATTTCTCATTCTCCATCTCTCACACTCTCTCTCTTTACTCTACACGTGCAGTAGGTGTATGTAGTCATTATGTGAATATGCAGGATGACAGGAAAAACGAATGCAGAGAGCAAAGACCAGACCACAGGGAAACAGAGTGGACACAATAAAGACAGACACAATAGTTTCAGCTACATTCCTGCTATGTACTCTCTCTTGCTTCTTATGCATTCAGACTTGCCCAGAAGCTTTCCTTTGCATTTCATAATGTCACATTTCCCTGGTTTGTCCTGTCATTTCTGATTTGGGGCCCCAGAGAAGTCACTATAACCCACAAATTCAGCTAAGCATTACAATGTGTCATTCTAGCAGCCACAGAGTGGCTTGTTTTGAAAGAGGAGTAGAGAGAAAATGCATCTGGGCTATGCTCAATAGTGTGCATAACAACAGCTTTGGTGCTTTTTCACTGTGTGAATGCTCAAAGGAACTGCAGTACAGTAGCAAACTACAGCCAAATGCTTGCAATAATTTGCCCTTTGTACAGGATTTGTTTTTGATGAAAACGTGCCGTCAGGAATTTAATCTAGGCAATTTTTTGGCCGTTCCATCAGGTACAGTATGTAACAATACATCCGCTTCAGCCCAAACACAATGTGATCAGCTTTTATTGATTTTTGATAAAGAACTTTCCAGGAGGTGATGGCAGAAGGGGAACTTCAGCATTAGTTTCTCATTGTCTTCCTAAAGAAGATCTTATCACCCAGTGTCACTCAATCTGATCTCAGTGTCACTTTTATCTCATCTCAATCTCTGTCTAAAGTGGTGATGTTGTTCAGAAGGACAGAGAAAAACAAATAAAACAACAAAGAGGGTGCATATACCTCAGAAAAGGTCTAAGGACAGACAGAAACAGAGAGAGAGTTTTATCATTAAGAGTGTATAAAGCATGGCTAGGCAATAACCTGATTGCCGTCTGCACTCTCCCACAGACAGCCTCTTCCTGTAGGGCTGAACTCTGCTGACCTGTGGGGGCGAGAGAGACTACACAGACTACAGCCTGGGCTCTAATATCTCTAATAATCACTACAGCCAAGAAATCACAGCTATAGAGCTGAGGGAATGGAACAAAGACCAGATATATTTATGTGCCGGATACTTTATCAATGTTTTACTGCGCGGTATATCTCGTATTTCTCTCTTTGTTGACATATCTTGCTGTGTTTATTCCAGACTATGAATCAACCCTGAAGCCACTAAAGCAATGACCAGAGTAGACAGCCAATGTGTCTAACCCTCCCATCTACAGTGCCTTGCAAAAGTATTCGGCCCCCTTGAAGTTTTCAACCTTTTGACACATTTCAGGCTTCAAACATAAAGATATAAAAATTTTATTTTTTGTGAAGAATCACCAACAAGTGGGACACAATTGTGAAGTGGAACGAAATCTATTGGATATTTTAAACTTTTTTAGCAAATAAAAAACTGAAAAGCGGTGCGTGCAAAATTATTGGGCCCCCTTGCGTTAATACTTTGTAGAGCCACCTTTTGCTGCGATTACAGCTGCAAGTCGCTTGGGGTATGTCTCTATCAGTTTTGCACATCGAGAGACTGACATTCTTGCCCATTCTTCGTTGCAAAACAGCTCGAGCTCAGTGAGGTTGGATGGAGAGCGTTTGTGAACAGCAGTTTTCAGCTCTTTCCACAGATTCTCGATTGGATTCAGGTCTGGACTTTGACTTGGCCATTCTAACACCTGGATACGTTTATTTGTGAACCATTCCTTTGTGGATTTTGCTGTATGTTTGGGATCATTGTCTTGTTGGAAGATAAATCTCCGTCCCAGTTTCAGGTCTTTTGAAGACTCCAACAAGTTTTCATCCAGAATGGTCCTGTATTTGGCTGCATCCATCTTCCCCTCAATTTTAACCATCTTCCCTGTCCCTGCTGAAGAAAAGCAGGCCCAAACCATGATGCTGCCACCACCATGTTTGACAGTGGGGACGGTGTGTTGAGGGTGATTAGCTGTGTTGCTTTTACGCCAAACATATTGTTTAGCATTGTGGCCAAAAAGTTCGATTTTGGTTTCATCTGACCAGAGCACCTTCTTCCACATGTTTGGTGTGTCTCCCAGGTGGCTTGTGGCAAACTTTAGATGAGACTTTTTATGGATATCTTTAAGAAATGGCTTTCTTCTTGCCACTCTTCCATAAAGGCCAGATTTGTGCAGCGTACGACTGATTGTTGTCCTATGGACAGACTCTCCCACCTCAGCTGTAGTTCTCTGCAGTTCATCCAGAGTGATCATGGGCCTCTTGGCTGCATCTCTGATCAGTCTTCTCCTTGTCTGAGCTGAAAGTTTAGAGGGACGGCCAGGTCTTGGTAGATTTGCAGTGGTCTGATACTCCTTCCATTTCAAAATGATCGCTTGCACAGTGCTCCTTGGGATGTTTAAAGCTTGGGAAATCTTTTTGTATCCAAATCCGGCTTTAAACTTCTCCACAACAGTATTACGGACCTGCCTGGTGTGTCCCTTGATCTTCATGATTCTCTCTGCGCTTTCAACAGAACCCTGAGACTATCACAGAGCAGGTGCATTTATACAGAGACTTGATCACACACAGGAGGATTCTATTTATCACCATCAGTCATTTAGGACAACATTGGATCATTCAGAGATCCTCGCTGAACTTCTGGAGTGAGTTTGCTGCACTGAAAGTAAAGGGGCCGAATAATTTTGCACGCACCACTTTTCAGTTTTTTATTTGCTAAAAAAGTTTAAAATATCCAATAGATTTCGTTCCACTTCACAATTGTGTCCCACTTTTTGGTGATTCTTCACAAAAAATAAAATTTTTATATCTTTATGTTTGAAGCCTGAAATGTGTCAAAAGGTTGAAAAGTTCAAGGGGGCCGAATACTTTCGCAAGGCACTGTATAAGGGGAGAGTCATAAGCTATACATGTAAATAGATGCAATGATACTCTTTACAGGCAACGATGGGAAACAGTGGCCCTGTACTGGAGATCAAAAGACTCCTGCTGTTGACTACATTGCCACATGATGATAGTCAACTGCGATTGATTAACTCGAGTAAATCTGCAAGTGCAGGTAGTTAGGTCAGCTAGCATAAGTGATGCGCGCGAAGCTCACTACAGTAGCTGCATAGATTTCTAGGGAACCACTTTGTGTGTTTACTTTTGATCTGACTCACAGATAAGTGTTTGAGATGTAAATGTAGGTTTTCTTGTAAAGCTGTATGAGGCTTGCACTCTTGCCCGTTGTTTTGGGGGAGTCCATGTTTTCCAAATCAAACTAGGTAGGATTGAGCGATTTGATTTCCAATTTTAAAAAATATTTGCCATAGTGGTAGCTAGCCCTGTAATAGCTGTGGGTGTATTTATGATTTTACTGTATTTTTGTATGATTATTGATTAACCAGGGGGGAGGGGAGGGGGGGCATTTGTGTTCTGGTTATTTTACCTTTAACAGTTTCTAAATTGATTTTCCTGAAAATATACTGTTACAATATATATTATAACAATTTAAAATTACATATACAGTAATAGATTTCGCTCATTTATAAAACAGACTTTATGAGTGAAAAGGGCAACAATTATCTGTAACAGTAGATAAAAATATCACCCAATAAATTCTCTTTTCATATAATTTAAACTGCGGAAACAAACACAAAACTGCTGGATTAAGCCCAAATGGTTGGTTAAAGCATATTCACGTTTTCACTGATTTCTTTAAATTTGTCCAACTATCTCCAGGCGCATCTGAACTAACTCTGTGCCACACTGTGCAAGTGGGAAACAGTGGTGTTAACCAGGAGGCTGCCTTGGCTCTCTTAGCACATTTGTTGAGTCTGACGAGAAGCTACATGGGGAATTGCTTAAACCTTGTTTAAGCAATTCCCAGGAATCTCTCCTTCCATAAGTGAAAAAATGGGAGGAGGGTGCGATGCGTTGTAGGTCAAAGGTGTGTCGATGCTAAAGGATTTAAATCTATTTGGTGTTCATGCTGTGAGAGAAATGTATTACATGTGAAAAGATTTGACAGATACGACAACAAAATTGAATGATCACTAAGAACGGGCCTAACATAAATCAGATGTGAGCCTTAATCATAGAGTAAAGAGGTTTAAAGATAAACAGTTCATACAACATATACTCATCTCACTCCTCTGGACCACTGAGTTTTGCTCACACAGCAGAGCCATCTTTATCTGCCCTAGGGGAGTCCTTTGTGTGAGTGTAATGTTTTCCTTTGAGTTAAAAAGGGAAAGCCGCAAGATAGCATGTTCATAAATCTTTATAATTCAAACAAAATGCTGTGAATTTTGAAAAACTTGGGCCACATGTTGGGAATGGCTTTGGGGATTTGCATAATTGCTGATAACAATGGAATCATTTCTTTGGGTAAATAAACTGTCTTTTGAGGGAATTTGTTTCTGGTCTGGATCCAGTTACAAGCAAACAAAGAGAATGTGGGCTTGGGCTATTTACTCCTACTCAGGGTTTTTTTATAATCAAAAGGAGAAGAGACATTATCAGGAAAGAGGAGGTAAAACTGTAGAAAACCAGAAGGAGCTTTAGAAGGAGGTCTTGCAGGTGACTCAGCTGGCTGAGCTTCTACCATGTGCTTGTGAAATCAGGGGTTCAAGTCTGGCTCACAGCCCTCACACCCGCTCTCTTATCTTTCCTGACACTCTCCATGGTTCCCTTTCTTAACAAGCAGGAGTGTCAAACTAATCTGGAAGATGAAGTGAAACCAAAGGGGAGAGGTTTGTTTATTGGCATTGTAGAGCAACAACTGCCTGTGGCTACAAAGAAGAAGGGCTGAACCCTTACATTTCTTCAGCCTGCTTCTCTCTCCACCTGTATTTCTTTCTGTGTCTTTCTTCTCTTTTTCCATTATCTGTTTCGCCACACTGGCAAGCACACTAACACAGCAGAGCGCTGCAGGCAGAAGGACTGCACAAAGTGCAGCAGCTGGATGTTGGACAGGCCTGAGGAACGAGGCCCCGCTGGGTTTCACACCATAGATGTTCTTTATGTACGGCGATATTCAAATAGAGAAATGGCTGATTCTGAAAGATTAGAAAGAAGAAAGTGGCAGATAAGAATGAGTTAGGAAAAAGTGAAAATAGGCATATCAAACAGCTGAAATACAGAGAGAAAAAAGGGAAACAGAATGGGCTGATAATTGAGTAGAGAGCTGGAGAGTACAAAATGGAGGAGGCTATCATAGCTTTTCAAATTGGCAAAAAGAACCACCGCACTGTCAATAAATCACAGGCAATATGGCTGCAAAGCCACCATCACCAGCAGCTGTATCTAAATAAAATGTAATATGAACTAAAAGAATCCATTCAACAGAATCCATATGCTGTTAAGATCTGGTCTCGCTTGTTAAAGAAATACTAAAAACACTGTACGTAACTCAACACAAGCTATTTAAGATATTTATATTGTGTGACTACATGTCTTGCAGTGGGGTTAAGCATCTGAAATAATACATAAACATTCCCAATCACAATAATGAGGTTTTTGTTGTTCATCCCATTCTGTCAATAATTGCGTACCCAATATGCACCAAGCGTAACTAGCACTGCCTATTTCGCAAAGATGTGCAGATGATCTTTGCTGTGTCACTTTCCCATCTGATCATGTCATTAATCATAGTGAGAGTTGGGGATGATGGGAAACATGAGTGGACAAGCAATTAGGACATTGTGAGAGAAGGGAATCGAGGGACATCAGTCAAATGAAATAGGGAAACACAAGGAGCTTGAAGAGAAGTGAAGAGCGGAGATAAAAACACATACTCAAGAGGGACAGCCAAGCGAAATGACAGGCAGACAAGATGCAGATGAGGTGTTATTGATTATTGGACTGTAGTACACAGCTTGGACTAATTTTTACAAAAGGGCTTTTAATGTTCCTTCCTTCTTGCTGCCTGCCGAGGTAAATCATTAGCTGGGTTGTCAGCATGCATACTTTGTATTTTCTCAAGGATTTAACTTGTCGCACTGTTGCATGCTCTGGAGGAAACTACTAGAACTGTTGGGTCCTTGTAAATTATAGAGTGTGGTCTAGACCTACTCTATCTGTAAAGTGTCTCAAGCTAACTTGTTATGAATTGACACTATAAATAAACTTTAATTAAATGGGGCTCATTTTAAGGAGAGTGCTGCTCCCCTGCACTTTTTGTCTTTCTGATCACTTCCCTGCAATCAGTTTAATTAACCAAAGTGCTTTAGATCTTGCGCTGGAAGCATTTTCACTGGGTCCTGCTCAATCATTGCCAAGCTCTGCTGCAAAATGTAGCTACTTGAACTTCATATTGACAGCCCTCTAATTTGCTTACCCAAGATGTACTGGAGCAATGCTGTGACTGCTGCGCACCCATCTGTCTGTCTGTCTGTTGTACAACTGGGTGAATACAGTTGAAAGAAATGCACACCACACACAAACACAAACGAGTAGACACACAGATAGCACAAGTAACCCACTGCATTTACTGCAGCTTGAGAGCATGCAGTACCTGCACAAATGAGAGGAACACACACACACAGATGCACTCACAGATGTTGAGAATCTGGGCCAATGGGGACATCATTTCAACTCCCAATCTCCTTTTTCAATTTAGCTGAATCCCAAAATCTCATTGACCCCACATCTATCAAAACATGTCTTTTGGTAGGGGGGGGGTAAACCCCAGTTCAACTCACCTCATTCTGTCTCTCACTGTTCTAATAGAAGCCATCTATTACTGCAGTAACAATGGGGTGAGCTGGGAATAAGTAACTCAGTTCCTACCAGAGAACAGACCAAAGGCGTTATCCCTTCTTAAAGAGAGAGAGAGAGAGAGAGAGAGAGAGAGAGAGAAAAGAAGAAAGTTGAGACAACATTAAAGTAACCTATCCATATTTATGTGGAAAATTCCCAGCAGTCCCAGTTTCTTGATGCCAAAGCAAATATTTCACAGAAGAGACAAGTGTCTGAGACAATGGCTCGCCATTTAGCCATAAACATGCCAGGCAATCTTTTCTATGCATATCCGATTAGATAAAGGTTGAGGACTTAAAGCATACTGACCACTGCCAAACATGTGTTGTAGCCAGTGGAATGCTGTCCGCCACCTCATTGCTCTTACAGTATGATAAAATGCCATGAATTGATATCACTCTTTATATAAGTATAATAGTAGAAAATGATTGCTGTGGGGAAGTTGAGTCAATGTAAGCAAACTAGCATATCGAGTTGTGGGCTGGGAGGAGCTGCAGGTTCCAGATTTGTTTGTTACCAGTTCATTTTAATATTATGCTTTGGAAACTCATCATGGAAACTGAGAAGTATCCTGGATATTTTAACTCTACCACAGGTTTGCATTACTTTGTTTTTGAGGAGTCCACTGATCTTTTTGGGGTTCAGCAGTAAGTATAACTGATGGTCAACTGTGTCCAATGACTTAAAAAATTTGTCCTTCCATAAGAATTGATAGTCTTAATTTTGCATAAAACATATTTTGATATACTGTTGATATGTTCAGCCAATTGGTATTCTCATTTTAGGCCTATTTATTTTCTGTTAGTCATTCATTCTCTAAATGTGTTTCTAATATTTAATTTGAAAGCAGTGCCAATCTGATGCTAGTTTGTTTTTAATTGCTTGACATCGAGATAACTATATACTGATTTAATGGGGCCTGGATTAAAATTAATTTAGGAGATAAATTGTACGTCCACTGAGTGGTATATATATTTGTTACAATGTCATTTTTGAAAAATGTAAACAGCACACCTTCAGTAATTCAACAACCAGGTAGAAACCCTTAACTCTGTGTGTTGTGTAAGAGTAAGACAACCCCAAGTTGTACTCCAATCTCCTTCTCACTTTTTCCTAAGTAGCAGAAAAAAACCTTCCCAACTCTGTAGCGCCCGGCTGTGGCTTTGAAGTACAATTTTTTTCTTACCTCGTTAACCAACTCCCACTCTTTTAATCATCAGCCCCTTTCTGCTTTGCCGTGAGCAAAATCAAGTGTCTGAAAATAAAACATCTCAGCCTGTGTCATGTAGCGTGAAATATGATAATATATGTAAGAAAAACGTTTTCTCAGGGGAAATTGATTTTCCCCTTGGTTGTTACTTTGGCATAATCCATCACTTTTGGTCAGAAGGTTGTAGCTGCATTGTTTGCACCTTGTACTATCTTATGTGGAATATTTCTTTTTTTATTGGCAATTTTTAGGCATGTTGAGGAGACTAAACACGTTCCCATTTATTTATTGTAAAAAACTGTACATTCAGTCATTTGTTGTTGCAATACCTTCTGTAATATACATGAGTTTTGGACATTTGTTGACATTGAAAACACAACTATTAAACACTGGGCCAAAGTGAGCAGATATACATTTTACAAGAACAGAGACAGGATTCAATTAGGATGATTGATGAGATTATCAGAAAGCGGAGATTGAAACTACCAAACCTTCAATCAAAAATCAATCTATTCTTCCTGCTGATTCCACATGTCTGTATTCACTTTTGTCTTCCTAAAAACTGCAGTTTTTCAGTTCGACAGCTTATTAACACTTAGATAAGGGTTCTTCACCATGTTGGTAGTGCAGTACACTGAAGCTTTTAGGAATGTTGCTGTTGTTGACAGAACTGACAAGATAGATAGATAAATATTTATTGATCCCAAAAAAAATGGGAAATTACGGTGTTACAGCAGCACACGTACATTAGTCACACAACACAGAATATAAATATAAATGAGATACTAGGAAAAAATATACATACATACAGTATACATGAAATAATAATAACAATAATAACAGGAATCAAATATAAGGACAAGGAGGCACCTTCACACAATACAAGTCAATGGAGAGCGGAGAGTTGTTTTCCCCTCCGGTGGGGGGGCAGGACTAAAATATGCTTAGTCTCTATGTGAACATGAACAGATTTGTGCAGTGGCGGATGTGTTTGGGGAGAGAGTTCCAGAGGGAGGGGGCAGCTATAGAGAAGGCTCTGTCGCCCAGGTCCGGGTAGTGTAGTAATAGAAACTATTATTAACAAACAATGTCAAGCTTTCAATCTTCATAGATATTAATGGAGAGGGGAATCGCAAACCTGTGTGTACTGTCACCTAACTACTGTATAGAGGGTTTTCACAGACGTGACGTTCTGGGCGGCAACATATTGCAATATTGGAGGCAATCGGTGTAAACAACTAAACGGAGTAAAATGCATTGGGTGCTTTGGATACTACTTGGACCACAAGAAAAGGTGTGATATTTCGAGAAATTACTGTTTATTGGCGGTGAAGATCCCTATGAGTTGGCTCCCCTCTTCTTTGATCCATGACGACCTGGTGATTCTTCCTTCAGTTGCATATCCCGATATAGTCAACTACCTGGTTTTCTAGCCAAGCCCACACACAGCGGAAGACCTTAAAGCCTACCAAGGTATGGAGGCCTATAACAAGTGCCTCCTTTGCATTCCTCTCCCTGGTTTTTAATAACTTATGGAAGTCCATAATATTCCAAATATTTTTTGCGTTCTGACCTATTGGTGCAACCTAAAACATGGCAATAATTAACCATTTTTCTTGACGACGTTGGGGATTGACTACAGTTCCTGTGCTTTGTTGTGATGCGGAGTACCTCCAATATGGCGACTTTGGGTCTGATGACGTGTCGTGAAAACCCTCTGTCGGAGTGGGTCATGACATGAAATCATTTGAATACTGATTGGTTAAAAAAAGGGAATTACTATTTTTTCTAATCCTGTCTCCATAATACAGTGTAACCCATTAACCCTTTTCTGAGCTTCCTGGATCCTTGACCTATATTCAATAATGCTTTTTAAATCCATGCCTGCCCTGCCTCATAGACTTTCTGTTAGTGTCTCCCTCTCTGAATTATATTTACTTCAGGGCATAATAATGTGTTTAACATCTTCCCCGAGATTTACACCACTGAAAAAAATTTGCAGCACTTTTTCCCATAAAATATGGCGTTGAATTAAAACCTGCTTGTACAATCCTTAACCGTGTAAAGATCATCTCTTCTCTCCAATTACAATACCCTCCTCTATATTAAGACTTCTTTATTCTCCAGTAACGTCTCCCTTTATTGTCTGAATCCCATTCCTCACCTGGACTGCACCTTTAACGTCTTTATCCTTTTTAATTAAGCAATAGAGTTTAGTGACCTAACATACCAGCCTGAGATCTAATCAGCTGGAATAAATGAAAACACCTGTGTAGGTCTGCAGGTCCTTTAAATGGGTCACACTGAGTGGCACAGGTGGTGCTTGTTGAGCTAATTGCGGGTTACGACCTAATAATGCATGAGTGAAGAAGGGGACAAAACAGCATAATACCAGTTCAAAATAAAAATAAAATATTTATTCTGATCCATAGCTTGCAAGCTCTGTAAACGTACTTACACTGCAGTCTAATATTGTCGTCTCTCCCTCTGTGCCTCCAGCTGGTCTCTTCTCCTTCTTGTCTTTTATATTTTATCATGACACCTCATCTCTTCTTTTGTCCATATTAAGCTCACTGCCCACCACAGAGTGTGTTTCTTTTTATACGTCCACTGTCTGGCACTTAAAACACTCACTTAAATCTCATAATTATCGTATGGGTATTTTCTGACTCATTTGATGGTGCAGAGGCATACAACATTGCAGTGTACCACTGAGAGGCCCAATTTATTTGCATTCAGGCTGGCTTAGCTTTTGGTCTATGTATCTCCTGGTCACAGCAACGAGAAGAGAAGGGAAAATATCGATCAGTGCTTTCTTAACACCAGTGAATGAGGCAGTTGGTAGATGTTTAGTCAAACGTAACAGTGGTGTTACTATCAAAAAGTTTGGAAGATGTTGAAAGTCTCCTCTTCAGTTTGTGTTAGGTAGGAGACTGCACAAGTGGAAAGCAGCTTTTAACAGGCTAGACAAGGCATAAGGGTTGGTGAAGTTATATATATCATAATTCAGTGCACTGATCTCAGTTTGGTTCTAATTTAAGGTTTCAAAGGTCAGACAGTCCCATGAAATCCATCCATGATCCATGGACAGATCATGTGTAAATTCCATGTTAATGGAGACGAAGATCTGAGTCATTAATTCCAAGGACAGCTTTTATTCTTCTGTAAACCAAAGAGAAAGACACACAGATAGCTGGACAAAGAGAGGGTGTATTCCCTGAGCAGGGGGTAGATATCAAATGAAATCTGTCTCCCAGTCCTCTCCTTACCGCCTCCTACTCTTTACTCCAAGGAGAAATACGAAAAAAAAGGGTTGCCAAGGTCACTTAGCTTCTCCCTTTCTCTCCCCCTCTTAATCATTCACACGCAATCAACTACTACAGACACATGAATGTATATTCTCAGAGGACGGAGGATAGACATTTCCCCTGGCTGGAGTCTTGCTTAATTAGTAACTGCAGCGGCCATGACTAATCGTTGGGTTTCTACATACACAAGCACCCAGAAGATACCCATTAGGATACTCTGTTGCTTTACACAAAGCAACATGAAGGATTTTAAACATCAGTCATCATGATTTAGCAAATATATGCAATGGTAAATAAAACTAGAAGGGCACTCGGTGAGAAACAGATGAGTTACTGCCTAGCAATAACCACCTGAATCAAACTCAAAATAGACAGTACAATCACAGACCACAGAAGTTCAAGGTGCTCTAAGCGATGTTGGGTGATGTCACTTCTTGTTGACGTTCAAAGTATTGAACAAAACGGAGGCTAGCTTGCCCCTCCCTTCTCCTCATCCAGTCGCTTCCCCGCTCCCTTCTGCGCACTAACCCCCCAACTCCCACCCCCAAATCCTTCTTGTCGGTAATTGGCTGGAACACTGTTTACGTTTCTTGGTGCAAGTTGGCACAGTTTGCCACCATCATCACCTCAAAAACCAAGTGTGCACGTTGTGTCTAATGACATGGATTCATTGATTCTAATGACATGGATTATGCCTGATGACATTGTGTCTTACATGGATTCAAGGTTTTCTAAACAAAACTTATCATCAAAAAAATTAGCAAATCCGACCTTATGCGAGTTGGGGAGCACAATGTTCCATACCACATAATAACATTCCATTTGTGTTGACTATTAGGCCTATATGCGAGAGTACCTGTGTAATGTCTTATATTGGAGAAATGTCTTCCCTACCGTGTAATTACGATAGGAAAGGCAAAGACCTCAGCTGAGGTAGACACACTAACGTTACAACTGCAGTGTTTACCATTGCACATTAGCCTAGCAGCTAGCTGAGTTTCCTTCTGTTTATTGCTTTATCCCGTTAAAATGGCACAGTTGAATTTCAGCTTGCATATACTTTTCGTAGCCTAAAATAGAGTGGCTTATATTGGTAGAGAGCAACAAGTTAGCGAACTGCTGAGTCGCCCCTCTTTGCTCTCTGTCTGCTCAGCTGCTAGATGGGCAGCAACATGTGTTGTAAGGTTTAAGCTGATGTGTTTCGAGGGTAACGCCATTCACTTTAGCGGCAGTATTGACAATAGATAAAGCCACCGTGTCTTGAGAAGCTCTAGCTTGTTGCTTTATTCTTCACATTTAACTTTAACTCTGCTAATTATTTTTCCTCTCTCTTTTCCTCACAGCGGCACTCATACCACTTGCTCTCCTTCCGCGACCACACGGACACCGATGTCACTCACTTAAGGCACCCTGCCATTCTCGCTCTGATTTACTCGCGCGCTAACATAGGAATTTCTTGCTTTTCAACAGCAGTAAGTCCATACTGTCCCAGCCCTACTACAGAGATCAGGCTTTTTTACAGTGCAGAGGGCAGGCAGCTAGCATATAGTGAGGAGATGTTTGTTGCGCTAAAAATGTTGAATTGCAGTTGTTATGGAAGATATTAATAGTGGAAAAAACACATTACATTAAATTGCTACCGTAGAGCTTAACAAGTTAATTAATCTCACAGTGTTCCTCATACCCTAATTCTTTCTTCATTTGAGGAAAAAGACAGACGCCTACAGTACATCCTCAAATCCCTCCTCCCTCATCTCAAATGTACATCTTTATCAGCTTTCTCCAGCATAATTTTGTTTCCAAAGCTTCCCAAATTACCAGCTTCTTGAAATAGGTTTGAGCTGCTCTGTGGTGAAATGAAATGAAAATATATTTAGGTTCACTTTCACTGTGACAAAGGGGATGGATTTAAAAGTGACTCAGACACTCTTTGCATCTCTGTCACACACACACACACACACACACACACACACACACACACACACACACACACACATTGTTTGCAACACTGTCTCACTGCTGCTGAAAACATTATTTTAAAAAAAAAAAGAGGTAGCCCCATGAGATATCCCTCAGAGCTTCCTGAAAGTATGCTTTGAAGCCTTATTTGTTTGGAGAAAAAAAAAAAAAATGGAATTTGGGCAAATGGGTTTGACCATAATCGACAACAAGAATGCCCCCATTTCTGGAGAGAAGGTCTTAGTTGTCCCATTGGAGCGAGCATTTAGTGGCCATTAGGAGAGCTGCAGCTTAAGGCCCTTCTGCTTTGGCTTCCACTTTTCAGCCGCTATAACTCCAACTTAGTATAAAAAGAAAACCACTAAATATTTTAAAAGACTTTCTTGAAGGCCACAGTCAGGCCAGAACACGGGCACTCGGTTAGTCGACTGCACATTCACACACAATGACAGCTAGAAAATCCAAATGGAGAGAACACAATATGGTTTGGCCTGAAGGTAGCTAATTTAAAAACACAGACTTTGTTAAGGCAGCAGAGAGGATTCCTACACAAAAGGCTGACTGGCTGACTAAAGGCAGTGCAGATCTTTTCCAATGCTCAAATGTTCCAAGCTCAAGTGCAACTTAGTTGCAGTTCTTGAGGGAGGACAGAGCTTTACTTATTTCCTCAACTAGTATCTCTCTCCACCAATGTGTATTCTGAATGGTTTTCTGTTCATCAAAGAGCTTGCTCATGATCATGTGGTACAAGAGAAAAGAAACCACAAACAGGAAACTATCAGAACGAGGGTTCCTGGGAGTTGATCACCTCAGCAGGGATTCCCCTGGTCTTCAAAGGACCAAATATATATATATATATATATATATATATATATATATATATATATATATATATTCACTAGATGGAATAAAGCCATGTTCGTTTCCTGCCTCTCTTATTTTAGCTCCTGAGATGAGGCCTGTCACAGCTTTATGCCTCGGCTTTCTTTTACCTGCTGCTACTCTCTCACCACTGTGGCCATAACACCATGACAACTTTATGCTGTCCCGCTCTCGTTATTTTTTCGCACTAAACAACTGACCTGGGAAATACACGGATTGGCTGTCAACCTGCCAGTGTTGCAAAAGCCACTTTGAAATTACAGCTTTGCAAGCTCGTAAAAATAAGGAGGATACCTACAGTAGGGAGGGCTGGACACAGTGGTGAGTGCTTTTTTTTCTAGAGCTTCACACTTCACACTCAAGAATAAGACAATAAGTGTCCCCTACACAGGAGTCAACCAAGATTGAATCTTATCTCAGCAATAAAAAAAATTTAAATAAAGAAAAAATGATGAAGACTTCAAATAACCCACTTTCCATTACATCCCTAAATAGCTTATAGTTAGCACCAGCTCACAGTGTGATTACATTAACCAAATATTAATCAAGCTGCAAGGAATTAATTCATTAATTGTTTAATGTCAGACATTGATGAGTGCCCATCACAGCTCACTATAGCCCCAAGTGTCTTCAAATTATCTTGTGCAACCATGAAAAAAAACATTCAATTTGCAATCGTATCAATGAGAAGCAAGCTAATCTTAGAAAGTCTGAGGCTGTTACATAATGAAGGACTTATATGATTACCTGACATACTTAGTCTTTAAGAAATGGTTTAACATTTTAGGAAATAAAACTTATTTGCTTTCTGTTCAAGTGTTAAATTAGAAGACTGAGCTGTGCTTGAAAGAACTAGAGCCAGAAGACAATCACAGATTTGCGTAGTTTAGCATAAAGACTAGAAGCAGGGCGAAACAAGTAGCCTGGTAGTCTGGTTCTGTTCAGTGTTCAAAAATTGTATCTTGTTTTTAAATCAGTACACAGACAGAAATTTAATTGGGGAGTTGCAACAGTTATCCATCTGCCCAGCACTTCTACAGCATCTCTGGCTCTAGCGCTGCCAGATATAGGCTGGTGAGCACAAGTTTAAGTACAGGTATCAGGCAGCCTCCCTGTGAAGATAAGACTCTTGGAAGTTACTGCACCCAGCTTTTGTTGGCTGTAAGAATGTTATTTTTTAGTCTGGAGAACTTTTACTTAAGTAACAGTGACCAACATGCCACCCCCGTAAAATGATGAAGGGCAAATCAATAATAAGTATGAGCGATGCTAAAAAAAGAGGAAGACGAGAATCCATTAATATGCATCAAAGCTGCTCTACATGACACACAGACAGTGAAATATAATGCCTGAAATCCTGTCTAATCTTGACAGTGGCAAGGCACAGCAATGTGAGACATCCATCAATCCTCCCCTAAAGACCTTAAACAGAAAGATCCATCCATCCATCCATCCATCCATCAATAGGACCTTAGATGGATGGATGAATGGATCTTGCTGTTTAAGGTCTTGAGGGTGAGAGGCAAGGACACTCTGGACAAGATGCCAGACTACAAGGTTGACATTGTTTCCCCAAATCAATTAAAGCAGTGCTCAAGATGTCAATTGTAGCACAGGGGCGCAGTGGATTAGCATATCAATAAAAAAATAAAAAATAAAAAAATGTTTATTTGAAAATCACCTTGAGGGAAGTACCCTTTGAATCAAACTATCCCCTTAATAACCATCTGTTATTTTATAATCTCTTACTACGACACACTGTGAGTGATTGGGGGGGACACAAAGTCAAAAAGCTTAATCTTCCCGCCTCTCCATCTAAAGCACTGAGTTACATTTAGACCACTGTCAAGAGGTTGAGAGAGCAGATGGCCAGATACATACAGTATAGGACAGATCGCTTAAGATGAACTCCGTCTATGTGTGAGGCCAGTGTGTCCGACAGAGGGGCAAAGAGAGATTCAACAAATGATTCAGAGACAGACATCATGAAGAAATCCTGAAGAAAGAGTTAAACAAATGTAAGGGATATCATTTTCATGAGGATGCAAAAGGAAAGGAAAAACTATTTCAATAGAGCAAATGGACAGCCACAGCGTCACATGTATATATATTTTTTTCAAGATTATAACATATTGGGTACATAATGTCACCAGTAGACAAGCCTCCATATGTTTCCATGAGAAAATGCCCCAAGAGTGCCAAATCCTTCTCCTTGATGAACATAGAATAGCAGCAAAATTAGGGTCAATCACATCTCTGTCGCTTCATCTCGTTGCCATACCAGCATGCATCATCTCATGGTCTTGACAATATTATTCTCTAAATATTTTTTCCTTTTCGGTCCCCTGCTTTGTCTGCCAGGATGCCAGGAAATTATGTATTTGCGCCTTGCTTTTGCTCTGCTAATTGCCAGTATGCACAACCACTCTTTGTTCTTTGTTATTCTCTCACTATCCACTTTGTTACAATTCCTTGCCTTTTTCTTATACCGCCTACAGTGTAAATGCCATAATAAACAGTTCAGAGAGTTTGAACAAAAGAAGTTATGTTATAGGCTGCTAACTGTGTTCCCATACTCAAAGCTAAACCACACAGTCACCACAAAACCCAACATAATCACATTTTAATCTCCCTCAGAACATGATAAATACAATACAGCTGAATTTATCTAAATTGTGGATGTGGTATATGAATCTAAAATAAATAGCCTTCTTCTGTTGAGCTGCAGGCAAGTTCCCATACTCCAGGCTGTCACACAGAGACTACACAGAGCTTTCTGTCCCCATCATGATAATGCCTGAGTAACCACTGAACGTTGACCTTAGTTCCATAATGTCAGTGCCCCTTATGCACAATGTTCCCATGAGTCACACATCTGGGAACCAAGCATGGAAAACTGAAAACTATTCTGTGTGTCCATGGTTGCTAACATACTGTATACCAACATACTGCTGGTAGAGGCATACAATACAGTGAGACTGCTCAACTGAGGCATACAATAAATTTACTGGCATTTGGGCTGAAACTAAAGATTATATATATTATCAATTCATCTGTCGATCACTTGGGAGGTCACTTTTCATGTCCCATGTGAAACCAAAAGTCAAGTAAGTTAACTTTCTTACATAACATTCCTTACATAATTCACTTTAACCCAAACCACAACCACGTAATGTTAGTTTTTTAGTTTGCACTCCCAGTGCGTAAGATAAAAGCGACACCATAGGGTGTTGACTAAGTTAGCACAGACCGCTGTGAACAACTCATATGAGCCTCCTGAACCTAAAAACTATTACAGCAGGTGGAGCGGGCTCAGGGTGTTTATGCTGTGCAACACCGGCAGCTGTTGTGCAATTTTTCTGACAAATGGATGAAATAACAGATTATAAAAAGGTTGTTGATACATTTTCTGTCAAAACATTAAATTTAACCAAATTATAGTTTCAGTACTTTCACCGCATTGCCAGTATTCATTATGATTTGATGACATTAACTCTAATATGGTTCTACCGGGGCCAATGATGCTTAACTCTTTCATGAATACTAAATGCCAGCCTAGTCTGATATTCAGAGTGGTTGGTCATTTTGTCTCACTTTTTAAATCACTGATGGAAATCAGTGTAGGCAGCAGTTTAGAGGTCTGGAACCAGGCTAATGCCAGCCAGATAACTCCAAACCTTTTGTGGACATCATCGGAATACAAATCTGTTTTTACTATGTCAAGTTGTAAAGAGAGGCGTGTAGAAGGCAACAGCATTAGCCAAATGTGGACCAACAACTTGAACTTGGAGAACACAGCCAAACCTGCTGCAAATGTCTTTCAGAGTTCATATTAAAAAGGGCAATTAACAGTGTTGCTGGCTTAAGATTTGCTACTTAGTGCATTACATTTACTTTCTGTCATTTTTAATTGATTGTCCGAAATCTAATTGTAAAATGCATGCACTAAAATCCCAACAATGGAATGAAAATGTAGGTCTTCATAGCATGTACACCACTTGTTGCTAAGAATACTACAGAGCTTTGCCTTTAGTGAATGTGTCATAACTGTCTAAAATAAAAAAAACAAATAAAAAAAGGACCAACATTTTGGACATAGCGTCTCTCTTTGTTAGTCAGGGAGTCACTAACTCTTTTACATCGCCATAAACAGGCACAAAAAAGGTAACATGGAGTGAGAGAGACCTTTTTTTCTCCAAAAATGTGAGGTAAAAGCTTGACACCATCCCAACCTTCCGAATACATCTTCGATGAGAGGCAGATTACATGGCAGCTAGTGTTCATTTCCCACCTTTGCCATCTCCTCTTCATTCCTCCTGACCTTTTCTAAGAGGCTGCAGTCAATGAAAGACATAAGAAATGGGAAAGAAGATTATGAGAGAGAGTATGAATGTGACAGAGGACCAGTGTGTTTGTGTTTATGTGTGTAAACTAGAGATGGGGGATGCTGAGGGTGATGGCCACACATGTCACATCAGGAGGCATGATTATCCACCAGGATTACACTTTAATCAATCTGAAGCACTAGTCCCTGTCCACCACCGTGCTAATCCAATCAAAGGGAGGGCTCTTTCTGCCTGTCAGATTATGCTCTTCCCATTCACCACCATGTTAAACACCCCACAGAGCTGTATGTCAAGAGTCAACTGGGCTTTGGCATAAATATGTCACACCCCCATTCAGCAGCACTGCATCCAATCCACCAACAATTCATTCAATTTCAAGATTCTACAGAGGATTTTCTCATTGATGAGGAAAATGAATTGTGGCAATGCATTTTAATCTTAACAGTAAAGAATAGCATTTACGTTCGTGGCCATTATTGGTGGCTGCCACAGTGATTAGCTTTGCACTTTTAACATTCATAAAATTGTAGTTTCAAGAAAGGAACCATGTATAGCATTGTCAAAACTATTAGTTGATTTGTAATCAATTAGTAGATTACCATAAACACTAATGGATGATACTTAGCAATTAATAAGTTAAATCAATCATCTAGCAAGCGTGTCAAAAATCTTGTGGTTCCAGAGTTTTCAGCTTTTTCTCTGTTTTGTATCATTGGTGACTGAATATCATTGGATTTTAGGCTGGCTGGGCAAATTGAACAATCTGAAGATGTTACCATTGGCTCTAGGAAATTATGATGAGCCTTTTTCACAATTTTTAGACATTTTTAGTCTATAGACAATTTAAACTATAGTGCTTAGTTTCTGTCACTCCCATGAAGTAATGACTGTTGGCGCGTCCACATGATACAAGCTTTCCCCCAAATTACATTTAGAAATGATTCTAATTTAGGCAATTCTAAAACACAATAATCCTTTTATTTTCATCAGAAATCCATCAGTAAGGGAAACATGTTATATTCAGAATGCAAGAACAGCAAACAGGAACATGCACATGCATTTAAAAACTGTACAAACACAAACTACATTAGGCCAGCTGTGTGTGTCTTTGTGTCTTTCATCTCTTCTCTGCCAGCCTCTCTCTTACACAGCCCAGATGAATGGAAGGATGAAAAGAGGGAAAGGATGGAGAGAGAGAGAGTGAGAGAGAGATATTTGAAAGGGAAAGAGAAGTCACTTAGGGACAGAGGTACATGAAAAAAGACAGATTACAAGCATTCAAGATAAAATAATCTAAGAGGCCGGAGGAGATTTTTTTTCTGCAGACCTCTATCCATCCATTTGTTCATGCATGTACAGTAGGTGTGTGTGCATGGTGTTAAAGCTGAGAGGGAAGACAAGGGAGAGAGTCATGTTTTCTGCATTGATAGAGAAGAAAGATATAGAGAAGATATTAACTAAATCGTAAATCTACTGGCAGATCAAAGACACAGATGTACAGGTTGTCCACACAGCCTACATCTTTTTACAGCAAACGCACAGATGGCCACAGACGATGATGTGCCAGATAAGTGTGCTGAACAGCAAGACACTTAGATAAAGAGACGACAGGACTGGACCAAACAGACATACTAGACATGATCCATCTGTTCCATCCTGGTGACAGAAATGTGGTTTGTTCCGCAGGCTAGTTCTTTTTCTCCATATTAAACCACAGTTGGCACAAACGTCCTAACTGAAATGGTTAGGGACAAATCTGGGGCTCTGGGTTGTGGCCAAATTGCTGCATTGCATAGAGAGCACTGAAGCGGCTTAGTCAGCTGCAAACAATGCACAGCAGTGGCATCATGACACAGAAAAACAAAGCGTCAGTGGGTCACTATTGGTTTGTGTTTGTGCCACAATGCAGGCTGGCAAAGCATGTGTTGGCTTTAGCTTTCCTAAAGAAGACCTTCCTTTTCCATATTGCCTTTGTTTAATTATTTGCACTGTACCGTGAATTTTATTCTGGTATTTAACCTGTTTTTGATTAAATGTTTTTACTTTTGTATTCATTGTTTTTAACTTTTATCTACTGTTCTGAATTTTGTATTAATATGTACACATTTTTTATATCATTTTTAATAATGTGTTTGTTGTTTTGTGTAAAGCACTTTGAATTGCACTGCTGCTGAAAAGTGCAATACAAATAAAATTGCCTTGCCTTTCTACTGGGAGAAGACATGACCACACAGCAGCAACAAAGTGTGATGTACTCGGGCTTGATAGTACTCCATCCAACATTTTTCATATTTCAACATTTCTTTCAGTATTTCTGTTGGCAGGTGCAATCTGTAGTTCTGCAGCCTGTATTGTTTGGATAGTCAATGGATTCAAAAGGGAACAATGGCTGGTTTAATTGGTGTTTGAGAGTAGCCTTTATAGACATTGTTATCTACAGTTACCTAATTTCTTGAAAATTTAACACCAAAACATGAATGTAAACGCACTTAAATTAAAGCTAAAAAGTTGACCACACAGTAACTATTTCATTTAAAATGAGCTGGCGCACATAACAATTCACCCTGAGGGGGGCATGAATGTCTGTTTAAAATGTCCTAGTAGTCCATTTAACTGTTGTTGAGTTATTTCAGTCTGGACAATGATGGACCTACCAACATTGCCATCCCTGGAGCCAGGACACTAGCATGGCTAAAACCACCAATGCAATGAGTACAATGGAATGAAACAAAACAAATGTAATGTATGAATACAAAGACCAAAAGTTATAACTTTGGAATTGCATTATCTAGAAATGCTGTAATGTAAATTCACAAATGCTTTCAGTTTATACATTTAGTGTAATATTTTACAGTAGTAAAGTATTGTAGTGTAAGTATTTTACTTTGACTTCTCCATTGCTGTTTATTTATTTATTCCTCCAAGACTGCAACCATTCAGAGCTAGATATTGCTTATATATTTATTGTGTCCATGTTCTGCGCGGACTGCTCCTTTCCGATGTATAGTGCTTCCATTGTATGTATCTGTACTCACTATGAAACGGCTAATATGTATTTAACCTTGCCATGGTTACAATAATTCACAGTGACAGCTGACCAAGCAGGCTAATTTGAACAGGAAAGCCTTCTCTGTCTGTCGTAAACGTGCGGTACAACCAGAATTCGTAGTGGTGAGGAAACCAATTTGCTCTGAGACTTGGCCTGGGCTCAGACAAGAGTTTCATTAAGACACTGATGTTGCTAAGGAAATATAACTGCAGTGTGATGAAATCTACTCCAAAGAGTGATTGTACTGGTGCTACAGAAACCCTCATTTAAGATGCTTGTTATATCAAGGATGCAGATTGTGCTCTGTCACTCGCTCCCCTCTCACCCATCACTGCTGCCTTATTTTCAGTTTTTCTGTCTCCCTTCTTACCTTCCTCCATCCCTGTGCATCTGATTAGCTGGATGTAAATAGAGATGCTTCAGTGTTTCAGGAACCCACTGCTGACTGATGGAAATATCTGATTGGGAGGTAGACATACAGGCAGAAAGATAGATAACAGGGGAACATGTCCTCTGGAATGCTCTGCTGGCATTCCCTTACTCGTTCTCTAAGTCATTCATTATGTTTATGTTTTTTACCAGGCCTTCCCATAGTTGACATTTGAGAGGTAAGCTTCTTTCTCCCTCCTCGTCATCCCTCCCTCCATCAGTCCACTCAATCTTTTAATTGTCTCCAACATCACTGCTTTTATTTATTCCTCTCCCTTCCTTACTCCTTTTTTCCTCCGTTTATCTATCTCCTTTTCCTTAAAATCAAGCACAAAATCACCCCTACTTCTTTCTCATTATTTCAATTCCCCAGATGCTGTATATAGTAAACACTCCACAGAATCCTATCTGTCTTGCAAATGCTTTTCTAGCAGCAAGATGAAAGGCATGCAGCACTGACTTGAAATTAGGGGCTATCTGTTATCTGATTGGCTGACATGGAGAGCTGTCTGTGGATTTTAGTTACCGGGGAGAAAAGGGAGATAATGGCACCGTGTCAGCAACTTCTGGAGCTGCAGGGGCCAGGAGAAGATAGAAGTAGATAGGATGGCCGATCATGTAGAAGTAAGTGTTGTCATAACTACACTCTAGGAATCATATTGTAAATTGTATATCCTATCCAGGCTTGGCAAACATCACCATGAGGCATGGCAAGAAAAAAAATCATGAATGAACACATGATGTATGGAAACACACACTTTCTCTCCTTTCACTTTCAGAATTGTTTGATAGAATCTGATGATTAACCTAATGAAATAATGTTTTCATTGTGGTTGACTGAAATAGTTTGCCTTCTCCATGAGTCATGAATGTTGCAATTATACTGCCACTGTCTAACAACATGTTCCAAAACTGTATTGTAAAAACCCGCAGAGTTACAGTTCTACGCTAAATGTGTTGTAGACGCTACCAAATTACAAAAAAAAGTCCATAAGAAGCCATGTGGTTCCAACTTTACTTGTGCACAAACCATATTGGAAATTCCTACTAAGAATAAAACAATATTTTACCAGTAAAAATATATACAAACCAGAGTGCATCATCTCAAAATTGATTTTTTTTTTAATTAATGGAAGTACACATATGATAAATAAAATCTGAATATCCTGCATGGACTAGGTATGTTGTATTCCCTTTTCATTCATTTGTTGTACGGTCGAAGAACAAACCAAAAAAAACAATAAAGCAGTTTTGTGAGATCGATATTTCTGTTGAAGAACTAGATTTCAAAATGAAGAATGGCTTTAAACGCTAGGCCCTGATTGACAGTCTGGAGAGGCCTCCCTGATGAGACAATCTTGCTGATTGGAGTCATTCATCGTGGGAGTGCCAGTTCAAGTGCTGCAATCTGGTCTGATTGTGTCACAGTGACACCTGCACCTTCCCTTTCCCTCTTCTTATGCCTCTGACTCTATTTTTGGAGTCTCTGTAGTAGAGTGAGTAGAGTAGTCAGGAGTCGCCTCCTTCAAAAGGATACACAGTGGATTTGGGGATGCTAACAGCTGCAAAGGATGCATCAGAGGCCACAATTCTTAAATTCACTTTGAGCCTTGTCAACACGTCATGAATTAATTCTTAAAGCACACACCTCAAAAAAGCAGCTCATGAATTAGAATAATAACAGATTTGGCTTTTCAGCTGTTGCCAGTTAGTCAAATTTGCCTAATGTTGCTAGAATGGCAGTTCTCTACTGATTTCAAGCCATTTCTGTTTCTTTGCCTGCCTCTTACCTGTTGCCTGCCAGCGGTGTATGTTCTGCCTTCCAAGTCTGCTGTTTGTTTGCCTAATCCTGACTGCCTGTCACCAAGTATTACCCTCCATAAAATGTCTTTTTACTAACATTTGGATCCTTTTGGCCGCTGCAAGCAGACCCTAGTTGGGAGCCAATCCCTTTTATCTGAACACAAACAACATTCAATATATTTGTCCACAGAGAGATATTTATGCTATAAACTGTATTTACAGTAACAGACTTTTTCATTGATGCACCTGTAAATATTTAAATGCCAGCTTTTGCTTAATAAGAATATTTTAGTTGGTACACAGTTACAATTACATATTAGCTTAGGTAATTTACATTGCACTGGGAACTCTTTGTATATAATGTGTATGCACATAACTATAGAAATAGAAAACACTGGGCAAACACTCTGAGATACAAAAGTGCCCATCTGGTCCCTAGTGGGAAACAAGTGTTTTAGCAGCTCCAACAACAAGGTGTGAGAAACTGAAATGATACAAGGTAAAGGCCACATTAAATCTTGGTCAGTCAGCAGCACCACTGAGGGGGCAAACACTCTGCAACTCACACAAGAAAGGTTCCAAGGCAAAGACACAGACACACACACCGCTTTCAGCGGTGTGTGTGTGTGTGTCACACACCATAAGCACACAGACTTTTGCAGCGGTGAGGCATTCATCTGTTCATCTGATCTACATTCTTGAGCTTCATGCAACCCATTAGTGCAAGCCATCTCACCACAGTCAGTTTGAAAGATGGGAAGAACATCAAACGTTGCACACGCACACATACACACACACCCTTATACTGAAGAAATCTTGTCTCTCTCCCTCTCACTGTCTTCTTATCAGTTTTTTCACTCCTTTTCATCTCAGCCTTTCTTGTGCTCTTCTTTAATTCCATCATCTCAAATGTGTGTGCTTTAACCTCCGGGAGAGCAATAACTACCTTAGAAACAACAGAGGTGAGAGTGTGTGTGTATTTGTAATGTGTGTGTGTGTGTGTGTGTGTGTGTGTGTGTGTGTGTGTGTGTGTGTGAGAGAGAGGGAGAGACAGACAGAGATAAAGCCAATTTTTCTCTTTGGCTTATGGGAGACATAAAACTTTCATAAGAAACAAAGACTTATCAGATAGATAAAGCATGTGTTGAGGTTGTCCCATGAATGAGGTTTGGGGGTTTAAACATTACTAAGTACATAAAAGTGATCAGAGGCCCACACACAAGAAAGTGCACACCAGGATGAAACAATACAACTACACTATGTTATGACTACATTTTTCATTAATAACACCTTCAACAACAAAACAGAGACAAAGTCAAGATGCCGCTGAAAACAACCTAAAAAGTGCACACCTGCCCAAACAAGAAAAATGAATAGTACACAACATATCACACAGCCACAAATTACCTTTAAATGAATGGCATCTAACCTAAATATATTCTGGGAGGAATAACAAGAAAGAGATGTGATGCTAAATGTGAATTAGCAGCATGTAAGCAGCTTGTAACTCATTCGCAAGCTCACAGGTTTAAATAGTAAAATCTGAAATCCTCAAACACACACAACGAAATGTTTACAGCTGCAGTTCTACACTGCTGCTGTTTCTCTTCTTTCTAATTCATTGTGCCTGGTTTAGGGAGTCAATTCTGTGTTCAAAGTGTTTTTGTCAAACATTTTAGAACTCACACAGCTGAGAAATGTCTTAAGACATCTTCGACTTGCTCTTCCACCCTCCCAAAGGATATCACTTGTTTCTTTTACTGGTCTATCCATGCAATTTGCATGCAGCATTAAGATGCTCACCACTGACCACTTGCTGGCCAGTTATCTGCTATGAATAGACCTCAGAATTCAATTACTAACAATTATTTTGATTAACAACTGAGCTGCCTATTAATCTAATTTTTGTAGGTCCAACTGTCCAAAACCCAACGATATTCAGTTTAAAATGATAGAAAACGCAGAAAAGCAGCACATCTTCTCAGTTACGGAAGCTGAAACCATCAAATATTTGGCATTTTGCCTGAAAAACAACTTATTTGATAAATCAATTATCAAAATATTTCCATTTATAGTTTGTTGATTGACCTATCTATTAATAGACTAATTGTTTTAGCCCTAATATATATCCTCTACTCTTTTACTTTTGGCCAAATTTAGGGTCAGTCTACAAAAAAAAACAGCTACACTCTGTTTTGCCGGGAGCAAAAAAGGATCTATTTTCGACACCGACCAAGATTTTGAAAACCATTGCAAAGGTTTGATATGACAGCTAAATCCCTCAGACTTCCCACTATTGGCAGCCACAGCGAAAATCACAGTCCTCTAAAATGCTCACATTGTTGTGGTTTACCCACAATGTCTCCTTGCTCACTCACACTGTCAACAACAGCAGTAGAAGGCAATGCAAATAATAATCAATGATCACTAATTGTTTGCATTTCAGACAGAAAACTCATGGAACACACTTATAATGTGGATGCAGAGTATGTAAAGTGTTGATAACTGAGGTCTAGGCTGTGGTCTTGTCACCCTCCTCTAAGCATATATCACACATTCTTACTCCCAGAATGTCTGACGCAAAAATTCTCCTTTGCGTCCTGACTTTTGACGTGCTAGGTCAGAACTCTTGGTGTCATTTTTTGACGTTCCGTGTTGGGACTCTTTGTGTCACTATTTGACATGCTACCGTTGTTGCTCTTATTATTATGTCATCTTACAGACACTAAAGGGTGATTTTTGCGTTATCTGACGCTGAGACACCAAGCGTCAGTATTTTATGAGTTAGTAGTTAGAATGGGTGGTATATTAAGTGCAACACATGGTGACCAGACATAATGGGAAAATGTATTATTAGACCCTGTAGATGGATGCTGAGGTCAAAGTGTGACTTGAAATACTGTAATACTGACTGAAGTAACCAGTATTTGAAAACTGAGCAGTAAGACAGAATGGGAAAAGATCCCACAAAAGAGTGTGCATAAATAATGCAATATAAAAAACATGTTACTACATGTTTCAGTGAGTAAAGTACTGTAGCCGACCAAGACAGCAACACATCCACAACCGTTACACAAACAACATCACACCACATTAGATATATTTATACACACAAGCATCTCAAATATTCAAATATACACTCAGAGAGCCAAAGGTTATTTCAGGTTTAAAACACACAACTGCCTCTCACAAACACGCACACATGCACCCACTCAATAAGTTTAAGACTTTTCACAAGGAGTAGTCACTTAAAACAACACTCAGACAGGAAGTTCCTGCCTCTTCCAGCCAGCCAATTACAACACAGCATTCAGTGATGAAGGTTCCATTAGGAAGTCCCATGTTCCCCTGTGCACTCTTGACTCCTCTCACGACAGACTCTGTTTTTTTCCTGCCTGTCAATGCCAGGAACCCATTAAGGAGCAGTAGTGGGGATACAAGGTAGGTATACAAAGTTGGGAAACAATGTAAGGATGGACCTAGCCATTGTTCCTCACCGCTGCTTCTTGAGAAATGTCCGGTTGTGGGACTTTATTTCTGGCTATTTTCTTCTAGCTTCAGTGCAGGACCTTGTTTTACATTCACCTGAATACATGGCTGTTGAATTCTTGGCTCTGATCTTAACTCACTGGAAGTGAGTTAGAAGTGTCTTATTTTTGGTGCATTTAAGGAAACTCCGGCATTTAAAATGTTGCTGCCATTAGATAGTTGTAGAAAAAAAAACTTTGCTTGCTTTGGAAAATTGTTGGTAGCTTTGTGAAATATGCAGCGTTAATTGTTAACGGCCTAAACATGCAAAACCACTGGTACAGTTTTTTAAAAAGTGGACACTTGTGAATGTATAGATATGTATGCAAGTGAAACCTAGGCGGGTGTCCCCCTCCCAACCAGAAGCAAAGGAACAAGGGAAAGCCTAACAGCTTGTATTGTTCTTTTGATCTCCATATTTTCTCTCAGTGATGAACTGCAGCCCATCTCAGTGACCTTTGTCCAGCTAAATTCACCCACTCATGCATCCATCATGGAAACTACACAAAAGCTCCACTGTTGAGATTAGTAACAATGCAATACAGCATAGCACAGCATAGCCCCTATAAGACTGAACTGGTTTTCAAAGGTATTACAAGCTGATAACTTTTGAGGTGTTCGATGACTGTAAAGGTTCCCCTTTTTTAACATTTTAAGAAAAGATGGAAACACATTCAGATCTCAGTAGGACACAATGGCATTGTTCTGACAAAGAGGTGAAATAAGAATCAGACAAAGATGTCACACAAGAAATATTGAAAACATTGTCTTCCAAAAGGCTACTGCCACAACATAGAGAAGGATAAGCTTTCTACATCATCTCCTCCATCAAGAACAAGAAAAGAGAAAGAAATGCTGCTTCGAAGAATCTATGGGAGAAATTATAAACTTTTAGGGCATTTTGAAAAATGCTACATATGTACATCAAATTATAATTATTATTATATATTCTGCTTAAACACTTTTGAAAACAGTGGTTGAAGGTGTGACAATGTTCAATAGCCCATCACTAATAAGCCCGCCTGATAAAAGGCATCATGCAAAACCACTGAGATGACTCATTAACATTTAAAGTACAACAAATGCCGTATGTGCTAACTGATTGACAGATCACCAGCATTGTTTTCATAATTTAGGCTGCCAATCCCAAAAAAAAAGAGAGGAAAAAAAGCCATAGTCAGCTACTTTTAGTCTGCTCTTTTTCTGGCAACTAAATGATCAATCTTAAGCTACATAATAGTAGTTAAACACTATGGACAGATAAGGTGGGGTTCCTTAGTTGTGACATGTCATGTCATCAGTTAGTTCATTTGAATGACACTGAACTGAATGACTCAAATAGGTTAAGAGTCTGTAGTAGGATGGTACTGTGTACAAATCTACAGTAAGCCAGTTGATATTCCTTTAAACACAAAATATATTCTGAGGGCGATGAAAGAAATCTGCCTACCTTGGCAATGACTTCAATGCTGGCTGGCTAATGTCTCCAAAATAATGGGCTGGATCTACCTCAGCCACAATAAACTCAGGAATTGCCTGGGGCCAAAGTGCTGGTGTCTACAACCTCTTCATCTTATCAAAGGTAAATTAGGTTTCACATTTTATCTGGATCCATACATTTCTAAATGTATACGCTATTTCAGATTCATTATGTTGTCCATGGAAAAAAGGATTAAAGATGTAATAAAGCTAAACAATATAATAGTAAATTAACACTGGAGTGAAATAAATGTGTTACCAAATGTCAGAGTTGTATAACCCAAAGAATTAGGTTACTTAGAGAGTTTCTCCTCTCACTTTTACCCACCCCTACGAAACCACCCGATAACCACAGAGACACTTTATGTGAACTTCTGCAAAGTCCCACTGTTTCAGAAAGCCGTGCAGCCTGTGGGAAGCTGTGGTTTGCAGAGCAGATGTGCTGTGGGCACAAAGCGGAGGTCTGTACACACACCTCCAGCCCGGTGTGAACTCACCCTTCTGCTGACAGTGATATGAAGGAAAACACCTCTAGCTTGAGGATACCAACATTGTGAGAGAGAGAGAGAGAGCTGTTAAAGCATGGCACAGCTGAGGCATAGTGTGTCAACAGAAAATGAGATAAGTAGTACTATCCCTAGGCGTTCCCTCAGCTGGTGAACAGTGTGAGCTCCCGTGTATCTGTGTGTGTTCTCAGCGAGGGTTTTTTGGCTTCTTTTGACTGACACAGAATGAGAGTTTAGGGAGTCCATCTCCCTCCCACAGCACAGCTAAGAAGCCCTTAATCTCCTCAGCCCAGGTTCTGGCACTTGTTTGATGCAAGAACTTCTTTTTTCAACTAGAAATACTGTGGAAATAAAAAAGAAATCCAACCTAGTGTTGCCCTGCAAGGTTCAATCTCAAGCACATTTACAAGGACGCTCACGCACACTTTTAGATTCTTCCTTTTACTAGCTGTGTTTTGTCTTTGTAGTGGATTATTTGGTTCAGTAAGAAACTGAACACCTTTATCCCTTTTAGCAATCAACTTAGCACGCACATTTGTGCGCAAACACACTCCCGCTGTGTGGGCCCACAAAGGCATTTACAGGTTCAAAGAAGCTTAGGAGGAGCCAGTGGATGTGAAAGTCTGGAGAATATGAACCATATGGGAGCACTAGGCACTAGGCCAGTGCAGACAGAGCACGGGCTGGCATTGAGTAGCACAGGCCAACTTCACACACACACACACACACACAAACACACATAGCTACCATGTACAATATTACCCATCTTGCTGAGTGACTAAACAACCTGCAACACACTGCTCTAGACACGCCAGACACACTACTACAATGTTTGTGTGAAGAAATTATGTTGTGTTCCGTGTGGTTTGTGTTGTTTCTTATAGTGAGTTCCATTTGTACTAGGAAGTCTGAAATATTGAGTTGGAAACACACCCCCTAAAGTCAGATGCCCAACCTGGTAGGTCGGAGAACCTCACAGTACCCCGAGAAAGCTGACATTGAAATCCAACATGGCTGCCCTTTGCATCAGCAGTAGTGAAAGCTGTTGTAATATAGAGTGAAGCTGTTGTTACGCTGTTTGTATGCACAAAAAACAGCCTAAAGCGTTGTTATCAACTGACCGTACTGGACCTGGATAGAGCAAACCCCACAGTGAAATCCGACTTGTTTTGATGGAATGCAGTCAACTCGGGTGTGACGTCATTCCGAGCACCGACTTCTGAGGTAAATGGAAAGAACTGTTAGCTGACAGCTAAAGACAGAATCAAGAATCACAATGATAACCAACAATCACACAACCAGAGCAGTATGTGTTTATTCATTCCAAAGATGCTCACTGGAGTAGCTACCAATTCTTGGTGGGCCCTGTGTGTGTGTGTTTGTGTGTTTCTATGCTTCAATACACTTTCCATCAGAATAAGCTAAGCCTTTACTGTTAAGCCTTTACTTTATGCTGCAGTTCTACCTAAATATTTGTCCCTGATGATTAGGGATCAGGGATCACTAAAGTTATTACAATTCATCCTGACGGGTCTGAACCACATTTTACGCCAATCAATCCAATAGTTGTTGTGATCCTTCAGTCTGGACCAAAGAGGTGGCCCGACCGACATACATTGCCATACCTGGAGCCATGTTTCAGTTGAAAACAAATATATTGTTTAAATATTTTCAATGCAATGCAAGACTCTATTTAAAGACTGCATGCTCTCCATGCATTAAGAAAATTCTATGAGATTTGATTTTAAAAAACCTTCTCAGATTGCACTCGACAACCATAGGGTTGGGTATAGGGGGTTGTAAAAAAAAGAGAGAGGCTATTTTCCTTGCTTTCATTCCCTGCAAAGTTGATATTTCACAGATACACAATTTCATCGGACAGTGCCTATTTGCAATTAACACATCATGATATTGTTACAGTGAATGCACCTAACAGGCACCAGCATGGGAGCTGGTATGAGTCATCTCACTGCAACTCCAAGGAAATCACACTCACACACACACACACACAAACACACACACACACACACACACACACACACAACGGGGGACTGGAGTGCACACTTATGCTGGTCAGCCATATTTTGGAGGGGTGTGTGTGTGTGTGTGTGTGTGTTTGTGTGTGTGCGTGCAAGTGTAAGAATAACAACGTGGCCTTTAACCTGCATAAATAGAGTTCTTAATGTCATTGAATACAGCATAAAACACACTTATTCTCACACACACACAATGTGGCATCCTGTAAACATGCCCGATGTAACAAGAACGCTATGCCTTTTTAATGTTATGTAGCTGCGGTTGGCCAACCAACCATGGCCAATGCTCTGTGGCAGGCAAGCAGAGCAGTGACCAAGACTAACTACATGTACTACATGCAGATCATAAAAGAGAAGCGATAGAGAGAGACAGGGATGTTTTGCATCATAGGTAGAGAGAAATAGAAATGGAGGGATAGCAAACGAAGCAAAGATGCAGAGAGAATGTATGCAGAGCACTAAGAATCAAGCAACCATGCAAATGTTGCATATATGATGTATATATGACTCTAAACATCACTTGCTATTTCTTCTCAGCTCCATCCACTGCCTGGTTAGCGTGCTTTCCACAGTATGTGTGTACTGTAACGGTAAGCATATGTGCACGTGTCAGGCTCCAGCTGAAAGACATTAGTTAGGCCAGGAGGGAATTTTACTGAAACCTGGTCCAGCTAATGAAATGCTTCAAAGAGAGGATCAAGCGGTATAGAGAGACTTATAAGACAAACATACAGATAAAGATAAAGAGAGACTCCCTTTATCAGTATATTAGTACAAATGTGCGCAAATATGTACATGTATGCCTCGCTTTCAGCATCTGATTACCATACAGATGCAGAAGATCCCAAAGTTTAGTGTGAAAAGAAATACACATCAGCACACAGAGAGAAAGATGAAAAAAAAAAAAACTGGAGTCATCACATCATTGCTGGAATGTATGGAAAGTGGTGCTGGTTTGTAGATTCTGTTCCACAAATGACATTAAATGAGACGGAGAGAAAAGAAAAAGGATATATACAGCATCGGATAATAGCACGTAAATAGTAAAATAAAATTAAATAAATAAAAAGGACACAGCAAAAGGAATCAATAACTGACAGTTAAGAATAGAGTATGAGAGGAGGATGAGAAAAGAGGCACACAAAAAAATAATAAAGAATGAGATCAAAACAGCAAAATAAAGAGTAAGAAATAGCAAAAAGTGCAGACCACATCTATTATTCCCTTACCTCTGCAGCTGCGTGTGGTATCCTTTGGGACAAAAAAAATGTAGTGGGTAGAAAACTTTAGCTTCAACCGCCTCGTTACAGATCTCCACTTTCTAGCTCTTTCTATGGTAATGTACATATATCTGTATCTATCAGCCAAACTCTTCAGTTCTCTAGGACGGTAGTCTGTCTACCTGCGTGGGTTTGTGTAAATGTATCCTGGATGGTGATGAATAGTGTTGAGTGAAAGGAGAGAACTACACTAGAGGGCAGACAGACTGAAACAGGAGAGCAGGGAGAGTAGAGAGCAGACTGAGTAGGATGGAAGAGTTCCTTCTTCCTAACATGAGAGCGGCTGGGCTGGATACACCCACCTCGTCAGCATGCATCAAATGGGAATTGCTCAGATGCTCTAAAGAATGCAGAGAGAGAGAGAGAGAGAGAGAGAGATCCTCCTGATATGATATATGCACATGCATACACTCATAAAGGATCTCGTTAACCCCCTTTTACACACACACACACACACACAAAAAGTACTCCCTTGACTGAACAGAGCCTGTGTAAGATGTCTGCCAGGAAAATACATACAGTACACGAGCTGATGGGAGAGCAAAGCAATAACAGTCTTCATGGCCAAAACAGCCTTTAATGAGTTGAACTTGGTGCTTAAAGTAAGTTTAAGAGCTGAAAAAGGTTGATTAATTTCATGTAATACTGAATAGGTTTACCCCATCAGACCTCTAAGAATCCTTCAAATAAAAGGAATAATAATAAAAGAAGGAAGAATCACGTCTATGTTCAAACTGAGGCCATACCTGTGATGAGGCTCACATCTAGACATTGTCTTATTATAATTAATTAGACGACTGACAAAAATTTCCTCAATCATCAGTTAATCATTTAAAGTTATTTATTAAGCAAAAATGTCTAGCATTTGCTGATGATTTGCTGCATGTCTCGGTTTTAATACCTAAGGAATAAAATACCCTTCCGTTTTTGGGCTCTAAAAGATGAAACAATTTATGGAAACGTTTTTTGAAATACGCGTATTTTCTTTCTTGTCAACAGTTAAATAAGAAGACTAATACCACTCTCATATCTGTATGTGAAGCTACAGCCCACAACCAGCTAGCTTAGCTTAGCACAAAGAGTGGAAGCAGGGGAAAACAGCTAGCCTGGCTCTGCCCAAAGGTAACAAAATCCACCTGTCAGCACTATAAGCTCATTAATTAACATGCTGTTTATCTGGTGCGATTAAATGGTTAACAGTATTGCTTCACCCTGCAGGCCTGCTAAAAAGAAGGCACACTTGTGTGTACAAAGGAGTTTGTTGTTGAAAGGTCAACTGAAGTAGACTTCAGGACATGCCGCTCATTCTTGGAGTGCACCATTGCCTGTCGCTCAACATGCTTTTCTTTTCCCTCCAGTGTTCTTCCCCTGGGAGAGAAGGTGGGTGGACGCTGAAGGGGGTGTTTCGTGTCATGGGCCAGGACTTTGAGCTGCCACACCGCCAACCTCTGCTTCTCCAACCGTGAGTGCTACGTGCCTCCTGGGACAAAGCCTGCCTTTAAAAAGACAAACTCCATTGCTCAGTGCATGGAGAATGATTCCCATTGTTATTTTTCTTCTTGTTTTTACTTTAATCAGTGGTTTCATGTATTCTGAAAATAGAAAAAGTCTCCAAAAAGTAGGAATGCATTTCCAGAAAGGGGTGCATTGCCACGAACATTTCATTCCTCAAATCTGTCCAGTGACCTTGTTCAGTGTCTGACAATCCTGTTGCATCCTGTGTGTAATGTAATAGCCAATCAAAAACAAGGCCTTGTGTCGATTCCCCACAGCTAAGGACATGGGTGGCAGGATCTGCCTTGTTCAGAGTAAAGGAAAAAACATGCTCCCCTTGAGAATATGATGTTATCAGGGGGTGACGAGGGACATATAGAAATCCATCTTTATAATCCATCTCCTGGTAAGGCTTTAGATGAGATGTGAGAAAACACAACACCTCCCCACCTGCCCTTCTTGTTAATTTTGGATGAATTGCCTGCTGCTTATTAGGCAATTATTATTAAACTATTACATCTGAGGTATAAGATAATTTCAACTCAATTTATATGAGATGTGGTGTTCTGGTACACTCATTTAGAAATGTCATGTTAAAGCAAGCCCACAACTAGAGATTGCAAAGATAACATATTGTGAGGATGGTGATGTTGATTGCATGCTGTAAATCCATCACTACCACCAGGCTACATCTAGACAGGAAGTCATGTAGCCTACCTCCTCTACTTCCATCCACTATCACCATCCTTACTGCAACATCACTTGATCACCAAACCAGAACATAAATTCAGCTGAACCACAGTAGCTCATGTCCATCGATACATCTTTGCTGCTGACCAAGCAGCCACTCTGCAGCAGCAGCAGAGGTAATGGCTCGTCCTGCATACATACCATCGTATTGACAAATGCCTATACTGGCTGTATGCAGGTAAACGACGCACCTGTTCTTATTTTTATTTTTTTTTGCGCTGCATTCAGTTGCTGCGAACCTTCCCGAATGATGAAAACGCACGCCAGCAACAACACTCTATAGCCCTAATAAATCAACACAGTACTAGGCTACTGATACAGATGAGCCGATACACAGATTAAATACCTAGGCTACTCTCGCGGTAAGTCTTTTACGCTTGTTTGAGTTTATCTATTCACGCAGAAAGCTGAGCAATCGTAAATAGTATCTTACCGTTAAAATCGTGGAAGGATAGCCTCTGCTGACTGTCAGATGAAGAGATGCTCCAGTGGAAGAGGGAACGATGCTGGACACTCCAACCCACATTTCCATTTACAATGCTGCCCCCTGTCGGTTGAAGGTGGACACTGTCCGTAACAACCTATTTTAAACGTGTACGGTGGCGAGCTGCTTTGTTTCGTGTGCTTCTGTAAAGGAAGTGTCTTCCTAAAATATACAGAAGATCAAGTGTTGTAACATTAATATAAAATCTCCACACATTTATTTGTTTAGGTTGTTTTCCGCAAAAAGGACTGTTGTCAAGTCAGGCGAAACTATAGGTCGACTTCCGTTTAATATCTTCAGAATAAAAGCCCAGTAAAGAACAAGAGTAAAGTAGGCTATTTAAGATACACTGTACTTGTACCTTGGGGTTTGGTTTAAATAGGCTCTCCTCATTTATGTGGTAAACCAAACAGCTAATAATGTAGCCTACAAAAAGTTAACACATATAGAAAAAAAGCAGGTCACAAATTCCAAGGTGCCAAGGATGGCAAAATGACTAAACAAAAATCTAAATGCAACAGCATGCAAACAAAAATAATATACTAATGTTGTGTGTATTGTAAAGTCAGACCTTATTACAAAGGCCTATTGTATAAGGCTATATAAAAAAAAAACAAGATGAGGTGTAGAAACCATTAGGCGACACCCTCTTCGAGGATGGTCTGACAACACGAGACTAGGCTTCACTATGTTGAGCTCCATATCCAGATTAATGATGATTATGTATCTCTCTATTGGTTAATTTATTTATGTATTTAAATACTTTGAATTGATTATCATTTTATATATATATATATATATGTATATACATTATTTTGGTGTTTAGGTCAGAATATCACATTAAGTGTATTAGGCATGTAAATAGTATATAAATAAGCTATCCATCACTCTTGTTAAAGGTTACAATAATACAATTGACCAGTTAGATGTCTTAAAATGAAAAATTTAAAATTAAATGAAAAGTGTCTGTGTCCCTTGTTTGCTGAAAAAATGATTGCCGTAGTATTATTTGCCTTTACTAACCTTAATTACCTTTAGCAATCTAAGTACAAGTAGCCATGCAACAATCTAAAAATAGGCTTTAAAAGTCCTCCACTCAAAACTTTACTTGAATATTTTCTATTAAATAAATGTCTGTTAAGTCACTATCTAGGCTACCACTGAAGGTAACACAATAGTGAAAAAGCATATGGTCCATTGATAAATGTATTGCAATGTGTATATATTTGCAGTATTACAAACAGTTTTTCTCCATTTACACTAAAAATGGAAGCATGCAAACAATTCTGAAAACTTGAAGCCCATCTATTCAGAACAAGACTCAAGAACATAAAATAAAATGAGATTCATTCTATTTCTATGCTCCAGACTGTTATACTTTCAGCACAATGCTGTTGTTTTCACTCACACAGAACCAACCAGCACTGATATCTTTGCCAAGATTCTAAAACTACAAGAACAAGAATAGGTTATCAGATGAATTGCAATTACACAGTTTTTACAAAAGGTTTGCTCTTTAGATATAGCTTAATTCGACTCTTCATTAATTAAGGATCATGTGTAGGATTCATGTTGAACAAACAACTTCTTCACCTTTAAATTGAAGGAAGAATCTGTCCATAGAAATACCACTACCGGTGTTATTTAATCTAACTTTACGCAGCTTGACAAAGGACTACAAAAATGGCGTCTAAAACGGCCCGGGGGGACCTGATTTAAATAGGTTACTTAATTAATGCCTGAGACCTGGAATGTAACGCTTTCTGCTTACATAATTTAACAAAAGTCTACGTACATTTGCAAGCATTAATTTTAAGTTTAATATTAGGGTTGGCCGTTACTCAAACATTTTGCTGGATGTTTTGTTGTTGTGTGTCGGTGTTTCACTGGCAATGTAGCTACCAGCCACCATCAGTGGGTCTTCCAACAGGAAAAAGCGCCAACTGCTGTTTCTGTGCCGTCCGAATCGTTAAACAAGTAAATGGCTCAAAAACCGGATATTTCGTGAAATACATTAAACTTAAAAGTGGATTAACTCATTCGGGTAAGAGTAAACATGCAGTAGGGATCTTCAGAGTTTAGTTCTGTTTAAGTGAACTGTTAAAAACGACGTGCCGCCTGTTTTCTCCTCCCACTTTTTCACCGCACCGTTTTGACCCAGTTTTTCCCGCTGTTGTCTGCAAAGTGCACTAGCTAGCTATTTGCTATGTCCTAACGGTAATATTAACATAATAACAGTTGCTAATGTTAACGGCTCTATTACAAATGTGGGGGCAATAATGTTAGCCGGCTATCGTGGTATAACGCTATAGCTAATTCGTTGTTCAGTTGGTAACTGGATTGGACTCAATAAACCAGAGCTGTCTACGTAACATTACTTTTATCTAAATGTAATGTTAGTTTGGTTTAAGTTACATAGTTCGCTAACTGCGCAGTGTTAACCTAAGTGCGTAGTTACATTCGCTCTCGTCGAAATTGTGTATTTCCTCTTCTTACCAGTGAGGTGCGCTGTTGAATCACAGGAAGAGAAAACGTTAGACCCGAGGGACATTAAATCAGGCCGACATAACAAATTATTATAACGTTACACACACAACAGTTTCTGGACTTAAGCTCTGGAATAAGCTACCCAGTGAGATGCGTATCGTTGCAGACCTGGGCCTTTTTAAATCAAGACGTAAAACGCATCTCTTTAAAGTGGCGTTCGGTACCTAGTAATGTGATGGCACATTTATATTTATATTTATATTGATCTTACTTTTTCTCATTCATTATTGTATTTTTGTTAGTGGTGTGTTGTTGTTTTTAAATTCTGTGGTTTTTATCTGTTGTGAAGCACTTTGGTTCACCTATCGGTTGATGTAAGGTGCTATATAAATAAAATACATTTACATAAATAAATACGTACAGCATAAATATACACAAACCTACTGTACACACATAGCTACTCACAATATTTACCGAATAGGTAATCAATATAAATCAATCTTAATGTTTATATTACTTATTATTGTGTACTGTCAGCATATTTGGACGAATAGTATTTTTTTTTTTTTTTTTGGCAACATTGTTTTTGGAACCTTAATGCCAATAAAGCCACTTTGAATTGAATTAAGAGAAAAATCACTCTCCAGGTACCGGAAGAAGGATGCCAGGTCTGCAGGGGGAAAATGTTGTGGCGGCGCTCGGGAGCCCCATCAAGAGGAGTAAACTGTCTCTGAAGTTCCTCCAGAAGAAAGAAACTAAACGGGCTCTAGATTTCTCTGAACCTCAAGCAGATGAACCCAAAGTAGTTGAACAAGAGGAGCCCGAGGCAAGGTTGGTCTGTGCCGTCAGTGTGTGATTTAATTAGGGCCGTACAAAGTTTGAAACACTAATTTATTACTCTACTGCTGTCTCTTACTCTTTACCCATTAACACGCCAGCCAGTCATTCTCACACATTTCAATTATACTCTTGTTTGTGCTAATTTCACAGCATTTGTAAAGGCCTGTTAATTTCAGGGGAAAAGAGAGCTAAAAATATGGTCATAAGCCGACAAGGCTGAGAAACCAGACTAATCCATATATGCAAGGGGTACCTTAAAGACCACTGAATGTCCTCCAACTGTTTAAAGATGAAAGAGTTAAGACTTTTTAATATGCTTAAATTGTAGTCATGATATTGTTTTACAAATGTCATTCTTCAATGTAAATGATTTTGAGCAAACTAAATAAAAACTCGCCCGTCATATTTGGTTATACATGTTAGGAGTTTAGTTGTAATGTACAACAGTTTATAATGATTGCAACCATATTGCCCAGCCCTAGGGAACTGCAAGAATCAAACCACTAACAAGTAACTGTTTTTGTTCTTTTAATTTAAAACTTATGTTTTATTCTCCACTGTTTAGCAGCTGCGATCAGGTGGTCCCTGGTCCTTCTCCATGTCCAGCCTCACCTGGCCTCCTCCTGCCATCTGAGAAGAGAGAGACCTTGGTGCCATTTGTGGGGCTCAACAACTTGGGCAACACCTGCTATTTGAACAGCATCTTACAGGTGGGTCATCACCAGGGGCAGACTGGAAATGTATTAGGGATCGACCAATAAAAAAATTTCAAGACAGATACTCATTATTAGTAGTTGATGAAACCGATAACGGATATTTGGAACCGATGAGCATTTACAGTGAAAATGAAATATTTATGTAAAAATTAAGATTTTAAAGTGCCTCTGTGTCTCTGGTGCTTCCATACGCATACAAACTTGGGGAAAAAAACTATCCATACTGTTATGAGTGAGATGCGGGTTTCTGAATGTCCTCTGCCTTCAGTCTCCGGGTGAGCTGTTCAAAGTCTGCACGGCGATTGAAGAAGTCTCCCAGCTAATCCTGCCTCTTTTTTTTTTAAATGAAACCATGTAAACCTATTCTGGTACAACCTCAAAATACAATTCTGAACCTGAAAATGGGCATAATATGGGCGCTTTAGAATGTTTCAAACTCCAACACAAAATTTTCTTAAATGCTTGAAGCAATTATTTAATAAAGTGGAAACTCTCATCATAATATAGAGTAAAAGATAGTCAGTGTTATGGGCGGGACATGAAGTCAGACTCGGTAGTGTGTGAAACCGAAGCAGAGGGACAGACAGAGATGTAGCAAATAAAACACAGATAAAGATCATCTGCAAAGTGACAGAAAACTTCCCGATAATCTGTGTGTGTGTGTGTGTGTGTGTGTGTGTGTCTGTGTGTGTGTCTGTGTGTCTGTCTGTCTGTCTGTCTGTCTGTGTCTGTGTCTGTGTGTCTGTGTGTGTGTGTGTGTATATATACACGCTACCGGTCAAAAGTTTGGGGTCACATAGAAATTCCCATTGCACTCCATTGTAGACAGAATGCCAGCTGAGATCAGTTGCATTGTTTTTTTAACCAGGGCAGCCGTTTTCAGATTACATTATGTGCTTACATAATAGTAAAATGGTTCTCCAATGTTTTTCTACTTTTTTATTTTTAAATGATAGATTAGTACACAGAATGTGCCTTTGGAACATTGGATGAATGGTTGCTGATAATGGGCAATGTAGATATTGCATTAAAGCTCAGCCCCCCCACCCAAATTAGCAGGTATTCTGTCTATAATGGAGTGGTATGGAAATGTACAAGTGACCCCAAACTTTTGACCAGTAGTGTATATATATAGAATGTGTGTGTGTGTGTGTGTGACATGTATAAAAAAGATATTGATTCACAAAGTATTTGACTAAACAACTCAGTATTAAACCAGGGCCATCATTTGTATTTGAAAATACATTAGACAAAGCATTGGTCATTATAAGTTGTTTACATTGATAAATTGTGATTCCCATATCTCATCTAACCTTTTTCTGACCTATTCATTTTTTGCGCTTGTTGTATAATTTAACAAATCATAACTCATAATGTCATGATGAAGGCTTTTTTGTATTAAGAATTACAAAGCAACTTAACACAAAATCATTCATGAAGTAATTAAACATTACTTTCTTTGTCACCTAGAATAAAGTTGAACATTGACACTGTCACAAACGCTTGGTATAGTAGACAAAACAGTATCTTCTGTGGCTGATGTAGAAGAGATAAAAGCTGTAGACACATGACTGCTCCTCACTGTGGCTTATCTGTAGTGACAGGGTTTGGTTGTACAGAGACAGACAGGCACTGGTGGTTCTATCACACATTCAGATCTCAGCACCTGTTCAAATAGAGGGGTCATATTTCATCTCTTGTTTGGAATAAGAGACTAGAGGAAGGAACATACAATATATGTGAGGCAACTCTTCATGAATGCATCCTGTCAGACAAGAAGGAAGCCTCTTATGCAGTATGGAAGAAGGAAACCTTTCAGTGTTGTATTTCTTCACTACTCATGTTATTATTGTAAACATGTCCGCAGCCTTGAAAAGGCTTGACAATTGTTCAATTTAGTTTAATCAAAAAGGATAGACATTCTGCCCAGAAAGTTGGATTTAGAAAGTGTTTTTGTAAAGAAGTCAAGGTTGAATAATGTTAACTGATGTTGTTGATGTCTGATGCTTACTGCAGGTGCTGTACTACTGCCCCGGGCTCAGGGAAGGTGTAAAGAAACTGTACAACCTGTCTAAAAGAAAAGACAAACCAAAGGAAGAAACTGATAAAAGCGAAGAGGTTTGTGCAAAAAAAAAACTTTAGATTTGAATGAATGAATGCCTTTGTCATTAGATGCTCACATACAAGGGGATTTGTTTCTCATAAAAGAAAACTGTTTCATTCATTCTGCTCAAACACACTCGCACATTAAGATAAAATGTATAAGACAAAGTGCTTTAAAAAGACTTAAGTGCATGTGCAGTTATTTCACATCGGTAAAATTGTGGTGGTGGGAAGGAGGGTGGGTTGGGAGTATAGTTTGTGGAGCTGTGGGGTAAAAACTGCCAATCTTTGCAAACATTGGGTTCAGAAATAAACATGCAGTCAACGCCACAATTATTAATTGAATTGTCAGCTTTGCACAAGTTATTTTAGGGCTGTTGTACACTGTAGTGCAATGAAACCCAAGTATTCATGTTATTGTGTCCAGACCTTCTAAGCTTGAAGTATATATGAAATTACAATTCAATAACCTACCTTTTTATTTTATAAATACATTTTATTTCTCAGCAGTCAGGAGCTGTGGCTGAAGATGTGTCTGCTCAGATTGAGCTCCTTGGGAGCTTCAACGGTCTGATAGCATCAGTGGAGCAGCTGCAGTCCAGCTTTCTGTTAAACCCCGACAGCTTCAGTGATGGAGAACTCGCCACTCCGCCTCGAAAAATACTCCACACACTCAGGTAATGGTAAAGTTATTTGGAATTATAAATTGTGCCCAGAATGATTGCTTTCAAAATGTTTGAATTTTGATATTGTGTTTTCAAGGTTTGAAAAGTACTTGAATTTTGGATACAATGCCTGAAAATGCTGAATTTGTGTTTGATTTTTGCAACCCGTTCAATAGGGCTGCACAATGAATCAAATTTGAATCACGATCACGATTTTGACTTCCCACGATCAAATTTGCGTGATCGAGGGAATTTTTTATTTTTTTTTTAAATGCGTTATTTCATAGAACGCTTCAGGTTTTTTTTGCATAGCGCATCTACCGCTCCGTAAACCACTGTCTGATCATGTGCCAGTCAGTTGTTTGCTGCATCGCGCAGCTTAGTTTCTAGATGTAGACAGTCACAGAGGACAGAGTAACAGGAGGAAAATTCAACAGATAGCAGTCGTTTATACGTCGTTCTCAAGGTTTACCAGTTTACCAGTAAACGCAACATTTTGTCCCATCTGTGTTATTCAGACAACAGCAGTGAGGATGCCACCGCAGTGCTAATCGGTGGCGGTGCTAGTTAGCTTCTGTTAGCTCACAGGCTCTAGGGCGCGAGTAAAATTTTCCTCTAAGACGCACCGGTGCACATAATGTCCTCGCATCCGCTGCAATGTTGTAATATGGATATGGTTTAATTTTGTGTTACATGACCCATTTCTTCTGTAGAGCCTTGCCTATGTTGGATCTCTCCTGTGCTCTCTCTCCTCTTACTCTCTACTGGCTACATATTGAAACATTAAATAATTACTCTATAGCCACTAAGTTCTGTGAAGATGTATTAATAGTTATGTTAAGTATTTGTGCATCTGTTCTGTCTCTTGAATGGACTTTATAAATGTGTAGGCTATTGTAAATACATCCATCTCCACTGAGCCATGCAGAAGCCTGATTTGTTATTATGGAAGTATAAGCTATATGCTCTTGATGATAGCGACTTTACAATTGTTGCTTTGGGGCGGGGGGTCTTGACGCTTGTTGCCCACGGTACATGAAATTGTTAATCCGGCCCTGCTTGATGTGATAATGTAATGTTAGTATTGCAGTGTTTCCTCTCCATCTGCTAATGTTAGCTACGTACCGTTACCTTGAAACCATCCAGACGGTACCGTAGCTACCTGGAACCGGTGATTGAACAGCACCGCTCTTTTTACACACAGTTTAACAACAAAACGCTGAGTGAACATTACTAGCTATGTAGCCTACTTTAAGGTTGAGGATGGCCTTATATAATATTTACACTGCTCTATTCCAGTAGATACATGTATATGTCTTGGCAATGAAATACATTTTTTATTATTATTCAGGTTAGAGAGAAAGAGACAGGCAGCCCACACTTTGTAGGGTGGAAGACAAACACGTGCAGTTGTTTTCCTGGATTTAGTCTGATTTAACACAGAATGACCCATCTGCGTATCATTTGGCTCAAATCCTCCCACCTACACTAACTCAGGCAGGTAAGATAGCAAGCAATGTCTACTTGGACAGTGATACATTTAGAAAATTAAACTTGTGTTTTGCTTAAATATCTGATCCTTCTTCTATTATGAAACACAAATTTGTTTATAGCGTTAAGTCTTTTAATGTGACAAAAACACAAAATAATAATTTTGACTATGTATTGGTATGTAATTTACGGTGGTGTAAGGGGCTGGAAAAAAGCTTTAAAATGGACCTTGAAAGTGCTTGAATTTGACCTTGGAAAAGTTGTACAAACCCTGACTAATTGGGTTTGTCATTGACATCATCACCAAATCTGTGCTGTTAAAATGACTTATTTCATTTGAGCAACAGTCAAAAACACAAAGAATAGCGGCACACATTTATAATTTGTAAACTGAAACAAGCTACTGTTATATTTTTATTTGAATAGTCCCTTAGACAGGTGCTAACTCAATATGTTATTTTTTATTTTATTTTTTATATCCATCAGTGAAGTGATTGTGAGTGACTGCTCTACGTGTTTTGCAGGCAGCTGAACCCCATGTATGAGGGCTATCTTCAGCATGATGCCCAGGAGGTGCTGCAGTGCATCCTGGGAAATATCCAGGAGGCTTGCGTCACCATCAGAAAGGAGTTGGAGTTGGATAGGGAGGATGCCGATGAGACTGAGGTTAAACTTGAGCCTGGTGTCCGTTTGGGTTCAAGCAGCCCAGCGACAGAAGAGGACGGTCAAGTCAGTGGAAAGAGGAAGAGTGACACTGAAGTGGGAAATGCTAAAAAGAAGCCAAAATCTGTCCAGTCTAAGAAATGTGATGAAGAGGTTAATAGACCCCTCACTCGCTCCAAAAGGAAGTCCTCCAGTGACATCATGATGGACGGCACCCGAGACAAAGATAAAGAAGAGGTGGAGAATGAAGGGATGAAGACACTGAATAGGGAGGAGGACAAAGGGAGTGACAGTGAAGGGAAAGGTGACAAGGCATCTAAAGAGTCTGATGGGAAAAGAAAGAAGAGATCTAAACTGAGCTGGCTGCGGCCTTCTGGGAAACAGCCGAGTATTTTCTCCAAGTTCCTCAGTGTGGGGAAGATCAGCTCCACGAGTGTGAAGAACCAAAACAAACCAGAGCAGGAGAACGGACTGGCCGGAGACCAAAGTCCAAATGAGAAGACCAGTGTGGAGAGTTCCCCACAAGACACGGCTGAAGACAAGAAGGCAGTCAAACTTCAAGGTATGAGATTACTCTGAGTAATAGGACAGCAGCAGTACTTAAGCAAGATAACTCTATTAGGATTGATTTAATTAGGGCTGGTCAATATATCAATATTATATTGATATATGATGCTAGATATCGTCATCCATTTTGGATATTGTAATATCCTGATGACACAAGTGTTGTCTTTTACCGGTTTTAAAGGCTACATGACAGTAAAGGGATGTCATTTTCTGAACATTTTCTATTATTTGCCTTTACCCATATAGTTATTAAATCAACATAACTGAAAAATCTCATTGTGTGCATATTTTGTTTAAGCAAAATTGTCAACTCTACAATATCGCCACGTTAATTGTTTGTAAATGTTTATTTAGGTATTTGGTTAAAAATATCGGGATATAAATAGAATTGATAAATATTAAGTTGGTAACTTATGAAGAAATTGAAAATTAAGAGGTCATACTTGCCAGAGATTTTCTACAGCTGCTGGGTTAGTAGCCACGTGATTCTAATCCTAATGTACGTATCTGGGGTAGGCCTGCACGATAGTGGAAAAAGCTGACATTGCAATCATTTTTTTTACCCCTGGAATATATGGAAAAAGTAGTTTTTAAAAGATTACATAAATAGCTCTATTTGGAAATAATAAATCATTCAAGTGATTTTGGAGAGGGAAATTAAGCAACAAAGTCTGTGTATCTAAGAACAATTAAATCAGTGGAAATGACGCTAGGTCAGACACAGACTTCAGCTGAAACAGCTATCAGCATTAGTTTCTATGTAACTCAGTCATAAAATCCAGCTGTTTGTGTTCTACCCAGAGGGCCTGGACCTGATGGAGCACTTGTTCCAGGGCCGACTGGTTCTTAGGACTCGCTGTCTGGAGTGTGAGAGCTTCACAGAGAGGAGAGAAGACTTCCAGGACATCAGTGTCCCGGTGCTCGATGATGAACCCAGCAGCCCAGACGACCTTTCTGAGGGTAAGGACTTTTACTTTGATGATCTTACATTCATTGAAAGCATGGGTTGTGGTAAACAATTTGGCTAATGTAGGTAATCATTTAAAATGACAACACAGTGCAAGCATATTTTAGAAGATTTTTTATTACAATGTCACCCCCCCCCCAGTCTCTCCTGATCCCAAACCAGAGCTGAAGACGTTGAAATGGGCCATCGGCCAGTTTGCTTCAGTGGAGCGCATCGTTGGGGAGGACAAATACTTCTGCGAGACGTGTCATCATTACACAGAGGCAGAGAGAAGTCTGCTGTTTGACAAAACTCCCGAAGTGATCACCATTCACCTGAAGCGCTTCTCTGCCAACAGTTTGGAGTGAGTTGATGCAAAAACACATGTAATGTTCATTTCAGTCAATTTTTTCCCTCTTCTTTCTCATATTGTAGATCACTTATACCCTGCAGTACCTTTTTATGATGAGTATAGACATACTATACTATGCATTATTTTTATGACATATACTATGAACTTTATCATACTGTTAAGTGATGAAGCCTGCTGTTACACAGGAAAAGTCTCACCTAAATGCTGAATTGTCTTCTTAAATCCAGTGGCATGATTGTGGTGTGTGTTTTCATACATATTACAGATATGAACTTATATCCCTGTTTTTTTTTTTTTACTTCTAGCTTGGACCCATATGCAGGTCTGTCTAAAGTGAACACTCCCTTGCAAACCCCGTTGACCTTGTCTCTGGAGGAGTGGTGCACCCGGCCCTTGTCCACAAAAGGTCAACGCTATCAGCTGTTTGCCGTGGTCATGCATAGTGGTGTCACCATCAGCAGTGGCCACTATACAGCCTTTGTCCACATGTCTGATCTGAAAGATGTGAAGCTCTTGCTGCGGGACAAAGAAGAAACCGAGGAAGAGGAGAAGGAGAGTAAAGAGGACACCCGGGTGAAAGACGAAGCACTGGACTATGATGACGGAGAGGTGTCTTTCAGCCTGAATGCACAGGGTCAGAGGGGTACGAGTTTGGCTAGCAGCAAAACACGAGGAAAGAAGCTGTCAGAGGGCGGGGTTGGACTCCTGGGGGGCCAGAGGAGTCTGTCTAGTTGTGAGCTCGGGAGCAGCAAACACACGGAAAAAGCAACCAGCAGTGGATCAGCAGAGGGATCCAAACGGAGGAAACCCATCAACAGCATGGGCCAAAAAACTGAAGCAGGACTAAACAAGGAGGCTAGAGTAGGAGAGGAGGAATTAACACCTTCCCTTGGCAGCGTGGAGACCACAGAGCAGCAGGCTTTTAACAACCTCCTCGAATACGAGGGCAAATGGCTGCTGTTTGATGACTCCGAGGTGCGTTTGTTTGAAGAGGAGGATTTCCTGCAAGCCTGCTCTCCTGAGACGTCGTCCTCATCGACACCGTACCTGCTGTTCTACAGAAGGATGCCTGAACACGGACGCTAACCTGAACAATGTGCATGCTGTTGACTTCTTTTTTGGGGGGGGTTGTGTTATACCAGACATGGTCTTTGGCAGCTGGGCACCCAGACAGAGTATTTTGCAATACTAGAAACACTGCCAAGAATACTGTGTCAGGCACATTAGCGACTGGACTGAAGATACCTTTCACAGAGCAAACAGTCTGCTTAGATCTTACTGTGGACTCTCACCTCAGTCTGTCTGGCAATTTAGGTTGAAAGTCATATTTTAGAAATACTGTCAAATGGCTTTTTTTTTTTTGTGACTTTTGCCTTTGTAAACTTAAGTACAATGACCTGCCTTTTTGCTGTCTGTACTATTATTTCTTAGACACTGGCTTTGATGCTTTTTCTGTCATCTACACAAATCGTCACGTTTTATGTATTCTTTTTACAAATTGGAAACGCACTTTTTAACTAAAATGTAATTAAGTGACAATTCAAAATGTTGGATTATGTCTTTTTCTAGCTGAAAGTAGTATAAGTTTCTAAAATTCATATGCAATTACAAGAGTGTTGTGTATGTTTAGGAATATGTTACTCAACTAAAAGCCAAAATAAGAGCCAGATATTTCCCATACCAACTCCTCAAAGTTTGTTTTGCACTGATTTCTTACACTTTTTCTATTCTGGCAAAAAAAGGTGTTGGACTGACTTGTGACTTTTACAATGGCAATTTTTTGTTTATATAAAACACACAAACATGTTAATATATGCCAAGCTATACATATTTTGTCGGTACCATAATTTATACTGAAATAGCAGGGTGCTTAGTTTCTCGCTCAGTCCAGACATCAGAAGCTCTTTAAGGTGCCAATTCCGAGTTGATACATGACACTTAAATGTATTTTTCTTCAATTAGCTGTAAAGGTTTTTATAGTATACGTTCAGCAAGATTATAAAAAAAACTGCCTTGTTCATCTTTCATATCTAATTTAGTGTATGCTTATTCGATTGTGCAAACTTTTGAGGATTTGAAATTTCGAGAAGGGTCAAATCCCTGAATCTTCCTCAGCATGGAACCTACCTTCACTTCTGTTTTCTACTTTTAAGAAAAGGATCTTAGTTCGTTTTAGACAAAACAAGCACAAAACATTTGAGCAGAATTAATTGCACAGGGACAGATTTACGAGACTAAATTTTGAAAGAAGGGAAATCATTTCGACACATCTAGAAACGTCACGCCATGTTTGTTTGAGGCGTGGACAAGTGAAATCCGTTTGATTCCAACGAGAGGATTTTGCCGACACTTTAGCCAGCTCTCTCGTGTTTAGCCAAAACAAGCATGGGAATCAAACTCTCAGAACTTGTGCATCTTTTCCTGTCAACGCTCCTAAGACTTTCCTATTGATAAAGGATGCAATTTGTTTTGTGCTTGTTCAGGTTTTTTTTGTTGTCATGATTACATAGCTTTGTGTGGAATAATTGTCATCTTTACTGAATATTTTGACTGTGTCCATTTCAGATTCTAGAGTTGTGTTTATAAATCCAATCATGGTTTCAGGGATTATTATTTATTTTAGTGAGTAATCCTCTTTATGGTCCATATTTAGTTATTTCAGTATGATTCATACATGGGGCAGGTTTCCAGAGCAAGTTAATATCACAACGGCCGTCTAAACTCCTCAACCTAATTCTGTTATTATATTAATGTTGGCAGGTTCATTCTCTAAGCAATAAAGTTTTTACCTTCACATGTCCTCTTTGGTGATACTCTTATTCACAGCTTACTGATTTCTCCAACATATTAATCCTACATAAAACACAAAAATAACACATTAGGAAGCAAGATGACCAGCATACACCAAACTGAACATTAAAATATTTATTTAGTAAAATATTTCAAATAAAACAAAACTACATAAAATTATACAAAGATGTTAAAGTACCTACCTTTAAAACATTTGTTCAACTGAAAATGATAAAGCATGATAAATAATGGTACCATTTTTTGAATGTTTCATTTTTTTCCTCACAACTCAACTGTTTTCACTTACATAAACTTTCAAGTTGTAAAATGCATTGCTACACCATAATTAAAAAAGTGCACACATGAAATAGAATACGGATTTTTGACACAGTACATAATTAAATAGACACCTTGACTTTTAAAACCATACCTTTTCTGACACTTGTTTAAAATTTGGCAGAAGAAACATGTTTTTTGGCACTTATATTCATTCAGTGGCTGGTTAGTTTACATCCAGCAGATTCTGTTGGTTTCGAAAGTGAAGACCAACATTAGTTTTTTTTAGGTGGTAGCATAGAGACACTGTATAGACGTGTCCCTCTTGTGAGACAAATGGATAGCAAAGACAATTCTAAATGCCAAGGTATCTCTTTAATCTTTAAGATCCACTTGTTTGTCCCTCTGATTGTGTAACAGTTTGTCTGTAAACAAGTTAAGACACTGGAATGACGTACCAAGCTGCAACACTTCTAACCTTTCTTTTAGCACGCTCTCCGAAACACTGACCAACCTTCAACACACTCCTATTTACACAAGAATAAATTAATATTGCATTTTCTGTTATGTGTGTGTGGTCTTCATCTTCAAATGTCAAGCTTTCGAAGACTCATTCTGCTGAAGGAATCTCTGGAAATAAGAAGAACATAAGAAAGGTCATCAGACCGAGTCCGATGATTTTAGCATTGTGTTAAAAGTGTTTTTAAAAAGAAACCTGGCTTGGAAGAATAGCAAGACATACAGGCAGAGAGGACTAAAAATGTCCTCACATAATGACACAGACATAGAGACTTAACCCTTGTGTTGTCTTCCTGTCAAAATTGAAAATCTACGCTTTTTAATCAATGTTTTTAACTTTTTCTTATGTTTTTGTCCCTTTTTTCAACACTTTTGATATTTTTTTCAATGTTACTTTTTTGATGTTTTCAACACATCAGTAACTAACTTAATAGCTTTAGATTTACAGTTTTTTTTAAATTGATGGTCAATAAACCTCATTTATAGGAAATTATATTATATAATCACAGACTGGAATATGTCAACTTTTACTCAATACTATTTCAAAACCACTTCAATTTGTGTTTCAAATGCTATAAAATTGAATAAGACGCCCCAAAATTAATGAAAGTAGAGATTTGCACTTGCCAAAGAGCGTCAAGTGGAATCATGTTATTTTGGGTAATTAAAAAGAACATTGATCAATTTGACCCGAGGACAACATGAGGGTTAAAACAGCATCACAAAATGAAGTCTGAAAGTCCCAAACTACCTTGTCAAGCTGTCCGTTTGCTGCAGGATTTTTACAGAAGCAAAAACAAAGACTTATTTCATTTCACATCAAAAACCTTACATATGCAAGAATCCTGAAGTTAAATTGAATACCTTTTAAAGGTGCCCTGCCACACGTATTTCATTAGTTTGTGTTAATGTTATCTAGCGTGGTACAGAAAGCCTGCAGGAAGACTTTCATTAATATTCAACGAGCTAAGCCGCTTGACTCTGATTGGCGAACAGCCAGCCAATGAGAGCCTGGCTATCAGCGTAACTGGGCGAGCTTGTGAATAGTAATGAGCTCAGGCAACATGACGTCAGACTGAGCAGCTGTTGTAATTGGCCTGATGTCTCCGCTCCCTGATGGACATCTACACCTCCCGCTGCCTCAGCAGAGCAGAGAACATTAATAAGGACAGCTCCCACCCCGGCTCTGATCTGTTTGACCTGTTAACCTCAGGACGGCGCTACAGGTGCACCAGAGCACGGACTAACAGACTCAAGAACAGTTTCTCCCCAAAAGCCATAACCACCCTGAACTCACACATGCACTGACTCCACTCCGCAGCCTACCCCCGGCCGTCGGACTTTCCTCTTCCCTCCTACTGTGCAATACTGTTATATAATACCTAAAAGGACACTGGAGTTCTGTGCCATTTCAAACACTGCAATATTTAATAATTAACCATTTCATTTCTGTGCAATATTTATTTATTTGTTGTTAATACTTCACTACTTTTCACACAATGTGTATACAAAGCTTTTTTTATACTCAGGACTGTGCACCTGGTCCCCCCCCCTCTCTTTTTCCTGCACTACCTATACTTTCTATTCTTATATTTTGTGTCAACACTGTAAAGGGGTTGCTTCAATCTCATTGCACAGGTACTGCACTAGTGTATAATGACAATAAAGGCATTCCAACATATTTGACCTAACATATTTCAAAAGATGCAAGTAAAAACAGTTTTCACCTTTAAGACCCTTTCCATACATTTTAAGACTTCATCACCACTTCGTGTTCTCCCGGTTCAGCGACACACTTGAACTTACATTCACTATACATTGATTGTAAGATAGAACAACTAAATGGAACAAAGCTCAAGGGACATGTATGTCATAAAAAGTCAGAAATGTCATAGTACGTAGTAACAAATGTTACAAAAGATACGTAGTATAGTATGTTGTAAAAAAAGTTTTAAAAAGTCAGTATAGTATGTCATATCAAAAGTCAAAGTATAGTAGGTCATAAAAATGTCATAGTTTAGTATTTTTAAAAAAAAATACAAAAAGTCATAGTAAAGTATGTCATAAAAGTCATAATATAGTATGTCTAAAAAGAAGTCAAGAAAAAGTCATAATATAGTATGATGTAAAAATTGTCACAACAAAGTCATAGTATAGTTTGTCATAAAATGTTACGGTACGACTTACAAATTGTCACAAAAAATTCATAGTAAGTATGTCATAAAAAAGCAAATAAAAGTCATAATGTAGTATGTCTTTAAAAAAAGTCAGAAAAAGTCATAATATAGTATGACGTGAAAATGTTCACAAAAAAGTCATAGTATAGTATGTCATAAAAAAGTCACACAAGTCATAGTATGACTTTAAAAAAAGTCATGATGTAGGATGATGTAAAAATGGTCATAATAAAAAAAAATCACAATTTATAGTATGTCATAAAAACTCATAATATATTATGTTGTAAAACTGTCACAAAAAGTCATATATGTTATAAAAAAGCCATAAAAAGTAATAATATATTATCATGTAAAAATTGTCTCAAAAGTCATAGTATTTCATAAAAAGTCATACTATAGTATGTCATAAAAATTGTCATAATATATATATACAGTATGTCATGAAACGTCATAATATGTCATAAAAAGTAAAAAGTTATAGTATAGTATGTCATAAAAAGTATATAATCTGTTGTAAAACTGTCACAAAAAAGTAATATATGTGTCATAAAAAAGCCATAAAAAAGCCATAATATGGTATGACTTAAAAAGAGTCACGACTAGGTCATAAAAAAAAAACCTCAGTATACTATGCTATAAAAAGTCATAGTATAGTATGTCGTAAAAAGTCAAAGTACAGTATGTCACAAAAAAGTAATGGTATAGTATGTCATAAAAAATTCATGGTATAGTATGTGATAAAAAAAAAAAATAAAGTCATAATAAGTAGTAGTACAATGAATAAGTAGAATCCCAACCACGTGCCAACACAATGATACACTTCACATGCTGTACACTTTAGCATGCAACCTCTTTGCACAAATATAGTTATTTATAGCTTGGACAACGGTGTTTAAGACCTTTAAAAATAAAGTTTGGGCCTTAATTGTGGCTAAATTGATTTATCCACTTCTTTTTAAGATCCTGCGCGATTATCTACGATAACACCCGATGACAGTGCCCCTGCTCGTTCCTACCTGTGTGAGTTGACCTGAAGTACAGGTTTATAAAGCTGTGGGATCTTTCTGTTGATGAGGGGCTGCAGTGCCTCCTTCAGCCGGTGATAGTTCCTCTCCAGCTCCCTCTGGTACTCTTTCTGGTCTGGACCAATCAGGCTCTTATTTTTTCGCAAGGCATCTTCACACCTTCGGCAGAGCAAATACGGTCATGTAGATCTGTACAACAACTTGTCTTTTTTGGTAAGGACAACACTTAGAAGCCAAAAAGGCTTGCTACTGTACATGGAGAATCTTTGCTTTGCTCATCATTTTGTAGCGGGGTTATTAAGGCATACAGTCGTGGTAAGGTTGGCATTGATAGGCAAAGCTCAACGCTCGCTTTTCAGCTAACTGGTAAAATACTTCTCAAAAGTAGCCATTCAAATAGACGCTGTGTTTTACACAGAAGTCAACACGAACCCATGAAATATGAACGCGTTTGACTAATCAAACAGTTCTTTTGTACATTACATAATTTTGTCATTATTTTGAGAAATTGATGACATAAATTTCCAGACAATTTCCTCATTTTGAATAGTGTGTCTGTCAGACAAACTTTCGTTTTACAGGTATGTGGATTCATCATCCACAGTCCATACCTTTTTGTGAAGTCTTTGAAGCAGAGACGTAGCTTATTGTGGTGTCTGTACAGCTTTGGGTCACTAGGAATCTCTGACAGGAACACCTGAGCCACCTCCAGAGGACCCTGAGGAAGACACATATGACTTACTCAGAGAAATTCTTGTAATTATACTTTCATACACTTTATTTGAAAAGGTGTGCATAAGACTGATATGACACCTGTCATGAACATAAAGGAGTCATTTTGAGTATTCATGACTTGTCATTAAGTGTCATTCGGTGGATTATGACACTTTTAATGCAAGGTTAGCATTGTCCAAGATGTCTTTGTCATGACAACTTGACATTAAGAAAACAATCTCTGTGTTATGACAACTTGACATTAACCTAGACAACATAACCTATCATAAATATGTCATGACAAGCCCAGTTATCAAACTTTAATGAACTATTCAACTTTATGTGTTAACATTACATTAAAAACTGTCATTAAGAGGTTGTTGTTTTTTTACAATTGGCTGTCGTGAGAGCATTAAAATTGTAGTAGTAAAGTGAAACAATTTGGACCTGTCATGAAGTTTGATTTCGTCATCAAATGCTTATATGACGGTGCCATTTGGACATGCCATTAAATGTCTTAAAAGTGACGAGTTATGTTTTCTAGGTTAATGTCCAGTTGTCATTACAAAGACATTGACAGGTTGTACTGTCATGCTTAATGTCAAGTTGTCACAACACAGAGATGGTTGTCTATCCTAAAGTCAAGTTGTCATGACAAAGACATCTCAGACAATGCTAACTTTGCATTAAAAGTGTCATAATTTACCGAATGACAACAGTCACAAATACTCAAAATGACTCCTTCATGTTCATGGCAGGTGTCATGTCATAATAATGATGGTGTCATGTCAGTCTTATGCACACCCCTTCAAATAAAGTGTTATCCTTTTTTCTTCTGCTCTTCTTTCTTCTCAAGCATCTTACCCTGACTAATGCAAACAAAGGTATTATGAAATATACCTGACATCTTAAAACTTTACCTGGTTCACAGTTGTGCCCACCGATCCCTGTAGGACCATCTGCAGCATCTTTGCATCTGCAGGGTCCTGGTGGGTGGCAAAGGCCAGCTCCTGAGTCTTCTTTTGCATGTCCTCTATTGCCACCTCGATGGGTGTGGATATAATCTGGAAAAGCGACAAAGAGACAAGCGGTTTTAGTGATCAGGGCTCACAACCAGAGTCGGATAAAATAACTCCCTTTTTATTACCACCTAATCTCCAGAATAACATTCTTACACAGATGGAGATAAGCTACTGGTTTATTGTTTTTCACTATTAATAAAACAGAGAAATGGTTTGGTTGGAAGAAATCAAGAAAAACTTAAAACAGGTACATAAGAAAAAGTTGACTTGCAGAAACTTTTCATTTTCAGTTAACTGGTTGTAATGTGTTCACCCACCTCCTCTTTGTGGATGATGTTGATGCGTGTCTTGATGTAAGGGAACGCGTGGGAGGTGGTGAGGATGGTCTTGCGTTTGAACTGTTCGTGCAGATCCCCCGTGTGCACGCCCATCCAGAGTGAAGGGGGTGCAGTAGACAAAACGTCGCAAGTTGTAGTTCTTGTCAAAGTAAGTGATGCGGTCCTTCATCTCGTACGTGTCAAAGTACGGCTCCACATATGTGATTTGGATGAATGCCTGAAGAAATAAATAGAATCTGCTATTTATTGTTTAGTTTTTAGATTGTGTGCCCTCTGTTACAGATGAATGCTAGGATAAAAGTTGGAATACAATCCCTCTAAACTGCATTCACAAACTGATTTACTTCAATCCAATTAACAAACCATGTGGGAATGTACACAATGTGCCCAACACCGACCTTATTTGGGTCCAACTTGCACTTGTCCACAGGGTTGGAGTCCTTAATGACTTCTACTTGGTCCTCTCCAAATCGCTCTCCATAGAAACCCTAAAAAGAAATGCAGCCCACAGCCTCATTACGTCTTAGCAGAAGTACTAAAAGCACACAGCAAAATGAAACAAAATTAAAATCATTGTATTACAGGAAATTCTAGAGGTTATATGGTGGTATTTACCTCTAGCCTGTGAGATATTTCTGCCAGCTTCGTGATGGCAGGCTCTTTGTACACAAACTCTTGCTCGTCTAGGTCGCCAAATTTTGAACCGTAAATTCCAACTCTGAAGTACGTACCAAACATCCTCTTTCCATCCTGCAAGCAGAGGGAGACAAATGTGACTGCTGGGCAACAATAGTAGTTAAATAAGAACGTGTTTATTTTGCTCCAGACTGTCAAAATAAATATTACAATTAGATATTAAAACGGCATCGTCTAAATCAGACAACAGACTGTGATACAGTGCAAACCCTAAACTCTGTGAGCTTTTTTTGGTTTGATCACTGCCAATGACAAAGCGACCAGCATCCTCCTTCTCAAAGGGCAGGGTCCACAAAGTGCAGGACAGAACGGCACTCAATACAAAACTGATGACATGTACGTATGAAGAGCAGGCCGAGGATCCTGAGAATCCCCTTCGCTTCGCTTATCTCTTCAAATGTCCTCAAACTGTTTGGGACGCAACAATACATACTACATGACTCCAAAGCCAGTCCGATGTGTTACTCATCTCAGCCCCTCACGAGTCAGCATGTGCTGGCCCCGCATCATCGTGGTCCGAGAGATCCAGGAGATAATGGGCGTTGGTCCAGACATTCTAAGAGGACTGACTGGACTCACAGAAAATTGTTCTCCAGTCACTGATTGTTGACTATGCAGTATCCATCCTGACTCTATGAACCGCAATGACTATCATCTCAAATCAAAAGGAACAACTTCTGAAACAATCATTTCTCTCTGAGGAGTGCATCATAAAAGCATGTTAGTACACTGTGGACCAGTTAGCATTTGCAACCAAATTATGTCTCTTTTTGCATTATAATCTGATGAGAAGTCTCTGCAGCAATAACAGACTTCAGCTCCAGTTGTGACTGTGCAGTTCACAGTTGTAAAAGAAGGGAGAAATGGTTGTAGTTCAGAGAAATGACAGCCAATAGTGCAACAGCGTGTTTCATCATCTGCACGGCAATCTGCAAACATGTCGCTAACAGAGATACGACTTTATGTCAAAGAAGTTTTCATGTAATAATTGAAAGTTTTTCTTTATGTGTCCACTGTGTTGCAGTCTATAAAAGCATGTATGCAAGTGGTTTTACAAAACCGGCCCAAAAGAGGTCAGCAACCTCCAGATTATTATCCACACATTTAGTCAATAGTAACCTCAGTCTCAATGGGAATAAACATATCTGCATCCATTGTAGAAATTCAAGTTGTTAAGAGCATGTTTTTTTTCACCTCTACCATTGTAAAGTACACAGAGGACAGCAGATGCTGAACAGCGTTTTACCTCTGGGTAACAGGCACAGGACAAAAGCTCGAAACTAGAAACAACAACCTTTTAAAAATTAATTTGCCAGCCAGCAGAATATTCGTCATAAACAAGATACATTTAAATTTAAATGAGTATATTATTCAATCAATTAAAGATCAAAGCAACTGAGAAGTTTGCTAAAAGAGAAAGCTGCCTTGTATTGCATAAATCAGTCACTCACAAGAGTCATGAGCACAGACAGAGAACAAAAGAAACCATGAGAAAAAAGTCTGCAGAAAAAAATGTGACCATAACTACTTTAAATTGGAGCCTCAACCAAACCACCCTGGGATATTTTAGGAAGTATTGACATTCGGTGGCAGAAAAATGGCCATCCAATCCAGCAAGCAACTTTACATTAAAGTACATACTTAAAGTCAGAAATCACAACAGGTCTGATACAAGTGTGTGTGTGTGTGTGTGTGTGTGTGTGTGTGTGTGTGTGTAACATGAGAAAGGGAGAAGCTGTGGATAAGTTGTGCAGATTGGCATTTGACTACTACTAAAAGGTATTTTAATTAAAGCTCTTGGTAACTACAAACTTGAGGCAGACTTAAAACTGTAGCTTGTATTTTATGCAACTGCTCGTTCAGAAAAGAAATTTAAGCAGAAATTTAAGGCCCTGAAAACTAAGGAACTTACCACAAGACACAATTAAGTAAAGTGGGAAGGAAGGGTCGGCAACCAGGGAAATCAAAAAGGAGAAAACAGAACACATTTTAATGAGGATTGGGTTCCTCCAAAGAATTTCAAAAACAACACAAACAGAAAAAAAACATGTCCATTGATTTTGAGAAAGAACATAAAGTCATTGTGGGGGATCCAGACCATGCAAAGGCAGACAGTTATGAAGAATTTAGGAAAAACAAAGTGAGAAAATAAAGATCCACAACCTTCAGAAACACAACATGCACTCAGTGTATCTCCAAAATGAAAACACAGAGTGCTCTGTCCATTTCATGCAACAAATCATGAGAATGTTAACCAAAGAACAGAAAAACAAAAAACAGGGGTCGATTTAGTTTGAACTATTAAAAGAAAGGGCAAGACTAAAAATGAATCAAAATCAAAAGGGGTAAATCAAGTAATCCTCAGATTACTGTGAGTTGAACCCTCTTAGAAAAAAACATGACTTCCTCAGGAATTTGGTTCCAGTTTCTACCCAATGCAAGTCTACAAAACGTTTTTTTTTTTTAAAAAGGCTCATTTAATGGCATGTGGAAAGAGACTGACCAACGGCCAGAGCAGGGAGGCTAACAGATACCCTTGGCGTAATACAGCGCACTGAAATCGAGCCCTGTGGTTTAAGATGAGATGAGATGAAGTGTGACAGCAGACGGTGTCAGTCATTAAGTGTGTTCTGACTGACGCACCAGCAGACAGACAGAAGATGAAGACAGGGAGAGTGCGGATTGTGCAGGTGATGCATTCACTGAGACTGAGTCCCACACTGTGGCTCCCATGCACAGTCTGCCAACACTGTCACGTTATTAAAAACAAAGCTCCTCTTGCACATGAAGAGAAGGGAGGAGAGAGGAAAACAGTGAGGGTGTCGCTGCTTGTACAGCAAGTGTCCCCAGCGGGGGCAGACAATTCACATTGTCTGTAGATGTTAATGGATTGGCTGTATGTAACAAAGCAAAGAGAGCAACAGAATGCCCACGGCTAGCAAATAAAAAGATGAGAGTAAAAAAAAAAAATAACAATACAAAAAGATAAACAACACGAGCAGGGCCAAGCAGGAACCGTTTAGCCACCTACCTCCCAGCCAGTACTCTGTGTGACAAAGAGAATACAGGACAAGTGAACAACAACAACACACAAACCCCTACACACAGTGTGGTATTTGCACACAAGGATGTTATAGCAAAGAGAATATACTCTTTGAAACTAATCCAGGTTACTAGCTGGAGAACAGAGCAACTGACCTCTGTATAAAAAATAAAAAATAAATGTAACCTCGTGACCAAAAAAGTGTGGGCTTTGTGAGATTAGGTGCTCTGTAAACCAGACCACTGTAACCTTCCCCACACTGTGACTTGATATTGTCATTATGAGTCACACATATGGCCTTTAGGAATAAACCACAACAGGAGTCTCTTCCCATGCATCATGCATCCTGTTTAATACTTTACAAACATAATAAACCTTACATGGTATCTGACAAAGTATTTATAAATAAATACACTGGAAATAAAATGCCAAATAATAAAACCATGCAAAGCAGTGTCTGTGTGAAGGCTAGGCAACATGAATTGTAAATGAATATTTCCAGTTGTTTGGTGTTGCTTACTGCATTATTTGTGTTAAGACCATAAAGAATGCAAAGTATTCTGAGGCTTTGTACATGAAAACATTTACTCCTTGTGGCCAAGTGTTGATTTTGTCCTATTTCTCTTTTATTAAATACTTCTGAAAGAAACTTAACCCTTCTACACTGCCCCATAAATGTGACAGATATTACATTGTTATACATATGCACAGTGCGCCTGTGCAAAACATTTATGTGACTGTGTCAGTGAGGTTTTGATATTCTGATGTAAGTACGTGTGTTTACCTGATGCACAATTTTGCCAAAGGCTTCCTGTAGTTTACCATGAATGGTGGCTAGCTTCTTTGCATCCCTGTTGGCTTCGTGGATAGGGATCAGTACCTTGTACACTTCGTTTACCGCCTCATACATGCCCGCCTGGAAGGGAGATCAAGACATATGTTAGTATGGTACAATAACAATAATAAACAATCAGTCATCAAAAATACCAACACCTCAGCCTTAATTTATAGATTTTCAGAGATTGAATACAAGGTCTGACTCTGAATTAGGGTCACTAGAAAAAGTAGAGAGACATTCTCACGACAGCCTTTGTATTTGTATTTGTATGCAGCTGTCGCCATGGTCCCGCTACACGCTCTGCGATGCCATGTTCCTCCTGCTACACTCTGCTATGCCAACTACAAAGGACTACTAACAACTACTATTTTTTTTTTTGGGATTGTAATTGCCACTTTTCATTCTAACCCCAACCGGCCCGTCAGACACCGCCTACCAAGAGCCTGGGTCTGACCGAGGTTTCTGCCTAAAAGGAAGTCGCACTGTTGCTTGCTCTGGAGGACACTGTTGGGTCCTTGTGAATTCTGGAGTGTGGTCTAGACCTACTCTATCTGTAAAGTGTCTTGAGATAACTCTTAATTTTCCTGAGCATATGCCCTCCTCATCTGTTGTGAATTGATACTATAAATAAATTGAAATTGAATTGTATTATACACATACTCTTTGTTTAGAGATCTTCTGATATATGTGTACTGCTGTTCAAAGACCCATATATTAGACCCATAATAAAAAATGCAATTATTTGTTTAGTGAGAAAAAGAGAAAGACACTTGCATGGTGGTAGACTTAACATCTAATCACCCTTCTATCCCTCTCACCATGGAAAAAGAGGAAGCAGCCTGCTCCAATACTCCCACAAGGCCAATCTCAGTGAAGTATTTTCCTGAGCATATGCCCTCCTCATCTGGTGACACCACGTCATCAGAGACTGCAGATTCTTCCAGCACGTTGGAGGAAATATTCTGAAGCACACACGTGTACGTACACATTGACAAAAATAAGAAAAACAATACAAGTAGACATATCAGCAGACATTTCTATTTCCAGACATGAGCACACACATTACATGTATCCAGTGCTCTCCTTACCTGGAAGGTGACACAGCCTACAGGCAGATACTTGCGGTCCTCCAGCATGCTCAGGTACTCTGCGACCAGAGCAGCGCTGTGCACCAGACATTGAGCAGCCTCAGCGTGGTTGTTCCTCTCCGAATGTTTTCCAGCCATGTTCTGAAGCCACGTCAGCCGCAAGTCCGGTGACGTCTGGTAACCCTTTGCGATCCTGGAGACAGACATGAAAGCAAAGATGCAAAGACGCACACACACACACACACACACACACACACACACACACACACACACACACACACACACACACACACACACACACACACACACACACACACACACACACACACACACACACACACACACACACACACACACACACACACACACACACACACACACACACACACACACACACACACACACACACACACAGAGATGATCAGTGCAGAAATACATTTGTAAGTGATCAAAAGGTGTTTGCATGAGTGTGCATGTATTCTGTACCTGTACATGAGATCTATCAGCATCTCAGGATCTTCCTGGTGCTCCTTCATCTTCACTGTGTCGGACAGGATCATGTGCAAGTTAAACACAAGGTCCTGGACCTGGACAAAAGTTAAGTTGAGTAAGTTGAGTTACTGTTACCCAAATGTTTTATCTTACAGAAATCAAGGTGTAGTGGAGTACATAAGTAAAAATTGCCTACACTGTAATGAACGACAACCAAACAGTTTGATGTATACCTGGTCTGGGAATGTGGTCTCCCTCAGCTCCAAGTCCTCCTCCGCATAGGTGAGGATGGTCTTTAGAGAGCGACGCAGAAACTCCTCATTAAAATTCTGAGACGTTCCCACCAGTGAAGAAAGAGACATAGTCACTTGCATCTTCACTCTTGCAAAGTTCTGAAAGTGCAACGACAAAGAAGAATGGTTTGAACAAATAACATTTTGTCAAGGCCACTGGCTCTTGCGTGACAGATATGGACTGCGAGGGACACACTCTGCAGAACGGATGTCCCTTCTACCTTGGAAGTCATTTTCAAAAAAAGTCTGTGTGAAAGGTTTGCCTGTAATATAACAGCGGAAATGATGCATTCACCAGGGATTGGACCTAAAATGTCTGATTGCAGTGTTTGGTTTTGTACTAAATTGGGGGATGTAAAGTTAAAGGAATAATAGGAATACATATACAGTATATATGTATAGGAATAAACCAATACGAGTATATAGCTGAGAACCGGCCAACCAGCGGTAATTTAGTCCCTTATAATAACAGATTCAATTATGATAAAAGTGTTTTTAAAGTAAATAGATCCATTTGAACAACATGTACACTGACTAAGAAATGTTTGCAATGCACATGGCTTCATAAGACTTGTGAGATTCAAATGAGATTCAATTAAAAGGTAATTTCTTGAGGCATGTATGGTACAGGCAATGGTACTTTTTTCACCACTGATACATCGTAGTAGCTCTACGAAATCTACATTCCAGGAGGGGCTTTCATATTTCCAACCCATCCCAGGTTCATGAACAAATGATAAATACTACTACTAATGCAAACTAGTAACACAACATTTTGGGTTGTAAATCAAGAGTTTTTCAGTTGTACTCACATTCCCAATCTCAAAATTTTGCCTCATTAGGAGGTAGAGGGAGGCGCTGGCATGGGCCCTGATGGTACTTATGCTGCTGCTGCAGCTCCTCAACAATCGCAAACACAGATCAGCACACTGCTCTGTTTCCTCCTCAAACAGAAGTTCAGGAAACTACACAAGCAGAGAGAAATACACCCAAATTGACACAATACAAGTATGAAGTCCTGGAAGAAATTACAAGGATGACTTTGAAATTAAGCTTTAATAAAAGTCCAGTAGTCTAACTTTAGACACCAGCGCCCTCTGTGTGGCAAAACAATGCTGGAGGTAGAGGGCGCTCTGGTTGCAGGCCATGCTGTGGAGCAACACCTTCAGCACCCCACCCAGGATACTCTCCTTGGACTCCGTCACTGACACTGTCTGAAGGGAGAGTGACATATAGTTGTTGTAGCAGCATTTCTGGGTTTATGTATGCTTAAGTCTTACACCACGTAACTTGATTTCAGTATTTTTAAGTACACCCATGCATGTTTGCATTCTGCATGGGTAGATGTAGAAAGTCCTATTCACTTGCATACCTGTACAACGATCTCCAAAGTATCAAGAATAATTAAGTTGGCCTCTGTCGCGAGGTTACCATCAATAAGTGCTTCATGTTCCAGCTCTGCTCTGGTCCTACAACCAAGAAACCAGAAAACAATGTCTCAAAATGAAATGAAACTTTGATGTTATGATGCACAGCCTTGCATGTTTAATAAACTTACAGACACCACAGTCAAGCTATTGTCCATAGTGTTGAACAATGTAGGAATCTTTGTGTGGAAGAAAAAGGAATGTGCTGAGTAGAAGCTCAACCAATTTTCTTGTTTTCATAAAGTTTGATGACATATGGTATATTTACACAATAGCACACAGTTTCTAAAGCTGTTTTTCTATCCCTATTAAAATTACTTTACGCTGGAAGATGTCTTTTAACCCGTATGGCGCAGACCATAAACTTAAATGATTCACAGAAACAATGCATGATGATCCACATACAGACACTTAGTTCAAACCTATAACTTCCCTCCAGAGGGTTAAAAGAATTGAAGAGCTTAATAAATCTATCTATTCCTGGTCTACAGGTGGAACACTAGGGATAGATCTTGTATATCTACAAATCATACATCCATATTAAAACTAAAAACAGGACTTGCTTTTAGTAGTAATGCATCTGAATTTTGTATTTTTCAAAAAAACAAACAAATAATCTAGGAAAACTGCTATTGCTACATTTTCTTGCTTTTTGCTGCAGCAGCAACCAGGGAGACACACAAGTCAGAACCCCAAAACAAGAAGCACACTGGTTAAAGAGCCAAACAGACAAAACAGACTTCAAATCAGAATTAATGGGTCTCTGTCTGTGGTGCATTCATGTGCGTGTGTGAACTTAGAAAGTCAAAATGGAGAGGAACTTAATCATAACATGGTTACATCAGAGGCTATAATACTTAGCATAGCTCACCCCTCCCAAAATAATTAGGATATCATGACTTGTTCAAAGAAATGTTAATCAGTAGGAAATCTAATACAAACTAATGCTGCATATATATATATATATGTGTATACTGTCTAACTACCCACAAGCATGTGAATACACCATGAATATGGAACTAAAGCACGAGGGAATGCAAAGGAGCACACAGCAAATGTGGACCATACAATACCTGACTGATCTGTGACTCCTACATAAACACACAGCAACATGAGAAAACAATGGAAACATGGAAATTAACAGAAAACAAAGGCTCAAGCTGAATTTACAACAAGAACAGAGGAAAAAATAAATTTTAGAACCCAAAAAAGCATAGCACTGTATCTTTTGTCACCATCTGACAAAATAAGTGACATAAGATACAAAAGTAGCTCTTTTTTTTTTTTTTTTTTTTTTTTTTTTAAAAGAGTGACCGATTTCTGCAGCTGCTGGGCAAACGTGGAAATTATACCATTTGGCAATTATAATCTTATAAGTCTGATTCTGTTCCTATATAAATCCATATAAAAAACTTAAAACATATGGAAGATATGGAAAATAACAATGAATTGGATTTGGCAGTGGGACAAACAATGGGAGTTTTTGGTGGTTTGTATTTAAAAACCACAGAACACAGTTCAGTGAATATTCAGATTGGGGGAATATCTTTTAGGTTTTTCTGTGACATAAAGTAAGAATTTGTAAAGTGGATTAAGTGTAAGAAAGATTAAGTGTAAGAAAGAGCGTACTTGTCCATCTTTTCGCTGTTTTGTCGCCAGTGGGTCATGTCCTTCCTCCATCGAAGGTTCTCCTGACTGCCAAAAGCACTGCCAGATGGACTCCGCTCTAAACGGTGGAGAAAAGTTGTTTACTTTTTTGGCGTTCATTGGCGTTGAAATAAGGTATGTGTACACTGCGAAATTTGACTGACTTTGGCTGTAGTTGGGTCTACAATACTATTAAAGTGCACAGTAGTATGTGTAGAAAGCAGGATATTGTGATTAATTGTGTGTCTGTCTCAAAGTTGCACAATCTACTCATTATTTACTACTTCTTGCTTTAACCTTACTTTGTGGATGTGTATGCATCTGTGTGTACTTTGAAAAGATGTAGGTGTATGAGTGCATGTGCTGAAATGCCTCACCTAGTTGTCCGCGGCTGCGTCGCACCATCTCCTGTCTGGCCCCAATGCTGCCCAGTATGGCCTCCTCCAGCTTGGCCTTCATGTCTTTGGACTTTTTAAACGTCAGGCTGTTCATCCGTTCAAACGCCTTCTTCCCCTGCATGGTGAACACAACATGGGCCTTGTATCCATAAGGCAGAGGATGAGTGGACGGACAAAGAACACAGCAGGGAAGTTATTTGCAGCACAACACACAGCAAGCAAAGCAGGTTAGAAGCATAAAAGCAAATGTGCAAGCACAGAAAAGTAACCGGCAAACAGATAGCACAGCAGAAGAGAAATAAACTGAAATAAATACATGATTTTAGCTTGGAAAGCAGCAACTTGTCTGTTTTTACCATTATCACCACATTCAGTTGCCAAAGCATATAAGCAGAGAAGCGTGTACTGTGTGGAAGAGGATAGTGCACAACTAATAATCCACATAACATTAAAAAGTTATGTATTCAATACGTATTCATTTTAGTGTTTTTTTTGTTTCAATAAAAGACAATGTTACAAAATACAATCAGCCCAAAAGATTCCCTATTGGTGGGACAAAAATGTCAAAAAATGTACATTGAAGAGACGTGCATACTTTCTACCCAAACCGTCTGCATGCCCTTGACAACTACATAGTGGTTAATCCATCTTGTCACATAGTGAGTGTATTCACTGTTGATGTTACCTTGTACTCAAAGCAGGAGACACAGAGGTAGAGGAGATCCAGCAGACGGTTAAGCTGGGACACCGACAGGTCTGTAAACCACTTCTGTAACACCAGCTCGTCAGCATTCTTCAACACCCACAGGAGACAGATGAGCAGACTACGACTTGACTCGGCCGAGAAGCACCCATGCTGACGACTCGCCTGGAGAGATGGACCAGGAGAAATCAACAGGGAAGAAAGGAGAGTGACTAAACAAATATACAAAAAAAGTATCATAGTATGCTTTGTTTAAGATTGTGTAACAATGTACTGTAGTAGGACTGTTCCATTAGTTGCAGATTATTGTCACAAACTGGGAGTTACCTGCGAGTTCAGCAAGAAGCTGCTTGGTCGGGACATTGGGGTAGGGGTAGAGGTGCCTGCTATTGCCATGGCGACAGTCTGGCTGATCAAGCTGTTACTCTCTCCCTCTGCCTCTTCTCCACTGCTGCCCATCGCTGCACCCTGTGGACCGCCTGGTCGACCCCACTGGTTATGGGACTCTAGTGACACAAAAAGGAGAGGAAAGAAAATTAACTTCAATTTCAGAAAATACAAGGACACAAGAAAAATGTAAAAATGTGATGTGGATTAGGGCTGAACGATATTGTGTTTTAGCATCGACATTGCGATGTGCGCATGCGCGTGACAGTCATATCGCAGGACGTTGCGATGTTGACGCTAATCCTTTTTGCTGCTTGATAGGAAAGTAAACTTTCACCATTCTCTTTTTACATGATTATTACTAGCCGACCCTTCCCCTTTAAGACAAGTAGCCACGTGGCCAATGTGTGTATGTGACGTTAGCCCGATGGCGTTTATTGTTATGGGAAGTAAGGCTCTCCGTGTGTAGAAAAGTACCGTAGGACACAGTGATGATGAGTAATATAGTTTTTGATGGATAGTCATTGAAGCTACAGTAGTCAGTGTTTTATGTTTGCTGCAAATACAAACTAAATCTCCTGATTAATGCAACATAATCACAATGTCTCCCGCTCATTCCAACCAGCGTATTTCTACCTAATTTCCCTCTCCAAAATCACTTCAGAAGAGTAGTCACAGCGCTTACTTGCTTTGGTGTTTGTAAAGCATTAAAGTTTAACAAAGAATTGTTTACATTAGAAAAGATCCTTTTTCATTTTTATCTTCTATGTAGATGCACTCCTCTACAAAATCACCGCAGTAGTGAAGAATGTTTTATTATTTCCAAATAGAGCTATTTATGTCATCTTTTAAAAAGTACTTTTTCTTTTTTCATATTGTAGGGAAAAAATATCACAATGTCAGATTTGTTTCCAATATCATGCAGGCCTAATGTGGATGTAATCAAGACAAAAAGATAAGGGGTCAAAAACATTGATAAGTAAAACCTCCATAAACTGATCCCACCACATTAACAAACATGGTAGTTACTGCTGTTATGTGATGTAATGGAATACTGGTTTATAGTTGAGCATTTCAGCATTTGTCTAATTTTTACTGTTTAATCTGAGTTTGGTCCAAGTTGAGAGAGAGAGAGAGCGAGAGCGAGAGACAGACAGACAGACTGCCAATTATCCCTTTAAATACAAGCTCCAGATCTGAGAAAGGCCCATTCACTAGGGTGGGGGGTTAAAGGAGTGAAAAAGAAATGTAATATGGAGGAACTGAGGATAGAGATTATGTTATCGTGCAACATCCTTTATAGGTCAAATGATAACCTTCTGAGTTTCAAAGTGTTTGCTATTGCATTTCACAATGTTACGTTAGAGCCACATTTGAATAGCTCAGGTTATTTGGCATTTTGACACATGTCTCAAAATAGTGAACCTCAGTCTTCCAAATTGCTGATCTGTGCCACATTTCTGCATGCCTAATTCTCAATTGTTTTAATTAAGGGAGATCTGATAAGAGAGCTATGACTGTGAGAGGATATGACAACAGACATTTGAGATAAATGTGGCAAACAAAACACTGTACGTTCAAAGTAGCTCATGGTCTTTACCTGTAAAGTCATGGAGCTGTGGTAGAGTTTCCATAACGATGCCAATGAGAGGCAGGTAAAGCATGGCAACACGGGCCTTGACCTCAAGATCAGCGTAGCGTGGGTCAGAGTCATGGCTGGACAGGAGGTTATGAACGACACTCACCACTTTCTTATGTAGGCCAAACATCCTGCAGTAAAGCAGTAGATATGGTTACAAAAAAAAAAGGAAAGAAGAAAAGGAACAAAGAGATACCGTATTTCATTTCAAGTGTGAAAAGCAAAATTAATGAGGGAACATCACCATAACTCACTCACATGAATGCATGTCAGCATGCACAGGCTTATCTCTCACCAACAGATATAGAGGCTCCAACCCAAAAAATATCACTTTCCTTTCTCTACAAGTTTATTGGTTGGACACACACAAACACACACACACACACACAGGCAATACATAATAATCTTCATAAGTGTAGGACGTGTGCATTCAAAGCATACTAACCCTTCATTGTCTGGGTCAAGTATTACAGACAGTTCAGACAGTACTAGTCCGGCCAGAAAATGTTGCTCTCTGAAGGGGACAGACAGCTCAAACATGTTGGCTATCTTTTGGTCCTGGACATGTGTGGAGAACCCAGAGCTCTATGGAAGAGAAAATAGAACATTATATTTTACGTGATTTTTATTTTTTTAAATGAAACTAACACGTCTTCTGTGAGTATTTTAGAGTATTTTTGTGTTAAAGAGTGGTAAAAACTTATGATCTGACAAGACAATCTACTAGTTTCATACATACAGAATTTCTAAGCTTCTAAGTTTGTAGAGATGTCAAGAGTTGGGAAATCCCTGTACAATTTGTTTTGCTAGTGTATGACAATATCACAGGGTGCAGATCTATTTGCATGCAGGTGTTTCAGTTTCCCAAAGGCCGGCTACACACTGGCCATGTCGCGCGAGCATAGCGTTTCTGTTGCGTGTCAGCGGAGTTGATTTTTCTTTGTCCTACACACTAGAAACGTGTCTGACACGGCGCTGCTGCTAGGTAATGTACAGGGATTACTATCTCGGGACAAAGCCCCAACAGATTTAAACTCTGAAAAATGGGTAAACATAAATAAAGGCTACTGATTTGATTAAAGCAAGACAAAGTCGGCAGTATTGACGGCAAAATAGGTTACAGAATATTTTGTTCTGTATGACAGGTGCAATATTTGAGAATCATCTTATTATTACTTTTTTTTTACATTTATATCTGCATTTATGTCAAAACCTAGAGACTTTAAAACATCAACATGTAATTTATTAATATGTATTTGTGTCGAAATTACATATACACATCTTTCCCTATTCTATTTTGCCTGGAAACGCTTAGCATGAAAAATAGACGTTGGTTCTATTTCTAGTATGCATGTGTTTTCGGCGCGTGAGTACTAGAGCTGTTTAGAGCCGCGCATGAGACGCGAGTGTCACACAGGTAGTGTGTAAGCTCTAATCTGTTAGCATGGGAGTTGAAATAAAAACGGACACGCGACGCATCTGACACACTCGCACGACGCATCCAGTGTGTTGCCAGCCTAAACCAGTTTTTGTCTGACCTGGGAAGTTGCCGATGACACAGAGGGGGAAGGCGAAGCAGGCGGGGTGAGCAGGCTGCAGGGCAGGTTGAGGGTGACGTAGTGTTCGTGGCTGGACACGATTCTCAAGAAATCAAGCCTCAAAGACTCCAGGGTTGGGTTCTGCAGAGCGTAAAGCTTTGTGGACACCTGGTGAAAGGAAGCATGTATATGAATGAATTGTTTATTTATTTATTTTACAGGAAATACTGAATGGGAGTATGAGCAATCAAAAGAACTAACATCTTCAAATTATTAGATTATTATTAATTATTACTTTAGTAATTGTAAGTAAGTAAGTGAAGAAACCTGAAATGCTGTATTTATACATTTTAAATTGAACAGCATGAAAGTTATGATTTACAGCTCCAGAATATAAACAAGATCTGGCAGTAGCTTCCAATAAATACCCATACTAAAAAGGGTGTCATTCAAATTCATTTGCTAAATTAATACTTCTATTTGATTGTGGCTGACTGTTACTTAACCATCTAGGTCTGCTTTCACTTATACTAATCAGGAAAAAAAACACAGTAATACAAGAAAATAATAACATTTTCGTGAATCTAAATGAGGCATATACCTGTTTCCAGTATGCCCTTATTAGGGTGAAGACAAAGCCTCGGTCCATGACAGACAGCAAATCGTTGAGGAAGAAGGCCAGACTTGTGTTTAGTCTCTCCACCAACTCTAGGTCCTGATTGGATGAGATACACGTGTCTTATACCTGTTATGAAACGGCTGAAATTCCATGCCTTTTGGTCTAAAAGGCATACCCAAATTAAAAGTGGTACAGCTCCCCTATACTTCGACACTCTGGGGTGTATCATTGGAAAGGTAACACTCTCAAGTGTCAGGGTGATTCTAGGCCTTTGACAGTTTTTTTTAACCATCCAAATCATATATCTGTAAAATGACTAGAATACATTGCTGTAAACAAATCTAGGTGAGATACAGACAAAACAAGGCCAGAGCCACATGTCTCAGCTAACTATAGAAAAAAAGTCAAAAGACTCAAAAGGACAAAATACAAACTTCTCAAATACATAAACACAGACAAATCAATCACACACAAACTTGAAATAACTATTTACATAAATATTAGGGCTGCACAATTAATTGAATTATAATCACGATCATGATTTTGGCTTCCCACGATCAAATTTGCGTAATCGAGCAATATTTTAAATGAGTCATTCGATCATAAAAGGCTCCGAGTTATTTTGCAAAGCCAATCTACCGCTCTGTAAACCACTGTCTGATCATGAGCCAGTCAGAGTTGTTCCCTGCACCGCGTAGCTTAGTTTCTAGATGTAGACAGTCACAGAAAAATTCCACAACAGATAGCAGTCATCGGTCATACGTTGGTCTCAAGGTTTACCTGTTTACCAGTAAACGCAACATTTTGTCCCATCTGTGTTGTTTTTCAGACAACAGTAGTGACCAGTGCATGTTGTCTCTGTTCACAGGGCTCTAGGGTGCGACTAACATTTTTCCTAGGTCCCAACGGTGCACCTAATGTCCTCGCATCCGCTGCCTCTCCACAAACGAAGCAAATCGATATGGTTTAATTTTGCGTTACATGACCCATTTTTTCTGTAAAGCCGTGCCTGTGTTTGGATCTCTCCTCTTACTCTCTGCGCAGCCCTGCCCCCATGGGTTCCCAGCAACAGAGACAGAGCGACGACAGCGTCCACACTTCTGACATTTGTCCACAGTTTGAATTATTACTAACACAGCTGTATATTGTTAAGCATGGAGACAAACCTGTATTTGTACCAGTGTTTCCGCTGGTAACTCGGCTACTGCGGCCGCCACGGCGAAAAACACAGAAGAAGTTATTGAATGCAACTAACTTCAGTTTGTAGAATAACAGCGTGAGATGGAGCCTGCTGGACCCATTCATAATGAGTCAGCCGTCTCTCTGTGAGTACGTCCACCGCATTCCCCTTCTCTCCCTAGCTCTTTTAATCAGTTATTGTTGTAGTGTTGTGAAGGAGCTTTCACAGAGATACATTAAAATATATATATCTCCTAGGCTATTTATGTCAGATATTTTTAATTTACATGTGTTGCAGCTGTATGTATATAAACATACAACTTCAAAATAAGATGAATGTAGCACAATATGGTTGTGAAAGCAGTTACAGTATAAATACCCTATGTGACTATAAAATTAGTTTTGGTTAAAATCAACAATTAATCATAATAATTAATCGTGAGCTCAATATTGATCAAAAATAATCGTGATTATCATTTTGGGGGAGGTAAACAGCTAGTTTTGGATAAAAAGGCTTGAATATTCCATTTCCTTGGACTCTTGGCGAGTTTTTAGGACAATATCACCAATGTGGATATAGAGAGAATGAAACGGTATGAATGCAAACATGACTCAACACTAGCTGCGCATTCTTTGTTAGTGTCATGGCAACTTTATTACAGTTGTATAACTGCTATAAATCATCTTGTGCTTTGTGTGTGGGCTTAATTGAATCATAAGAGGCTAAGCTTTTAATTGCATGACTGTATATTTTGAAGATTTAATGCTCTAAGTCCACAGTACACTGTTCATAAACAGGTTAAAAAGGTTGGTGGTTTGAACATTATCTCTGCTTTATTAAACTGTATATAATCAATCAAACAATCAGACAAAAAGGATATGGAACATCTCTTGTGGCCTCAAAGTTGTAGTGCTACATTATGAATGTTAAAAGCATACACATAGTGTAAAAAAGTATCAAATACAGTACTTCTTGAATAACGATACTTTTCTTAAATGCACTTAGTCTCCAAAACACCATGATATTCCACAATTTGCGTGCCCATTGGGATCCTGTAATACCACATTAAACTTCACCAGGCTGTTAGTTACCTTCTGGAAGCGAGACACAATGTCTCCAGCGATGGTGCTGACCAGGGCTGTAATGTCATCCATGAAGCGTTCTGGAAAACGGTTCTTCCTGGGTGACTCTAAGCGATCAGTGAAGTAAAGGTGGTAGATGATGCTCTTCACCTGTGGTAAAGGTAAAGATTCTTTGTCAAGGAAAATGTACTGCACTGTGATGAATGATTCAGAATTACAGAAAACATATACATCCAAGTCAAAGCTGTTTAGGTGTAAAAATGTTGTTTCCTACCATGAGTTCAAAGAAAAACCAGGCCTGTTGTAGAGCGCCCTCCCTGACGCTCCCACTGCTCACCACCCACTGGAGGGCCAACTCCTCATGGAAGAGCTAAGTAGAACAGGAAAGTAGAAAACAGAGAAAGAAGTAGTAGTAGGTGGAGGGAAAAAAAGAGAGAGGCAATAAGGCCAGAAAAGAGAAAATGTGAGGCACCAGGAGAAGTATCACTGTCCATCTTAAATTAAATGTATACATAAATCAAATAAATACCTAAATGTTGTAACAATATTATTCAATAAACATACTGTTAACTGAATTCACAAGTGTATTAATCTAATGGAGGATATGACATGAAATGAAAGGTTTAGTTAACAATGATTAGTAGTTCTCTTAACATTCTCTATATGATAGAATAATAAAGTCCAGGAAAGCTCCTGGGCCCAAACACTGAAAATTAACTTGATTAAAGACAGTGAGGTTTAACCAAAAAACTGTATATATATATATACACATATTACGATGAGTCTTACCAATTCCAAACACATTACATTCATTAAAAGCAAAAAACAATCTTAATTTGAAGTAACAACTTTTATTTCTATGAAATTATGAAAAATGCACCAGTATTACCATGCAAAGTATTTCATAATGTAATTTCCTGATAATGGTATAAATGGCTGAAGTGCTAAAAATATTTTCTTGTCTACATGAAGAGAAGACGTTAATCTTCTTCATTTCTTTTAAGAATTATGCATCAACAACTTACATCTATTTAGGAGTGCGTTTTTATGCAAAACCAACATCTAATACAGTCTGGCTATAGACACCATGAGTCTGGCAAGTCTTACTGTCGTGTTAACATATAAAGAGTAGGAAGGGACAGCACCTGATTCGTTATCCAAATTTGGAATTTAATGAACATCTATATATTACATAAGCACTGCCTACAGAAATTGCACATTTTGTTAATCTCTTCAAAACTTTGTGTGTATTTACTAGAAACATAATTTCTACTTTAAAGTAGTTGGTATTGACAACCGTGTGTTGTTCAGTATGAACAAACAAGTAATCTCCATCTGTTGAGGAAGGCTGTGAATTGCGGTTGAATACTTTTTTTTGGGGGGGGGGGGATATCAGATTCTATCACTATGGCTACCTAACTAACCATGTTCATAGGTCTCTTGAAGAGTCAAAGTAATTGGAAATTGCACTTTCATAAGTGCACAATGAAAGGAGACTTCCCAGACTAAGTTATCCAGACAGCATTAGCCAAAGTACAACCAACATTCATCACGTCACATGAAACCCTCCTTAAAAACATTCAGAAAAAAAGGCAGATCAGTGACATTCAGCATTCAACAAACTCCACAACCATCAAATACGACATCAACCAATCCAGAGGCACACATTCACAGACAAGACAGGTGAGGAGGTGGATAAAGAGGTGGGCAGGGTTGGCTCCTTCCCCAGTGCAAGTGGCTCTACCTTTTTTGTGGGCAACCGTCCTGTTAAAGTTTGCAAGAAACTGGCGCTCTCAGTGTGCGAAGACATGCGATTGCCACAGCGCTCCATGGCCTATGGGTGGGATGAATGGAACGGTGACAACAAGGTTAGTGGAGGAGCAACCGGAGCGTTGGGTTGCACCTTGTTCCTCAGCACGCAGGGAAAATGCGTCTGCTGGGTCACAAGCACCCACACACACATGCACACTTTTGTGATCTCTTGCACACACTTGTCACATATGAAGACACAAAACAATTAGACACAGAAGAGAGCTACAAAACACTTAATAGCGTTCCCATAATTCAAAACAGTCAAGATACATCGGTAGTTTAAGGTGCCTCAAGAGGAGGGATGCAAAATGACTGATATAGGTCTAAGAGACCAAATGAAGACATCATATTGGTTTTCTTTTCCTTAATGTTACAGCCAATGCTTAATGATGTGCAATTCTGCATCCCTCCAGGAGAATACAATGCTTCAGAGATGTAAAATGGCATTAGGGAAAACCCTTCTTAAAAAGGTATTATTATCGGTAGATAGACAAACATTATGTTCCAATCCCCGGTTAAATGCTGATATTGTGCGCGCTTTGTAATGTTGGCGCAAATCATTTCATGTTGTAATCTAGCTGTCATTTTATTATGGTTTCTTTACATTCATAATATGCAATTTGTAAATTAGTGACAAACATAGGCTTATGTAATGGTAACTTAAAATGATAGAGAACATATAATAACATGAAGATGAAGGCGAAAAGTGAAGCAGACAAACGGCATCACGCATGTAGACAGACACTCTCATACTCGCAGATATATAATGCTCCATTGACAAAGTGAATGCTATGTAGGGTTAGTAGAAGAACATGCAGTGATAAAAGCTGAGAGTGGGGACTGTGAGGTTAAAGCACAGAGAGTACATAATTGTGTTAGAAGCACAAGGGAGGAAGGGTAATAATAGATTAAATAAAATGAATGCAAAGAAATCTACTCCGTGGATAAAGATAATTTCTAACACTACTCTTTTTCTCTACAACTCTAACAATCCTGTGAAATATATGCACTTAAAAAGATCACAGAATGTCTTGGTTTTGGGTTTAAAAATAACAAAACTGTAAACCAACAGGCAAGCTTGAAATAGAAAAAAAGGAAGGCCAACTATGTCCAAGAAATTGCTGCCATGAATAACTCTGGTAAACTGGCACAGACATTTTTGGATTTAGACCTTGTGTCTTTATTTAAGTACTGAGAAAAAGGGAGGTGTTAGATACGTCAAGTCAAGAGGCATGACACCTGAGACTTTAGTGTGAGAGATAAAGGTTCATGGAGGCGGCTGTGACTCCCATGTGGGATCATGGGAGAATTGTGATTTAAGGTTTACCAGAATACTGTAATATTCAGAAGTTTTGGTCTTTTATGTCTTTGTGTTCACGTTGTATATGGTTTAGAAATCTCTAGTAACAGGTTAGCAAATTGTTTTTGGCAATCATAGTAATGTGACTAAAAACCTTCAAAGGCAACTTCAGTTGGGTATAAATTAAATATGTGATCATGACAACACATAAAAAAGAATGTAAAAAAAAAAATGTAAACATACTTATTAGGGAGGATATGGATTGCCCCAATTTTCATCTCTTTCTTTCAGTAACTCTGGTCAAGTACACAAATAAACCAAAACTCCAAATATGCCAGTATCCCTTCAAGGTGAATAAGGTGAGTTGTTTTTGTAGTGAGGCAAAGTAGAGGACGGGGCATTCATAAAACCACCTGCATGGTTTCTGGAGTGGACCCAGGGCTGGATCCCCAGGGGGCACTCTTACAGCCCATGGTGTGCACCCACGAGTTGGAGCGGTCTAAGCCCTAGGCGTGCCAAGGTCAAAGGACCCAAGGAAGCAAGGGAATGAGCAAGCAGCACGGGGGAAGGAGGAGGGAAGGAATAATGACAGGTTAAAGAGGTTCAGTTCAGAACTGCTGCAAGATGCCAAGGGCCCAAAATAGGTTAGCTGTCAGTAAATTTAAAATGTAAATCATCACCAAAGAGGCGCAAAGCACAAAAGGTTATTTCTCTTGCTGTCCCTTTCTGTGTAAGAAATAACTTCCCCTCCCTCCGAGACAAGAGAAAAAAGATGAAGTATTAGCATTCATTGTTAAACAAGGGGCCGCATTCACTCACTGATCAGATACTTTTGGAATAAATAAAAACATGTTTGAAGAGGAAATCACATATTAAAACAAGACAACATCGATGAAAACAAATACATTAAATGCTAGAAAAAGAATCAAAACCAATAGACAGACAAGGCTAAGCTATTCTTAATGACTATTGAAACAATGTGCTTTTGTATCTTCTTGACAACATCTGCTGTCTAAAGTGTGTAAACTAAAATGTACTCTGATGCGTTTCCCAACCTGCACACACTGAGCACTACACTTATGTGTGTGTGCCAGGTTGCTGCTACAGCGGTTACAGAGATAAGATGTCCAATCTTATGTTTACGCATCAGTTATATAGTTTACATGTGATAAAATAGCACCCTGGGTCACTGTGCACATGGAAGGCCTCTGCCTTGATGTGGGTTAAGAACTTTAGAGTAGAGTTCAGTACAATCACCTTACATGAGGGTGTCTAAAATACATAAAAGAATCAAAGAGAGCTGCTGGACTACTGTAATGTTACATATTTCACTCTGATATAGGCTAAGTGCCAAAAAAAATCTATCAACACTGCTGGTTCTGTCCACATTAAGACCACATGTAACATTTTAAGTTTGAGCACCTCTTTCTCTCCTCAACAGAAAATCAACTGAACTTGACAAGTACTGAGAAGAAAAGAAGTTATAAGCTTATGTACAACCAAAGATATCGTTTGATGACCTTACCTTGCTGCCAATGATGGCGCGAACCTCATCGTCAGGAGAGGTGGGTGTGCCGGAAATGTCAGGGTTACTGTTGCTAAGGCTACGGGAGCGGTTGAGGTTAAGGCTGGCTGGTCGAACCGCTGAGCGAGCCATGGTAGCATAGTGAACCGAACCTCCCAACCCTCCCGGGCCTGGGACAACACACAGAGGAAGGAAAATTGAACAACTGGGATGTAATGGGAATAACTATTTCTACAAAGCCTGTGTGGGCCTATGTCATTGGCTGCATGTTAACTCTGCTCCCAATGCACACATTTAAATTAGTACCAAATCTTCTTACAAGCTTTCATCTTGCACATGCTGAATACACAGATAAGAAGATCGCAAACGCATTTATTCATACTAATATTTATTCTAATCATAACTGGTCTGGCAACCCAAAGGCCAAGGTTTTGTTTCCAGATTTATTTGGTGACTTATGAATATATTGCAGTTAGGCTATCAGGCATTCTGTATTGCGTTCACATATTTATTCTCTTCTATTCTTCTCTATTCTCTATTTATAGCCGAGTCAGAACACATGTAGCCTAGGCATAATTTACTCTTCCCTCCTTTTTTACATCTTTTGTTGAGGAACTAATCTCCTTAAATGTGCATATGACAATTATTCACCTTAATGATTTATTAATTAATTTAAATGAATTAATAAAATATATCTGTGTTCTCTGAGATTTGGAGGAGTCGTGATATTTAGAGAAAAATAAAGTTATAATAGGCTATTACAAGAATAAAGTCACTATATTTCAGAAAATTATCTACTTGAACCATAGTCTGCTGTGCATTATGTGATTGCTCTGCTGATAAGGTAGATCTCAGACCTTCTGACAGACACAGAGCCCCGTTTGAGACAGATCTGGTCTCTGGATGAGCAAAAGTTTTAGCAAGTGGCTGTACGCTGCTACACATCGGAGGAGGAAAACTGAAACTACGTCAGAAATACACAGAGCTCAAATGCGACACATCTGCCGCAGCATCTCCACAGCAGAGCGCGTCCATTATAAACCAGAAGCTGCACAGACCACGAAAGGCGCACTGCTAATCTCTATTTTTACAGCGAGAGTTGGACACAAAGCGACGCACAGGTCTGCTTTAGAGCTCCGTGTGTTTGAATCTAAACCATAGACTGTAAACGTCACATCACGGGAACTTTAAACTAAATCATAAGTATTGCCTTCCTAAACTTTGTGTTGGCATCAGTATACAGTACATACAGAGCCTGTAGGATCATGCGGTTAGAAAACAAGCAGAAAAGCAAAAATAATTCACTGTAGACTCTCAACACCCTCTCTTTCCTAAATATGAACTTCTGCCATCAGGAACAACATTCTGTCCACCGAGAACAAACAGACTAAAGTTATCTCTTATCCCAAAGTCCATCAAGCTGCTGAACTCCAAAAGTAAATCTTAGCACAGCAAAGCAGGGGTGCAATAAATACACCAGCAACTTTTGCACTTCGCACTTTAATTCTTACAACTTTAATTCTTACAGTTAATTCTTAGGATGTTGTCTGTGCTGTCATTTTGTGTCCTAGATGCTTTGTTGGTCTTATGTTTATGTTGATTTTATTTTCTGTTAATTTTAGAATGTTTTTCTGTTACATGTTTATGTTGTTAAGCAACAGATTGTAACATTATGTCCAAGACAAATTTCCCCTCGGGGACAATAAAGTGTATTCTATTCTCTAATGTGTCTTAGTAAGAGATGGTTAGTTAGCTAATATGGGACTGACTGCAGAAAAACATGTACCACACGTAAAGTGCTCAATCAAAATGGAATATTACTTGAAGAAATGAATGTATTTATGAATTTAGAGGGAAGAATAATTAAACACAAATTAAAATAAAAAGTGGTGGGCCATATCTACCTGTTAAAGATGAGTTGGTGTCTGTGTTGAACAGGCAGAAGACAAAATGGATGTGGCAGGGAAAATAATAAGATACAAAGAGATAAAAGAAGAAAAATTATGGCAGGTAGGTTTGATAATAAGACACCCAATGAAGGTGAGTTGGGGGTTAGATGAGGTTAACTTAAAAGGAGAAAACTGAAAAACAGGTATAGAATAAAGAAAAATGTGAGGTGGTTAACTGAATTGGTAGTAAAATACCTGGAGAGGGTGAGTTGGGGTCAGTGCTGGGCAAGCGGAAGACGTAGTAGATGTAAGAGGACAGCAGGCCGTTGCGGCCATGCATGTCCTGGCTGGTGTCCAAATACTTATGAAGCCGGTTCACTATGGATGCCATGACCTCGAAGGACGCCTGGCCGAGATTCACTGAACACATACAGGATGACCCACATAAGATCAAAAGATTATCACACAGTAATACATTTCTCAGCCTACATATTTAGACCATTTTTATGTCTCCTATTTTACAAATATTTTTGGAGGTGTAATTATTCAGATGGCTGTCTTAAAAGATGTGGGAATGGTCCTTTAAAATGTTAAGTCTATATCATGAACATTTTTTTTTCAGAGTAACCATGATGTTTGCATGTATTCTAATTCTGTGTAAAAATATAATACTATATTTAAGACAGTTTATTGTAACTGCAGATGCAGCGGTGGCAAATCTGAGCTTGATAACGGGGTGCTACCCTGTAGCAAGAATCCCTGTTGCCAGGACCAAATTAAGGAAATTGTGTAACCTTAACTTCTATTTATTATCTCTGTAAAGAAAAGGAAATCTAAATCTACAGCGTGAAGTGGGACAATTTAAACATAACTGTACTTGGCAGATTTACCATCACCTCCAAGCTGTTCCTAAATCACTATGTGATCTCATGCTTTTATTTAAGTGTAAAACAATATCATACCTATCTGCCCAGCAATGACTGGCGGTCGCACTACAAGCAACACCAACTTGTCAAGTAGAAGGTGAAGGAATCGAACCACTGGCTCCAGCTGGGAAGAGTTGAGCGCTGCAATGCTGGACTTCAGCTCGGCCTCCAGGTTGTTCTCCATGATGCGCATGTCACCTATCCTGACTGGGAACATGTGCTCGTCCAGGGCGTGTACCAAGGCAAAGAACTTATCCAGGTACTGGTCCTGGAGAGGGAGAGTGATAGGGGTATAAAGGAGAGGGGAGAGTAAGAAATGTGTTGGCAAAGGAATTCAAGGCGGTATAGAAAGACACAGATGGTAAAGGAACAGAAGAGAAGAAGAGAGATGATAAAGATAGATTTAGAGAAAAGAAAGCTAAAAGAAAAAGCTTAGAAGAAAAACACCATAACAGTGTAACGGCAGAGAAAGGCAAAGGAGAAGAACAGGAGAAGAAAGTCGATAAACAAAAGTAAGCTTGGATCTACTCGTCTGTAAGTTGGCTTACCAAGAGGAAACCACAAAACGAACGTTACTACAAGAACACAGTAGGATCCAGCAAGTCTAATCCTCGCCAGGAGCAGTGATTTATGAGCACATTAGTCTCAGTTAGGTTCCTAGGGACCACAGTCAAGGCCCCCCCTCACCCCAGCCGACACAGAGATGGAGTAGACCTCAGTAAATTACTGCCCAGGCAAGCTTCAGCCACTAACAAACTGGTGCTGTGGAGAAGTTAAATGTGAAAACACTGTGTTCCTGTTAAATGATAACCAGTGTAATGCTTATGAAAATGGTTCTACAGCAACTAACACTACATTAAAACTATTCTCCTTCATTCCTAAAACACAGGTTATTTTAGTCATATAAGGTTTTAATTTTCCAGCAGTATTTTCTCTCTGCTCAAATGTATAACAACAGGGGTGAAGGGTAAGAGTAAGGAGCATGAGAGGGGATGAAGGTTAATCCTCAACTCCCCAAAAACAGTGTCAGTAAAACCTCTGTATACAGTACAGTACTGTTACCTGTGTATGAATAGTTGAAACAGATACCACTTCCACATTGAATACACCTCGATGGTTGTCCACCCACTTCATCCCTGGGAGAGGAACCTAAAGTACAAAGTAAATATGTGCTGCATTGGCGAAATAGACATTTTACAAGCAGTTGAAATGAACATTTGGTCACTGTGCGTAGAAGGCTGTTTTTTTTTTTCTTAAATCAAAAAGGTTTAAACCCATAAGTTAAACAAAGAGGTAAGCAAGTGTTGATGATGTTCCTTTTTTATATACTGTATGTTTTAGGGTACTCCCGGGACTAACATCATGCTGCATTCATAGGACATTACTATTAACATCTTCTAAAGCAGAAACTCCAAACTTGGAGAGAAAACAAATTTTACAGCTACCCTTTAGAAATACCTTTATTACCATGACCTTTATATCTTTATTAAATGTATACTGGTTTCATATTTATAGTGTAAAACAATTGCATTCTTAAAAAACAGTGTCTTACATCTGGTGAGAGAACAGAGTAGGATTGTGGTGGTTTTTCCAGAGACACGGGCAGACAGAAATGTCCAGTTCGCAGACGCCCATTCTGCAGCATGGGGATCCACTACAGTGAGGGAGAAAACATAAATTGAAAGAAAACACAAGACAAAAACACATTTTTCATTGAGTACACATTCCAAATTTACCAGTCAGTGTGTAGTTGTGAATGAGCATGTCTAAGTTTAACCTTTGCCGGCAAGAACATTGCAATAGTGAGTGAGTGCAAATAGCCGTTCCCTACAACCGCTGTAACAGCCTAAGTGGTGATTGTAGCTGTGCCAGTGACTGTTGCCTACCGTGTATCCCACAGGGGTCTCCAGTGGTGTGTTCTGCTTCTGCTGGCAGCTGACGTGGTAAAAGGTGAAGAGAATATGGTGGTGGTCCGACAGGGAGGCAGGCAGCTTGATCTTGACCTCATCATGAAAGTCAGGGGATCTGTTGACAGCAATAAGTAACAATAATACAAAGCTTTTTAACAACAATGTTGTAAGACACTTTATATTTAATAAATTGATAGGTTAGAAAAGACAACCACCCATAATAGATATGCTTCAGAACTACAAAGAAAGGTTTGGTCGTAATGGTCAGGATGCCATCTTAACAGCATTCTACTTAAACCATGTAGTGCTAAATATATCCACAACAACTATGGGTTTCCCATAGCCTGAACACACAATATAACCAAAACAATGACTCACTTTAGACAAAGCTTCTGCTAATGGGTACCAGTAAAATTGTTAACCATTAAAACTCTTTTTTGTATCATGGCTACGACGGTGCACCTGCTTTTTACCTGCCCATTTATAACCTGGGAATCTGTGCCTCAATAGAGCAGGGGTTCATAGTGAAAGTCAAGTGACCTACAAAGAAAGAAAATACTTAACGCATCATAACTTATTTGGACTGAATTCTTTTACTCCTGCATTGCAGCCCAATGCAAAGAAACAAAACAACCCCCAACTATAGCAGGCCCATAAACAAACCCACTAGGACTGCATTAGGGCTGGAAATTAACAAAACTGCTTAAAAAGGTAACAGAAGGACCTTCATTTGTGATGGGAACAAACATTTTGAAAAATAATTATCAAGGAGGAACACTACTAAGAGCAACTTTTATCGCAGTGAATGGGTTATTGGCTGAGCACAATACATCAAGGCCAATCACAAGTGGATGGTTTGAGATGACAAAATATTTCTCATAAAAAAATCATTTTCGTTCCTTGTCATTCACCGGTATTCATACGTACCTTTTGACAAGAGAAATACTGTGCCACTTTTGAGTGAAATGCAGAATGTAATTGACCATTACCTATAAGCAGTTCTATGGGCTGGATTAAGTCCTGGTGCATGCTTGTGGTGGACAGTGATACATTATTCACAGGTTTATTAATTTTGTGTGTAATTTGGTGTGACCTCTAGGTGACAAAAGAAAAGCCGCTGGATGTCGTAAAAACACCTAAAAGTGTAAATAAAATATTAGAGACCCCTTGGCTCTGATGTAGAGATGGAAGAAACAAGTGCCGTGGATACCACTTGACAATATCCAGAAGGTTGACTTTAGCTATTCTTTAATGAACGCCAATAAAGGTTGGTAGAGTAATGGACGTGTAATTGTAGAGAGTTCGGTGATGTAAAATTAAAGAAGACTGCTACTGGACCAAATGAAAGCATGTTATTGCCATTTATATTATTTACGTCAAAATGTTGGCATATTTAGATTATTTTTAGCAACGTTTCATCCCCATTCCAATCAAATGTTCCATGCAGCACTCAAGAACCTACCTGTTATGGTACACCACAGCAGTATAGGCCTCTTTAGCAAAATCTGCACAGCTGGACTTCCCAAATATCACCTAGGGGATAAGAAAAATACTGACATTCAGGTGGTTATGAAGCCGTGTCACAATTAATTATTACCATTTGTCAACATGTATTTAGTGTTAGCATATTTGATATGTCTGCACACAGATGTAGAATAATGCAGTAATGTTACATTGCAGAGCTTTGCCATACAACCACACTTTACCATCGAATGGCAAAAGTCCTTAACTGTCAACATAGCAACACATTCAACTAAGATGACTGATTAGATTAAGATACATTCAAAAAACAAGAATTGTTTTCTTTTATCTTCTCATCATGGCATACCGGCATTGCATTGTTTGGATCCTCTCCATTCATAAATTGCACTTTGACTGTGATGTTGCGGGCAGAGCCTTGGCGGTTGGCAAAGTTAAGACTTTGAGGGTTCACATACAGCAGATTCCTAAAAGACAGACATGGACACGGACATAAAGAAACAAGACACAAAATAAATGATGTCATTTAATTAACTGCAAAGAATTATGTCAATCTATAAAACCTTTGAGTTAATGGTTAACATCTACAAAAAAAGGCATCCTAAGTAAACCATCATAATGTCAACGTACAACATTAACTTTATAATATGTGAAACATATGATGGGAAATAGCATTAGCTATTTCCCATCAACTAGAGGTTGAGAGATCACCAAGAAAGTAACAATCATGTAAACATTTCAAATTACATAATATTACAGCAATCATCTGCGGGCATTAATTGTATGATGGGCCTTAGTTGATTCTTTTTCATAACTTGACAGCTAAAACAAATTGTAAAAAATTTCAAATACATTTTGTAATAAAATACAGAAGGTGGTTGGGGAATTTTACAATCTTGATCAATGTCGTCATTATTTTCAGCAACAGTAATGGTACTGTATTTTCAAAAACACTGGTTACTAAACTGATGTGAAGTGCGAGGAGGTCCTACAATAGGAAGTGCAAAGTAACCCGGGATAAGCTGAGAAACCGCAATGACGTAATCAAGTCTGTGGGGGATGGATCTGCAGAGACCACAGCTGGAATAACATCTGAAAAGGAAGCGTGGGAATCTCGTCTGTCTTATTGTTAGAATGATTCCCTTGTTCTGTTACCCTAAATCTAGCATGTCCTAACAATAACAATGGCAGCTTTAAAGTGGGCTGTTAAACTTGAACTGAAATACTTTGCTGTTTAAAATCTGTAATCCCCATAAAAGCACAGGGAAGAAGAGTCGCTGATTGGTCAGTTCACCTCATCAGATTCAACTCTGGTTAATAAGTAAACATGAAAAATGTAAAAGCAAACTCTGCATTGCAAACTCTATTGGTCCATCACTATACTCCCAAATG